>OZ010795.1:328190346-328845346 GCA_963932465.1 Maratus speciosus
ATGGTTTACTTTTCTTTTAAATATGAAAGTTAAACAATCTTTTTTGTCTGCAAATAATTTATTACTTTTTTAACAGTATTTACCCTGCTAGAATTCAAAGAGGGAAAATAGTAGTAGCAAAAGAGGATGTTTATTAAGAAATATAACTAACACCCAGTGAAATTGTATTTAAGCTACCAGAATCACATATTGCGCGAGCTGAGAGGCCAGGAGATCAAGGAGAAACAAACGAAATAAACCACACGAGCATTATTCAAGTTAAATGGTAAATCTCTGCAATCATTGTAATGCATCTCTAATTTAATGTTGTCAGATATGAGAACATTTTAATTCCTATTGTCATAACGACCACATTTCCCTACCAAAAGTGCACAGTGAATAATCAACTAAAAGAACTGCTTCTTTATAGCTAAATTTTGTCCAACGTATAAGGTAATATAATATCGCAATGGCGTTCGCATCTTTTCAGCAACGCGGAAGGACATTCAAGCTAAAGGTCCATTTAATAGAAAATACAAGTTCGAATTCACCATTTCACTTAATTCAAGGTTTATTTGGAAATAATGACCAGCGCAGCGGGCATAGCCTGCTAGTATATATATATAAACATTCTGGCCACAAATAAGTGGGTTATTTCGGAACATAAAAAAAAATAGCGAAGTATTAATAAGGTACTGGTTCAAATGATGATTATTAGTATTGTATGATAAGTTTGCGATTATATACTGCTCTCATAAAGTTAAAGTAAAACAGGTTTTTCGATGCTCAACATTAAAATAAAGTCAGTAACAATAAAATTCATAGTGTATATGAATGATAGTATCGAAAGTTAAGGAAAGTTATGCAAAAAAACTTGGTTTTAACCTTTTATTTTAAAGAAATTGTCACTTGTGTAGAGGTAAATGTGGAAATATAAAACTCTCCTGACTTTGTGTGTAAGTATTGTGCATGATTGTTCATGTTCAATTGTTGTTGGCAGTTTCCTTTGTAATATCCAGGGCAGTCTTGCAATGTCTCGGAGAAGTCGTTTACCCGATTCAATAAGGTAGTGGACGATCGGATAGTTGGAAATGGGATTGTCACAAGCTGATGTTGCTAGAAGTCTCAATGTGTCTTGCAGTGTGGTCGAAAAACTGTAGAATCAGTTTGCACCCGAAAATTATGTATCTAGAACATCTGTTCCACGAGTTACAGAATCTACAGGATGCAGGTTTCTAGCTCTTTCGGCCCGAAGAAGGAGAACCCTTACTGTGCCTTAGTTTGTTTCACATCATTTTATCGCTACAGAATATTCGCTACTACGGTGCGAAGAAACCTCCACAATTCTGATCTCTATGCAAGACGACCAGCTGTGTGTGCACTTTGAACAGACCACATAGAAGTTTCCGTTTATGTTGGGCAAGGGAACGCGTTTCCTAGACCAGACAGCAATGAGCCTCTCTACGGTTCACAGATGAGCGCAGGAGCGAACCAGAGAGTCTGCTGATATGGAGGGAATAACGCACCATGTACAACCAATCCAACTAGCTGAAAGAGACAGTTTCAGAGGTGGTGGAATCATAGTTTGGGCAGGAATCTTTCTCGGTGGTCGCAATGACCTGCACGTTTTCCAAGGAAAAAATCTGACTTGTGTTAGATATCCCTGACCAATAGGCTTACTGCGTGTCTGATCTTCGCTTCCCATTTCGGTGTCCGGCAATTTAATTGGCAGCATGGTTTGTCAGTGCCGACAATGCATTGCAGCTAGGGGTTGGCATATTTCTTATTAGAAACCATTTTTTTATGTTTCCATTACATTTATCCAATTAAAACTGTAATGTACTGTTTACTCCAATTTTGCAGAAAACAGAAAAAAATGTTGTCCTAAGAGTTCTTTTTTGCTGTAACTCATGTAAATTATGGAAATCTATTTCTCTTATTTAATAAAGAACAGTTTAGCGCACACTTCCCCCAAATTTCTTTTTCTCTGTTCATTCATTTTTAACTTACACATAAAAAAAATTTGTACCTTAACTTTTGGAAGGAAGTGCATTTCTAAATTGAGTGCTGAAGTCATTGGTTGGGTTGATCACGGACCTGTTTTTGGGAATGTTTTATTTGACATTTATCGTCGTTGAGGTGGCCACCTAGATCAACAGTTCTTTTACTTCTAGATTTTAGTGTATTTTTGTTTCATTTAACGACGAGTTTTACAGTCCACCGCTTCAGAAATTCATTCATCAATTGAAATCACGATTCACGACTTGGATTGACTTGATCGACGTGAACATACTCAAAAACATTTGTCAAAAACGAATTTACCGATGGGACATTTTCAGAATGAAAGATAGCCACGGTAGACGAAAAAGAAATAAAAAAGTTTTGTGTAATCTCATATTAAGGTGTAACCATAATAAACCATTCTTTTTGCCCAACAAATGTCAGCTCACCCTGTTCTTCAATAAGAGAAAACTTTATTGTGTTTATTATAAAGAGCTTTTGTAAGAAAAAAAGATTGATTTTACTAAACTACTTGTAACAAATAAGGCCATGTTGTTAATGCAGCCATCAGTTTATACCTTATACAGAATGGTATCGGGCCGAAATATGGCAGCACACAGCTGAAAGTTTGTGTGACTTTAACAAGGGCGGGTAGTTTCAACCACAACCTATACCAGCTCCCCGTCATTTTTAGGCCAGTGAACCTTTCGACTTGTCGTTGTTAAGAAAAAGTAAGTGAATATTACCATGAAATCAGCTTAAATTATTAACTAATTATACAATTTTTACATGATTAACGAGATAATTTAACAATCTTTTAGGATGTATATTGAAATGTTCCATATTTTTAATACTGGTTGTGCTTGAAAATCAAATATATGAAAAAGAGAGTCTGTTTTATTAAGGTATTGCTTTATTTGGCAATAGGATCGTTTCTTAAATATGGGGTTTTATTCAATTTGCAAGTAGTATGTCAGTGAAGAACGTGAAAAAGTGACATCATTGGACAGAAGTTCTTTTTACTGCCGCAGATCTAGATAACTTCATTTGGATATCCTCATGGAATAATATTGACATTAGTTTCACTTTTATTGTCTACGCATTTCTGTTTTAATAGTAAGTTGTGCACTTTAAAATAATTTATTTATTTTGTTCTATTTTGTTATAGTGGTCCTAAAATACCTATTAATTAAAGTTAAATCAAATACTTTGCAAATTAATCCTTATTTAAAAAACATGCGCCTATAATGCCAATGTGAATTGTCTTTTGTTTTGAACTCTCGTGAACAATATTCAACAACATTTTAAATGTGAAAGCTTAAATAACACTTTTTATTGTAATGTCAAACTTTAACATGGTTTGACTCAGGTACCTTATTAAATCACAACTGCCAATTAAATCTGTATTTTTTTCCCGTCTAACTTTTATTATCATCATTTGGTTTGTTTGCAGTAATCATTAAGAACATTTCAAAAGTAGGAAGAATTGTGTGGAAACATAACATTTTATGAGCGTTTATTCTCTTTTCTCGGGTTTACGTAATTACTTTACAAAGGAAAATCTTTCGAATTATGTTTATCTTAAATTTTATTTTAAGTAATTTGTATTTGTAATTTAACATTTTACGTGAATATCTGACATCAAAACAAATATTTGAATTAAAAATAAACAGCATAGTTTTTTCTTTTAATTCATATAATTTAAATACGTTTTAATGATATTTAAAATGGAAACGATCAATTGTATTTATTTTACATTTTAAATTATGAAGAATTGCTTTATTTGTTTTTTAAAATACATAGTATATTTGTGAAAACGTTGGAGCAAAAATTAAATGCGTTTAAGGGGCTCCGAGACACAAAAATCTTCAAATTTTCTAAAAGAAATTTATTGCACTAAACATTTCTTTGTTTTTTCTTCTGAAAATGATGTTTAATTCATGTTTCTATCTTAATTGGAATATAAAATATTAAAATTTTCGTTTTCATTTGTTTTCAAAATCCAGCTTTCAAGCAATGGTTGTCATGGAAACGACTTCCTGTTATAATTCAAGAACCGTTAAAAATAAATGGTTCAAACTTGGAACATGTCTTTTTCGATTGTTTCACTTTAATTTCGATTCAGCGAATTTGAAAAAAAATATTTACTTTTGAAAATATTATTATTTTTTTTTTTTTAGAAGTTACATCATTTTTTAAAAGTTTTTTTATTTTAAATATTTTTGCTTTTTATTTAAATTAATATTTTTAAAAATGCTGATTCAAAATTAAAACTTATATATTTCCGTTTATTTAAAGGCAAAAGAATTGAAATTCTACAAATGATATTTCGAGTTATAACGATTTTAAATTTCCAAACTTTTAAAAAAAAATTTAAATTTTATAAATAAAAAAAAAAAAAATAAGAGAAGTTTTATAATGTGAATTTGTTTATAAATAATATGGTTAACCTTCACAAATAAATTCAAAATTTTAAGTTAATAAATAAAAAATATTTTAAAATGTGTCCCCGACCCCCTTAAGACGCAAAAAATGTGTGGTATGGTAATGAGCTTTAAAAGGGGTGCAATATATCAAAAAGAAAATTGAAAGTTTTCACTTTTCTCTGTAACTATGCACAATTCAATAGCTATTTTGAAAATACAAATAAGTATTTTATACTTTAAAAACACATCCAAATATAATGATTAAAAAAAACGTAGATCTTTGATTGATTGATTTACAATATATAAACATTCTAAAAGGGTCTCGGGGGTCTTAAAATTGGAAAAAAATGAAAAAGACCATTTTCAACATTTAATATTTTAAAATGCATATGATTTTAAAATACGATTTTTATTGAGATAAAAGATATAAATACTCTCTTTCATTCCATGTATTTAAAAAATTGAAAGTAGCGGAATTAGTATTTATAGGGGCTCCAAACTGTCAGACATTTTTCGAGCAGAAAATTGATATAACACATTACGCGCAGACTTATAAAATATATTTAGCAACTAGAATAAAATTTTTTGTGCCTAATTATACTTCAGATTGTAATAATTACCCTGAACTTAAATGAAATTGCATTTAAAGCATTTTTATATTGTTCATACAAAGTTGTATTTATCTAATACAAAATTTTCAAAATTTCAACGATATAATCACAAAAAAAAAAAAAAAAAAAAAAAAAAAAATATGTTTTGACCAATAATAATAATAAAAAAAAAATAGTTTGAGTTTATACAGACTAGGAGGAACATATATTTTGAAAATTTCATTGAAAAATATGCAGATTTTTTTTTTAGATATCTTGCGCGTTAAGCCCAACAGCGTCATTTAGAGAAAAATGACTTCAAAGTCTCGGAAACTCCGCTTCAGCTATTGAGCGAGTATAATTCTAAAAGCCATCTGTTTTAATGGGAATTTTAAGGGGGAATATATATCAAAATGTTCAGAAAAGATAGGAGTTTGACTTCTAAAAAAATTAAAATTTCTAAAATTTTGAAGCTTTAGGAGTACTGAGATCCCTTACATGAATAACCCATCACAATGTATCATCCCATCAGAAGACAAACAAAAACAGAACAATGCAGCTAAATATCATTAACGGCCAGACTTAAAAAATTGTATAATATCTGGCTGCCAGCAAAATATTCTAGTCGATAGTAATAAATATTTACCACATCTTCTTTTCTCCTCCGTCATCTACTTTCAAAATGCACAAAATTTTTTTGTTAATTAATTGACAAAAAATATTAACAACCGTGTTTGAAAATTATTAATTAGTTTAGAATAGTACATAATTAAGAAAGAAATATAAACTAAGTTTCTAATGAAACTTATCAAAATGATAAATCTCTGTGAAAAAGATTGTTGTCAACAGACATTTTCAAGAAAAGCTGATTTCTGACTGCTTCAAGTGTGCGGATAACAGTACTACGAAATCTATATCTTATTAGAGGATCATCGATAGAAGAGTGAAGCAGGAAAGGAATTTTTTGCATATTTTCCTGTCGAAGTCAGTCAAATAATTTAGATTTTATTATTTTAAATTTTACATTTTTATTTTTTCCAAATTAAAAATAAAAGTGAAAAATATTTTTCGTTTGAATGTAATTTCAAATTTCACTTCTCAATATTTGTAACTTTGGATCATCTATAGTAAAATAACGTATAAGAATTTAATTTAACATTTGACTAAGATAAGTAACAGATACTGCTCTTGTTAGAAATTGTAGGCAACTAACATATTGATTGTAAAAAATAGTAGAAAATATTCACTTGATTATAAAATAAATCCAATATGGGAAATTTAAAACTGATTAAGTTTGTAAAATAACAAAATGGTAAATTCTATTAAGGTGACATATTTGTTTATATTTACAGATGCGATTTTTGTTTCCGTTAACAAATATTTATCAAATCTGTACTTTTAGTAGCCATGCAGTAAATGCATCTCGTCTAACCTTCAAAATCCTTTTCTCAATAATAACACAATCTTTTAAAAAAATACTTTTATTCATATTTAACACATTTCTCCCAATAAAGCCATGAAAAATATAAATATAGGGTAAATATGGCATAGAAAATCAAAGGAAAAAATATGAAAGTTTTTTTTTAGAATATCCAAAGTTCGAAGATAACTATTTTATAGAGTCAAGGTATATTTATGAAATTTAATGACAACGAATAAAGAAAGAAAATGCTCCTAATCCGTATTCTTTGTTTCTGATAAAATAAGAGGATACATCAGAAATAAGCTTACATATCAATAGTGAGGATAAATAAGTCAATCTGGATGATAGTTTATTAAGCTGCAAGAATGCAAACCAAAGCTTCAATGAGTTCAATAATGAATAAAGTGTTTATATTTAAAAAATATATAAAATTTCTGAAAGGTTTTTCTATCCTATTGCAATCATTCCTGAAATTTGTTGCGATTGACCAACACCGAATAAATAAAGAAAGAGACCGTATTCTTTGCTTCCGTTCAAGCAAGTGAGTAACTTCCACTCCTTTCAGAAAGGTCGAGTGAGTCAATCGGGATGATGGTTTACCAATATTGAGGAATCGAAGCTGAAATTGCATCTGAAAAGAATCATTTACAGCATTAAGCAGTAGCTCTAACTTTTAAAAGATATTGGGTGTGATAAAAAAATGTTCGAGTAAAATAACGCATAAAATTTTTTATCCAGTATGTGTATGTAGGGAGAGGGCGGGTCCTTACTATTTTTCAAACAAATTTATTTTGAGAACTTCTATAAAATCAAATTTTAATTCAGCAAGTAGATAAATAAATTAATAAATATCGAAATAAATCAAAGGAAATTGGTCGGAGAGATCAAATTATTTGGTGGTTTTACGCCCCACGGGCCCATACAAGTTGGCAGCATTGCATTAATAATACCATAAACACGTAATATTTTCAGAAAAAAAACTACTATGTTAACTGCTATACTAAAAATATAATATAAAATTTATTTATAAATGTACAATATTTTTTTTTCTATTACTACACTTCATGTAAGGAATTACTGACCTCGATTGAAAAGTTCAGTAATAAATAAAGTGTTTATAGTTTAAAAACATATAAAAAGTTATAAAATGATTAAAATTTTTCTATTCCACGACCGTACATTACTAAGATTTGCTGCTAGTAACAGGAAGGAATATATAAAGTAACAGCTTCTAATCCGTATTCTCTGCTTCCGTTTAAACAAGTGAGTCACAAAGTAACTTTCACTCCAGTCAGAAAGGATGAATGAGTCAATCGGGATGATGGTTTATCAAGATGCAGGAACATAAATCGAAGCTAGAATGGAATCTGAAAACATCCACTTACAACATTAAGAATAAAATAAATACGTGCATTCAGCAGAAGAAAAAACATTTTCAATAAGTATAATGTTTGTGTTAACTATGTTTTACTAATCATATAATATATAAATTCTTTGAAATTTTATAGTTTTTTTCTTTTCTTTTACTTCAGTTCATTTCTGTAATTTTTAGATGAACGGAAAAATTCAAAAACGAATAAAGTATTTATAGTTTAAAACGTTTTGCCTATAGGTTATCGTTTAAAATAGGTTAGTTTGGGTTAAACAACTAAAATTTGTCGCTAGTAAAAAGAAGGATTAAATAATGAAACAGCTTCTAATCCGTATTCTCTGCTTCCGTTCGAACAAGTGAATCAGAAAGTAAATTTCACTCCAGTCAGAAAGGATAAATGAGTCAATCGGGATGATAGTTTATCAAGATGAGGGAACATAAATCGAAGCTAGAATGGAATCTGAAAACATCCACTTACAACATTAAGAATAAAATAAATACATACATTTAGCAGAGGAAAAAACATTTTCAATAAATATAATGTTTGTTTTAACTATGTTTTACTAAACATATAATATATAAATTCTTTGAAATTTTATAGTTTTCTTTTCTCTTTTACTCCAGGTCATGTCAGTAATTTTTACATGAACGAAAAAACTCAACAACGAATAAAGTATTTATAGTTTAAAAAGTTTTGGTTATAGGTTATTGTTTAAAATAGGTTATAGTTAAAATAGGTTAGTTTGGGCTGAACAACTAAAATTTGTCGCTAGTAAAAAGAAGGACTAAATAATGAAACAACTTCTAATCTGTATTCTCTGCTTCCATTCAAACAAGTGAGTCACAAAGTAACTTTCACTCCAGTCAGAAAGGATGAATGAGTCAATCGGGATGATGGTTTATCAAAATGCGGGAACATAAATCGAAGCTAGAATGGAATCTGAAACCATCCACTTACAACATTAAGAATAAAATAAATACGTGCATTCAGCAGAGGAAAAAACATTTTCAATAAATATAATGTTTGTTTTAACTATGTTACTAAACATATAATATATAATATTCTTTGAAAATTTATAGTTTTTTTCTTCTCTTTTACTTCAGTTCATGTCAGTAATTTTTACATGAACGGAAAAATTCAACAACGAATAAAGTATTTATATATAGTTTAAAAAGTTTAGGCTATAGGTTATCGTTTAAAATAGGTTAGATTGGTTTAAACAACTAAAATTTGTCTCTAGTAAAAAGAAGGAATGAATAATGAAACATCTTCTAATGCTTATTCTCTACTTCCGTTGAAACAAGTGAGTCACAAAGTAACTTTCACGCCAGTCAGAAAGGAATAATGAGTCAATCCGGATAATGGTTTATCAAGATGCAGGAACAGAAATCGAAGCTCGAATTCCATCTTAAAATATCCACTTACAACATTTAGAAAACCATAAATATGTACTTTTAGCAAAGGAAAAAAAAAACATTTTCATCAAAACTACTGTTTATTTCAAGTATTTTATTAAAATATAATATATATTTTATTTAGAAATTTTCGGTATCCTCTTTTCATTCACTTCAGTTCATATCAGTATTACTATCATGAACTGAAAGGCCCAATAATGAATAATTTGTTTAAATAAAAAAAAAAAAATTAGGTTATAGTTTAAAATAGCTTATAGATAAACCAGGTTAATTTTGGATGTAGTTTAAAAAATATATAAATTTGTGAAATGTTTAAAAAATTTCTAATCCATGAAAGATCTAATATCCTCTGCTTCCGTTCAAACAAATGAGTAACAAATAGTCCAGGCAATAAGGAATTTTACATAGCAAAATTAATGGTAGTTCTGGAAATCGGCTTACTTTATGTTTTTTGGGTCGCTGAATCCGAATTAGTAATTTCCCACCAAAATTTCCCCCGGCAACCCCCCCCCCCAAATTTTGGTAAAAAGCCCCTCAAAAAAGATTTTTATTAAAAAAATCATTCTTTTTAATGTTTTAGAGGAAAAGTATCTAGAAATTAAGAAAGTAGACAAAATTTGCAACAAATTAGACACATGACATTATGACTCAGTATGAAGGGGAAGGGGGGATCTGCCTCCAAACATGCGCGAGGTGCTGAGTGGATTAAGTTGTGCAATTCCAATTAAGCACTCACACGTTTACATTCGCCCTCCCATCTCCCCTCCGAACTTTCCTTATAAGGTTTACTTAAAGTTTTTTGGGTCACTGAATCCGAATTTTTAACTTACCCCCAAAATTTCCCCCCTGAAAACCCCCCAAAATAGTTGTTATTAACTTAAATTTCTTATTATTTTAGGGGGAAAGCATTACAAAATTCAGAAACTAGACAAAATTTGCAACAAATAGGATATATGACATTATGATATAGGATAAACGGGGAGAGAGGGGGCTGCCTCGAAACATTCCCCGCGCGCTTTTTCAAAAACCAATTTTTTTCAAAATATCAATTTTTTGGGGGGTTGACGGGTGAAATTTTGGTGGGAAGTTACAAATTCGCATTCAGCGACCCAAAAAACATAAAGTGAGTCGAAATCCAGAACTAGTATTAATTTTTCCAGGTAAAATCCCCTATTGCCTGGACTTCATAACTTAGTGCACGTAGCGCCGCAGTGCATGTTCGGAGGAGGCCCTCCCCCTCCCCGTTCATCCAACGTCATAATGTCATATATCCTATTTGTTGCAAATTTTGTCTAGTTTGTGAATTTCGTAATGCTTTTCCCTTAAAACAATAAGAAATTTAAGTTAAAAACAACAATTTGGGGGGGTGTTCTGGGGGGGGGATTTTGGGGGGAAGTTAAAAATTCGAAATTGAGCGACCCAAAAAACTTAAAGTATACCTTATAGAGAAAGTTTGGAAGGGAGATGGGAGGGCGAATGTAAACGTGTGAGTGGTTAAGTGGAATTGCGCAATTTAGTTCACGCAGCACCGCGCGCATGCTCCGAGGCAGATCCCCCCTTCCCCTTCATACTAAGTCATAATGTCATATATCTAATTTGTTGCAAATTTTCCCTACTTGTTGAATTTTTAGATGCTTTTTCCCTAAAACAATAAAGAAATTGATTTTTTTAATAAAAAACTTTTTTGGGGGCATTTTACCAAAATTTGGAGGGGGGGGGGTGCCGGGGGAAATTTTAGTGGGAAGTTACAAATTCGGATTCAGCGACCCAAAAAACATGTAGTACGCCTTTTTCCAGAACTACCATGAATTTTGCTAGGTAGAGCCCCTATACGGTCTCTATTGCCTGGACTAAAAATAACTTTCACTCCAGTCCGATGAAAAATGAATGTGTCAATCGGGATGGTGCTTTATCAATAAGCAGGGACAGAAATCAAACCTCAAATTACATACGAAAACATCCAATTACTACATTAAACATCCCATAAACACGTAATATTTGCAGAAGAAAAAACAACTTTTTTCGATAAAAATATACATTTAAAATAAATGTACAATAATTTTATTAATTTTATCAGGTCCTAATTTTAGAAGAGTATGAAGAAAAAAAAATATAAAATTTCTGTTCCTTTTTAAAATGTATAGAAATTTTCAATAGGGATAGTAAAATATTTTTTTTTTTATAAAAATGTTCGTGAAAACTTCTGAACTTCATACAGTTTTTTAATATGCTAAACTTACGCCGATACTATAAAATAATTCTAGCTTAGTATAGCAATACTATCATTTCGGTAAAATAAAACAAATTTTGTGTTAGTGTTTTTAAAGGAAATATTTTAAAGTAAAAACAATGTAATGACTAAGAACATAAATTTATATTTAATTATTTTTTAACAATCTGTTTTGAAGGCTATATAACAAATATGTTTTCTTTTCACATACTATTAAAAAGGAAAAAGAGAGGAGATTATTTATGAGAAGGTGTTTAACCACTTAACAGTGTTACCCGTACACCGTACGCTTAAGAAGGGTTTGCCCGCGCCGTTACTCAAAGCTTTTACATACCATTAATTTGTAATTATAATCAACACTATATTTAATCAGAGAAATGTTTTTATTAAATAAATCGAATATGCACTCTAAATAAAAAGGAGTAATCATTCTATCGCACAGCCAAAATATGCCCAACCTCTTTAAGGTGACTATTCCCCCTGAGCAAAAATGAAATTTTTGACTCTGGAAAGAGTGAATAGTCACTCCTGGGAAGTGAATATTCACGCTAAACTGGGGTGGATAATCACTCTTTCGGAGGAGTGACTCTTCACTCTTGCTAAAGAAGAGCGTTTTTTCATCTCTGGTAGGAGTGAATAATCACTCTCTCATAGGAGTGAATGTTCTTTTTTATGGAGTCAATTCTTTTTTTATTTGCTTTTATGGGCATTTTAAAAGAGTCACATGTTCTACAGCATTCAATAAAAATATATACAATCGAGGTCAAGATTGGAATAAAATACATTATTAGCAATAATTATTTAATTCATAGTTTGTAACACTAATTGGACTTTTAAGGAAAAATTCAGTTAAACTTACATATAAATTAAGTTAGATTACTGACAGAAATAAACTAAAATATTTATTTCAATCTTATCCTTTGTTTTTGCTTTTACTGCATGCCCTATAAAGATATGATAGCTTTAAAATTCCCATCAGTGCAAGTAATTAAACAAGAATTAATCAATTAATTTTTTTTCTTTTCAGGTACTCATAAAGTAATGTGTATTACGTGTTTTAATAATTTCTGTGATGTACGTTAATTATGTAACTTTTTTTCCATGTATAATTCAGATTTTAGATCTTTAGATCTCAGTATTTATTGCCAATGAATTTCGAACTAATTAAACGATATTGTTTACTGTATTTTAGTTACATTTAAAGTTTTATTAATAACTTTTTAATAGGTGGATGTTATATGTTTAACAATGTTTTATTTCATTTTATTTTTTTTTAAATATAATTTCCTATCTTTTAACCATACTTTTCCGTAAATTACTGCTATTTTTGCAAAGTACTAGTGTTCTAAAATATTGTTAATTTTTCCACTTAAAAAACAATGCTTATAAACTTACATCTTTTTAAAATGAGCTCTAAGCATGATCTAAATATTCAGAAAGTGTATTTTTTTTTTTAATCCGTTGTGATTCCCTTTTATTTTATTTAATATCAACATGGAGTCTAAATTTTAAGTTCTCTGGAATATGTATATATATATATATTTTAAACATATTCCTTAACTTAATTATGATTTCCAATTTTTGTCTACTATTGCTGAAAAATGGAATTAATACAATACTTATTTATGAAACGACAGGATAAGCCATACATAATTAAAATTTTTTATTCCCGTAGATACTGTATTTTTTTAATATGAGCAAAATTGATTGTATAAGTTTTATAGGAAAAGCATTACCTAGGAATTATAAAAAAAGGAGGAAATAAAAAACAAAATAAATGACTGCATATGAACCGTTCTTATTGTTTCAAAAATATTTTAATGTAAAAATTAGTTATTAATCTCTTAAAAAATATATATTCCGTCCTATATTATGTAAGTAAATATGTACTTTGGAAAAATATACTAAAGCAATCTATAAACTTCCTATCAGGCAAAAAAAACCATTTTTTTCAATGCTTAAATACTATGTTTTATTTTTTTATTGACAATAATTACGTGTATCATAAACGTAGAAAATGAGTTTACAATAGAAGAAAATTTAATGATTCAGAATGTCTATAATTAAATGTTTTGATTAAAATCATAAACAACAGAAAAATACTTACATACAATTAGAAAAATAAATACACCAATTTGTAAAACGCTAAAAATAATCTTTAGTGTTTTATAATTGTACTATTAAACAACAACAATAATAACGATAAATACTGTAAGTGTTTACAATCAGAAAGCAGTAAAAAACCCAAAAAATATCTAGCAGCAATCCATCTCAACATCCTTTCAACAAATCTCTCGGGAAAGCAATTCCAGCTCAACCTTTTTCTATATAACATAACACTATTTAACTCATGACCATAATATACAAAACTATATAATAAAAGGTTAAAATTAAATAAGACTTACCTTTACGTCCCATAAATAATCACTATAATAACATCAGTATGGTTTAATCGTAATCTAACGGTCGCCTATCTCTTATCTTAAAAAAAAGTTTCGTAAACTTGTTGTTTTGATTAGCTGAGTAATACCAATACCTACAATTAGAGATCGACAGAAAATTCGGTTTCCTTTTCGTCCCAAAATCTGAGTTCTATCGAAAATTCGTTTTCGGCGAAAATGCTGCTAAAAATCCGGCTGGAACGAAACTCGACCGAAACTATCTATACTCCATAAATCCCATTTCTTCCTTTAGAAATTTTCAATATTCCCTTTGATTTGAGCTGTAGTGGCTCGAATGAGGGACTTTTTGTTTACTACGAATTTCACTGTGTATAATTATCAGTCATCATGACAGACTACAGACGGAAGTAAAAATAGTAATAGAAACAATGCATATAAAACTCAACTTTAATGATATTTTTCGCGCGCTCGGGAAAAGCTGCAGACATAACAATAACAGAAGTTTGAAACCGCAAAATTGTTTCGAATGCTCTTTGAGAATGTTCTATCATTCTGTATCCTTTATGAGTTAATTACATTTAATTTTATATGAAGATAAAAAGTTCCATAAATAATCACTTTAATAATACCCGTATAGTAAAGTGGGGACAGACGCCGCGGTCGGACAGATGCCTTAGATATTGTGTAGGCGACACTAGCGTTCCCTAGATCAATTTTAGAAGTTCGTAGTGTTCCTCTGTGCTGTGTGATGTGTTGTATGCGTTTCCATCGCTTAATTATCAGTATTTACATATTTATGCCAGATTTTATGTCTCGAACCTGCGTGGTAAGTTGCTAAAGTTATTCTAATGACGTTTTATTACATATTTTAAGAAAAATAAACAGAGATTTCATCCCAAAATCGATTGCAACTATAGACTAGATCATCGTAGAATACAGACATGTGTTTGCCTTTCTCTCGCGTCGTTCACATGACACAAAATGGCGGCGCGGCATCTTATTCGCCACTTTGGGACAGATGCCGCACCGAGGTTGAGGGACAGATGCCGCAAAATATATTTTTGTTTTTCGGTTCAATAAATTCATCACTGCGATTTAACTAGAACTTACATTTAAATGAATGTATATAAGCGCATTCTGCTACTTATCAAAATATTCTCAGCAACAATGTTGGTTCACCATGTGTGGTAGGCCGTTTACAATTCTCACCATCTAAACTGTTAAACAAAATATCTCCTACCCAATGGTCAAAAGACCTATACAGCCAAGTAAGAGAAAGTAAAATGATGCAAATATTACAAGGTCAGAGTTTATAAACAATAAAAATGAAGAAGGAAATGAAAAACAAAAGAAACTAGAAAGCGTCAAAGAACGACAAACGACAACTTGCTGGAAGTAAAATGTGTAAAAAAAAAGGAAGGGTAAGATCAACTTGAAAACGCCTTACTTGAGGAAAAAACTAAAATATGAGTCATCTTCCGACAATGGGTAAATTGTTCCTCTTATGGATTCTGATGGCAGAACTGGATTGGAATTTGATGACTCTGCATATGTTGAGTGGCTGGAGTCTTATCAAGGAGCAAAGTCTAAATCGGACAGGATTCAGTACATCAAATTCAATCGATAACTGCATGAAAAACGCTTAGTTTACTTTTGCAACGGGTAGTGTGGTGTGATTGTGGGCGAATGGAAATACAAAATCAAAGAATGAGAAGAAAGGCCAAAAATAAACAGGCTAGGGCCTAAATAGAATAGAACTAATACTTACATTAAGAGCAAATTGCAATGTTCACCTGGATGTAAACCAGTGATTTATATCTTTTTTGGAATTATGCTGTCTATTGTTTCCAGTAATTATGCTATCCATTCATGTACTTCACTTCTTGTCTTAAGTTTTGTTTATAGGGATTACACTTTTGCATTTTCGTTAAACTTTTAACAATTTAGTGATATATATAACTGTTGTAAGTTTACTGTTATTTATTTTCGTTTTAAGTAGTTTGAGAAAATAAAAATGTGATTTGCTTGAAAAAATAAACAGCCTAGCGTTTTTCTCCAAGCGGCATCTGTCCCACACGCCATCTTATCCAGCACATAAAAAATGATTTTAAAAAAGGACCTGTGGGAAAATAATTATGCCTACTTTATTAAGAGGGTTTTAACTTGATTAACATAGAAATTAGATTCTAAAGGGTGTGATAAATGATTTCTGGCACTTAGTTTGTTGTTTTTGCTTTATTGTACATTTTACAAGAAGAAAAGAAAAGCTGCGGCATCTGGCCCCCACTTTACTATATATTTTAATTCCAAAATGGCGGACGTCTTTTTCTTATACCTTAAAAAAGAATCATAGACAAGACTGTTCTGATTGGCAGATTATTAATAACCATACTCACTCCTGCTTAGAGTGAATATAAAATTCCCCACTTCTGAAAATAAATCCGTTTTTTTTTGCGTAATTTCCAAGGTTATATTATGAAACGGAGTTTTTGAAAATTAAGAAGTGACATATTTTGGTGCTTTTCATTATTTTATGTATACATTGGTTCAAAGTTGAAGCGAAATTTTTTATAAAGTGTTTAATGCCAGGCTTTCACCCTCGTCAGCGGAGTGAGATATTTTACTCTCGACAACGGAGTGACATATTTCACTCTCAACAATGGAGTGTCATATTTCACTCTTGTTCGAAAACATTTGCCATACACGTTTTTCGAAAGGGTTCAGAATCGTACGACACCTGGATAAAGAAAACTTGAGCTTCGCAGTTGCCTGTGAATCGGAAAAGACTCCGTAATAATCTTCAGTTTTTCCTGCATCCAAGGACATTTCGCAGTTTGAACGTTATGTTCTTTTTTTCTTTTTCTTGTTAACTGTTAAAGTGACTGTTTTATATTGTGAGTTCAATTGGGAGCTGTGAGCTCGTTTGTTTTAGACGGCGTCGCTATCACGTGTGTAACCAAGAGGGTTTTTATATTTTTAATTAAAGGTTTTTACAGTCCACATGTTTAGAGTTGTGTTTCATGAGTGAATACATAATTAAGAGTGAACCAGTCGCGGAAACATAATGGTCCGTTGCCGGAGTTTGTTTTTTTTTTTGAGAGGGAAAATAAAGATAAATAAGTGATTGACCAGATTTAAAGGGGGTTTAGTGTTCAAGATTGGGAATTTGAAGCTATCGCTGGCGAAGTTTGGGTGCATGGTTGGTAGGATTGCGATACCTCTGCATTATCGATCAAGGCGTTTCTAAAGTTTGGTGAGTTCGTTCATTTATTTAGATTTTTATTCATTATGGATAACTTGAGGGATTTTTTGGTTAAAAAGAAGGGATTGAAATCGAGTATTACAAAATTGGAGAATAAGATTAATGATTGTATAGGCGAAGCAGATGTTAGTCAAGTAACATTGTTTGAAAATAGAATTGAAAGGTTAAATGAAGAATTGAGTGAAACATTTAATGCGATTTTTGTTAAATGTGATAAAAATGATATTGAGGCGTATATTGAGGAACAACAGACAGAACAGGATAAACTTGATAGCATGTGGCTTAGTGTTAACCGGAAAAAGTCGGGGATTACATTAAACGAAAGTAGTCGCAATGCAGGCGTTTCGAAAGCTCAAACATCTGAAATTAAGTTGCCGAAGCTTACACTCCCCACGTTTAGTGGTAATTTGGAGGAGTGGTTGTCCTTTTATGATTAATTTAGGGCTAGTGTAGATTGTAATGAAGGTTTATCAGACTGTCAAAAGTTACAATATTTAAAATCAGCATGCAGATATAGTGCACTTAAGATTATTCAGTGCCTTCCAATTTCGATTTAAACTATAAGACAGAGTTAGAATTGTTGAGGGAGCGATATTCAAACAAACGTGAATTAATTAATGCATTGATAAGGAGATTTATTGGAATATCTTGTATTTCGGATAAAGCACAGTCTCTTTTAGAAAGTGTAGACATTATAAATGAATGCGTGCGTTCATTGGGAGTACTTAAACAGGATATTGACGGTTTTTCAGAAGTATTGATGATTTATTTAATTACAGAGAAATTAGATAAAAATACGAGATATTGGTGGCAAAGAACACTTAAAAAGAAGGAATTGGGAACACTCGAAAATTTATTGTCTTACTTGAAGGATCATGCTAGAACACTTCAAAATAGTAAATCCTCAGTAAAAGAAATTAGAAAACCTAAATTCACTACATTGTTGTCTGCTAGTAATAGTTGTGTTTTATGCAAGGAATCACATCCACTTTACAAATGTCAGCGGTATTTACAGTTAAATGTACAAAAGAGAATAGAGATAACTAGAATAAATGGTTTGTGCTATAACTTTCTTGTGTAAAAACACTATCTAAAAAATGTAGGAATGCGGCTAAATGTAAGGTGTGCCATAAGCCTCATCATAGTCTCTTGCATATTTCACGTGACATTGGTCCTCAGGTGCAGAGTGCGGCTGAAACACCATTTGCTCCTCTTTCCCCGAACGCAACAGAATTTCGGCTGAAACAAAATGAGTTATTAAATCAAATTTCTTGCACCGGCACCTTTGAATTTCGAAACAATTCTGGGTCGGGAATACAATCAGTGAATAGAAAACAAACTTTACTTTGTACAGCAATGATAAGGGTTCCTGATTCGAGTGGTAATCTTGTAAATTGCCGAGCGTTGCTGGATAGTGGAAGTAAAGCCTCTTTTATAAGCGAAAATTGTATGCGAAAACTGTGTTTGCCAAGGCGAAAAACTGGAGTACAGGCTACATGCCTAGGTTCTTATAGTGCTGAAACAAATGGAGAGGTAAATTTGAATTTTACTCCTCATTTTAATTCTGAAATAAAATTTGTCACTAAAGCATTTGTGATAAAAAGAATAACACCAAACGTGCCATACAGTTCTATTCCTTCAAATATTGTGAATAATTTTAATGATTTAGTCCTGGCAGACCCACTATTTTTTGAATCAAGACCAGTGGATATTCTACTGAGAGTTAATGTATTCTTTACATTACTAAATGGGAAAAGTGTGAAAAGAGGGGAAGTTCTGCCATTCGCTGTAAATTCTAAACTTGGATGGATTATTACGGGGACTACCTCATTTGATACGAACCTTTGTACATTTGTCGTCAATAATATTCAATTAAAATTAGATAGATTGGTGCAACAATTTTGGTCTTTGGATTCTGTTCCGGAAGTGGTTCAGATTTCTAAAGAGGAGCAGGAGTGTGAGGATCATTTTAAATGCAATTATTTTCGAGATAGGTCTGGAAGATTTGTTGTGAAACTCCCATTTAAAGAGTCTTCATCTCGATTAGGTGATACTAGAGAAATGGCTATCCGGAGATTTCTTTCGTTAGAACGCAGACTGTCGAAACAACCATCTATTTATAAAGATTATAGAAGGTTTATGAGAGAATATTTTGAATTGGGTCACATGGAATGTGTATCCAAGTCGGAGGGTGCTCCTTCAAATGTCGTTTATTTACCAGATCATGCGGTAATTCGGGAATCAAGCACAACGACAAAATTGAGGGTTGTTTTTGACGCTTCAGCTAAATCTACTTCGGGTGTATCTTTGAACGACATTCTTATGGTCGGTCCACGTATACAGCAGGAGCTTTTCCTAATTGTTTTAAGATTTAGAACCTTACCTATAGTTGTATGTGCAGATATAGAGAAAATGTTCAGACAGGTATTGATTAATCCTGAAGATAGAGATTTTATGAGGATTCTTTTGAGAGAAAATTCCCGAGATTCTATAGAGAATTACCGTTTAAAAACAGTTACTTACGGTACTGCATCCGCCCCGTTTCAGTCTACTAGAGCTCTTCATCAGCTTGCCTTGGATGAGAAGAGTGAATTTCCCTTGGCATCTGCGGCAGTGTTAAGAGATTTTTATGTAGATGATTTATTTTCTGGAGGTCAGAAGGAAGAGGAAGTTGTGGAATTAATCGATCAATTGACATTGTTGATGAAACGAGGTGGTTTTAAGTTGCGAAAATGGATATCTAATGTGCCTGGAGTGTTGAAAAACATTTCGGAAGAATGTAAGGAAAGTGTGGATTCATTGTTCTTAAAAAATGATAGTGGAATAAAAATTTTGGGAATCCAGTGGAATTTTCTACGGGATTTCTTTTGTTTCACTACTTTAGACCATGAAAAGAAAAATAGATATTCTAAGAGAGATATATTCTCAGAAGTCGCAAGGGTGTTCGATCCATTGGGCTTGCTATCCCCTTGCGTCGTTTTCATGAAGATACTGTTGCAGGATTTATGGAAAACTTCACTTACCTGGGATGAGCTCATTAGTGGAGAGTTTGGTAGACGGTGGACGTCGTTTAGGGACGACTTAAGGTCAATTTCTCAGTTGAAGATTCCTCGATTTGCATTGGCTGTAGATAAAACAGGACTTCAGATTCATGCCTTTTGTGATGCGTCTGAAAGGGCGTATTGTGCGGTAATATATATACGTTCAAGTTCTAATGATGAACGAATAGCGGCAAATCTTTTGACATCTAAGACTAAGATAGCACCGATTAAGACTCAGTCCATACCACGACTTGAATTATGTGCGGCTCTTCTTTTGGCAAATTTGCTAAAAAGGGTTTTACATCATCGGAACTTTACGAATACTGAAGTATTTGCCTGGACTGATTCTAGGGTTGCGTTGGCATGGCTTTCTTCAGAGCCTCATCGATGGCAAACATTTGTAGCTAACCGTGTTAAAAAATCCAAGAGATAATTCCTAATGTTCCGTGGAGTCATGTTCCTGGACTTGACAACCCTGCTGATTGCAGAACAGGGGGTATGTCGCCGTCGGAACTAATAAATTGTGAATTATGGTTTAGTGGTCCTCAATGGTTAAGAGAGCCATTGAATAGCAAACAGCCTAAAGAGTCATTTAACGGTGAAGACATTCAGGAGATTGTTTTAAAAGAAGAAAAGCGAAACAGTGTGGTAAATATGGTTGAGCTTAGTGATTATGTGACTTTCAGATATTCCACTTGGGATAGACTGATACGAATCGTTGCGTGGTGTCTGAGATTTGTGGACAATGCAAGGAAGTTATCTAAGCAAACAAACGGTTTACTCTTGACGTCAGAGCTTTTAGGAGCAACGACGATGATTGTGAAATTGGTGTAAAATCAGTGTTTTTCTGAGGAGATCGTTGCTTTAAGTCAACATAAATTGCTAAACCGTTCGAGTAAACTTTTAACATTAAACCCGTTTCTGGACTCTAACTGTATTTTGCGGGTAGGTGGAAGGTTGAGACATGCTAATGTTTCTGAAGATCAGAGACATCCAATAGTGTTGCCTAAGTCTCATCGTATTACGGCATTGCTTATTAGGCATTATCATGTAACTTATCTGCATGCTGGTCCTCAGCTTCTTTTAGCTGTACTTCGAACAAAATTTTGGATTCTAAGTGGTCGAGATGCAGTAAGAAAAATTGTGAAGACATGCTTAAAGTGTTTTCGTGCTGCTCCAGCTATTAGTACCCAATTGATGGGTGACCTGCCCGCCATGCGTGTCTTGCCCAGTCGTCCATTTTCGAAGACAGGAGTTGATTATGCCGGACCTTTTATGTGTAAAGAGAGAAATCGTAGAGGCATTAAAGCGTTTAAGAGTTACGTGGCCATTTTTATTTGTTTTTCGACGCGTACTATTCATCTTGAATTGGTCTCGGATTTGTCAACTCCGGCGTTTTTGGCTGCACTGAAGAGATTCATTTCCCGTAGAGGCAAGCCAGCCGAACTATCCAGTGATTGTGGTACAAATTTTAGGGGTGCCAGTAAGGAATTGAGAGAATTATACGGATTTATTTCCTCCACCATTAAAGATCAATCCTTACAGAACTATATAGCTAATGAAGGCATCGTCTGGAAATTTAATCCTCCATCGGCTCCATATTTTGGTGGGCTGTGGGAAGCTAACATAAAGTCTCTGAAATATCATTTGCGTAGAACAATGGGAAATTCGTTGTTCACATTTCAAGAGTTCTCGACTTTATTGTTACAAATTGAACCTTGTTTGAACTCGAGACCTCTGTGTCCGTTGTCAAATGATCCAAATGATTTACAAGTTTTGATACCAGGTCATTTTAAGACAGGTGCTTCTTTGACAGCTATTCCAGAACTTGATGTTATTGAGGTTCCGCATTCACGACTTCGTCGTTGGCAACTGACGCAGAAAGTGTTTCAGCACTTTTGGAAGCGCTGGAGTGTAGAGCATTTGTCTCAATTGCAACAACGCCCTAAGTGGTTACGTACAACAACAAATTTAAAAATTGGTGACTTGGTGCTCATAAAAAATGAGCTTGTGCGAACGCTTCAATGGAAACTGGGATGAATTATCCAAACCTTTTCAGGTAGTGATGGCTGTGTCAGAGTGGCCATAGTAAGGACTGCCACGGGAGAGCTTAAACGTCCTATTCACAAACTTTGTCCTTTGCCCCTTGATTGAGACTATTTAATTGTAACCCATGAAGGTTTCAAGGTCGGCGGTATATGTTCGAAAACATTTGCCGTACACGTTTTTCGAAAGAGTTCAGAATCGAACGATACCTGGATAAAGAAAACTTGAGCTTCGCACTTGCCTGTGAATCGGAAAAGACTCCGTAAGTAATCTTCAGTTTTTCCTGCATCCAAGGACATTTCGCAGTTTGAACGTTATGTTCTTTTTTTCTTTTTCCTGTTAACTGTTAAAGTGACTGTTTTATATTGTGAATTCAATTGGGAGCTGTGAGCTCGTGTGTTTTAGACGGCGTCGCTGTCAAGTGTGTAACCAAGAGGGTTTTTATATTTTTAATTAAATGCTTTTACAGTCCACATGTTTAGAGTTGTGTTTCATGAGTGAATACATAATTAAGAGTGAACCAGTCGCGGAAATAACTCTCAACAATGGAGTGAAATATTTCACTCCTTTCCAGGGAGTTTAAAATTCGACTCTTTTAAGAGTGTATTTTTATAAAATTCACTCCAAAAAGAGGGAAATGCCTGTCACTCTTTCAAAGAATGAACTTTTCACTCCTTCCAATTTTAGAGTGTATCTGTTAAAAAAAAGTGCTGATTTGTCCCTATTTTTGAGTTATTTTGTCAATAATAAAAGAACTGTTAAGTGGTTAATTTGTATATTTTTCAAACTGTTTTAGTAGTTATTATTTTTTATCGTTTCAATTATTATATATTACTAGGGAGCTCTGCTCCCTGCAAGATACGCTCGCCAACCCCCGTTCAGACACCGCAGAATCGAAAAACACGCTAATCTGATGGGTTTAAAAAAATATTAGAAATGATTAAATTATACTGAAAAAAGCTGTGCAGATCTCCTTGTAAACGAGTTTGCATCCAATTCCCTTTGACTGCAAAAAATTAAGGGCGAATCAGTTGCTGTTAAGACATCCAATGGTTAATTTTTGTTTTTGATTAAAGAGGATCAGTTAAAAATTTGAAAATAAACTAACAGAAAATTAATTAAGTATACTGAGTCTTTGTCTCCCGGTATTTTAAAACAATCCCTATAACAATAGCCTAAGTCATGTGACTATCATCAACAGTTCCTGGCGGAACACTTCGCTTTTTATACTCTGTGTGCCATTTTGGTGCTTTAATGTTAGCCAGGCACAGGTGATATGTCGCCAAATATTATTCTGTAGCCATCATTTCATCTATATTATAATAGTTCAAGTCATCAACTGCCATAAACAAATACTGTCTGTGCCGAAAGTTTTCCATTTTGGTTAAAAATCAAAAATTTTTTTTTTAATAAAACTACATAAAAGTTACCATGGTCGCAAATAATTCTTGGTACTGTTACGCTAACTGGGTGAAAATCTCACCAATATCTTTTTTTAACTGGCCAGTTAATTTTTTTTTTTTCGAGTGGTAAATTTAAACATTGATTTGAAATTGAAATTAAATCTCATGGTTTATTGCATTATTTAATATTTGGCCAGATGTCATATGCGCACCGCAAGTTTGACGTGAATTTTTTCTTTTACGAAAATTTGGCGAAAACCTCGTTTTCGAATACCAGATACATATGTATTTTTGGTACTACTTAGTTATCCCATCGACCAAAAATCTATCGCCGAACTATAAGATTAAATGCCAATAATGGTTGAATGGTTAAATTAATGTCACATTCACTTGACTTTAAGCAAGTTACACGTGTTTACGCCATCAAGTGATTTTTCTTTCGACGTTTTATTTGTATATTTATTAATGTTATACTAATTTATATGTTCTTTCGTTATTTAAAATAAAAATTATGTCAATTTGTATAATTTGGCGATTTATATAATTTGGCGAAATTGGTCGACGGAATAACTAAGTAGTAGCGTATTTTTTAATTATTTTCTATTTTCAAAAGGAAAAAATAAAAAAATAATAACTGATATCTATAGAACAAAATAATTTATATAAGTTTAAAAAAGAAATAAATGTAAATAAACATTTATTATTAAATAAAAAACAATAGCCGGGTTACCATGTCAATCAAAATAATGCCATTTTGGTGCCAATTTGGTACCCGGTGCGTATATCATATCTGTGCCTAATATTTTTCTTTTCGTTTTGTTTTTAAAAAAAGAAAGAAGTGAAAACCATCAATTTTAAATGTTTCAGTTTTAAATGAAAGTTTTCTATTTTAAATAAAATGAATGAAAAGATTATTTTTAAAATGAAATTAATGAATTATAAAAAAAATGCTTCGGGAAAAATGTTTGGCGATTTATCACCTGCGTCTCGCTAACATAAAAATACCGAGTACTTGATTTCTCTATCAGAATCTTTCGATTTGGCGAAAGATTGTTCAAGTAAATTGAATTATGAATAAAAGTAACATGATACATTTCTTAGCATTCATTTAAAGGAGGCCTAACTGGTCGACAAATTAGTTTAAAATAGTAACCTTTTCTGAAGTATGAAAAAAACATCTGTTATGATTAAAATTTGAGTTGCCAACATTAGAAAAAAGTATTTAAAATTAGAAAAAAAATATTTCGAAAACTAATTCGAATTTAAAAATTCTAATACCAGTTTTGTGATCTGCGGATTAATACGGATTTTTGGTGTTAATTTCATCGCAAAGTATTCCATATTTTAGAAGAAATCGCCGTGAAACATAATCAGTTGTTTAATCAGTCGTTTCAAAGAATCGTTTCGTTCAGTCATTTCATATATTCGTTTCATAAATTCGTTTTATTTGGATTATATATATATAGGGTAGATATACTATATAATTTTTATCATAATATTTTCTTTTGCGCTTTCTCATTATCAATTAAAAGTAATATTCCGGGATACAATGACATATTTTAGTCGATCATTTAAGGGGATATTCAAAGTTTAATTGACCTTACTTAACCCTTTGAACTGCGCGTCATTTTGACTGTGGGCTACCAGCAAATCCGCGTCATAACACAAAAATGTTTATTCGGTCGGCACCATTTTTTAAAAAGAAGTTTCCTTCAAGTCCATAATTTCAAAAATGATTTGATTAAATAACGCAAATATTATTTTCCTTTATTACTGGTGCCAAAAACGAATTTTTCAACGAAAGGTGATATCGCCGCTGCGGCGACAACGGAGTGCAAAGTGTTAATAAATCACGAAAATATTCGTCA
Source organism: Maratus speciosus (assembly GCA_963932465.1). Classification (NCBI taxonomy): domain Eukaryota; kingdom Metazoa; phylum Arthropoda; class Arachnida; order Araneae; family Salticidae; genus Maratus; species Maratus speciosus. The sequence continues at coordinate 328,215,806 of OZ010795.1, forward strand.
TCTGTTGCGGTAGCAGTGGATGCGATGTCAGGAGCCTCAACAGCTCCTCAGTAAAAAAGAACTGAATAGCGACCCGTTTATGGAATATCTCCATTGGGCACTATAACATCCTGGAATCCATTGTAATCAGGTTGCATTTAAGTTCTCTTTGACAAAGGGATTTTTCGATCCAAGAGGTCACATCCATTACTTTCGTGGCAGCTAACTTCTGTTTTTGTGATTAAGTAATATTGAGTAAAGGTGAATATCACCTTGCATAAAACTGTTAAATAAATAATGTCGCTGACTCCCGGAATATAAAGAATACGTATTAAAAAGATCCCATATGCAAAACTGATATTCCCTTATATGAAAGATATTTATCTCAATATGTTAGTTCATGCATTGATAAAAATTATATAAAGAAGCATCTTTAATACAAAATCTATATATATAAAAGAAAGTCTGGATTTTGTATTAATCAACGCGCAGCCTACACTACTGAACCTAAAATTTTTAAAATTGGGGTAAAAATACTTCTTACGACATAGAGTGCTGCTAAGAAAGGATTTTCTAAAATTCCACCACTGAGGGGGGGGGGGGGGTAAAAAAAGATAACGAACTTAAAAAATCCTTAAAAATCTGATTTTATAGTTATTTTTCAACTGGTAACATATTTTAGCGTATTTTTGTATGCTCAATCGAATGGTACTAACCAAATTCTTTCAAAACTTTTTAACCAAATTCTTAAGTCTAATAGTTTGTGAGATATTTCATATTTTTCTAATTTGGGGGTGTATTTGGCTCCAAAACCTCGAAATATCTAACATTACAATTTCATATTGTTCATTCATATTGTACGTTGGTTACTGTAGCAACGGAAGAAATTCAAATTAAATCTTTTTGTTAATTCTTTTGGTTATAGAATTAAAACGGCTATATGAGTTTGAAAAAAATAAAGAAATACAAATGCTTAGAAAAAAAAAAAGAAAAAAAATATTGATTTTATATTTGTATTTGCATATCTTTCCAGACGATAATGTTTAAAACGTTCGCCGTGCATATCGCGTCATGAATGTGCGCGCGCCATGGAATAACGTTAAGCCGACGTTTAACTCGTATTTTTAAAAGGCTGCATCTTGCAGCTACCGGTAGTCTTCGCATGGTGGCCATGTATTCCGTTCGTGACTACCGCGACATGTACCTGATGTACGGCCGATGTAATGGAAATTCCTTACGAACTGCTAGGGAGTATGCCCGTCGATATCCGTCTCGCGTCGTTGGTATGTCCAATAAAGTGTTTTTTTCTTGCACCGGAAGTGACGTCATACTTTGTTTTTCGTATTTTTCTCTTAAACTATGGATCGTACAGGAACGCTTCTTTGGGCAGTTTTTATGTACTCCCAACGAGGAATCTAGCTGTGCAGAGTTTATGCGGTCTTTTTGGGACACCCTGTATATATATATATATATATATATATATATATATATATATATATATATATATATTTATATATATATATATACACATATAACTTTCTCTTAATTAACTTTATCGTATAACTATACATAGTTTAAAATTTATATTATTCTAAATTAATATTCAGATTTCAAGAATTTCAGGATTAAATTAGATATATATATTTGAAGTAATTACTGTCTTTTATTGAGCATGCGTATATATGAAATAAATTATTTTTGACTTTGAATTCCTAAGCGTTTTTGTTTAGTATTTCTCCCATATAAACACTATTTTTGTATGCGTTTGTTTTAGAATGTGGCCACTGGATTTTTTTGGTTTAAGAGCCAGTGGCTTCTTCCAGATTTTGGGAATCTGCACCTATAGTCTATAAGCGGATATTTTCTACAGATAAAAAAAAATATTCTTTAGTTGTAATGTTTTTAATTAAGTTTACATATTTCTTGTAAGTGTAAACGGTATGCTTAATTTGTATTAAAATAGTAAATATCATATTTTTATAAATAAAAATGTAACTAATCTAAGTAAGCTGTTAAAAACTTATTTAAAAGAAGTTGTTTTAATTGTATAGCTTCTTTGTAAACAATTTTATGAAAGCAACGTGTTGCTAGATTATTAATTTCTTTCGAATGTTGTTTCTATCTCTAGTAGAAAATTCTGAATTGTTGGTTTAAGATAATAAACGTAATAGTTGCTAGAAATAAGACACTGAAAAAGTAACATTGAAACATTCCTGTTAATACTGTTATTTTTCAAAAACTTTTTCATTCTCAAGTTACATTGTATATAGAAATGTAGTAAATAATTTGTTACATTGTATATAGAAAAGACATTATATCTTCTTTTATCAACTTTTATATTTCTGATATCTGAAACGTATTATTCCCCTGAGATATTATTTTCAAAACAGTATTAAACAAAGAGATTATTCTGAAAACATAACATTTTCTGAATAAACAGTGAAGGTGAAATTCTATGAAATAATACATATTGTTCAGTATCTTTTTTACGTTAGCTGTTATTATATGGAATATATCTTTCTTTAATGAAATATGAAAAATATTTAAAGAAATATCATAATATGATTATTAAAGAAAACCTGCCGGATCGGCCTACAGGTGCATGCATATTTCGAAATTAAGTATTAATTTCACCAATAAAAACTAAATCAAGAAAAACCCAGTTTAACAATTTTAACTGAACGCTTTTCACGAGTTTTTAATTTCATTTTTCTGTAATGCTCTGTTTTTATAAGAATCATGTTAATATGATAACTTTTTGTTCAACCCCTACGTATTTTTAATTTGTTTTTGCTGAAAGAATTGGTCGTATGAAAAACTTGTCAATATAAAAGTTGTAGATAATACTAAGAATATAATAATAAATTTAATAGGATTTGATATATTATGATTTAACGAAGTTAGGAATTATTTTCTTCTTCAACACCCCTCCCCTCCTTTCTATTTTCGTTTTTAAATTGTTTTTGCGCTAAGAGTTGATCCTATCTAAAAGTTGTCAATATAAGAATTATAACTAATATTAAATAGATAATAAATTTAATTGGATTTGATACATAAATTTAAATAATTATATTCTCTAATATATTTAATTGGATTTGATATCTTGAGAATTGACGAAGTTATGGATTTTTTTTCCTAAAACCCCTATTTTATTCGCTCCTTGAGCCCATTTTTTATTTTATAAAAAATCCGTCATACATAAAATTTTGGTCTTTTTTCTTGAAGTAATAATAACTTTTAAATTATTTGATATGAATTATAATTAAAAATTTATAAGTTTTTCTCTGTTTTCACAAAACCCTTCCCTATTACAATCGTCTTCGTCTGATTTTGCTCATTTGATATGCCCGCCCAGATATTAGCCATCTTAATGTTTTTATTGAGTTTGAAGACGATCGGTGCATAATTGCGAATTTTATAGTATGGACAAAATTTAATACATATATACATATGTATATAAACTTTTTAGGTGGGCTAGTTTTGTATTCCTGGTGCCATATAATGAAAAGTTATGAAGAAATTTGTCAAAACTCGCACCATAGTAACATCTGCAATAGGTCGTATTTTCTATGAAATCTACCTAAAAAATCCGACATTTAACTTCCAATGAAAATTATAAAAAGTTTATCAGATTTAAAAGATCATTTAAAATCACTGTGAAATGTGGAACTGGTTTAATGCTAACAAAATCTGTGTTTCAATACTAAGCAATATGATATTTTACTTGAAAAAACATTTATACACACGAAATAATATATAGACTTTGCTATTTATAGTTAGGTACATAGGTCAAATTTAGCTGAATCCAGTGGATGCATCATAGGTCCGCTCGAATTGTCGATAACCAACAAACTGTAAGTATTTCTATATAAACTTATTTAAGTTTGAAATCAGAAGTATTTACACCAGAGTCGTTGCCACTGCTACTAAATAGCCGAATAATTTTGTGGATACCATTTAATTGAAAAACGTGATAGGTATTATATTTGTCATTAGGAAAACACAAACCATTGTTAAAAAAGTGTAATGACAACATTGTAATATCAGCTAGCAAAAAGCTAAGGAAATGTGATCTATTCTACCAAAATTTTACATGCGATTACAACAACAAAACCTTACTAACAATCGGTTGCAAAACAGTAAGAATAAACTTACTCTTGAATGCATCAAGGCGGTCCGCCAATGTCAAGGCAAGCCGTAACATTTATAATACGCTTATTTTACGTTTAAAATACCAAGAAATACATTTTGGCTTTATCTATTTAAATTGTTGTAAATAATACATTTGTGATGTAGTGTTTTTGAGTAGATGCATGACTACAATTATTAAATTGAATCTATTGGATTATAAATTACAAACGAAAAAAATATGTTCGAGGAATGCTATGTAAACAACATGCACTTTAAAAAATATCGACGAATGTTTTTTGGGTATTAATGGGCAGCGAACTGTCCAAGAGTTTTTAAGAAATGTGTCATGAAAGTAATGGAAACTTAAAAATAGCTTGATTCACATACTGCTAATGTCAACTTTGAACAGGAGTTTTTTTAACAGAAAACTACAATTGCCCAGAAATTTTTTATTGGAAATCATCTGTCCATTATTTCTCAGAAAAATGCCTGACTTCTCCTATAGCAGGGCATGAAAAGCTACAGTAAATTTTACGGCTAAAAAAAAAAACTTTACTTTCATTATTTTCTCATTTCAAATGAGATAAATACAGCTGAAAATATAAACTTTTTTCCATATATCAATTTACGAGAATTAACAAAGACTATATGGTTTCATATAAGAAAAGCTCTTTAATTTGCTTATCTAAGTATAATAATACTACCATTCAGATGATATTTACAGGTTTATTATATTCGTAGAAAATATGTATTATGTGCTTTCTAGAGAGAATTTGCAAACAAAATTATGTACAGAGTCATAGAAAAGTATACATGCCTTGCTTTGTGCAAAGAATGTACCAAACACCTTATAGATTGTCTAGAATATGACATTTATTGTATTTTTTGAATAATCCTTTTTATGGAATAATCTACATATATATTACGCTAACATACGTGGCACAGAAATCGTGATTATTTGTTATTGTTTAATGGGAACGCCCAAACAAAACGCATCTCACTGGTTATTGTAAAATTCCTTTGGCAGGATTTAGGCAGTGGAGATAAATATGGTTTGGTTACGTTTCGCAGCATCACGTTTCTCTCTTTCGCTGCAATTATGGACCTTCACAATATCGTTAAAAATGCCCGTAAAAGATCTTGGTGAATGCTTGAAAGTGAAGAAGAAGCCGCATTAAGAAGAGAAAATAGAAATAGATTAGATCGCGAACGGCATCAATCACAGAGTATAAACGATCGCCAAAATAGGCTTAATAATCGATTCATGGGCGAACGCAAACGCATTGCTTCTGAATTTATTCAAATTACTGATTTAAACGTTCCGGAGCATAACTGTGATAGTTTGAGCGAAACGTGCAATTTCTGCCAAGCACTTTATTGGAAATCAGAATTAAACAGCAGCAAAAAGTTTACAAATTGTGGTCATGACGGTAAAATAATCTTGTCTCCCTTATCAGAAACTCCCGATTTGATAAGAGATTTTCTGTGTAAAAACTCACTTGAAGCCAAATATTATATATTATCCATTATTCGGCAGTATAACGCCGCCTTTTCTTTTGCCTCAATGGGAGCAGAAATCAAATTGCCTTCTGGAGCAGGGCCAAATTGCTTCCGGATACACGGTCAGATATATCACAGGATTTCTCCTTTGTACACTTATGATAACAGAAATCCTGTCTATGGACAGCTATACATATTTAACTGCAGTGAAGCTACTAATTATCAAATGCAAACTAACAGAGGCTGTATAAGAAATGTTATGGAAAAATTAGATGTCCTTCTACGAAACATTAATCCATTTCTGAATCATATTCACAAATGCAATAATTAGGGAATCAAAATTTAACTATGAATGTTAATATGATTTTTATGGAACATCCTGATTTAGACATGCGTATGTACAATGCACCTGCTTTCTCAACAGATGTTGCTGCGATATTTGTTGGCGACGATGGGGAACCTCCAGTTAATCGAGACATCTGCATATATCCAAAGGATGATAGTTTTAAAAATATATCTCCAATGAATCAGTGTTGTGATCACATGACATACCCGTTGCTTTTCCTCACAGGGGAACGAGGTTGGCACTCTAAAATGGAGCATGTGGAAGAGAGGCGCTCAGCAAAACGAGTGCGAGTTACACAGTTGCAATACTATGCATATAGACTTTCAGTACGTAGTAGTTTTAGTATTTTGCACAACAATGGAAAACTTTTTCAACAATATATTGTTGATTCGTATATTAAAACCGAAGGTTCACGTCTAAATTTTATTCAAAACAACCAAAATAGCTTACCAGTTGATCTTTATAGTGGACTTTTAGATGCCTTACGTTCAAATTCAGAAAATAACAATTTAAGAACAGGTAAGTTAATTATACTGCCGTCTACATTTCAGGGAAGTGCTAGATACATGCAACAAAATTACCAAGATGCCATGGCGATAGTTCGAAAATTTGGGAGACCTGATTTATTTATCACGTTTACGTGCAATCCAGCTTGCCCTGAAATATTGGATGCCATAGAACGCACTCAAAGACCGGAAAATAGACCAGATATTCTTGTTCGAGTCTTTAAAATGAAGTTATCAGAATTATTAGATGATATTTTGAAACGTAATATGTTAGGTGTTGTAATTGCTTATGTTTATGTAATTGAATTCCAAAAAAAGAGGCTTACCTCATGCTCATATTTTATCGACGTTAGACTATAACTCTAAAATACGAACAAATGATGATATTGATAAATATATCAGTGCAGAGTTACCAAATATTGATATTAATCCAAGATTATTTGAAATTGTGACAAAATGTATGATACATGGTCCCTGTGGGACAATAGATCCTAATTCTTCATGCAACTGGATGCAGCAAGCTATTTCCAAAAGAAGTTTGGCAAATGACAGAAGAAAATATCAACGGATATCCTGAATACAGAAGGCGATCCATGGACCCAGTGAAAATTGGTTCATAGGATATTGATAATCGATGGGTTGTACCGTATAATCCTTGGTTATTAAAAAATTTAATGCTCATATTAATGTCGAGGTATGCACATCAGTTAAAAGTGTTAAGTATCTGCACAAATATGTATATAAGGGACATGATGCAGCTTCCATTAAACTTCAGAAAGATGATGTTCTCAATCATGATGAAATTTTAACTTTTTTAGATGGTAGATATGTAAGTCCTCCTGAGGCTTTGTGGCGCTTGAATGAGTTCAGCATATCTGAAAAATACCATACTGTATTCAGATTAGCTGTACACTTACCAGAACAGCAGCAAATTGTTTTCAAGAAGGTCGTGAGGAACTAACTATTGAAAGAGCGTGAACAAAATATACACATCTAACTGCATGGTTTCACTTAAATAGTGTTGACGAAGAAGCACGAAACTATGTTTACCCCGATATTACAAATTACTATGTCTTTGATAAAAAAAAAAAAAACAATGTGTACGTAAAGGCAGCGAGGCGGAGATAAAGTAATTGGCAGGTTATCAACAGTTTCAATTCAAGATAGTGAACGATATCACCTTTGAATGTTACTGCTACACAGACCTGGCGCTACGAACTTTAATGTTTTAAAAATTGTTAATGGGGTTGAATATGAAACATTTCACTTAGCATGCAAACATCTCGGTTTCTTTGAGGGTAATGAACACTGGCATGAAACTTTATCAGATGCTGCAAGAATTCGAATGCCAAGTTATTTAAGAGTCTTATTTTGCATCATTTGTGGCTTTGGGGAGGTGCAAAATATTCCTTATCTTTGGGAGCAGTACAGAATTGCTTTGTGCGAGGATTTTGTACATAGATACTCTGAAGAAACAGCTGTTCAATATGCCTTAGCAGATATCAGCGATCTTCTTAAAGCATGTGGTTTAACTCTTGAGAAACTTAAACTTCCTCAAATAACTTTACCAACAGATCATTTATTTCCTTCTTCCTTTGATGTTTTAGCAGAACAAAACAAAGCCTGCATTAATTCGGAAAAATCAAATGCTTCACAAAAGTTTGTAGTAGACACTGTGTTAAATGCAATATATACAAATCAAGACACTGGCTCAAAGTATTTCTTTTTAGATGGGCCTGCAGGAACAGGGAAAACTTTTGTATATGAAACCTTATCGCAGTGTATTATCCGAGGAAATAGTCATCATGCAAAACCTGTCGCATCAAATGGAATTCCAGCTACTTTGTTAGCAGGCGGAAGAACTGCACATTCTGTCTTCGAAATACTTCTAAATCTTACAGCAACTTCCACATGTAGTTTAAATGTGAATTCAACAGAAGCCAGATTATTAAAGAAAACGAAACCGATATTATGGGATGAAGCTCCAATGACACATGTTCTTGCTTTTTTAGCGGTTGACAGATTGCTTCAAGACCTCACAAAACGTTCTGAACCATTTGGCGGAAAAGTTGTTTTATTTGGTGGATACTTTCGGCAAGTATTGTCTGTAATATTAAGGGGCTCCAGATCACTGACAGTTGCGAGCTGCTTAAAAAACATCGTTTTTGGCCAACATTTCAAGTGATGAAACTGACGAAAAGCATGCGTGCTCTTGAAAATGAAAGAGATTTTGCAAATTGGCTGCTTGATGTTGGGGAAGGGAAAAGTGGAGACAAAGTTAGTTTGCCTGCAATATGTTATCCTTCAGTACAAGATCCTGTCATACAACTCTATCATGATACAGATTTCACAACAGTCACTCCTTAACAACTTAAAACATGTGCCATTCTCACTGTAACTAACGATTTATCTTTACAAATTAATCAACGTGTATTACATTTTCTACCTTCAACTGAAGTTATTTATAATAGTGTAGATAGCATTGTAAGTGATTATCCACAAGACAAGCTTGCCTATCCTGAAGAATTTTAAATAGCTTAACTCCAACTGGTATGCCACCTCACGCACTTAAAATAAAGCAGGGAGCCATAATAATGTTACTCAGAAATTTAGTTCCTTCTAAAAGAATATGCAATGGTACACGACTTATCGTTACTAATTTACAGAAGAATATTATTGAGGCAAAACATATTGATAGCATAAACAACGAAACTTTCTTCGTTCCCCGTATATATATGACTCCATCTGACGTCACTATGCCATTTAAATTCAAGCGTAAGCAGTTCCCTGTTCGTTTATAATTTTCAATGACAATAAATAAATCCCAAGGACAAACTTTTGATAACATATGCTTAGATTTATCAAAACTTGTGTTCAGTCATGGACAATTATATATTGGTCTTTCTAGAGTTAGATCTTTTGACTCTATAACTGTCGTTTCTCCTACTGCAGATATATTTAATTATATTTATAATGAAGTTTTTAAAATGCACTAGGATTTCACAAATTTTAATTTTCCACGCATCAATCCTCGATCTTACACCAATATGCCATTTATGTTCAACCTAAAGAATTTCTCTCACCTTTTCATTCTTTAACAGTAAGTGTCATACTTTTGGTACTACAGTTATTAATTAAATTTCTTTTATTTATTGTTACTCCCTTTTTAAAAATATATATGTAACTGGTATTCGAAAATGAAGTTTTAACCAAATCGGCATCTAAAAAATATCGTGCCAATGTGGTGTGTGTATGACATCTGTGCCATATAAATATTATTCAGTCTTTTTTTTTAAGCCCACTCCAGTGTTATATTTTCCAATGACAGTCCAGGCATAGTTTTTGCCCGAACAACGCCGGGCGGGTCAGCTAGTACAAATGTAATTCAATAAATAAAAATGAAGAGCCGGGGGCATATATAAACATCTTCATAGGATCTCTTTTCAGAATGCTTTTATTTAAATAAAAAGCCTCTAATTCCTAAACATAAAATTACTTTTAAAAAGCGTGATTGTGCGTATACACTACAACGAATTACATTTTAAAGAGAGTAATCTATTATAGTGAAAGAAACTATTTGCCTTTCTGCCTGTGTACAGCCTAGTGGTCTGGATGGGCCGGGATTTCTAGGTCCGGGACAGACCAGTCCGGAACGAAAGCTATCTATGCCTGGACCGGCCCGTTACAAAATCTAAAACTTCAAATATTGTTTAATAAGTTCTTCTGCATCGAAATTGATTTATTGAAAACTAAGGGATGAAACCCGGACTTCCCAGGTTACAGAAAAGTGTGAATACTGATTTTTTTTTTTTAACTATAATAGATTTTTTCATTTAATATATATTTTTTAGATTACCCACTATGAACATCAAAAGCATTTTTAAATGAAAAATATCAATAATGTAATTTAAAGTTTTGAAATTTATTAAAAGTAATACTTTCCTTTTTACATATGTCAGAGCTAATAGCCGACGAAATCGTCAAGGACTTTGCTACATACAGAAGACTTCAAAAAGATGATAATTTCGGTGATTTCAGCTCCTCTTTTGATTACATGTGTAATAAATTTGTTCTTTATTTATATTATATTTATAAAATTTTATTTATTTATTGATGAAGTTTTAATTTGTTATGGAATATAAATCGGAAACCAAGGCTGAACTGTTTAAATTGTTTTAAGTGCAAACGGGTTAATTATAATCTTTATAAGTTTTCAAAATTTACTTCATACGATTGTAAATACTTGAAATGTCTCTGATTGTTTACAAATAATTGTTTCAAAAATAAAATTTAATATTGTTTATTTGTAATTGCATATTATATTTTTACTATTAAATTATTCTTGTTTATCTGCTCTACATATCTATTAAAGTTTTAACATCTAGTGAATTGAAACGAAATCAATCTTTTATTACATCATATAATATAATGAGAAATTTAGGAGACTGTCAAATTCTTAATATTTGATTTTAAAATATGAGTTTCACGATAATTTATTTTTTTTTCTTGCTACCAACTACCAAATAAATAAAAAAAAAACATCTAGAGTGACTATACTCGACCCTTTTGAACAATTGTGAATATGTTCAAAAAGTAATAGAAAAAAAAGGGACAAATGAAAGTAGAACTTTCACCGTGGGGTTACGTTCCGTTGATTCATATTACTGTAAAGCTTAGTAAGTACTAATTGCATTAAAAATATAAAAAGTAAGAACATTGAAATCTCCCCTATGTTTGAAATTCTGAAATATTTTTGCAGATCTATGCCGATCATAACCAATAGAACCCAAAATCAGCCCCAGTTCAAAACTTTTACATATTTTACATATTAACATATTTTACTATCTATTTATCTATATCACTTTTTTATGGACACGATAACTTCCATAATTCTGCACAAATCTCTTCCAAACTGACACATAAAATCAAGGAGTAGAAAATCTCGGTCGAGTTCGTTAATGGGGCAAAATCGGACCAAGGGGGTGGAAATAGGGAAGGGTTTTGTGAAAACAAAAAAAACCCATTACTTCTTAATTGTCTGAGCGAAGCGAAGGTTAATACTCAGCGACACATGCAGCTACGATGGATATTAACGCCATGTCCTACTAAATAATAAGCCTAATAAAAACCTTTCGTCAAGCATAACTCAAAAAATATTTGTCGGATTTCGCTTCAGATTGCACCAGAAGGTACCTATGAGGATCGCCTAGTGAATGCACCTACTATGAAAATAACTTCCAAACTGTTTAAAAATTATATAGAAAAAAAACTGACAAAAAAAGGACAATTTAACTGAATACGTCACAGAAGTTTGGTGTGCGTCACTTTCACCGGTTGATGTTTTCGTAGAAAACTGGTTTGAACACATGGAGCAAATAAAAAGAAAAACGCACGCAGTAATATTGAAGTGCCATAAAACATATTTAAATTTAATGAAACAGAAAAATAAATATGTTTGTTTTTCCATTTAAAAGAAAAAAAAGGCATAAAAACTTTGATTTGAGATTTTGCGATGATCTCTCAATAGCAATTTTTAATCGACAAAAGCATATTTTGTATTTCACGTGTGAAAATTAGAAACAATTATATAAAGTGTAATAAAATATTTTTGCTTAATAGCATAATTTCTTCTTATTTTCTTTATTATTATTTTTTTTTTTTACATGCTTTCTTTTAACTTACAATTATATTTGTCTGTGGCACTCAAATCTTGTGATTCATTTTTCACCCACTTCCTGTTGACATAGATCTTTGAAATTTGGAATATATATGTATTCCTGAGGGAAATATATGAATTGGACATTGATTTTTTAAAATTCGATCCCGAAGGGGGCAACGGTGGGGGGGGGGTGAATTACTTAGTGGTTACGCTTGATTTTCTATAGAGAAATCAGCATTAGCTTCAACAAAGAATGCGAAAATTGTTGAAAAGTACTAATGACAGGGTTACGACGATATCGCCAATCTTTGGCCAACGTGGCGAAATATCGACAAATTTGGCGACAAAAAAATGTTTCTATATATGAAGCCCACTTGGAGATAGCGCTAACTTGGCAAAATTCCCATTTAAATCCATTTATCTTCCAAAATTGAACTCGCCGAATTAAATTTAAACTCCGTGCATTTAAGGTTTTTTTCAAGACTTTTCTAATATTTAGTGTATTTAAAAACTTACATATTTTCTAAATTTTTGTGAATTTTAATGAAAGCATGATTTTCAAAAAAACAATTTCCATTTATATTAATTTCTTTTTAGTCTTTAAAAATGAAATTGGTACTTTTCCTGTATAAGGGCCTTGGCGAGGTACAGAAAATGGGTTTGGCGAGACAAGTAAGCTTTTTATGCTTATTTTCGTGCAACTTATTCATTGTTTCATATACTCAAGCAATTTTTTAAAAAATTATGCTATTTATATTGTGTTAACAAGCCAATTACCCATTTTTATATACAAACAAAAGTAAATTGTATATAAAAAGCAATGATATTATATATTTAAATAAAATGTTTATATTTATGGCACAGATGAGATTATTGGCGTGATTTTTTAATGCGAATTTGGCGAAAACGTCGTTTTTGAATACCAGTTACATATAGCGTGCTATAATAGTACGTTATGTTTTATTTCAATATGAAAAAAAAATAAAGTGAAAAACAAAACATTTTCTATTATTTTTAAAAAGAAATAACAATCAATAAATTATATAATTATAGAACAAAACAATTTATAATAGCGTTATATATGGTTACATCAGTGGTGGCTCGTGACTGGCATTTTGGGGGGACTAAATCCATAGCTATCAAATTTATTCTTCGCTTCCGACTATTGCTTTAAAAGAAATCTTTGCCATATTTGTTGGCAGAATATTCGACCATTAAGCAAGGTAATCTTTTTCTTTCAAAAAATAATGGTAAGAAGAGAATAATAATGTCCGTCATGCATTAAGTGCCCCAAATTATGACAGTCATGAGCCGCCACTGGTTACCATGTCAGGCAAAGTAACGCCACTTTGGCACCAATTAGGTACCTCGGTGCGTATATGACATCTGTGCCATATTTACTTGTAAAAATAAGCATAAACGTTCATCAGGATTGATTTCATAGCTGTTTATATCTTTTGCAACAAATCTCAGTTTTTGAGGCGAAACTGCACAAAGATTGAAAAAAATTAGAAAACGGAAAGTCTGTTTTTTCAGAATTTAGTGTCCCCTCGATGAAAATAAAATATATAAATATGGATAGTACATAGTAGTCTTAAAACATATTTCAGTTTTAAGACTTAAAACACACGCTTTTATTTTGTACAGAATGACGTCATCGGCATCCGCTGAAGAATTCTTCATTTACGATAAAGTCTTAAACAACTTCTACAGTAAAGTACGCATAGGACGTTTCTATCTACACAAATCCAAAAAAAAAAAAAAAAAAAAAAAAAAAAAAAAAAAATCGGCTATCTCATGATTTATATGCCCTCATTTGTTTGTAACATTAATATAGATATTTAAAATTAAATTTTGAAAAATAAATCATTCATTTATATTTTTTCAAAATAGCACGTATTTTAATTACATTTTTTTAAAGTTGTTAAGGGAAAGGCAACAAAAAGGTATAATTACTATTTTCCCCCTACTTTCTACAGAAATGGAGTACTTGAATTGCCAAAATTCAACAAATAGCGCCAAAAACTACAAAAAAAAAAAAAATATTTCAAAAATAAATTGAGATGCATTTTTCAAACAAATCGCACTTAAAAGAATTTTTAATTTCCCAAATACGACGGTATAAAAATTGAAAATGTGCGATGGTTAGAAGTTAAAAATCTTAAAATAGTAGAACAGAGAAGATTAAATTAAATTGAAGTTAAATTGCAGTACAGTATTTGGTACTACTTAGTTATCCCGTCCACCAAAAATCTATCGCCAAACTATAAGATTGAATGCCAATAATGGTTGATCGTAAATGTCGCATTCTAAGTACCTTATTACCATGCATTTAATGCTTTCTATGGACTGCTATTCGCTGTAATATGGACTTTGACGCTTTTGTAAAAAGCTCGCAATTAGGGCTTAAGAAAATGAGATTTTTTGCGAAATGACTATGAAAATAAAACAGAATAAGTATTATACGGGTTTATATATATATATATATTTAAAAATGCATCTGCTAACACTTATTAAATAAGTTATTTATGTTTGTATATAATCTAATCTAAAATAATGAAAATTTGTCTATCAGTCTGTTTGTAATTCTATACAAATCGACAGTTGGGAAGCCAAAATGGTGAAAAGATATGTACATGTGTATTAAAACACGGCCGAGGCAACTAAAGTAATCCGGAATCGAAATAACTCATAGTTAATTTTTAATTAATAAAAGATAACCAATTGAACAGCAATTTCCTATCAAATTTAAACATTCTTCGTTATAGCAGTTGCCAACAATTAAAATACACAATAAAATTCTTACTACAACAATTAATTTTCTATTGCAAGATTTCCACGTGAAAAATGAAAATGAAATAAATAGTGTGCCGAATAAAAAGAAAAAAAAACCCGTGAATATTACGTCATAATTTTTCTATTGCAAGATATTCACATGAAAAAAGAAAATGAAATAAATAGCTTGACGAATTAAATGAAAGTGAATATAACTTCATAACTTTTCTATTTCAAGATTTCCACGTGAAAGAGGAAAATATTACGTCATATTAGAACTATAAAGGACGTGTTAAATATAGTATAATGTCATATGAGTGCGAAAAAACGTTTTGAAGCATGATAAAAACTAGATTATGGAAATATTGGGTTATTTAAACATTATTGCTCCAATTATAAATTGAAATAAATTCATTTATAGCTGTATTCTTTTGCGTCTGTTATATACATTTATACATTTTTATATTGTGTTTTTATTTGATTCATGCCTAAAACACTTCGACAGCACTTTTCAATGTTTTTTTTTTTTTTTTATGTTCTATGTTGTATTTTGAAATTGATTTTTCGGGACAAACATCTTCAAATTCTGAGCAACGCCGGACACTTTAGTTTGTAACAGATAAATGGCTTTTGTATCTGTATATCTAATGCTAACATTATAAAGCGTTACAATATTATAAAGTGTACAACTTTATTAATGTTTGTACGTTTGTGAGGTGTTATCTCTTAAACTACATAGCCAACTTAAAAAAATGTTGGTGGCCATCTCTGCTCCGAAAAAAAAAGACTGTATTTTATGTCAGTGCAACAACCTACATCGCTGCAGGAGCAAAAAAGTTCTAAAATTGCGATTTCTGTGATATTGATTGGGTTAGAAACTTTAAACTCAATGTGGTGGTTACTTTTAAGATGTAAATACTCGTTATGAACGCTCTCTAAAATGTTTGAAAATTCAATTTGACAGATAAAAGAAAAAATTTCTAGAAAGGTTCTAAATTATGATTTATTTGGAATACTGAAATTTCTGGGATACTGTTGGGGTTAGAAACCAGAACTTTGGCATGACAGTAATTTATAAGACGTAAATGCTCGTTGTAAAACGAATTCTACAAAAATTGAAAGACTAAACAAAGCGGAAAAAGATCTACAGATGATCTAAGTAACGAAGTACATGGGATTGTTAGGAATATAAACATGAAAATTACATGGCTGTATTTATCATGACGTAAATTCAACGCAATAGAACAATTTCCAAAAATGTCGCTACATAAAACACTACAGAAACTAAAAACTTTCGAAAATTTTCTATTTCTGTGTTACTGCTGAGCCCAAAAACTTGAAATTTTGCTTCGGGTTAGATTTAAATTATAAAATTGTCTCTATGAATTGTTTCTAAAAAATTTAAAATTTAAAAAGATGAAATGAACGGAAAGCGATCTCAATTACCATTAATTTGGAATTATTAGGTATAGCAACTTTAAATATTTCATAATGCTGCATTTCCCCCACAAAACATGCAATTTAAATGCAACAAAACTAATAGATACCCACCTAGCATTAAATAAATTTTGTAAATATTGAATAAAGACCTGTATGAAACAGTGAGTAGGTTGCCTGAAAGTACTTGTTAAAGAGTTCCTTCTCTAGGCTTTTCTCTCTCTCTCGCCAAGGCCACTAACAGAGGGAAGTGCCGTTTTAAATTTGATATGAATTTTTTCTGATTCATTTTTCGATACATTTTATCATAAGGTCATATTCTCAATTGACATTAGTAGATTTTTTATATATTAACTTATTCTGGTGAAATTTCACAATCGGGTTCATATTGGCGTATTTTAGCTTGCATGTTTTGCTGAAAAAATATGTATGGATTTGTAAATTATTTCAAAAGAAACTTTGACAGCTCAAAGGTTATGCAGACGATATATTCAGATCTTGTGTCATAATTTATGTTGCAATCATTGCCGATTTCTTTTATTTAATACATGCTAAATACAGCTCAACTTGTGCAGAATATGTTTGAAAACAAAACAATACAGCGTACGTAGTGGCCAGCATACACTCATCATTTAAATCCAATCGAGCATATATAAAACATACTCTAACGACGCATTACGTGCCTCTGTTGATGTGACCGGTACTTTGACACTATATCAGATTTTGAAGAGAGATTTTCTTATCTGTTATCGACAACCACATTGCATCCGTGGAAAACAGATATTGTACAATATTAACCATTCTGGGGAAGCACACACCATATAAAGTATAGTCCATTCTTTTTAAACATCATATATTTGTCATTTAAAGTTACTCAAATTGGTGCGGAGCGTCTGATTATGCTCTTGACATCATTTTATACAGTTAGAATTTCGATATAAGATAATTTACTGTTTCATTTTCTATTTTACTTTTAATATATTGCGTACTTTCTATTTTATATCCATGCATGGCTATCCTGCATGGTTTGCTTTCACATTTTTTAAACAGTGTATACGAATTTATATGTAAGATTTTGTAATTCTACGATTAACTATCTTCATCATTTCAATTTATCGCAGTATATGGACAATTAAAGATAGCATCTCATTTTCTTTGCTTCCACATGTTATTGTTATATCTATGTTCTCAGCAATATCACTCAGACTAATCCTCTGAGGGAAGTCCTAGTTATAATATATAACAAATCAGTTTAAAGTTATTATTTCTTGTAGAAGAAGGGACAAAAATTTATGTATCAGATTTTTGATAAAATTGAAAATGGGCTCAAGGGGCGAAAAAGATAGGGATAAAAAAATCAGGGGATATTTCAGGGATAAAAAATTCATCACTTCGTCGATTCTTAAGATATCAAATTCCCTTAAACTTATTATAAATCTTCTTAATATTATCTAGAACTTTTATATTGACAAGTTTTTGATAGGACAAACTCTCACCGCAAAATAAAAGTAAAACCGAAAAAAAAATGGGAGAGGTAAAGCAGAAAAAAATCATAACTTTGTCAATTCACAAGATATCCAATCTGCTTAATTTTATTATACATTTTCTAAATATTATCTACAACTTTCATATCGACGCGTTTTTGATAGGACCAATTCTTATAGCAAAAACAAATTAAATAAAAATAGTACAAAAAAAATTATCTTATAAAGAGTGTACTGAAATCCAAACAGGTTATTTTTTGACTCATTTTTAAATTCATTTTTGCTCTCAAGCGCATCCAATTAGAAGATTCTCTAATTCAGAATCTATATAATGTACCGTATTAGTCAATATATTGATAAAGGCAGAATGTATTTTTAAAAAATTCTGTCAAAGTGAGCATTTGGAACCGAATTTACCGAAGCAATAGTGCTGGAAACGACAAAAAAGCTGACAAAACTGGTCGTACTGAGAAAATAATTGTTTGTAAATCAAGTTCTAATTAATTGAACGAAAAATAAAAACACAGGTCGCTTATAAATGTCTTCAAAAATCCCGTCAGCAAGTTTCTTGTTTTTAATTTTAAAATGAGTCTGAAAATGTGTCAGAATATTTCGAGGTGTTGAACGTGGAAAAATATTTTTTGGAATACCGCCTTATTATCATTATGATAAAACCAGCTCTTTCAGAAAAATGAAATTAAAAACTCGTGAAAAGCAGCCACATAAAATTGTTAAACTGGGTTTATCTGTAATCTTGATTGAATTTTTTTTGGTGAAATAAGCACTTAACTTCAAAATCTACCTCTGCCTGCAGGCCGATCCGGCAGGGATATTTTAATTATATTTTGTTTATTGGTTTTTTGTGCTTTCCAAGTGCTATTTTCCCCATTCTCGTGTTGTTTTACAAGGCTGTTCTGGTGTGAACTTTCTATTTCGTTCTCATTTAGATTTACTTCTCCGATAGGGTGCACACGAATCTCTTTAAAATTCATAATACTATATATTGTTAATGCCACACGACGTTCCTTCGTGACAAATTTTAGGACTCTACGCCAAAGGAAAGTACCCTAACCAGTTTTGGGAATGAGTTTTTTTTTTTTTTTTTTTTTTTTTTTTTTTTTTTTTTAAACGTTGTTTTAAGTGTGTAAGTTCTTACTGCCTTGAGTTAGAAGCTCCAAACGTCTACAAAAATATGTAGCTGTAAATTTTATTATTTGAAATTAAGGGGGTCCGGGACACAAAATTATATTTTTTTTATTCATAGATATTTTTGAATGAAAGTTTTTTGGGAAATATGTGTTTATGTAATAAACATACTGCATGGGAAAAAATACTGAAAATCTTTAAAACATTAGATTTTTTAAAAATTTTAAACATATATCATTTTTTATATAACTCTTGAACCAATTGACTGATTTGCATAATTTTTGTACTGTCATGAAAAGAAAATATGTAATTTTCATTCTTTGGCATTTAAAAAAATACTAGTTATAAAGTTCATAATAAATTTTAAAGTGAAATAATGAAGTTTTTTCATGAATGACTTTTACATTTAGTAGCATAGTATCACAGTTCTTACTCAAAATAAAAAAAATCTGAAGACAAGTTCTTAGAAATATAGAACAGAAACTCTGTTGAAAATTTCTTACATATACCTTATAAGGAATTACAGATATATCTTTTCAAAGTTCATATATCATGAAACAAAACGAAAAGGGCCCAGTTAAACTGATGGCATTGAGCTCACAGGCTTTTCACACTAATTGTATATTATACTCTTATTTCAAAGAACAATGCCCCTCGAAAAATGAAGTAAAGGGGCATTAGCCCCCACCCCTCTGTTTCGAATCTGTATACTTAACTAATGAGCCTCCAAATCTCATCAGGGATGTGCCTTATCAGAATAAACAGGTATACTAAAACTAAAGCAAATCGGAAGTGAAAAACCACATTTATCTAAATTAAGTGGGTAGTAGCTCCCATTTCCTCCAATTAAACGTAAACAATGAACCGCCAATTCTAATCAGTGAAGCGCATTATCAGAATTAACCAGTATACCAAACTGAAGCAAATTTGATAATTCTGCATGAAAAATCCATTTATCTAAGTTGGGGGGGTGGTTAGCCTCCAGTCCCCCCCCTTTATTCTTAACCAATGAATTCCCAAAACTAATCAGGAAAGCACCGAATCAGAATGAACCTGGAAAAAAAAATTGAAACAAATCGGATATATCTATTAAGAGTTATCGCGTTACGTACATACATACATATGTACACACATAGATACGTACATACAGAACCTGCGAGCACATTAGCTCTCAGACTTTGATAGCCTGTGAGCCGAAAATTCATTCTGAGATAAAAGAAGTTAAGGTTTCCTTTACTTACGGGTCGTGTACGGCATCACACACACACAAAAAATGTTACATCTCCTGATCTAATCATAATAAAAACATGCGGTTTCGGTATTTAACTCTAAAACTCCGTGCTTTTTATTGAGGCAATAAAAAAATTTCATTTGTTTGAAAAATTTCTGACACGGACCTCCTTAATTTCAACTCGATACCTTTAGCTGTTCCTGACAAAGACGACATTGACACACAAATCCCCTCAAAAGCAATGTGATCTTATAAGTGTTCCGTTTTTTTTTTTTTTTTTTTTTTTTTTTTTTAAGATACAAAATTCTAAAAAGGAATGAATTTTTATAAATTTTTGAAACGTTCAAGCAAACGTGGCGGCCTCTTAAATAGATGCTATTTTGCAGGACTGCCGCTTGTTAAACTATTAACCTCTTGAAGGACAGTGGGATGTAATATATCACATATCACACTTAATTTTAATCCCCAAATGCCATGATGACGCCAGAATTTTGCTTTTTAGATTTACATAAAGAAAAATCTTTAATTATTTTCAATTTGTAAAATAATTAAAATTTTTGTAAATCCTGATGTGAATCAATAATTTCAACCTTTTAGCATCTGTGATACTTTGCCCCTATAAGAGTTAACTGGGAACACCAAACAAATGACCAAGTTTCTGAAAAACTTCTTGTACCTAAGGACCAAAACTCCGCCTGCGTCCGACAGTAAAGGAAACAGTGGAAAATCCCCACAACCGTCGTTGAAAATAGATTTGTCACGTTACACTGACATTATCTTACAGAAAAGTAGCACTGGTATATAATACCTAACTCTAATACAAAACGTAATAACATACAAAAATATATGCAATATTTCATATCATACTTCTACTGAACCTTCAACTCTAAAACCCATAATTGAGATTTAGAGAAGTGTCTATTTTAATTAGTCTAACCTACATTCAAACCGATTACAATAATATGGTTCACTATGTGTTGCGAGAGTAAAAACGCATGGAAGATTTGATCAACAAATAAAAGTTGCGTCAAGGGAAATCTGCAACTTGATTTAAGATTTCAACTATATGCTATAAATAGACAGATGTAATGAAGATATAATATTAGTTTAAATGACTGGAAATACAAAGGAAGATATTTTCTTAGTTTCTTGTTTTGTATTATATATTATATGATGAAAGGATTTAAAATTCCATTTGAAGGAGATTTATAAAGAATCTGTGTATAAGAAGCTTTGTTAAAGATTACAGTTTAAAGAAAGCTTGTTTTGTGCGAATGTTTAAATGCTTTCTTTGAAACTAGAAATGCTTTAAAAAGCAAAAATGAGGTGCATTCAATTTGACAGTAATACACTAATATGATATGACCACCATAAAATTTACATCGATATAATTGAAATTAATTTAAAGAGCGCAGTTACACAGAAACTATTATGAGTATGAAATGTAATGAATAATAATAAAAAAAATAAACGTGGTGTTAAAGCCATCAATGAATAAAAACAATCATTGCCTAACAACACAACATTGTTCAAGGAAAAACTGGTCCGGTACATATATATGTATATACATTTGTAGACAATAGCTGTAAGAAAAAAAGCTGGTGCATTTCTAAATAATTGGAATTGAGATACAGCTATAAAATTGCAAAAATGATACCATCTAAAGGGTAGTTGGAAGACAAATTCGTGAAAAAATACTTAAAAAAAATATTTTGAATCCTTTATTTTCCTCCTTTCGATTGGTATATTACTTTTGTTTCTACGAAAAAATAATTTACAGAATTTTAAATAATTTAGTTTCTTTAAATAATACATAAGCATCGGTACATACGTAAAATTTAAACTCAATTTTCTCGAAATGTTGCTGTTTGAACTACGATGTACCTAATTATAGAAACTACAACATATTATTTACTACATATTATTGTTTGAAATTTTACCAGAATATTTCACATATACACCTGATCAATCTGAAGTGCACTTTTGTTACAAACATTTGCAAAAAAAGTTATAAATATGTTTTTCTTTGGAAAAATGCAACTTTTGGTTATTTAAAAAATGGTTTTTATTCCAGATTTTTTAAAAAAATAACTAAAGAATATCTTTTTAAAAAGTTGACTTTCCTTTATTATGAGTTATTCATATTATGTAGTATATAAAAAATGCCAAGTGAATATCTTTAGTAGTTTATGAGAAAAGGTACGCTAATTTAACATGGTAAGTATGAGGACTTCCAACTGTTCTTGTGATAATAAAAATTGTACCAGCTTGAGTTTTCATAAAAATAATCCTGCATATTAAGTTTTGTGCAATTATAGAAAATTCAATTTCTTTCGCCAAAGAATTTTTATTGTTAAGTCGTCTAATTTATTGTTTTATTAACCTTTTGTTGAATCGAAAGTTTTAAAATGAGATTCCTATAACTGCACCTTTTACAAATTACCTTAATTGCACTATTTAATTTAAAACAGACATTATTTTTTTTCTCACGACAACTATCTATAATTCATATGAATTATATACTAAAGCTATCCTGCGTTAAAAATAATAAGATAGCTAAAGAATCTTCAAATAACTATTATATTTATACTTTTACATCATATTGAATTAAGTTATCTAAAGTTTTGTAATAAAGTAAACGTAAAAACTTCAGTAAAATGATTTACCTTATTTATTAAATTTTTATTGTAAACCACGTTATTTTATAAATTTACTTGAATATAAATACCTCTAAGTACTTTGCAGATGCTACTGTTTTTGCGTATAGTTAAAATTCACAAATAACTGAAAAATTGGCAAATTTTAATGCACTGTGATATTTATATGCCGAATAATTTTAAGTAAAATGAGATTCAATTTGCTCTTTGCGAAATTTAATTCAATTTAAGCTATAATTAAATATAAGATATAGCCGATAGTCAAATATGTCATAATGTTTCAAAACGGATTATTCACTACAATCTGCATATGGTATATAGAATTTAAAATACGAAATTAAATTAGCATATTAAATTTTAAAATACAGTCTATTAAAACAATGAAAATATACGGATTTCAAAAATAAAATAAAATTTAAAAGCGTCCAGTTTGGAAAATACTCATTGAAAAATGAAAATAGATTATTGAAACCGCTCGGTGCTAGCATTTTAAAAGTAAACGATTTATTTTTGTATTAAAGAAACACTATAACAACATTTGTTATATCACTATCAGTTTTTATTCATATTCTCCAAAGCCGATTATATAAAGCACGTATGATACTTTTCAAAGATAAGCTTTGTGTTCTAAAACCTTTTGCAAATAAAAATAACTTTATGACGAAATAAAATAATACTAAATAAACAATAGTCGTGTTTTTTATGACAACATGGATAAACAATTAAGATTTTATGATGCCTGTTTACTTTTATCCATGTGTATCGCACACATGATAATTGATCAAGATAAAAAAAAAAATGGGAATAATATACAGACGAATTTATATTGAATATATAATACGGAAATAAAATCTAGCTTCATTAATTAATTTTTAGTTTCAAACGAAGTGCACTTGGATCT
Source organism: Maratus speciosus (assembly GCA_963932465.1). Taxonomy (NCBI): domain Eukaryota; kingdom Metazoa; phylum Arthropoda; class Arachnida; order Araneae; family Salticidae; genus Maratus; species Maratus speciosus. Next base: position 328,239,558 of record OZ010795.1, read on the forward strand.
TCTTTAAACGAGAAGTTTGTTACTATTTCTGGTCTTATTTTTAGGTGCGTTCGTAATTATATAAATACGTAGCACCTATAGTCGTCGTTCAGTCCGTCTGTCTGTCCGTCCGTCTGCATATAATAGAGCAAAAACTACCCAACCGAATGGTCTGAAATTTTAAGTATATGATTGTTGTAAAATTTTGTCGAGCTATTTCAAATTTTATGAAAATCGGATGTATAGTTAAATTACAGGGACAGTCAAAAGTTTTTCTTTACATTACGGCCTGTTGCGTTGTCCTTCAGACTGCAGGTTCGGTAAATTCAAATTATTTCATAGTGCTTCGAAGAATAAAAACGTCTTCATAACTTAGTTCTAATATATTGTAAATAAAATTCGTAACTTGAATAAGTAAACACACTCCACAGTTCAAATTAAACTTCTTTCTTAAAAAACAACTATGTACATTTTATTTACAAATATATAGGTATATTAATATTATTATTACTCTCATTTGAGAGTTCCATTATTACCGTCAGACCGGTTCAAAACAAACTTTACATCTGCACTGAAAAGAAAATCGGAAAACAATAAAAAGGGGGTTGCCACAATGCCGACTAACAGAAAATGGCAAGCATCGCCAAGTTGGCATTCTCAACATCCTGCCCCGGGCTGAACACTTAGTTCAGCATCTATATTAAACAATTTAATAAACATAAGAATATACTTACATACATGACAAATTTTCAGATACATACAGCTACAGATATAAAAGCAAAAATAATAAGAATGCTGCAATCTACGAAAGAAAATAAAACACATGAATTGTATGAAAATTAAACAATAATAAGGGTAAATATGAGTAACAAATCAAATTAAATGTTCGATAATAGTTCTTATTTTTAGTGTAAGAGTTTTAGTGTCTTTTAGTCCACTAAGTCCAATTCAAGATTATATAGCAATTGCACAGGTCGTTTAAGATCGCCTTTTGCAGTCTGTAATACACATGATCTGATTTTAGAGTCACGACCAAATATGAGTTCTTTAACACGACCACACTTCCACATATGTTTTGGGAGCTTTTCATCATGAATTATCACTATATCGTTAACTTTGAACTGAGGCGATGAATTTATGTTTTTCACTTGAAAAGCAGATCTAAGTTCTAACAAATATTCGTTTCTCCACCTTTTCCAAAAGTGGTCAGTAATTTGTTGCTTATATTTATATTTTCTCGTCAACAAAATCTTATTGGATTTTTCTTGCGTACAGACTGGTAATCCATAAGAAGGTAAGGACATTAATCGTTTACCAACTAAAAAATGAGATGGCGTTAAAGGTGATGGTTCAGCATTTTCTTCGTAGAGATAACATAAAGGACGTGAATTAATCACCGCTTCAATTTCTGTAAGTATTGTTTCTAGCTCTTCATAACGGAGACAAGTTTTTCCTAGAACCTTTTTTAAAGGTGTTTTAACTGATCTGACCATCATTTCCCAGAAGCCGCCCCACCAGGAAGCCCTGGGAATTATAAACTTCCATATTATTTTATTCTTTCTCAAGTAATCAAAAATTTCTTGCTTAGAAATTCTTTCCCAAGCATCTTTTAACACCAAATCAGCCTTAGAAAATATCTTGGCATTGTCACTGTACATTATTTTGCAGAAACCTCTCCTAGAGAAAAATCTTCGTAGTGCTAAGATAAAGGTTTCAGTACTTAGATTGGTGACTAACTCTAGATGAATCGCTCTGGTTACAGCACATGTGAATACGACAATATAAGCCTTCCCAGTGCCTTCAGAAGTTTTATAATAAATCGGACCGGCAAAATCGACACCAGAGGTTTCAAAAACTGGTGTTTTGATGATTCTGTCTTTCGATAAAGGTGCTATTTCCACCTTTCCAGGAATAGCATTAAGTTTTCGACATATCACACACGATCTTAAGACGGATTTTACAAATCTTCTTCCCTTTAATATAAAATACCTTTCACGAAGGTGAGCTAAAGTGACAGCTACACCAAAATGGTACATTCTTTCATGAACATCCTTAATTAGTAATTTTACAAAATAAGATTTATTAGGAAGTACCCACGGATGTTTTTCCTGCTCTGTAACTTCAGAAAACTGAAGTCTTCCGGATAAAACAAGTAAGTCATTTTCATCGAATTGTGGATTAAGGTTGTACAAAGAAGAATCTTTATTAAGTGGTTTTTTTGTTTAAGTGCTTCTATTTCAACTTTAAATGAAGTTTCCTGAGTTTGTTTAATCCAGTATTTTTCTGCTATTTCTATTTCTGAGGTAGTTAAAGGTCCTAAAATTTTAGGGTTTTTCGAATTGGCATTATGAATAAAACGCATTATCCAAGCAGTAATATTATACACGCGATTTAAACTACTGAACTTTGCCATATCAAATACTGGCTTAGGGATAGAGTTTGATTCGTTACACAATAATGTTAAATTTGGTTTTGCTTTCATTTCATTAAAAGCTTCGGGAACCATTTCTATAGCCCTTTTTGAAGGCCACATATCTTCTGATAGTGATAACCAAGGTGGGCCGCACCACCATACATTATTACCCATTAACTTCGATAAGTTTTCCCCTCGCGTAAGCAGATCTGCAGGGTTTTCTTTTCCGGGACAATAATTCCAGTCCTTTGGATCTGTCAATGACTGAATTTCGGTTACACGATTGGAAATAAAGGGTTTCCAGTTTGTAGTAGAACTCCTAATCCACCAAATAGTTATCTCTGATTCTGACCATAACTTTATATTTAAATTCGAAATATGTAATTTTTGTTTTAAATATTTCCACATTCTAGCGGCAACTACTGCACTGATCAATTCCAGCCGTGGAATAGTTAACTTCTTGAGGGGGGCTATTCTACATTTACTCCAAACAAAACTTGTTTGAATTTCGCCAGTTAATGAAATGGAACGCAAATAAGCAACTGCTCCATACCCTTTGGGACTAGCATCACAGAATATGTGAATTTGTGAATTTTCAGAAATGTTTATCATATTAGGAAAATATTTTCGGGTTATTTCAAATGTGCGTAAATGTACAACTTCTGAACACCAAGTGTTCCACTCGCATTTCAAATCTTCAGGTAATTTATTGTCCCACTCTAAACCTCTTTGCCATGTTTCTTGCAACAAGGCTTTAATACGTATTACAAATGGATTCACAAATCCTAATGGATCATAAATTTTCAGTAACATTTTAAGAACTGTTCGCTTCGTGGGATCATCGATGTAATATTCTTCAAAGGGCTGCGCATCTAACATCAAAATATCAGATTCAGTATTCCATATCAGTCCAAGCACTTTTAAGATACTACCTGTGTTTTCCTCACTTATACCTAAGTTACCAGATTCCCACATTTCCCTAAGTTTAATAGAATTTGTTTTTAATTTCCTCAAATTCATCCCAGCTTCTTTAAGAATTTCAGAAGCTGTAACTGATAAATAATAAGCTTCGTTATCTAAATCTGATCCGGAAATTAAATCATCGACATAGAGGGAATTATCTAACATATATACAACATTTGGATGTTGATCTCGATATTTCTTTATATGATGTTTAATTGTGGCAGCCAAAATAAATGGTGAGCATGTAACGCCAAATGGTACACGTCTAAATCTTAAAATTTTGAAAAAGTTGTTTGCGGCATTATCGAACCAAAGAAATTTAAGGTAATCTCGGTCTTCTTCAGCTACAGAAATTTGAAGAAAGGCCTTTTCAATATCTGCACAAAACGCAGTATTGAATTTTCTGAAATTAATAATAATTTCTAATAAATCGGGGTTCAAATTTGGGCCACCGTACAAACAATCATTTAATGATTTGCTATTTTCTTTTGAGGAAGCATCAAATACCATTATAACTTTAGTTGTGGGTTTATCATCTCGCAAGACAGGTCGGTGGGGCATAAAATAACCGCTATCTACAGTTTTATTAGAACATGCTTCCACTATGTTATTTAATTCCTGTTCAATCACAATTTCTTTATATTTCTGCAATAATTCCTTATCTTTAAGCAATTTTCGATTTAAGTTAATAAATCGGTTTCTAGCATTGTTATAATTACTTCCTAAATCTCTTCTATCATCTTTCCATAACAATTTAGCTTCGTATCGGTGCTCAAGAAAATGCAAATTGTTTTCGAATTTTTCGATTATCTCTTTATCTAATTCAGAAATATTTTCTTCAGTGTTCATCCCTAAAGTTTCTAACTCCCACAATGTTTTCAAATCATTTTGAATAGGTTTCATAACCTGAGTGGACAAGACCCCAGCTTGCTTACTCTCACTATTTTTATTTACGTCAATTGTCCCGCAGAGGGAATGCCCAAATAAATTTTCACAGACGAACAATGATTTATTTATGGGGTATGTTTTGTCATTAATTTGATATAAATAATCAGCTCCTATTAATATATCAACATCACTATTTTCCAAATGTTCCCACCTGTCAAGACGAAATTTGGAAAGTTTTCTCTTAATTTTGATTGGAAGAGGAGGAATTTGTATCAAAGAATTAGTTATTAGCGGTGTGACTAATGCTTCAATTATTATACTACGTTTTCTATTCGTCAAGTGAATTAGCTTTAGCTTAACGACATCATAACATCGTTCTTCAGATTTTCTCGAACCGAAAGTATAGACAATTAATTTTTCCTTTCTAATGACCTCAGGTTTTAATTTTGAAACTAAATTTTCTGTAATAAAAGTTCGATGACTAGCAGAGTCAAATAAACAAAGAGCAGTTTCTGAATTTTCACCCGCTTCCACTTTTACATGAATTGTTTGCAATATTACTTCTCTACTGATATTATTTATATTGCCTTTGCAATGAGATACGGAGGAAATAATACTATCTGAATTTTTTGATACTTCTGTTTTTTTATTAGACTTACAAAGTATAGTATTATGATATGTTTTACCACACACTTTGCAATTTTCATTCGAAATTTTACAAAAATTCGCGATGTGAAATTTACGGAAGCATTTAAAGCACCTTCCTTCCCTTTTTAATTTTTCTCGCATTTCCGGAATGGTGAAAGACTTACACTTTTCAGTATCGTGATCAGTTTGATTACAAAATATGCAGTTATTTTTAATATTTGTGGTTAAGGCAGAAGCTGATGGAATGAATTTTTTATAATTTTTCTTATAATTTTCCTGCTTCTCAGGGATTTTTTCAAAATGGTTTAATTGGACAGTGGTCTCGCGAGATTCAATTTCATCTTTAATGAAATTTATCAGCTCATTAACATCCCAGTCAGTGTTTTTAATTCGTTTTCTATTAAATTCTAGTGCAATATCTGATGGAATAAGTTTCAGAAGAATCGGACATAACAAGTGCCCATATGAACCTGAGGCAACACCTAAAGAATTAAGATTTCTTATTTGAATTTCGCATTCATCATACAAATCTCTAAAAGCCTTAATGTTACTAGAATTTCGTACTGGTTTCAAATTTAGCAGTTTAGTCATGTGACTATTTATTACCAGGTCATTACGACCAAAACGATTTTTCAATAATTCTATAGCATGAGCATAATTTTCCTTAGTCAGCGAAAAGCCTGCTATAGTATTTGCAGCACTTCCGCCCAAAACTGACTTTAAGTAGGAAAATTTATCAATCGGAGTTAAATGTTCATTATTGTCAATCGCATTCGAAAACTGACTCCAAAATTCGAGCCATAAACACGAATCACCATAATATTTAGATATATTAAGTTTAGGAAGTTTAATCAAATTTTGATTCAGAATTTTCTGACTTTTTAGTAGAGAACTATTGTTGCTACTACTATCACTTTCAATGTCTGAAGAATCTTGTTTAGTTTCAGGAGTAACTGTGTTATCATTTAAAAATTTGGAAATTTTATATTTCCATTCAATAATATTCTCATTATAAGATTCCGATTTCTCGATTTCTTTTTCAAATTCAGTACTTGGAACCAGTGGTTCAATTTCAGAATTTAATGATTTTAAAGTTTTCATTTTGTCATTCAATTGCTGTTTCAAAAGATCCAGCTGTGATTTTCTATTCTCAAGCTCTAATTCTTGTGTATTATCTAATAAATCCCTTATTTTATCAAATATTTTCGTAGTTTGACTACGAATCGTAGCTCTTTTTTTTTTCAAAGTTTCGCAATCCATCTTAAAATAAAGAATTCAATTTATTCGATACAGTTCAGTTAATAAATGTATTCATAATTCTATTTATTCAATATAATTTAATTTGAGGTACTTACCTCAATCGATGATGAAATCCAGACATCCTGGAGCTTTGACGCCAGAAAAATGTTGCGTTGTCCTTCAGACTGCAGGTTCGGTAAATTCAAATTATTTCATAGTGCTTCGAAGAATAAAAACGTCTTCATAACTTAGTTCTAATATATTGTAAATAAAATTCGTAACTTGAATAAGTAAACACACTCCACAGTTCAAATTAAACTTCTTTCTTAAAAAACAACTATGTACATTTTATTTACAAATATATAGGTATATTAATATTATTATTACTCTCATTTGAGAGTTCCATTATTACCGTCAGACCGGTTCAAAACAAACTTTACATCTACACTGAAAAGAAAATCGGAAAACAATAAAAAGGGGGTTGCCACAATGCCGACTAACAGAAAATGGCAAGCATCGCCAAGTTGGCATTCTCAACACGGCCAATGGGAAAAATTATTGCACGTGCATTTTAATGATGTTAAAGCTTTCCGAAGGGTCTCAAATTTTAAACATATAATTATTGCGACATTTTGTCGAGCCATTTCAAATTTTATGAAAATCGGATGTATAGTTTAATTACAGGGACAGTCAAAAGTTTTTCTTTACATTAAAGCCAACGGGAAAAATTATTGCAAGTGCATTTTAATGATGTTACAGCTTTCCGAATGGGCTGAAATTTTAAATATATAATAGCTGCAAAATTTTGTCGAGCCATTTCAAATTTCATGAAAATCGGATGTATAGCTTAATTACAGGGACAGTCAAAAGTTTTCCGTTACATTAAGGGGAATGGAAAAAAATTATTGCAAGTGCATTTTAATGATGTTACAGACTATGCACTTAGGAATTGCAAATAAATACACATTCAGTACAATATGGGGTGCAAAAAATAATTGTAAAACTAGTTATAGTACGAACGCACCTCATTTGCCACGTTTGACGAGCAATTTCCAACTTGTTTTATATTCTGTAGCAATCAATATACCTACTGGAGCGTGTCATGGAAGAGAAGTGGTGATGCTGCCACAAATTTAAACTTGCGCCAACGCTGCCTTATGATGTATGTAGTTTGACATGTAGGAATTTATAAACAACTGTTAAAAGTTATAGTATGAAAAAAACTGGCAATTTATACATTTTCAAATGAAAACAAATAATATGTGCTCTCCATATGTGTCATTCAATTTAAAAAAGAATTCGACAAAGATATTCTCGTTCCACAGTACCAAGATTAGAGGAACAATATTTGGAGAGCGTGAAATAAAATAGTACTTGAGTAAACTAGAAATGATAAGCATATTTGAATGAATTTCTAAGATTTACATGTATCATACGCTTCTAATGACATCAAGCGTTAGCTTTTTTGATTAGCCCAAATTTAACTTAATGAGGGAGTAATACAGATAGTCAGTCGACAGTTTGTGCAGCAATAGCTCCACCAAATAGGTTTCAGGAACAAAAGGCGCAGCAGAGTACCTTCAACCAATGCATGTTACCGCGTTCAATCTCTTACACGGCCAAGAAAATACCATAAATGGACGATTGGCGGTTATTAATTGATACTTTATAAAAATTTTATTTTAAAAAATGTGTTTTTGTAAATTAAAAAAAAAATTAATAGATATCGTTTTCTAGAAGCTTTAAAAAAGATAATTCGAAGTTTTAGCATACCCCGTCAAATAGTTTTTGAGTTACAATTAAAAAACTACCTGCAATTAAGTTTGTTTTTAAACTAATAAAAATAAATTTAAAAGTAAGAGTTAAAAGCTTTACATCTGCATAATTTCGTAATTTCTTCACCAAATGACTTTTCATTTAGAGTTCCAAGACACAAGTTACGGAATAACCGAAATATGATGTCAAAATTAGATGTTTGTAGTGACGATTTTAAAATTTTCTTCACCAAATAACTTTTTGTTTAGAATTCGAAGATACAATTTCCGAGTAATCGAAATAGGATGTCAAAATTTGCATAGGAGATTTTAAATTTTGTTCCCGTATCAACGTGGAGACCCTTCCCAATAAACTTCATTTTTTAATACCTAATTATAGAAAACACAATTCCCATTCGAGTTATATCGTTCTCATCGCTCTGAAACAATTTGCTGATAAGTAGGGTTTCCGTTTTTTATTTGGCCTACTGTAAGTACAAAGTAGCTGTAGTAAGATAGGGTTCAACTAAAATGTTTAATTCCATGGCTTATCGTTAAACCTTCATTATTGGGCATGGTGGTTTATCATATATGTTCTTGATTTTTTGTAGTATTGCAATACAAAAATGAAAGTTAAAAAGGTGTACGGTACTGACGCAATGCTCATACTATAAGTTCTTCATTATACAGGATGTGAGAAAATATGAAATAGAAACTATAAAATGTTGAAACATTTTTAGTAGCGAGTGGAAAATTAACAATTAGAACAACTCACTATCTGTATTATAAAGGATAAACGTGTCCGTGCGTAACGCTGACTTCCTTTTGACGGTGGCAACAGCAGGCGATTAAATTTAGCTTTTACTGCATTTTTTTAATATTCTTAACAACGCACATTTTACATTTTTATATCGTCCAATTGGGGAGAAAAAAACTACTTTTAAATGCAATTTATTCGAAAACTGTTCGCTGTTTACGCACTTTTTATAGTTTTAAATATAATTTTTAAGCATGCATTTTTTAATCGAGTTCCATCGCGTGCAGGCGATTGTGAAAAAAAAAAATCCATTTTCACTTTAATTAATATAAATAATTAAGCATTTGCTTCCTTCTTATATTCAATAAAGAATTTAAAACTTCACCAATAAATAAATAATTAAAATGAAAAATAGAAATAAAGCACAAATTTCAGTCATGTCATCGAACTCCGCGCATAAACGACTAAAATTCTCAGAATCCAAAAGGCTTTTTGAATAGCGATCTTTGGCGATTTCTCTTTCTTTGGCGTGTTAACTCCTGGCACGAGGCTAATACGAAAGTTTTGCTTTTATATAACACAATTTTTTTAAACTATGAATTACGTCCGAGAGAGAGTAAATATGGATTTTTAATTTGGGAATTTTAATTCACATTGCTAAAAAGGTGTAGGACCAAAAGAGTGAAAAATTATCCAGGTCAGTGTTCGAGCCTCGGTCATACCAACGCTCTGCCAACTGAGCTACCAGGTTCATGAAGTTATCCCATCTTATGCTGCAGTTGCAGTCTTACCAACAAAAGAGTGAAAAGTGCCAGGCTGCGTATATCTTCGTAGATTAGTTTACATAGCTTTGGTGCGCTAAACCAATGACCCAGGTTCAAACCGTGGCCTGGAAAATTTTTCACTCTCTTTGTTCTACGTCTTGTTAGTAATGTGAATTAAAATTCACAAATTAAAAATTCAGATTTAGTATCGCTCTTTGTAAATTTCAAAATTTTATTTGAATATATGATAACTATTTTTCATATAAAATGGTTTTTGGTACTATTAGTGGGCATTCTATTAAAACATATTAAATTTAAAAAATCTGTTAGAGATTTCTGTTAAAAGATAATGGTTTTCACCTATATTCTGTAACCCGGGAAACCCGGGTTTATCGCCTTGTAAGAATAAAAGTAAAACATTAATGTGGAATACAAAATGGTGCTGTATTGCAAGAACTATTGAAAACTTTGGAAATTATCAAAGTTTTCCTTGAAGCAAAAGTGTTATTTGTTTTGTTTAATAGCTGAAATACCTAGCGTTTCCAAGGGTATTAAATATGTTTGATTAGAAAAATCAGTTTCAAAATTAAACACCGTGCGGATTATGAATCTTGCACAAATATGCTCTGTTTTTTAAGGGGTCTCAGGACTCTTAAAATTGGAAAAAATGAAAAAAAAAGGACCATTTTCAACATTTAATATCTTAAAATGTATTTGATTTTAAGACACAATTTTAATTGGAATAAAATATATAAGTATGCTCTTTCATTTCATGTATTTAAAAAATATTAAGATACAGAATTAGCATTTACAGGGGGCTCCAAACTGTTAGACATTTGACGAGCAAAAAATCGGCATAACACCTTACGCGCACGATTACAAAATAAGTATTGCAACTAGAATGAAAATTTTGGTGCCTACTTATACTTCAGATTATAATAATTACCCTGAACCTAAATAAATTTGTATTTAAAGCTTTTTTATATATTTAATACAGAGTTGTATTTAGCTAATGCAAAATTAAGAAAATTTCAACAGTATAATCACCTAAAAACATATTGTTTTGAACAATAAAAAAGAAATTTTAGGTTCAGTTTATACAGACTAACATGAAACATGTTTTGAAAATTTCATGAAAAAAATATTCATAAGTTTTTGAGACATCGTGCGCGTTATGTCCAAAAACGTCATTTGGAGAAAAATGGCTTCAAAGATTCTGAAACGACGCTTCGGCTATTGAACGTGTATAAATGTAAAAGCCATAACTTCAGTTCTAGTAGGAATTTCAAGGAAACAATTACATCAAAAGGTTCAGAAAAGATAGGAGTTTAACATATCAAAAAATTAAAATTTCGAAACTTTTAAAGCTTTAAGAGTCCTGAGACCCCTTAATATATTGAAAGCCTTGAGAAATTTTCCTTTTACACCAGTATTTAAAATTTTCCTTAGTCTAAATAAATGCAGTCTTGATTTTTGAAAAGAAATTTAAATTCATGAAAATGCCCTTCACGATACCATTTCTCTTGTCTTTAACCATATATCCGTTTTAAATATGAGGTCATACGTGAATTCACCTGTATTATTCACAACTAAAAAGAAATGGCGCATCTAGTATATGCAGAGAATTAAATAAAAATCATGCACTCGTGAAATCATAATTCACTTTTATATTTTAACAGAATAATAAGGCTGCTATAATATGTGACTCGTGCCAGTATATACACACCAGGACACATTGCCGTTATCGTTATCTTTCTACGTGACGGATTTTTGTATGGTAATTTTTGAAATTCAATATTCGAAAAACGACATAATCATTAGGTTTGAAATTTATATCAAGAAAAAATACAATTTTTTACCTTTTTAATGCAATTTATCTAACAATTTTCTGACAAATACTTTTCGAGCTATTAATTTTTTCAGTAATTTCAAATGTTTCATTTTCCGAGATTAATCTATGGCAACTATTAGCGAAAAAGCCAGTCGCCAGCAACGCATAGCTTTTTTTTTTTTTTTTTTTTTTTTTTTTAAGAGGATTATGTAATCTGTTTAGTTTTGCTTTAAATATCTATAAATTGCTTTACAATGAATTACTTTGAAGATTCTTTTCGCAATTAGAACGAATTTATGTTTTTTTGGGAAAATCCTATAAAAAAGTATAACAAGACTATTGCTCGGCAGATTTTGTAATATGTAAATAATACCTTACTTTTTATTAAATTATGTATGCATATAATATTAAAATTCAAGACTTATTTCATTAAGTCATATAACAGAAAGCATCCTTGAGCAAAATGAAAAAAAAGAATAAATGATACAGAGAAGGAAATGCGATATAGTAACAAAATTTTTATTTTGCATTTTATTTCATGAGGAAAAATATCCAATTTTCAACCAACATGAACAAAAACTAAATAATGAAGTGAAATTATTGACTTCTTAGAAGAATATAAATAGCAACCCAGCATTCCGCTTTACTTTAATTGTTTAGTACAACAGAAATTCCCAGTAGAACCGCTGTGTGTCTGACGAAGTAATTATGCAAAGTGAATGCGGTAATGTGATTATTATGGCGAGGGTTGGTGCCCGACATCATTTGATGAAATGCTATGCTATGCATAGAAAGACCATGCTATTAATCTTTTAAGCGACGAACTGTAGAATGAAATTATGCTAAAAAAAGAAAGAGAAGAAACTATATGTTAAAAAATACCCAAGCAATCTTTATTGAAATACGTATTTATGAATCACATGACTTGTTTTAGTAAATTTTCAAATTTTGATGTTACTGAAATTGATATTAAAATAAATTAATCAAGAATTAAAAAACTTCATTGTTCGCATATTCACGTGCCAAAAAATTCATGATTAATGAAGCATTTTTAATTTTGAATTTACATTAATTTTGAATTTTTTTCTATGCTAAAAATTTCATATTGATTACACTATGTCTATACTTTTGTATAGTTTTTCTATATTTATAGGCTTAAATCCATTCATCTGTCATATATACTTACATCCCTCCTATTTCATATCTACAAAACTATATACAGCAAGTTTAAGTGCATGTGATATTTATATATATACATATATATATAACAAAATGTTTTTGGAACAAATGAAGTATAATAAATAATAAAGAATCTAAGAATAATCATCACTAAACTATACTTAAAAATTCTATTAAGCTTGGTTGAAAAGTTGGTAACTGTTAATTCTTGTTTTAGATGAATTGAATAATAAACGCAGGGTGCGTACAGTTTTTTCTTTCATAGTTTTCTAATAGAATTTTGTACTTATCACATTTAATCGCATAAAAATATAATAAATCCATTGATTAATCGTAGAAAGACTTTTAAACTGGAGAAAAAAAAAACATTAGGAACATATTTCTAGTCTGAGATATTATTGCAATACTTGTTAAGCATTTTAAGGTTGTCAGCATACGGTAAAATAATTAGTAATAGATTCTTTGCTGAACACAATATTCTTTTCAACAATGTTTTCTTTTTCTATCATCAGGGTCTTCAAATGCACGTAACCTTAATAAATAGATTACGGAACGAGTAATTTTTTGAGACATAAGACAAATTCTTTAGAATACGGCACTTTTACGTTTTTAAGAAAAAACACTATTGCTTATTCTATTTAAAAAAAAAAAAAAAACACCAACTGTAAAAACGTGACTAGGATTCAATCAAGAAAACATTTCTTTCACTTTTTTATATTTGAAACCGTGTCAGATATCACTAAATTCCACCAATTCGCAAAAGAATCTATTTTATTACAAGCTTTAGGTATTTTCCGAATAAGTTTGCTTCAAATTAGCATAAATATTGCTATAGCGAACTTTAAAGTTAAATAAACTATTTATGCATCCACAGCGTTACGTACATATTTCCATTTTAAATACTTATCATGATTTCCATAAATATTACATATTTCTATTACAAATTTTTTAAATTGTGTCTTATCTAAAGTAGATAAAAAATTATACAGAACTGAAAATTAGAAGAAGATTTCATTCTCTAAATTTAATTTGAACTACAAAAAACGGATGCCTTTGTTAATTATTAATTCTATTATATAAGTAATGTAAACTAAATATTTCAACTGCTGAAAATTAATTGAAACATTAATTAAAATTATACATATAAATACTTTAAGTTTTCCATTTCTTTAAAAATTCTTATTTATCGTTAGATGCGGATAAAAATTCCTTTATGAGATGAATCAATATCTCCGGCTACAATAACACCGTTTAATTAATGGTTAGATTCGGGATTATTCGAAGGTAATTAAGGCTATAATAACGGTCTACTCCCGCTAAATAGGTATGGGAACAAATTAGTCTCTGCTAGAATTAAATGCAATATTGGACAGAGAAATTTGATTTCATGAAAGGTTCAATTCATTCGTTATACTATGTCAGAATGGACAGCATTGCCTAGCGTTATACCAGCTATGTTTTTACCTTAAAAGTAAATAATCGTTAATCTTGTAATCACCGACTTCCAGAAATGATATTTAAAGTCTAACATTGCTTTTTATTAAAAAATGAAGAAAAGGGTTTCTACAAAAAGTTTATTAAAGGACTGAAGAACAAGGAGTTAATTAAATATTTTTTAGGGATTTTGCAATAGAAGTAGGGTAGGGGAGTACACAGTGAGACATGGTACACAGTGAGACAGCAGCCATTTTGACATATAATTATAACTTTTTCTCCTGGCTGGAACACACACTGAACCACCTCATCTTATTCAACACGTGGATGTAGTTTCGGCACTTCGGTTACTCGTCCAACAAAATAGTAAGTAATTACTTATTTTAAAGAGACTAAAGTTACATAAACGTCCATTTTAGACTTTATTTATTTCATTATGGCATATATTTACTTAACCAAACCTAGCTATATCTAATGATAGACTATGTCGATAAAACGACACAAGCATTCAAAGCTATGAAACTGATGATGAAACAGATATGGCATCCATTTTGTTACAAAGTAACTAAAGTGCACAGTGAGACACACGGTTGTGGTACACAGTGAAACGTGCCTCATTGTGTATCTATTATGCGGTTCTGACGTAAAAAAAAGTTATTTATTAATAATAGAGGGTTTTTTCTCTCTCTCTATCTCTGTATGTGGGGGGGGGGGGGGGGCGTCCGATGGTTAGTGAAATCTACTAAAGGTAAGAGGCTGAAAGTTTGCATAAAGGTAACCCAATGTCTGCCATTGTCCAACCGAGGCTCATATTTTTAAAATTTTTTTAATCTAGAAATATTAATTAGAAGTCATAAACTGCAAAAAATTATTGATAGAGTATAAAAATGTATGATTTATGAAAATATATACATTGTCACACTGTGTACCACTTGTGGTACACAGTGAGACAATTTTCGATGCTCCTTTATGCTGCTTCTGTGCTTTTATAAATAACTTTTTTAAAACCATTTATACATTAATGTGTAGCGTATTTGTGTAGCTTAAAGTTGTAGCAAAATTTTTTTCAAAAGAATAAAAATCGTTGTCATTTGTTAAGTAATAATAATTTTCGTCTCATTGTGTACTACCCTCCCCTATAACAGAGCCAGACATTTTAAAATTATTACCTGTACAAATGCGTTTTAAAGATATTTAGTACGCTATATGTTAAAATGCTTTTCGGTTTATTTGTAATGCCTAATACATATGTGAATTTGGATTCCAGATTAATTTTTATTAAAGTAATGCAGAACAAAATTTATTGATATGTTTGACTGAAGTGGTCATGACTGACTGAATAATTTTTATAAATGTATTGGATAAAAAGTCTATTTTAACGAGATATGTTGATACATGTTTCCCCATTCATTTTTATTAAAGAACTGGCGAATAAAGTTTGCTTGAATATGTATTTAGACTGCTGTTCACTAAAGGACAGAAGAGCAATTTAGTTAAAGTATTTACTCAGGTTAATATGAGCAATAACTTTATAAAATACCAATAACTTTATATTTTATAACGATACATGAGCAATAACATTATTTTTTTATGATACACGAGTTACACATATGATACGCACTTTAACATTATAAATCTATATTTATAATTAATAAAGGTTTATCTAACTTTTCAATATTTATAGTAAAGTTGAGGCTACGAGTTAGAAGTTAGAAAAGGGTGAATTACTGATTCTATGTAAAAATTAATACATGTTTGCTGAAACAGAGGTTTAATACCATATATTCATAAAAATCCTCTAATTACATCACTTGTATAGAGTATAATTATCAGATTAATTACACATGTTATGTAATTAACAGCTGTGTAATTAAAATGTATTACAAAAACATACGTGCGGTATAGCTTCTCAGTTTGTTTCTTTCTTTCTTTTTTGTATATAAAAAAACATTCACAAGAAAACTCTTCGAAAATATAAAAGACAATTAAAACTAGTATGTTGTGGCCATCACAAAACTTTCTTCTATATAAATCACGTCAATTAAATTATTTAAATAGTACAAGAATTAACAACGATTTAGCACCAATTCATATCAAAGTATATCTGAATTTGAAGTTGGATGAAAATTCGTGCTTTAGTTCTTGAGATAGAGCTATAGCGGAAATTCTGAAAAAAATGTAGCATAGCAGCGCCACCTGTTGAAAGATTTACACCAAAAGTAAACAGCACTAAACGATATCAAGGTATACCTGAATCTGAAGTTTGTTGAAAATCCAAGCATTAGTTCTTGAGATAAAGCTATTGCGGAAATCGCAAAAAATACAGCATAGCAGCGCCACCTGTTGAGAGATTTACACCAAAAATTAAACAGCACTAATTTATAGATCAATTCATATCAAGGACTAACAAAATCTGAAGTTTGATGAAAATCCGTGCAATAGTTCTAGAGATACAGCTCTTGTGGAAATCGTGAAAAATGCAGCACAGCAGCGCCACCTGTTGGGCGATTTGCACCAAAAATTAAGCAGCACTAATTTATATCAGGGACTAACTGAATCTGAAGTTTGATGAAAATTCGTGCATTTTTTCTTGAGTTAGAGCTATTGCGATAATCATGAACAATGCAGCATACCAGCGCCATCTGTTGGGCGATTTTCACAAAAAAGTAATCAGCCCCAAACTATATTCTGGACTAACTGAATCTGAAGTTTTATGAAAATCCGTGCAGTAGTTCTTGAGATACAGCTATTGCAGAAATCGTTAAAAATGCCAAATAGCAGCGCCACCTGTTGGGCGATTTTCACCAAAAAGTAATCATTTCCAGTTTATATCAAGGTCTAACTAAATATGAAGTTTTGTGAAATTTCGTGCATTAGTTCTTGAGATAGAGCGCCCACAAAATTTGTGTCACATACAGACAGACAGACGGACAGACAGACAGACAGACGGACAGACAGACAGACAGACAGACTCACATACAGACATTTTGTAAAAACATGTTTTTTGGAATCTCCAACTCATAAAACGTGTAAATCCGTCGAAAACTGGAATTCGAAAATTTTCATGAAACCAATACTTTCTTCTTGTAAAGATAGAAGAAAGTAAAAATAAACATAGTTTTAAAAAAGGCACACTTGACATTAAAAAACGTGTCAGATAAAGCAGCTGTACAAATTATTTATTTTAGTTTAAAAAAAGTGCTTTCTTTAACTTTCTGAATTTTATATAACTTTCAAATACAAAATTCTTAAATGCAAAAGATTTTTGTATTTTTTTTTTTCATAAAATGGGCTTTTCTTTTCTTTTTTTACTGTCAATCCATATGATAGTTTTCTCTGTGAAATTTAGTAATTTTCATAAATTTTGCAAGTGCGTGTGAAAATTTAGAAATATTCTTAATATTCTTCGAATGGTGCACTGTATACATTAAATATTTTTTGTAATGTGGAACTAATGTTTGCTTTAAAAACATTCATTATATTTTTAATTGTATTATCAGTTTCACTGATGACAATATTTTTATTTTCAAAAAGTGTAAAAGAACGTCTGAATGATCAGCTCAATCAATATTTTTTGTGTTTTGCTACACATATTTAGTTTCACCATAATTAAAGCACCACCTCGTTTTACAGGGCTTCCGTTTTACAGGGCGTGATGTTTTACTTACTGGCGGTACGTAGGCAGTGTAAATCTCAAAAGTGTTCACAATAAGGTTGACGGTTATGTTTATAAAATAGTACTGACATGAACATTCAAAATGTTATACTTTTTTTTAAACTTGTATACTGTCCCTTGGTCATATAAATGATATTTAAATGTAAAAAAAAATAAATAAATAAATTACAAGTTACTTCTCCGTACTCAAACAAGTATTAATAGTAAAAACTTCATTCTTTTACGACAAAAAATTGCCGAGTTATAATACTTTGAAATTTATGAAATTTCGGATCTTTCCAACAATAAGAACATATAAATGATAGTGCCGGGAAGCACCGAAATTAAAAAATATATGTATATTTTTATTTATAATGTTATTTCAACAACAAATTCTTCGGAGAGGTGTTCTACAAACCCTGAAAAAATAGGTTCTAAAAATTGAGAAAAAAGTACTCAAATTTAAATACATCACAAATACGTGTACTCAAAATTTGAAACTTGAGAAACATATGTACAGTTGTGGAAAAAAAAAGTAAACACCCCCTACTAACTCCCCAACAAATTATCGTAGACGAAAGTTACTGGTACCAAGCGATTGGAAATAAAGTCTACTTTTAAATGACGTATATAAAATTTGCTTAGGGGACCATCTACATATTAAAATGAATCCAAACTTCATTTTTTTTCAATGGCAATACCCAATTTTAACGAGATATTTCAAATCTTTGGATCAAATTATGCCTAAACACCAAATTTCAAATCATTTGAATGATCAGTTTTTGAATTATAAACATGCAAAATTTAGTGCTTCTAATGTTAAATTACATTTTTATATTTTTATTTATCACTTCTGAAATTATGATGCTAATGTTTTAATTTTTTATGTAGCAATAATACTAATATACCCAAACATAAATACGTTGAATTTGCAATTTTTATAATTTTCTGATAAGGATTATGAATTATGAAATTAATATTCAAAACAATTATGAATTGCATTGCAACCTACAATTCTTTTGATGCATTCAGATTTATTAAGTCCTGCTTTATGGAAATCCAAAATTTCACATTTTTCTTCCAAGTAGTTTTCAAATTATACTTAAACAAGAAAGAAAAATCATGCGTACAGCATAGATCATGAAACACTTTCCAACACTCCCTGAAAGCTTTAACGAAATTTCGTTACTTAGGGAAATAAGGTAAACAACATAACTAAGTAAACATTTAAAAATCTGATTTCAGTAGTTACCGCCCATAGCCAAATATGTATTCCAATTCTTTTGAACAGCCCTGTATTCGATCTGTATGTTGATATATATACTATATAATGGAAAAATTTAGTTTAGCAAGAAAATGCATAACAGGTTGAAATTCATCTTTCAGCAATTTATACTAATAGATGGAAACATACTTGAATACTTTTATACAGGCCTGTAGTTTACCTAGTACCTTTATTACATGCCACTATTTAGCTAAAATTTAATTCATACTAAAACATGCTTAAAATTACTGAAATTACATTTCCAAAAATATATCACCCATAGACATCCATGTATCCAACTCTTTGCGTGGCCTTGTGTATCATTTTACCAATAGTCTACAAATATTTCTTAGTACACTAAATTCAGTTCAGCGTAAAAATGCATAACTCCTTTAAAACCCACCTTTAAGCAATTTATGCTTATTCAGTAACCTTTACGAATTCCTTTCTATAGCTCTGTATATGAACTATAGCATTTATACACACTTTATTGTATGCATAAATATAATGAACAAGTATGTAAGTGTGATCACAGATCGCACAGAGGGTTTCGTTTAATATTCTTTTCAAAATAATTTATTCTTTTGAAAAATCTGTTAGTTCCACATTTCGCAACCACGGGCGCACTCCATTCTAAAAGAACCTGTGTCCGTACGAAACTCCGTTTTATATACTATCCGTAGATATATTAATCGAGGGGATTGGGCCGATAGCACCCGAGATAAGTAGCGCCCCTGGCGGTAAAAAGTGGAACTAAAATATGTAAGGCTATGTTGCGTAATATGAAAAAATGGTCAAAGGGGTGTCGGTAAAATTGGAAAAGTGCTCCCCGGGTGAAAAAGGCGGAGGTTAGAAAAAGTGCTTAAAATACACAATTTAGAGCCCGGAGGAGTAAATAATATAAGACTTTATGAAAATTTTATGATTTGTCGTGTGGTCTGAGTTATTCAGCGATACGCATGCAAAAATTCATGTCTCCAACTTAATTAGGGGCTCACTTAGTAAGAATTGCTTAAAATACATATGTGGTAGCTCAAAGGGTTAAACGTAAGACTTTTTCAAGATTTTATGATTTGTCGCCTGGCCTCAGACGTTCTGCTATAAGTATGCAAAATTTCAAATCTCTAATTTAATAAGGGGCTCAGTTATAAAGTATTGCTTAAAATGCGCATGATGGAGCCCAAAAGGTTAAATGTACGATTTTTTCAAAATTTTATGATTTGTCGTATGATATGTGGTGTTCAGCTATAAGTATGCAAAATTTCACGCCTCCAATCTAAATAGGGGCGCACATAGAAAGAAGTGCTTAAAATACACAAGTGGGAGCTGAAAGGGTTAAATGTACGGCTTTGACAAAATTTTATGCTTTGTCATTTGATGCGAGGTGTTCAGCTATAAGTATGCAAAATTTCATACCTCCAACCTAAATAGGGGCTTACTTAGAAAGAATTGTTTAAAATACACATGTTGGAGACCAAAGGATTAAATGCACGATTTTTTCAAAATTTTATGATTTGTCGTTTGATGTCAGGTATTCAGCTTTAAGTATGCCAAATTTCACGCCTTCAACCTAATTAGGGACTCACTTATAAAGAATTGTTTAAAATACACATGTGGGAGCCCAAAGGGTTAAATGTACGATTTTTTCAAAATTTTATGATTTGTCATTTGATGTGAGGTGCTCAGCTATAAGTATGCCAACTTTCACGCCTTCAACCTAATTAGGGACTCGCTTATAAAGAATTGTTTAAAATACACATGTGGTAGCCCAAAGGGTAAAATGTACAACTTTTTCAAAATTTTATAATTTGTCGTACGATGTGTGGTGTTTATCTATAAGTATGCAAAATTTTAAGTCTCCAACATGTATAGTTTCTGTGAACGGGCTCTGTGACAGACAGAGGAGCGAAACGAATAGTGTTTCGTCAGATGAAAGAAACCCTGAAAAAGCGCATATCATAATTAACTAGTTGGATGTGCCAATCCCAAAACTTTCTTCTATCTTATACATCTTAATATTTCAAAACCTAGTTACACATGTTAATACTTCAATATTATTAGTTCAATACTATACCAACTTTGATTTTCATCTTAAATTTCTGCTCAAGTCAATTAAACGGACTAAAAACGAGTTAATCTATATCATGATATTTGTTAAAATTATTAATTTTTCCTTATTCTGTCGTTATCAGCTGTTTGCGAATAGCCGGCATAGCAGGAAGCGAGTTCCCGCCGCTGCATGAGCCGCCGATGCACAATAGAACGACGAAAAATCAAGAAAAGTATACGAAAATCACTAGCACGGAGCCCCTTTACCGCGCAATATTTCCAAATTCAAGGAGAACCTGTTGGCCAAAGCCAAAAACAAGCACAAACATTTTGGTTCAATTGTATGCATAATTTTATACGCTGTTCTATGGTACAATAATGGAAATGGCACAGAGATCGGAATTATAGCGCCCCCTTCTTTCGGAATTTTTTCAAGTTCAGGGAGGACTTGTTTGCCATAGCCAGACACATGCACAAAAAATTTGGTTCAATTATATGGATAACTTCATACACTTTTCGATGGTACAATAATGAAAATGGTACAGACATCGCAATTATAGTGCCCCCTTCCGGCAGAATTTTTCCAAATTCAGGGAGGACCTTCGTGACATGACCAAAAATAAACACATAAAATTTGGTTCAATTCTATGCATAACTTCATACACTTTTCGGCGGTACAATATTCAAAATGGCACAAAAATTGTACAAAAATCGCTATTACAGCGCCCTCTACGAGCGATTTTTTTACAAATTAAGGGAGGACCTCCTTGTCATAGCCAAGAACTTAAATTTTTTTTTGGTTCAATTCTATGCATAACTTCATACACTTTTCGATGGTGCAATATTCAAAATCGCACAAAAATCGCTATTACAGCGCCCCCTAACGGCGAATTTTTTGCAAATTCATGGAGGACCTGCTTGCCATATCCAAAAACTTAAAATAAAAATTTGATTTAATTCTATGCATAACTTCATACACTTTTGGACGGTACAATATTCAAAATCGCACAAAAATCGCTATTACAGCGCCCCCTACCGGCGAATTTTTTCCAAATTCAGGGAGGACCTGCTTGCCATAGCCAAAAACTTAAAATAAAAATTTGATTTAATTCTATGCATAACTTCATACACTTTTGGACGGTACAATATTCAAAATCGCACAAAAATCGCTATTACAGCGCCCCCTACCGGCGAATTTTTTCCAAATTCAGGGAGGACCTGCTTGCCATAGCCAAAAACTTAAAATAAAAATTTGGTTTAATTCTATGCATAACTTCATACACTTTTGGAAGGTACAATATTCAAAATCGCACAAAAATCGCTATTACAGCGCCCCCTAGCGGCGATTTTTTTCCAAATTCAGGGAGGACCTGCTTGCTATAGCCAAAAACTTAAAATAAAAATTTGGTTCAATTCTATGCATAACTTCATACACTTTTCGATGGTACAGTATTCAAAATCGCACAAAAAACGCATTTACAGCGCCCCCTACCGGCGAATTTTTTCCAAATTCAGGGAGGACCTGCTTGTCATATCCAAAAACTTAAACTAAAAATTTGGTTCAATTCTATGCATAACTCCATACACTTTTGGATGGTACAATATTCAAAATCGCACAAAAATTGTTATATCAGCGCCCCCTACCGGCGAATTTTTTCCAAATTCCGGGAGGACCTGCTTGCCATAGCCAAAAACTTATAATAAAATTTTGGTTTAATTCTATACATAACTTCATACACTTTTTGATGGTACAATGGCGACAGACAGACGGACAGACGGACAGACGGACAGACGGACGGGCGGACAGACGGACAGACGGACACACAGACAGACAGACATTTTCTATAAACATGTTTTTTGGAATCTCTGACCCCTAAAACATGCAAATCCGTCGAAAACCGGAAGTCGAAAAAAATTTCGATTACAATACTTTCTTCTATTGAAGATAGAAGAAAGTAAAAATTGCTTATGTATATGAAATAGGATATTGATTGCCGGAAAATTCGATGCCATTTTTTTTCTCGCCAAGAACCTATACTGGAAAAATATCTATTTATTTAGTTATTTATTTATTGTATTTTAAATGAGGTAAATGAAAGATGTGTATTTTAAATGAAAGTTATGTATTTTAAATGAAATGATGGCGAAGGAACCCTATTTGGCGATTTAATCACCTGCGTCCAGCTCAATTAAAAGTAGCAAAATGGTAGCTTGGCATATAAAAAGTGAAGCGGTCAGCCCGGAACCATTGATGACAGCCACATGACTTCGGCTTTTATGATATAGATATTTCAAATCTATATGTATATTAGAGATAAAATAACTATTTTTTTTATGAAAGTGTTCTTTATTTAATATAGAATTAGATTTAAAAAAAGATGGTGGAAATCGTGAGTTGCGAAAATTTACTACTTTTACGTTGAACGTGGAAATCGCGGGATGTGCAGCAAGGGAGTTAAATATGTTCTATAAATGCTTATTTATAGTTTACAACACATTATTCGTCAGTGACAAGTTAACTGTGAAATAATCCGTAATTAAAAGTGAATCACTTTTATCACAAGTAAAAGAAAAGAAATCAGTTTTTTTTTTTTTTTTTTTTTAAGAAAAGGAAACAGAAAGTATTTACAAGATAGAGCAGATTTCACTACATTATGGACATTAAGTGTAATATTATATGCCTGCATTAAACATGTGGAGAGTTATTTTTTAACATTTAAATTTTATGAAATTCCTATTTTGCTAGTTAAAAGATAATATTTTTCAGAGATCAGGAATAAACTTTTGACGCTATATTTTTTAATTTACAAACGAATTTTACAAACAATTATAAACATTTACAAAAAAATAAAGCTTTCATTATAAGCATTCTCCGCTCAAGAACACTGACAGTGTAATAATATAAATTTTAATTACCCTTTTAAAATACATAATAAATTTAACTGTTAACATTGTCATGATAACATTTGTCAGTCCCCATTGTTATTTTTAAACTAGTTGGATGTGCCAATCCCAAAACTTTCTTCTATCTTATACATCTTAATATTTCAAAACCTAGTTACACATGTTAATACTTCAATATTATTAGTTCAATACTATACCAACTTTGATTTTCATCTTAAATTTCTGCTCAAGTCAATTAAACGGACTAAAAACGAGTTAATCTATATCATGATATTTGTTAAAATTATTAATTTTTCCTTATTCTGTCGTTATCAGCTGTTTGCGAATAGCCGGCATAGCAGGAAGCGAGTTCCCGCCGCTACATGAGCCGCCGATGCACAATAGAACTACGAAAAATCAAGAAAAGTATACAAAAATCGCTAGCACGGAGCCCCTTACCGCGCAATATTTCCAAATTCAAGGAGAACCTGTTGGCCAAAGCCAAAAACAAGCACAAACATTTTGGTTCAATTGTATGCATAATTTTATACGCTGTTCGATGGTACAATAATGAAAATGGCACAGAGATCGGAATTATAGCGCCCCCTTCTTTCGGAATTTTTTTAAGTTCAGGGAGGACTTGTTTGCCATAGCCAGAAACATGCACAAAAAATTTGGTTCAATTATATGGATAACTTCATACACTTTTCGATGGTACAATAATGAAAATGGTACAGACATCGCAATTATAGTGCTCCCTTCCGGCAGAATTTTTCCAAATTCAGGGAGGACCTTCGTGACATGGCCAAAAATAAACACATAAAATTTGGTTCAATTCTATGCATAACTTCATACACTTTTCGGCGGTACAATATTCAAAATGGCACAAAATTGTACAAAAATCGCTATTACAGCGCCCTCTACGAGCGATTTTTTTACAAATTAAGGGAGGACCTCCTTGCCATGCAAAGAACTTAAAAATTTTTTTTGGTTCAATTCTATGCATAACTTCATACACTTTTCGATGGTGCAATATTCAAAATCGCACAAAAATCGCTATTACAGCGCCCCCTAACGGCGAATTTTTTGCAAATTCATGGAGGACCTGCTTGCCATATCCAAAAACTTAAAATAAAAATTTGGTTTAATTCTATGCATAACTTCATACACTTTTGGACGGTACAATATTAAAAATCGCACAAAAATCGCTATTACAGCGCCCCCTACCGGCGAATTTTTTCCAAATTCAGGGAGGACCTGCTTGCCATAGCCAAAAACTTAAAATAAAAATTTGGTTCAATTCTATGCCTAACTTCATACACTTTTCGATGGTACAATATTCAAAGTCGCACAAAAAACGCATTTACAGCGCCCCCTACCGGCGAATTTTTCCCAAATTCAGGGAGGACCTGCTTGTCATATCCAAAAACTTAAACTAAAAATTTGGTTCAATTCCATGCATAACTCCATACACTTTTGGATGGTACAATATTCAAAATCGCACAAAAATTGTTATATCAGCGCCCCCTACCGGCGAATTTTTTCCAAATTCCGGGAGGACTTGCTTGCCATAGCCAAAAACTTATAATAAAATTTTGGTTTAATTCTATACATAACTTCATACACTTTTTGATGGTACAATGGCGACAGACAGACGGACAGACGGACAGACGGACAGACGGACGGACGGACAGACGGACAGACGGACAGACGGACAGACGGACACACAGACAGACAGACATTTTCTATAAACATGTTTTTTGGAATCTCTGACCCCTAAAACATGCAAATCCGTCGAAAACCGGAAGTCGAAAAAAATTTCGATTACAATACTTTCTTCTATTGAAGATAGAAGAAAGTAAAAATGCATTTCGAGCAATCATTACTAATATACA
This sequence comes from Maratus speciosus, assembly GCA_963932465.1. Lineage (NCBI taxonomy): Eukaryota > Metazoa > Arthropoda > Arachnida > Araneae > Salticidae > Maratus > Maratus speciosus. The sequence continues at coordinate 328,265,153 of OZ010795.1, forward strand.
GTAATACGAATATAATATAGTATCTGAAATCTTTTCAAATACACCGCAAACAATTTCCCCTATACTATTATGTACGGAACTCTTTTGTGTAGCCCTGTAAATGAACAATAACTATTCTTTGCACCGCATATTCAACAGAATGCATATTTTAGTGGGCTTCATAAATGAATATCAATTTTACTATGTGTGGAAGAGTGTAACACCATTAAAAATAATTTGAAACGATTTATTTCCCTTTGGCCGTAATGTAACGGAAAACTTTTGACTGTCCCTGTAAATGAACTAAACATGCTACAAACTTCATTTGCAATAGGGATTGTGCTATGGTAGAGGTCACTAACATCCAAAAATTTCAGAACGATCGGAGCATATTTACGAGAGTTAGAGCGCGGACAGACGGCCAGACAAACCGAAGTCATAAACACTTTTCAACTTTGTTGGAAAGTTTTAAAAACGGCAAAATAATGGTTTCAATGTGGATACAGCCCGTAAAATACGCTCGTTTTAAATTAATTTCTCGGAAACCTATGGTACGAATTGCATAAAAATTTGTTTTTAGACTAATTGAAGAGTGTAGAGTTCAGTCATGCTGTCAGAATTGTGTACTGCTATTGAAAAAAAAAAGTTATGGTTCGTTTCAATATGTAGATGGCCCTGCAAATTTTATATACATGATTTAAAAGTAGTTTTTATTTCCAATCGTTAGGTACCAGTAACTTTCTTCTACGATAATTTGTTGAGGAGTTAGTAGGGGGTGTTTACTTTTTTTTCCACTACTGTACTTCTTTTTAATTTCATGAATGTATTCAAAACAACCGCTATGAACTTATTTTTGATCTCATGGATATCTTGAAATCCACCATACTGCGCTGAGCACACAGACCAACGGACCAACCACGCATGAATACATAAAAACTACGCAATGTAATCTTACGCATTATAGATGAAACACAAGATATATTCCTTCTGAGAAATAAAAATGTAATATTATTCCCTTATTTCAAGATTATATTGAATTGTATTCCTTCTTATGAACCTTTATTTTATGCTGCCATGAATGACATAAACTATTACAAAGTACAAAATTACATAATTTTGCAATTAATTTTAAGCAGTGAAATTACACCTGAAATGATTAAATATTTAATACGTGATTTATCGCATTGCTAACTAAGCGTAGAAACCAACAGAGTAAAGTCCAAGCCGTAGGCTTGTGTGCTCATGGAGACTATTCCCTCTTATGCTGGGTTCGAACCCAATTGCGCCCGTCGGCCTTATCGTTCGGAGTTTTCGTGGTTTTCTTCGAGCCGTGGATTTCCATGCTTAAATACGGGTTAGGTTCCCTTAGAAAGACCACCACGAAGGGCACTCCCCCTCGGGCCTATATCCCGAGTAGATAATCGGCCGTCAAAAATCAACCAACCAACCACCCCTCTTATGCTGCAGTTGCATCCTTACCAATAAATGTGAGTGAGAGATGTTAAGCTGGGTATCACCTATGTATCTTAAATGGTAGAGCTCTTGCAGCACTATTCCAAGTGTTCAGGGTTCGATTCCAGGCTCGGACATTTTTCACTCTGTTCGTTCTATGCTTAGCAATGTGATAATCACGTATTAAATATACAAAATTATGGTTTCGTTTGGGTTTGATAGCATGATGTTTCAAATATGATGGATATGAATTCATCGATTTAATTATTTTTGAGTACCTCATTTGTTACAGCGTATTCATTCAATCTATGTATGAAAAAAATGACGATTTATTGAAAATTAAAACTTTTAAATCTTTTAATTAATTTAAAGAAAAGTTTTAAACACCAATGGTTCCAAAATTTGCAACTTGATCACAATTTTTGCGTTGTGTTACTTAAATGGAGTTTATTTTAAACATAAAAAATAGTCACGTAATTGAATTTTAATTAAAAAATCTTATATTAATATACTTTATTACTGATGCATAGACACAAAACGGTTGCTGAAGTTATGATGGAGTATGTAAAAATTAAGAAAAATTAAAATAAAAGCAGCATATTAAAGGGATAGAATAAAATTTGTTTAGGGGAAAACGCATTTCAAATGCATTATTATTTATTACTTTTAAAACTTCTCTTTAAAAAGTATTATGAAAACATTTCCTGTAAAATATATAGCAATAAATTATTATCTTTTTAAATTTTAACAAGTTAATAACAGAAATAGATAGTTTGAAATACACATACAAAAACAACAATCGTATTTTTGATCGATTTTTGTTAATTTCAAGCCCACAAGTCTCTTAAATGTCAGATACAAACTTTTATTATAGTAATCGCATTGCTAGATTTAATTTCAATAATTACTACATAAGATACACATCAATCATATGAGGATTTCGCTTTGGCATAAACACGATAAACCTCAATAATGTACTCTTATTTATATTTCATTTGGAAGGCAATAATTTCATTCATCTTTGTTCTTTTTCCTGAATGATGGTTGTAAAATAGTACCATTTTTGTTCAGCAAATACAATGCAAAACTTGAAAATTACAATATCACTCTTATCCCTGTTAAAGCATTTTGCATTTCTCAAAACCTTTTTCTTTTCTTTTTGCTACAAATTATGGCGTTAGGTTTATGAAATAAAATTTGTAATTTATGTGGTGTGATGAAGTAGTTTATTTTAAAAGTAATATTTCAATTCCGTTAGCTTTATCCTGTTGTTGGAAATTTGCGTTAAATTATAAAGGATCTTTAGGTACTATGAAATGGATTTATATTTGAGGTAATATCTAACTCGAATTTTTTCAAGCTCGATAAGGTACTATAGTTACAAATTTCAAGTAATTGTGATTAGTTATTTATAGACAAAAAATAGTTAATAAAATTTTATCACATACAAACAAATATTGCTAACAAAAATAAACATTTGAAGGGATAAAAATGTATTTCGTGTGTACGTAACTAATAAAAAAGAAATACAAAAATATAGACACTTTAATAAAACAGATTAAAAACACATGAGAATCATTAAAAACTAGTATATAACCCCGTCAAAATTGACGGAATGTGAAAGATAAATCTTCAAAAATATATAGATATCCCTAATATTTTAATTACAATAAGAATTGATAAGAAATATCAATTTTATTTGCCATGCCTTCAAAGGTGCTAAAATGCATAAAAAAAGTACAATTTCAACAGGCACTTTCTTTGTTTAGATTGAATGCCGGTAGATGGCGCCAGAACAATTTTTCTATCGCAGGAATGATTCACAGAATAATTCACCGAGTTCAGCTTGTATACTGAATTCAAACTTACTGTTTACAAATGTAAACAAAAGAGCAAAACGCGTTTCAAAATATTTAAGGACTTTAATATGCTTTTACGAATATTTTAAGAGCAGAATCGGATGTTAACCGTATTTTTTTTAATGAATCGTTCAAATAGTCATTCATTTGTTTCTGGATTTGGAATTTGTGCTTCTCAATGGCAACCTGTTGTTGGTAGCTGCTTATTTTTAATTTATAACTTAAAACATTATAATGGTATAGGTTTTAAAGAAAATGAAGAAGAAATGATGTAATACATATGATACAACGTATATAACGTATATATACAACGTAATAAGTCGAACAATTACCTTATTTACGTAATCGGAATACTTAAACCTACATGGCCTCAATATGTTTTTCTTACGAAAGATTATCGGAATCCGGATGAGTTCACCCCGGAAATGTTATACACTTAGTGCTATTATATATATAATTACATTAAACGTTTCGAGCTTGCTTGAAGATTTTCATCAGTAATATAAATGAATACAAATTCACGAGAGATAACATAATTCAACTTGCAGTTGAGAGAATGCATCACAAACAATTAAACACGGAGGTGGATATTTGGATCATGTTAAAATGGTATATTGAACAGGAAGTGAACTAGCTTCATTGAGTGGAAATTTGCCCATTCTAGTAAATAATGTTTCTAGGAAAATACTCCACTTATATATGTTGCAATTTGATTTAATGACCTCAGTCGTCTCAAAATATTCAAAATGATCTGTTTCTATGGCGTGGGCTACAATTTAGACTTTAAGTTTCTCGATTTAAATGCATTCCGGTGTTCTTTTAATCGTATCTTGCACGGCTAGTCTCTGATATATATTGCGTCGCACTGTTTACATGGGATACCATAGATTATCGTTTTCTGCTGAGAATTGGGGTACTCATATTTAAAATTACAGAGGGAGCCTCGTAAAGATTTCTGTGGGACAAACGATGTAAATACGTCAAAAGACTTTAAAAAATGCGAGATTTTTGCCGATAGGTTTCCGTAATATAATATGGACATGAATTGATTGATAGTAATCCTTTGAAAAGGTGGAGGATTTCCACCTTTGTAATGTTTATTTGTTTGTGACACATGTTCTCAACTGCAAGTTGAATTACATTATCTCTCGGGAATTTATGTTTATTTATATTACTGATGATGTGCTTTAAACACGTTTGAAATGTTTAGTGTTATTTTTAATTATTTTTATGTGCTTTTAAAACGTTTTATTCAATTGTCTTTATTTTTGAATTTGTTTTTAAATAATAAACTTATTTAGAATATTATGAATTTTTCCGTAATATGACATAATGAATTAATACTGAAAAAAAAGATCGATATAAGAAAACAGATTCAATGGCATTAAGGAAACAGGATTAAAATATAGTATCTAGGAAGTTCACCAAAATAATTCAGCTCATTTGCACAAATCACAAGGATAGGTCTGTCTCTGCGTAAACGCAATAAAGGTTGGCCCAAAGTGAGCAAGCGGAACATTTTAAATCACACAAATCTCTCTGCTATTTTTCGTAAATTTCTCTATTCCAGAACAAAATTTCTATAACAGTATCGTCCGGTATACAAGATGGCACTAAGTACAATTCAGGCGATTCTTGGGACTGGAATGTTCTTCATCAGTGCTCAGTAGGGTGGTCACAAGAAACATGGGAATTTTTTTTAACGTTTTCTTCGGGGGGACCCTCCTAAAAGTTGCCAATTAGTTAGAAAATGAGATTGGCAAAGTTTCAGCTCAAATGAATAACATTAACCCGTGACTCATCGCGGTTGAATTCTTGAAAATTTGTAGTTTTTGGCAAAAAATTGTCGTTTTTCTTTATTTAAGTGAAAACTATTTGTCTTAGAAACCTAATTCTTATTTTATTTCATAGAAATTGTTGTTGTCTTGGTCTTTTACTCTCATCAAAACTTATATTTAATGAACATTTAGTATTTTTCAGGTCCACTCATGAACCAACCTCTCAAACTCTGCATTTTTGAAACATAAGTGAAAAATGACAAATTAATATTTTTATTACTTTTGATAATTTTTTTGTATTATTTTCATTAATAAGCAAAAATAAGTGAACAATTTTTTTCACTTTAAAAATATTTCACGAATAATAATTGATTATTATTTATCTAGTTCTGTGTCTACTAAGAAAGAGCTTCTTGGTTTGTATTGCAGTTGGACCTCTGAAATTCTCTTTTTATTCCAAGGCTGTTTTTGTTACCTCTTATCGTTATCGGTTTTTATAATTGACAAAACATTTCGTAAAACCCCCTCCCCCTTTTGATATGATGGCAGAAATGTAAGATTTTTTAAATTGGCCACACGTCTCATCAAATCTTCGACAGTAAGTTACCAAGTAATTGTCAAGTTTTATGTATTTTATTTTATAATATTTGCAAAATGGAACTGAACACCAGAGAAGCTGCTAGGCTTAGAATACATCCACCAGTTAACTACAGACTTTAATTTTAAGTAGAAGTGCAATCGACAACGCAAATAACTATTTCGTAAACTAAGAACTGAGCTCATCAAAAACAGATTTTAAAATTCCTATTTAGAGAGATCTGTTGTTCACTGAGATGGAAAACTGCTTCACCATTTTTTGTATAAAGAAAATGTAGAGAGGATAGAAGTTTTAATTAGTTGTGGGGATGAAGAACAGTTACTACGAGTTCCACAGCTTGAAAATAGTATCGGAATAATTCAGGCGAAAGCTGTATTTTCAGCAGTTGAAGAGTGGGAGGAAGTTGGTAAAATCCAGGCAATATGTTTTGATACAACTGCAGTAAACACCGTTCGTCTCAGAGGAACCTGCATTTTTCTATAGCAATTGTTACAGGAAAAGTCTTCTGTATTTATCATGTCGCCACCATAATTTAGAAATTATCCTAAAAGCTGTTTTTGATTGTAAGGTGGGCCTAATCACTGCCCCTCAGCCAGATATTTAAAAAAATTCTGATTGAGTGGTACCAGAGTAAGTATAAAAATGCTATTGAAGATGAAACGCTAGATATAAATAGTTAATTCAGAAGAAATTTCAAGTTTTCTTACAGGACCTTTTAAAAATTAACAGCTCAGGTATGATTATAAAGAGTTTATCCAACTTTGTTTAATTTTTATAGAACTCCTTCCTGTAAAAGACTTTTTTTCAGAGCATTTAATCATGTCAGATAGATGGCACAGGTCATTTATTCTCTCAAAATATATTGTTTCAGGGATAATATCTCAGTAACAAATTTAGAAATAGAACATATTAGAGACCTTTGCTTATTTCTAATCAATATTTATGTAAAAGCATGTTTCAATATTCCCACTCCCATTTTGGATTCCAATCCAAGACCTGCAAATAATAAAATCACTTGTTCATTACAGAAAAATTGATAAATAAGTTGCAGACAAAGCACTCGCTAAAATGATAAACCGCTTTTGATATCTTAACTCGGATCAAGTTGCATTTTCATTTGGTAGATGATACTTTAGAAAAAAAAAAGTCATCATAAGTATGGCTGTAATTATCTTAATAAATATTTTTTAAATACTGATCCCAATATATGGTGTGAAAATAAACCTTATTGAAAGTAAGAAAACAATGAATAGTTTTAAAGTTGTCAATGACACAGCTGAAGGGGAAGAAAATTAAACCGAGATTTCAATTTCTGTTTAACAAAAGACGAAAAACAAAAACAGTATATGCTAAAATTTGTACCTGAATGTAGAAACAGTTTTCAAGATTCTTCAAAAGTCACGTTATCTAAGCCATTACAACCTTAATCCTTTCCTGCACAGTGGCTCCATGTCAGGACTACCTAATTTTAATTCCAAACATACAAACGACACCAAGAATATTTTTAAAAAATTTTCCTTTTACAATGAAAGGTTAAAGTAATGTGTTTTTAATTTCTAAAAAAGTAGTTTGTAAATTTCAGTGTAGTCAATCATTTCATTATTTTACGAACAGAATTTTTCAGTACTGGAAAGGGTTAACGTGACAATTGTAAGGGATAACAATGTTTTCCCTTTATTATGCTGCCTTTCTTGTAATACAACTTTAATAATAAAATGCATTTGAGCATTATTTGTTCTCATTTTTATACTTTCTTTGCTCTTTCAGTTTAAAAAAGATATTTTTCGTTTTCTTTGGATTTTGAATTTTTAATTAAACCCTTTATTATGTACAAAATGCAAAAACAGAAAAACAAAAGGTGAAAAGCAGATGAAATAGAATGTTACAATTTTCTTTTCGCATTTTCATAAAAAGTAAATTTTTAGAATTCGGTTGAAGTCTTGTAATGAAAAATGAGCATATTTTTAAATCTATACATTAAAAAAAAATGGTGTGTGGTTCTTCAAAGCAAAACTTTTTTTATAAAATGAGACCTGAATTATGTTTCTAGGTTCAATTGTATTTATTTCATGAAGGGAAAACAGCATTTTTTTCCGAAAAATCGCGTTTTTTCCAAACTTAAACCTCAATGGGGCACGGTTAATATTATCTAAATGGGCTGAAACTTTGCCAATCTCATTTTCTAGTCTATTAGCAACTTTTTGGGGGGTCCCCATAAAGAATTCGAAAATTGATTTCTTGTGACCACCCTAGTGCTCAGGTTATTCACAGGTTTCCTCTTTAATGTTTTTCAGCAAGATTCAGTTTCGCTTATTTCTGTTTTTTTTTCTCCAGTTGGTGTTGGTGTCTGTCATTTTGTTTTTCCCTTCAAATCATAATTCTTTTGGGGCTATTTATTAGCTCTGTGCTCATCTTCTGATAGTTTTTTATACGGAGGTTAGACTAGAGCAGAGGCTATCCTGAGTTTTCAACCCGTATTGGAAGTTCTCTTTTTTACAGAAGCGGCAAAGAGGTCTGAGAGTATCAAACAAAATTGACTTGAAAGCTTTTACAAGAACAGGGGGAAAGTTCTTTCAAAATAGCTTCCACGGCTTGCTCCATTGCTTCTTCGGCAATTTGGGGTTAGTTGAGATCGCGGTTATGTTGAAGACTTTCGGTTATTAAGGATGTAAGAAAATCTTCACTGGAAAAAAAATGATTTCTATTTACAGCAAATATTCAATTGGTTTTGACATTGTTAATTTCTCTGTCGTGAAGTTGTAACAATTATTTTTGGTTTTTTTATAAACAAGTTTGATTTTATCTCGGGTGTTATGAGATAGTGGTATTCCTTGCTAGTAAAACAAAAAGCGTATATAAAAAAAAGCGGTTATTTTGGAATAAAAATATCTGTGTTTACTGGAATGAATCACAAACTAAAATATTGAGAATAAAATAATAAACTCTTACTATTTGAGGATATTCTACGCTTAGATTCAATTTAAAAGTATTTTTAATAATGGAAACTTAGCACCGAAAACTTTACCTCTGGAAATTTCCAAACATGAAAAACAAATAAAATTATTCATACAAACTCTCCTAACAACGGCCGACGAATGACATATTCTGAGCCCTTTGGACTGTTTTGAAGTAGTTTATAATATTAATATTCCATATTACCCGGCTATTCGATAATACTCGAAGTCCTTCTACTTATAATACATATCTTCAAAATTCATAAAAACATCCAAATAGTTGATTTTATTAATTCGGACTTTTCCGTATAGTTTGTACAGATATGTTTTAATCTTCTACATTTAAGTTGACATTTTTCATAAAGATACTGAAAGAAATTCACTCTGAATAAAATCTGAAAATCGATGGAAAATCATGCTTCGATTTGCTTATAAAAGATGCTGATTTAAGTCAAAAATCCAATAAAGTAACATGAACATTTTATAAACGTTTTAGAAAATCAATATTGCCAGCAGTTTAGGATATATAAATGAATTATTCTTACAATGAACATGCTATGAAAATTAACTTACTAATCTCATATAACGAAGAAAGTATTCCTGGAGAATGTTAGAGGGTTTTTGAATATTGTGCTTTCCTTAAAAACTTTTTATTATAATAGTTCCAAAATTACCTAATTCAAAAGTAATTTTAATGATTATTCTACATTTTCTAAACATTTTTTTTCGAAGTGTCTCTAGTTTACATAACAGGCTATGTTCTAAAAGGTACTGCATTATGTAAAATTTTGTAGAAAAACAATGAATTAAGAGATACAATTTATCAAATTAGAATGTGTTACAAACATGAAGGAAATTAAACAAAATGATAATATGTTTATTTTATAACACATTTTGCTATTTAAAAAAATATAATTAACAAAATATTTTAATCTATAAACTTTTAATCAACATATTATTAAAAGTAATTTATTAATCTCATATGACGAAAACATTTTTTCTGGAGGATGTGAGAGCGTTTTTGAATATTGTACTTTTACTTTTCTTTAAAAAAATTATTATAATAGCTGCAAAATTACCTAATTCAAAAGTAATTTTAATGATTATTCTACATTTTCTAAAACGTGGCATATATATATTTATACATATACATTGTTTTGTGTCGGTGTATCTTTTACATAACAGGATATGTTTTAAAGGTACTGTATTCTGTAAAATTGTGAAGTAGAACTATATATTAAGAGGTATGATTTAACGAATTAGAAAACTTTGTGTTACAAACACGAAACAAAAATTTTAAAAATGTTAATATGCTTAATTGTAACACATTTTCTATTTAAAAATATACTTAATAAATTATTTTATTCTAGAAACTTTTAATGAACATATTATGGAAAGAAATTTATGAATCTCATATGACGAAGAAACTATTCTTGGAGAATGTGGGAGCATTTTGGCATTTTTGAATATTGTATTTTTCTTTAAAATCTGCTATTATAATAGCTAGGGAATTACTCAATTCAAAAGTATTTTTAATGATTATTATATATTATTTAAAGCTTGGTATTTTTTTGGCAGTGTCTCTTTTACATAACAGGCTATGCAAGTGTTTTATGCACGTTTTTACTCCTGTATTCAGAGCTAAGAGCTATAATTTCACGTTACAGTAAAATTATGCAATTTTTTTTTAGCATGAAATTTACTTCTACCGAGATGTGTCACTTTCTTGCGGGTAAATGACATGTTCGCATTTAAAATAATGCATTATTTATTTTTTTGTAGTTTTCAGCGTCATTTGTTTAATTTTGCCAATGCAAGTCCTCCGTTTCTGTAGAAAGTAAAGCAAAAATAGTTGGAAAATTGCAATTATATCTTTTTTTTTTTTTTTTTTTGCCATTTTTCCATAAAAATTGAAAATAAAAATTTTAAATACGTGCTATTTTGAAAAAATATAAATGAAGGATTTCTCATAAAACATGGAGCTATTATAAGCTAAATTTAATTTTAAGTTTTTTCAGGTATAACAGTATATGCTTTATTTACGAGAAATTTATCTTATAAACAAGCATTCTTGAAAATTATACTTTTAAAATTAATTAATTAGCCCCGTTATATAATTTCTTTCACCCAGTAAATAAAATGTCGTCTCCAAAAAATAACGTTGCGTTCTTTAAGCCAGCCGTAAAGCAAAGCAGATATATCATTGTACGGAATAATCTCTACTGTAATTTTTTTATCTTCTAAGATAGCACATTTTCAATTTTTATACCATCGTATTGGGAAAAAAATACTTTTAAATCCAGTTTGTTTGAAAACAGCATCTCCATTTATTTTGGAGATATTAATTTTTTTGCAGTTTTCAGCGTCATTTGTTTAATTTTTGTAATGCAAGTACTCCATTTCTGTAGACAGTAAAGCAAAAATAGTTGGAAAATAGCAATTATATCTCTTCGTTGTTATATCGTCTTCTCTTTCCCATAAAAATTGAAAAAAAAAATGTACTTAAAATCCGTGCTATTTTGAAAAAATATAAATGAATGATTTCTGATAAAACATGGAGCTGTTATAAACTAAATTTAATTTTAAGTACCTATATTAATATTATAAACAAATAAAGGCATATGAATCACTAGATAGCCGATTTTTTTCGTCGAGTTTCTTGAATTATAACATCGCTTTTTTTGTATTTGTGTATTATTCAGCGATAGTAACGTCATATGCGTACTTTACTGGATATGTTGTTTAATATTGGATCGCAAATAAGGCAAATAAGTGAAATTTTTTAGCGGATGCAGATGACGTCATTTTATATAAAACAAAAGCGTGTGTTTTAAGTCTTAAAGCTGAAATGTGTTTTGTACTATCTAGTGGAGAGTAGCCTTATTTAGCCGCCGCTTTAAATGGACCGTTGCCATTCTGTCATTAATTACAGAAAGAGACACCGTCTACCGCTGAAATCCTACTCATCAGAAGGACGTCATTTATGATTAGAAGAAGCACCCACCTACCACATGCTGTTTTGAGACAATTTTTAAAAATCTAAAATTAGCTGTTTTGATCTTTTTTTTCCTACTAAACGTAAGGAACAAATTAAAACTAAGGTTTGTTATGTTTTCATATACATATCTAAATTCATCTATGTATCGCGCATATTTTTCACGCGCATTTGTTTGATTTCGTTTTTGTTCTTAGTCTTGAGATTATCTGTTTTAAAAAAATGGCACAGATGCGTAAATTGGGCCAATTTAAGTTGGTTAAATTGCACCAGATATACGATCAGAAATTTCAAAAGTAATTAATGAATTTCGAAGCTGTACGCATGGTACGCTATATTTTTATTTTTTAATATATTATAATGGATTACTATATCCACGGAAGTTTTTGAATTTTTTTTTTTTTTTTGTAGATCTGGATCAATTTCTTTATACAGTTTAGGCCTATATAAACATAAAAATATTTTAACATGTTTATACAATAAATTTTGTTTACAATTTGTTTTATCTTGTATGTATTTGTATTTATTTTCTTTAAATTCTTTATTTCTACGATATATTTGATTTACAGAGTTGAATTCAAATATTTTCCTCTTGGAGGATATTTGCGTGTACGTGAGGGAGGGGGGCAGACTTTTTACAGTTCTGGAGGGTGGAATTACACATTTTGCCATTAAAACGCATAAAATTCCAAACCTTTCGGGGAAAGTAATTATTTCAAGACCCCGGATGGAGGAAACACCTGAATTCAACACTGTTTCGCTATATAATGTTTTGCGTTTGATTAATCGTAGCGTATATTTTTTTCAATAGAGCATATTTTTTCACCACTTTTTAAATATAATTCAAAAATGTTGGAAACAACACGGACGAACTATCTGAAAGAAAAACACTCGTGACAGCAAAATATTGTGAAATATATAGGAAACGAAAAGGAGATAATAAGTTGGGAAGAAATTGGTCTACAAGAAGGTCGCAGCTACAAATCCCCAAAAAATCTAAAGAATCATTAGAAATGTTATCCCCCTTGCTAAATTTAGTTAAATCTAAGTACAGAGAGAGTCAAAAAAACAGTTGTGCTAACTTCTTCGCCATATAAAATAAACCTTGAAATGAAAAAAAAAAAAAAAAAACGACAAAAGGGAAGCCGTCATAGCACAAAAGCAATTGGAACATCAAGTTTTAAAAAAATAGGCGTAATGCAATTGGAAAGAAAATGATGGAAGGGACGAAATACAAACATAATGTTAAGAAAACTTCTGTTGAAAAAAAAAAGTCTAATGATTCAGAATCTAAAAATAAAAATCTAGTCAGTTGTGATAGGTTTTGCCTAATTTGTAAGAAAAATAAAATAGTAGAAATGATTCGGTGTTCAGATTGCCAAATACGGTTCCATGTTGCGTACACTGGAATAAAAAATGAATAAACGAAATTCATGTGTAAGCTTTGCATCACTTCTTACATGATATTCAAGTAACTGGCAATTACTTCCATAATTTCTATTCTTAATTACCGATAACTTTGATTTATATTTTGAATACATTTTAATTTTAAACAATTACTTTTATTTCTAGATATTTGATTTCATTACATTTCATTGCTGCTATTTTGTTTGATTGGTTCATTAATCGGAAACTTTCCTTTTAATAAAATAGTTATATTCCCTAGTCATTAAAACAACCTCATATTGTAATAGATGTAAATTTCCAACTGGGCGAAATCCGCTTAAAATTATGGCATTTTATAAGCGAAATGTTCAGCAGATACCGACCACATCCCAGAATTCGAAGATATTAAAATAACTGAATCAAACTACAAAAATTTTAAAAGTATAATTTTTCGAGAAGTTTCGTTTCCAAGATTACTGAAAACTTCCTTGAAAAAAGAATGTACAGTTCCACCAGCATATGTTTTTCTGCTGTAATATATACTCCCTAGTGATTTAATATTTTAAGTGTGCAACTTGGAACGTAAACATGTTTAAACAATTACACGGATTTTTGTTTGACAATTGTACTGATTAGAAGCTTATGTAGAGCATGAAACATCTACACTAGGGTGGTCACAAACAGCATGGGAAAAAAAAAATTTGGTACTTTTCGGCTAGCCGGGCGCCAGTGTTATATATACATATATATGTATGTATACATATATATGTAAATATACATGTATGTATATATATTTATATATATACATATATATATACAATATATGTATATATATAGATGTGTATATATACATATATGTATGTATATTTATATGTATATATAACACTGGCGCCCGTCTAACCGAAAAGCACCAAAATTTTTAACGTTTTCTTCCGGGGGACCTCCTAAAAGTTGCCAATTAGTTAGAAAATGAGATTGGTAAAGTTTCAACTCAAATGAATAACATTAACCCGTGCCTCATCGAGGTTGGATTCTTGAAATTTCGAAATTTTTGGAAAAAAATTGCCATTTTTCTGTCTTTACGTGAAAACTATTTGTCCTACAAACCTGATTCTTGTTTAATTTATAGAAACTGTTGTTGCCTTCAACTTTTACTCTCATGAAAACTTATATTTAATGAACATTTAGTATTTTTCAGGTCAGCTCGTGAACCATACCCTCAAACTCTACATTTTTGAAACATAAGCGAAAAATGACAAATTAATAATTTTATTACTTTTGATAATTTTTTTGTATTATTATCATTAATAGGCAAAAATAAGTGAACAATTTTTGAAACTTTAAAAATATTTCACAAATTAAAATTGATTATTATTTATCTAGTTCTGTGTCTAGTAAGAAAGAGCCTCTCCATTTGTATTGCAGTTGAACCTCTCAATTTCTCTTTTTATTGCAAGGCTGTTTTTGTTACCTGTTATCGTTATCTATTTTTAGAATTGACGGAACAATCCGTAAAACCCCTCTCCATTTTGATATGATGGCAAAAATGTAAGATTTTTTAAATTGGCCACATGTCTCACCAAATCATCGACAATAAGCTACCAAGTAATTGTCAAGTTTTATGTATTTTATATTATAATACTCGCAAAATGAAACTGAACGCCAGAGAAGCTGCTAGATTTAGAGTACATCCACAAGTTAACCACATACTTTAATTTTAAGTAAAAGTGCAATCGACTCCGCAAATAACTATTTCGTAAACAAAGAACTGAGCTCATCAAAAAAATATTTAAAAATTCCGGTTTAGAGAGATCTGTTGTTCACTGGGATGGAAAACTGCTTCACTATTTTTTGAATAAAGAAAATGTAGAGTAGATAAAAGTTTTAATTAGTTGTAGGGATGAAGAACAGTTACTACGAGTTCCACAGCTTGAAAATAGTATCGGAATGTTTCAGGCGAAAGCTTATTTTCAGCAGTTGAAGAGTGGGGGGAAGTTGGTATAATCCAGGCAATATGTTTTGATACAACTGCAGTAAACACCGGTCGCCTCAGAAAAACAAGCATTTTTCTATAGCAGTTGTTAAAGGAAAAGCCTTCTGTATTTAACATGTCAAAATCTTAATTTAGAAATTATCCTAAAAGCTGTTTTTGATTGTAAAGTGGGTATAATCACTGCCCCTGAGACAGATATTAAAAAAAAATTATGATTGGGTGGTCTAAATTAAACCATAGTAAGTATAAAAATGCTATTGAAGATGAAACACTAGATATAAATCGTTAATTCAGAAGAAATTTCAAGTTCCATACAGGAAATTAACAGCTCAGGGATGATTATAAAAGAGTTTATCCAACTTTGTTTAATTTTTATAGGACTCCTTCCAGCAAAAGACATTTTTTTCAAAGCACCTGGTGCTTTTTATGATGTCAGATGGATGGCACAGGCCATTTATTCTCTCAAAATATATTGTCATAGATAATCTCTCTAGAAAAAGAAGGTATTAGTGACCTCTGTTTATTTCTAATCAATATTTACGTAAAAGCATGCTTCAATACTCCCATTTTGGATCCCAATCCAAGACCTGTAAATAATAAAATCACTTGTTCACCACAGAAAAATTGATAAATAGGTTACAGACAAAGCACTCGTTAAAATGATAAACAGTCTTTGGTATCTTAACTAGGATCAAGTTACATTTTCATTTTTAGATGATACTTTGCGAAAAAAAGTCAACATAAGCATGGCTGTAAAATTAATGTCATTTGAAGAAGAAATGATGATGATGATAGGAATTCAAGAGCAACAAAAGGTTTCGACGAAGTGGATTATTTATTGAACAAAGAAGTCAATGTTTTTGTTTAATCTCAAACTGTAAAATATTTTAAGAGATTTTACATTAATAAGCATTTTTAAAATATTGATCCCAATGTATGGTGTGAAAATAAACCTCCTTTGAAAGTAAGAAAAGAGTGAATGGTTTTAAAGTTGTCAATGACACAGCTGAAAGGGGAAGAAAATTAACCCGAGATTTCACTTCCTGTTTAACAAAGATGAAAAATAAAAACAGTATATGCTAAAAGTTGTATCTGAATGTAGAAAAACTTTTCAAGATTCTTCAAAAGTCCCCGTATCTAAGCCATTACCACCCTAATCCTTTCCGGCGCAGTGGTCCTATGTCGGGACTACTTAATTTTAATTCCAAACTTACAAAAGGCACCAAGAATATAAAAAAAAAATATTTTACAATGAAAGGATAAATTAATGTGTTTTTAATTTCTAGAAAAGTCGTTTGTAAATTTCGGTGTTGTCAATCATTTCATTATTTTACGAAGAACATTTTTCTGTACTGGAAAGAGTTAATATGACAATTGTAAGGGATAATAATTTCTTTTCTTTATTATGCTTCCTTTCTTGTAACACAGATTTAATAATTAAATGCATTTGGGCGTTAATTTATCTCATTTTTATACATTTTTTGACCACTTTTTAAAAATTCTTTCAGTTTAAAATACGATTTTTTTTCCTTTTCTTAGGATTTTTTTTAATTAAGCCGTTTACTATGTACAAAATGAAAAAAAAAAAGAAAAACAAAATGCGGAAAGCAGATGAATTAGAATGTTACAAATGTTTTTCGCATTTTCATAAAAAAGTAAATTTTTAGGATTCGGGTGAAATCTGGTCCTGAAAAATGCGCATATTTTTAAATCTATACATTTTTAGAAAAGAATGGTGTGTGGTTCTTCAAAACGAAACATTTTTTTTTTTTTTTATAAAATGAAACCTGAATTATGATTCTAGGTTCAATTGTACTTAATTCATGAAGGAAAAACAGCATTTTTTTTGCGAAAAATTACGGTTTTTTTTAAACTTAAACCTCAATGAGGCACGGTTTAATATTATCCAAATGCGCTGAAACTTTGCCAATCTCATTTTCCAGTCTATTCGCAAATTTTCGGGGAGCCCCTCAGAACAAATTAGAAAATTGATTTCTTGTGACCACCCTAATCTACACTTAAGGTAATTCGGGGGAAGACGTATAAGAATGTTTTGCTTATTAGAGCCAAAATTGAAATGAAAAGAAAAAAAAATGTACAACCATGCTCTTTAATATTTAATTGGTTATATATGCTCATCAATTACTTTCCCAGTGTTTAAATGATTGTCAATTTTAATGTTAAATAAACTCGTGTAATTGTGGCATGTTACCCCCATATATACGGGGAACATGCCACTTGTTACGGGGGAAGATGACACACCACAGAAAATAAGAAAAATAAGACTAATATTGGAACATTATATGTGAATTAACAATAACTGTAGTCAAAAAAAACAAATTTGTAAACTGAAATCATTTTTTTCAAATTTACTTTGCTAAAACTAATATAGGTACAAACCTGCACAACATTTCATTTAGCGCAAATGATCACCATTGCAATCTTCGTGCAACCATATCTTGCATTTGATGCCCTGAATCCAAAAACACTTGAGACCTTTTTTCTAGCGTAAAATTATCCTTCACATACAGCACAAAACTATCTTAATCAAAACTATTCCCACTGGTATCAATATGATTTTCATCACTTGAGGAAGTCGTGCTTGCACGTTTCTTTTACTTCTGTTTTTTCGAAGGTTTCTTTTTATTTATTTTACCTTTTCCCGCATAGTTCTTCTTCTCTCTGATGCAGTTAAGAATTCTGCTGCTTGTTTCCTGAGGAATAAGACTGATTGCATCTAGACAGGAAGTACCTTTTTTCTGCGGTCGTGGAGACAACTGCTGGCGACAATCCACTGTTATTAGATACCCTGTTGGAAGCAACTGCTGGTGTAGTTCCACAGGATCTGTTGGTGGAAGCAACTGCTGGTGTAGTTCCACAGGATCTGTTGGTGGAAGCAACTGCTGGTGTAGTTCCACAGGATCTGTTGGTGGAAGCAACTGCTGGTGTAGTTCCACAGGATCTGTTGGTGGAAGCAACCGCTGATGTAGGCATATTGTCACTTGCGCCGCATGTGGAAGCAACAGATCTATCCATTAATGGGACTCTCATTGATATCAAACAAATGTTCGGGGATTGCTTGTGCATTATGCCCAGCGTATTGTACCCAGTAAATGAAAACCCAGAAGTGCCATTTCCTACTATGGCTGCCTCGCTCCAAGCTGTATTCAGAAGATATCAAAATCGGAGTCTTTTTTGTTTACTATATGGCGTGCTGTGGATCCAGGCGTTCAGGGCTCTTCGCCAATATGTTTTTAATGATTTGCAAAATGAGTGATCAAGTATCTGTATGTACTGAGTAATGTGATTTGCAAGACATAAAAGAATTAATTATTTTTTGTCTTCATTTTAAGTCATTTCTCAATCATGTTGCATCTTCCCCCGAGTATAAGGGGAAGATACCACACGCCCTTATTTCCATATTGCTACAAGATTATGACCTCTACTGCTTGCCTTGTGTGTGTAACTGAATGTGGAACTCACTTATATTGCTAATATTTCATTTAAAATAAAACATCCGTTTATAAACTTTAAATATGAGCAATGGAATATTATAAGGGCTTTACTCAACCGATTAAATGTTCATGAGATCCAAACATATAGACGATTCAAGGCGAAAAATTAAGATAAATACACAAACCACGTTCAAACTGGGACAAGACTCCTCCCACAAGCCGGTCATTATTGCCATCTGTTGACACATAAAAGTACTACGAACAATCATGTGTCTTCCCCCGAATTACCTTAATTAATTTTATAATGTGATACGTATGTGTTGTTTTTAGTTGTATTGAAAGTTTGGGTTTAAATGTCTTTCTAATTTTATAATTCTGATTCAGGCATATTGTGTTTAGTTAGGGTATCTCAGGGACAAATGGCCTCCTAATGGCTTCCTAATTTTTCTTTTTTATAATAATGGTTTCAGTAGTGCACATGTAACCTATCTACTCCTACTTTTTACGTAAAACTTCATAAAAAGTATTACTGTAATATGAAAAACTGATAAAAAGGGATTATTATTATTTTTTTAAAAATTAATAAAAGATTTTAGCCATCTATCTCGGAGTTCAGGGTTATCAGGGTTAGACGACTCACTTGTGTGGAATAGATACTCCAGCCTGTAGCTCTGGAAGTAGGAAGAAATATGACTGCAACCTATAAATTAGCACATTATTCTATACCTGTTTCAACAACGTTTAATAAATATTTCATGAAAAAAGTCTAATAAATGCATTTTCTGCTAGTAACTCTATCTTATGAGAACATTCAACAAAATCCAAACCTATATTTTTTGATAAAATAATTTTATTTGAAGAATCAAATTGCTGTAACCTCGTCTAGTACGCTTTTTTATAACGATTGAGAGTAGAAGAATATAACTAACTACGTCCAATCCCAATAGCTGAAATACAGCGAACATTAGGCTTAGACGACTCACTTGATCGGAATAGATATTTTAGCCAGTAGTCCTGAAGTAGGAAGAAATATGGCTGCAATCTATAAATTAGCATACTATTCCTTATCTGTTTCAACAACATCTACTAAATATTTCATGAAAAATATCAAATAAATGCATTATCTGCTAGTAACTCTATCTTATGAGAATTTTCAGCAAAATCCAAACCTATACTTTTGATAAAATAACTTTTATTTGAAGAAATAAATCGACGTACCTTCGTCTAGTACACTTTTTTATAACAAGTGAGAGTAGAAGAACGTCACTAACTACCCCACATGCCCAATAGCTGAAATAAAGTGGACGTCAGAGTTAGACGATCCACTTGATCGGAATTTATATTTTAGCCATTAGCTCTGGAAATAGGAAGAAATATGGCTGCAATCTATAAATGACCACATTATTCCATATCTGTTTCAACAACATTCACTAAACATTTCGCAAAAATGTCTAATAAATGTATTATCTGCTACTATCTCTATCTTATGAGAACATCCAACAAAATCCAAACCTATATTTTTTAATGAATATAACTTTTACTTGAAGAAATAAATCGCTGTAACTTCATCTGGTACGTGTTTTTATAACGATTGAGAGTATAAGAACGTCACTAACTACGCCACATGTCCAATAGCTGAAATACATTAGTCCTCAGGGTTAGACGATTCAATTGATCGGAATGGATACTCCAGCCAGTAGTCTGGAAGTAGGAAGGAATATGGCTGCAATCTATAAATTAGCACATTATTCCATACCTGTTTCAACAACATTCACTAAATATTTTTGAAAGATGTCTAATAAATGTATTATCTGCTACTATCTCTATCTTATGAGAACATCCAACAAAATCCAAACCTATATTTTTTTATGAATATAACATTTATATGAAGAATCAAATTGCTGTAACTTCGTCTAGTACGCTTTTTTATAACGATTGAGAGTAGAGGAACTTTACTAACTACATCCAATGCCCAATAGCTGAAATACAGTGGAACTCAGCGTTAGACGACTCACTTGATCGGAATAGATATTCTAGCCAGTAGTGTGGCAGTAGGAAGAAATATGGCAGCAATCTATAAATTAGCATATTATTCCATACCAGTTAACAACATCCACTAAATATTTCATAAAACATATCTAATAAATGCATTATCTGCTAGTAACTCTATCTTATGGGAACATTCAATAAAATCCACCCTATATGTTTTGATAAAATAACTTTTATTTGAAGAGCAAAATCGATGTAACTTCGTCTAGTACACTTTTTTATAACGATTGAAAGAAGAAGAACGTCACTAGCCACGTAACATCTCCAATAGTTGAAATACAGTTTATCTCAGGGTCAGACGACTCTCTTGATCGGAATAGATATTCTAGCCAGTGGCTCTGGAAGTAGGAAGAAATATGGCTGCAATCTATAAATTAGCAAATTATTACATATCTTATTCAACAACATTCACTAAATATTTCACGATAAATGTCTAATAAATGTATTATCTGCTACTATCTTTATCTTATCAGAATATTCAACAAAATCCAAACCTATATTTTTCTATGAATATAACTTTTGTTTGAAGAAACAAATCGCTGTAGCTTCGTATAGCACGCATTTTTATAACGATTGAGAATAGAAGAACGTTACTAACTACGTCCAATGCCCAATAGCTGAAATACAGTGGACTCAGCCTATGAAGACTCACTTGATCGGAATAGATATTCTAGCCAGTAGTACGGAAGTAGGAAGAAATGTGGCTGCAATCTATAAATTAGCATATTATTCCATACCAGTT
Source organism: Maratus speciosus (assembly GCA_963932465.1). NCBI lineage: Eukaryota > Metazoa > Arthropoda > Arachnida > Araneae > Salticidae > Maratus > Maratus speciosus. The sequence goes on from OZ010795.1 coordinate 328,286,393, forward strand.
AACAACATCCACTAAATATTTCATAAAACATATCTAATAAATGCATTATCTGCTAGCAACTCTATATTATGAGAACAATCAACAAACCAAACCTATATTTTTTGATAAAATAACTTTTATTTGAAGAAATAAATCGATGTAACATCGTCAAGTACACTTTTTTTAACTATTGAGAGTAGAAGAACATTACTATCTACGAACAATGCCCAATAGCTGAAATACAGTGGACCTCAGCGTTAGGCGACCCACTTGATCGGAATAGATATTCTAGCCAGTAGCTCTGGAAGTAGGAAGGAATATGGCTGCACTCTATAAATTAGCACATTATTCCATACTTGTTTCAACAACATTCACTAAATATTTTTGAAAGATGTCTAATAAATGTATTATCTGCTATTATCTCTATCTTACGAGAACATTCAACAATATCCAAACCTATATTTTTTGATGAATATAACATTGATTTGAAGAAACAAATCGCTGTATCTTCGTCTAGTACGCATTTTTATAACGATTGAGAGTAGAAGAACGTTACTAACTACGTCCAATGTCAAATAGCTGAAATATGGTACACCTCAGCGTCAGACGACTCACTTGATCGGAATAGATATTCCAGCCAGTAGCTCTGGAAGTAGGAAGAAATATGGCTGCAATCTATAAATTAGCACATTATTCCATACCTGTTTCAACAACATTCACTAAATATTTAATGAAAAATGTCTAATAAATGTAATATATGCTACTATTTCTATCTTACGAGAACATTCAACAAAATCTAAACCTAAATTTTTGGATGAATATAACTTTTATTTTGAAGAAACAAATCCCTGTAACTTCGTCTAGTACGCATTTTTATAACGATTGAGTGTAGAAGAACGTTACTAACTACGTCCAATGGCCAATAGCTGAAATACAGTGGACCTCAGGGTTAGACGACTCACTTGATCGGAATAGATATTCTAGATAGTAGTCTGGAAGTAGGAAGAAATATGGCTGCAATCTATAAATTGGCAAATTATTCCATACCTGTTTCAACATTATTCACTAAGTATTTCATGAAAAATATCTAATAAATGCATTATCTGCTAGTAACTCTATCTTATGGGAACATTCAATAAAATCCACCCTATATGTTTTGATAAAATAACTTTTATTTGAAGAACAAAATCGATGTAACTTCGTCTAGTACACTTTTTATAACGATTGAAAGAAGAAGAACGTCACTAGCCACGTCACATCTCCAATAGTTGAAATACAGTTTATCTCAGGGTCAGACGACTCTCTTGATCGGATTAGATATTCTAGCCAGTGGCTCTGGAAGTAGGAAGAAATATGGCTGCAATCTATAAATGAGCACATTATTCCATACCTGTTTCAACAACATTCACTAAATATTTCGCAAAAAGTCTAATAAATATATTATCTGCTATTATCTCTATCTTAAGAGAACATTCAACAAAATCCAAACCTATATTTTTTGATGAATATAACTTTTGTTTGAAGAAACAAATCGCTGTAACTTCGTCTAGCACGCATTTTTATAACGATTGAGAATAGAAGAACGTTACTAACTACGTCCAATGCCCAATAGCTGAAATACAGTGGACCTCAGCCTTAGAAGACTCACTTGATTGGAATAGATATTCTAGTCAGTAGTCCGGAAGTAGGAAGAAATATGTCAGCAATCTATAAATTAGCATAGTATTCCATACCAGTTAACAACATCCACTAAATATTTCATAAAACATATCTAATAAATGCATCATCTGCTAGTAACTCTATATTATGAGAACATTCAACAAAATCCAAACTTATATTTTTTGATAAAATAACATTTGTTTGAAGAATATAAATCGATGTAGCATCGTCTAGTACACTTTTTTATAACTATTGTGAGTAGAAGAACATTACTATCTACGTACAATGCCCAATAGCTGAAATACAGTGGACCTCAGCGTTAGGCGACCCACTTGATCGGAATAGATATTTTAGCCAGTAGCTCTGGAAGTAGGAAGGAATATGGCTGCAATCTATAAATTTGCACATTATTCCATACCTGTTTCAACAACATTCACTAAATATTTTTGAAAGATGTCTAATAAATGTATTATCTGCTACTATCTCTATCTTATGAAAACATCCAACAAAATTCAAACCTATATTTTTGGATGAATATAACTTTTATATGAAGAATCAAATTGCTGTAACTTCGTCTAGTACGCTTTTTTATAACGATTGAGAGTAGAAGAACTTTGCTAACTACATCCAATGCCCAATAACTGAAATACCGTGGACCTCAGCGTTAGACGACTCACTTGATCGGAATAGATATTCTAGACAGTAGTCTGGAAGTAGGAAGAAATATGGCAACAATCTATAAATTAGCATATTATTCCATATCTGTTTCAACAACATCTACGAAATATTTCATGAAAAATATCAAATAAATGCATTATCTGCTAGTAGCTCTATCTTACGAGAACATTCAACAAAATCTAAAACTAAATTTTTGGATGAATATAACTTTTATTTTGAAGAAACAAATCCCTGTAACTTCGTCTAGTACGCTTTTTTATAACGATTGAGTGTAGAAGAACGTTACTAACTACGTCCAATGGCCAATAGCTGAAATACAGTGGACCTCAACGTTAGACGACTCACTTGATCGGAATAGATATTCTAGCTAGTAGTCTGGAAGTAAGAAGAAATATGGCTGCAATCTATAAATTAGCATATTATTCCATACCTGTTTCAACATTATTCACTAAGTATTTCATGAAAAATATCTAATAAATGCATTATCTGCTAGTAACTCTATCTTATGGGAACATTCAATAAAATCCACCCTATATGTTTTGATAAAATAACTTTTATTTGAAGAACAAAATCGATGTAACTTCGTCTAGTACACTTTTTTATAACGATTGAAAGAAGAAGAACGTCACTAGCCACGTAACATCTCCAATAGTTGAAATACAGTTTATCTCAGGGTCAGACGACTCTCTTCATCGGAATAGATATTCTAGCCAGTGGCTCTGGAAGTAGGAAGAAATATGGCTGCAATCTATAAATTAGCAAATTATTACATATCTTATTCAACAACATTCACTAAATATTTCACGAAAAATGTCTAATAAATGTATTATCTGCTACTATCTTTATCTTATCAGAATATTCAACAAAATCCAAACCTATATTTTTCTATGAATATAACTTTTATTTTGAGAAACAAATCACTGTAATTTCGTCTAGCACGCTTTTTTTATAACGATTGAGAGTAGTAGAACGTCACTAACTACGCCACATGTCAAATAGCTGAAATACAGTGGACCTCACCCTTAGACGACTCACTTGATGGGAATAGATATTCTAGCCAGTAGTCTGGAAGTAGGAAGAAATATGGCTGCAATCTATAAATTAGCACATTATTCCATACCTGTTTCAACAACATTCACTAAATATTTTATTAAAAATGTCTAATAAATGCATTATATGCTTCTATCTCTATCTCATTAGAACCTTCAACTAAAGCCAAACCTATATGTTTTGATAAAATAACTTTTATTTGAAGAAATAAATCGATGTAACTTCGTCTAGTACACTTTTTTATAACGATTGAAAGAAGAAGAACGTCACTAGCTACGTCACATGTCCAATAGCTGAAATACAGTGGATATCAGGGTTAGACGACCCTCTTGATCGGAATAGATAGTCTAGCCAGTAGCTCTGGAAGTAGTAAGAAATATTGCTGCAATCGATAAATTAGCACATTATTCCATACCTCTTTCAACAATATCCACTAAAAATTTTATGAAAAATATCTAATAAATGCATTATCTCCTAGTATCTCTATCTTATGAGAACCTTCAACAAAATCCAAACCTATAATTTTTAATGAATATAACTTTTACTTGAAGAAATAAATCGCTGTAACTTCATCTGGTACGTGTTTTTATAACGATTGAGAGTATAAGAACGTCGCTAACTACGCCACATGTCCAATAGCTGAAATACATTAGTCCTCAGTATTAGACGATTCACTTGATCGGAATAGATACTCCAGCCAGTAGCTCTGGAAGCAAGAAGAAATATGGCTGCAATCTATAAATTAGCACACTATTCCATACCTGTTTCAACAACATTCACTTAATATTTTATGAAGAATGTCTAATAATGCATTATCTTCAACTATCTCTATCTTATGAGAACATTCAACAAAAGCCATACCTATATAGTTTTAAGAATATAACTTATATTTGAAGAAATAAATCGCTCTAACGTCGTCTAGTACGCTTTTTTATAACGACTGAAAGAAGAGGAACGTCACTAGCTACGTCATATGTACAATAGCTGAAATACAGTGACTGGGGCAACTAACCCTATCGGGCATCTAACCCTTATTAACCCTATTTTAAGATTTTTAATTATGTTGGAAAGTGTTTGGAAGAGAGAGAATATCAGTACCTCCAAAATTTTGATCATGTGAAATATTAGAGTAAATAAAAAAAAATTAATTTAAGGGTGAAATTTTATTTATTTACTTCGTTTTTCTTTAAACACTGTAAGAGAGAGAAAAAAAATCAATAACTGAGAATTATATCGATGATTCGTCTTGTTTTTTTCTTTCGGAACGTGGGAGTGAGTCACCAAGGATATTTTCCAAGTGTCGGGGAAAACGCATGAATTGATCAGGGTGGTAGTTTATCAAGATGCTGGAAGAGAAAACGAATATATATTTGCTTTTGAAAAAATACATTTAGAATATTAGTCAAAACAAAAAGATTCTTGTTTCACTTCTGACGTTCTCCGTGTGCTATACTATATTGTGAACTGTTACGTATTTCATAGGGATTTATTTCAATACCTTTCTATTCATACAAATGTAAAATTTTAGGATATTGGTATATTAACACATTGTCGAAGGGCAATTTTTTTCAAATCTGAATTTTAAAACATTAGAAGCTTCTCCTGTTCACAAAGTCTTTTGTAAATTTATGTTGTAGATGGGTTTCCCAAGTTTATGCATCGGTAAATATCATTCAATATATGAATTGAATATAAAATGTCTTACAACCTAAAAATAATATGGACAAAATGATATAAATGCTTTCGGTAAGCTTTTCTGTAAAGGATGTTTTTTGAATGAAAACAAGAATTCTCGTTTCCCGTCGTGAATGTGTTATATTTTGAAAACAAATATTACTGTTTAGGTAAAATGCAGTTAGTGTAATTGTTGATGTCTTGAAAAATATTCAAGAAGTCGTTAAAAGAAAATTTGTCACTTTATTTATTCTTCAAAGATTCAAATGTTTGGTTTAGAATTCGTAATTTTTAAACAAATTTTACTGTGAACAAAGAAAGTTATTTATTAATAAAATAATGATTAAATGTGTATTGTTAAAAATATATTTCACACTTTTCTTTCAACTAATAATCTCTTTAACGTCGGAAAGCTAAGTGTGCATTTATTATAAGATTAAAGAAGTTAAACAACATTTACAAATTTAAATAAATATATTTAATGGTTATGCAAACAATGTCGAAAGTGTATTGTGCTTTTCTGGTCAAAATTAGAAGTAAAATTCGATTAATTTGAACGATTTTTATTTCCACTTGAAGATTGCCGATAATGAATTGATGCTTCACTAATTTTAATGAAAAATTACATGACTAAGAAAGTAACGAAACCAAATCCTGTGTGTTTTCTACACTGTAAATTGAAATGTCTGAAATTCAGACACTTAAGTGTCTGAAACGTAGTGCTCACTTTTCAGACGTTTTAAAATGTCTGAAAATTTTCAGACACTTCTTGCGTCTGAATTTCAAACACATAAGTGACTGAAACTGGAGTGTTCGAATTTCAGACGTTTTAAAATGTCTGAAAATTTTTAGACACTTCTTGCGTCAGAATTTCAGACATTTCAAATGCCTTAATTGCGGCCATCTTTGAGCCCTTTTTTTTTGCCATTATGAAGCCATCTTTGACCACCTTTCTTTCGAAGTCATATACGCAGCCATATTTGACCACATTGAATCATTTTTTATAAATGAGAATAATTTGTTACCATAAAGCAGAGCTAATTGCAGCGTGGTAAAACTGGGATGCTTCTCTGACCCCTGATTTTAGGGTACCCCAAATTGGGTACAAAATTTTTATAAAGCTGATATTTTATATCAGTTTTGACTTTATTATGATCGTAATTAGTAGTTTGTAGTTTTAGAATAGGATAATATATATAAATATATTCACCTAAATATGTATTTATGCGATTTCATATATGCCCTACGGCATCAAAAATGTTTATTACTTTTAGTGAGAACTTCAGATTAATTCCAGTCCAAAGACATAGTATTTATTCGACCCCCCCCCCCAACCACCGCCACCTTCATATACTGCTACATTAAAAAAAAAAAAAAAAAAAAAAAAAAAAAAATTAAGACTGTTTGATGCCATCAAATACATATTTGGATAAATATATCCTTTTCTTTAACCTAATCATGTTCTAAAAGTACAAAATATTTATTAAAATAAGTATAAGATCAAAACAAATTAAAAATATCAGCTTTATGGAAATTTTATACCAAATTTGTGGGCCCGTAAAGCTAACGTCCCATAGAAAAAGTCCTGTTTGTCCATGCTGCAATCAGCTCTGCTTTATGGTAACAAATTATTCCCATTTATAAAAAATGATTCACTTCTTCGGAAAGAATTTCATCCCTGCTTTGTTGTACAATTTCTTTCTGTTTAAATTGGATATTCCCAGTCAATTAGTTTAAGCATTTTTTTTTATTTTTATTTCTGTGTTAAATAAAATCTAGCACTAGATTTCACAAAATTATCAGCATATGAGATCCGAACATTAAAAAAAAATTGAGCACGAAACACTTACTTTTCTTTTATCCCCCTTCGTATTTATTATTATACTATTTATCATTACCAAGAAATGCTTAAACATTTGAAAACCGCACATTGGCGCCTGAGACGAGCAGTAGTTATAAGATTCTGGATGGACAGCATGTTTATTTGGCTCTTTTCAGACGATAAATAATACAGTAAACATCAATGGACACAGAAATCCTTCATTATGATATGAGTACCCTTCATTTCTGCTCCCCACGTTGCTTGCAATCACACAAGCAGTATCAGTCGCAAAAGTGATTTCTTATCCACATGATTGGAACAGTCGTCGAAAAAAAAATAAACACCTCCTACTAACTCTGCAACTAGAAGACAACAATAATAGAAGAAAGTTACTGGTACCAATCGTCTAGAAATAAAGTCTACTTTTAAGTGATGTATTTAAAATTTGCATAGGGGCCATCTACAAATCAAAATTAGACCAAACTTTGTTTTTTTTTTCAAAGGATGCACCCAATTTTGACACTATATTTTAAATCTTCGGTTCAAACTATACCTAGAAACGAAATTTCTAGTCATTTGAATGATAAGTTTTTGAATTATAAGCATTCAAAATTTAGAGCTTCTAATGTTAAATTGCATTTTCATATTTTTATTAATATCTCCTGAAATTATAATCCTAATATGATAATTTTGTATGTGGTTATAATACTAAAAATCCTAAACATATATAAAAACATTGAATTTGTAAAATTGCATACCAAATTTGGGGCCACAAAAATCGATGGGAAGGTGAGGGGGCAGGGCCGAGGATCAGTTTCCATGTTTGAATCAGGTCCTGCTTCTAGAAGAAACACTACCCCGCTTTATATTTTTCTAAATAGAGCTGTCCGCTATTCGGGAGTGACCGGTTATAGAAAATTTACTGTATGCTTCAGTAATAACGGACATTCTCGAATAACAGACAAATATTTAGCGATCACTTTTTTCAATCCACAACATTTGTGGATTGAAAAGCAGATTAATAATATATTGAAGCATATTTTGTGTAATTTGTACTCGGTATGCTGGGTATTTGTACACTCTGGACTTTTTTTACATATGAAAATAAAACCTCTAAATAGCGGGCGAATTCTACGGTCCTAGGGTGTCTGCTATTGAGAGGTTTTATTTAATATATGCAGCTATAAATATATTCTAAAAAAGTTAGAAAATGTTTTTTTTTTTTTTTTTTTTTTTTTTGACAGTATAGGAAATGTGGTTCTAATAAGTTCCAGTACCAGCGGCTTACATTCATTACCCCACCCTTCCCCCTACTACATATACAGCAACAAAAATTTAAACACATTGATGACTTAATATATATATATATATGAACATGTAAATATATGTTTGGATAAATATATCCTTTGTCAATAACTTCATCCTAAATTAAAAGTATGCAATATGATATATAATAAGTACAATAAATTGCTTTGCGCAAATGGATGCATTCTCCGATGATAATAAAAAATAATCCTGTAAAAAATCAGGATAATTTTGACGGTGAAAGTTGTCAGAAAATTTCTGTGTCTTAAAATATAAATATGTTATACAGATGAAACACGGGAAATACATATAAATGTAGTTATTTTACTTTGAAAAAGTTTCCATAGTCTAAAAAAAATTCTTTCATCGTGCAATTAAATACTATAGAAATTTCGAACTTTTTAATAAAGCGTTACAAAGGAACAGTTTAAGATGTATTTATAAAACATTAAAAATATCACGATAATTTCAATTCTGATGCTTTTATAATTATTTTTCAAGTTTTATGACCCACCACTTGAAGCAAAAATGTTCATAGCATTTCCTATACACAAATTTAATTTTGTTACATGAAAAAATTAATTTCGAAAATGTAAAAGAATTAAATGATCTGTCATTAAACATAAAAATTCGTATACGAAATCATGTTAATATTATCTGTAACTAGAAATTACAACGGAAGGGTTTATTAATAACAATATCATTTAATAACTTGATCTTTTTAATTATGTTTTGCCATGTAGGCAATTTCTTTTACATATAGCATATGGTAATCACCAGAGCTACTAAGCTATGTTTAAAAAGTTAAACATATATGTTTTTTAATAACATGCAAGAGAAATAACATCTAATTTCAAAACTTATTTTGCATAAAAAATACATATTTAATTGTTATTTCTGTATCTTTTATAAAATGCACAAACGTTGAAAAAAAAATCCCCCAATTTTATATGAAAAATGCAGTAAAATATGAAAATAAAGTCTTTTTTCCATTCTAAAGTGTAATTTCTTTTTAACAATCAATAAATCAATATTAATAAATTTTTCAATATCCGATGTTGTACAAAACTTAAATATAATTTTAAGCAATTAAACAAAGTAAATAATGATTTATTTCCTTACTTATTTTATTGTAAATCATTATATAGCTATTATAGAAAAATATTTTTAATAAAATTAACTATTAAAAAAATGGAATTATATTAAATGGCTAATATTTACTGACATTTTTATAGTCAAGATTAATAGCTTGTATCCACAACAAAAATATATAGTGCTGCAACTGTTTTTTTTTTTTTTGTTTTTTTTGACAAAAATATACTACTAAAAATGTTGACAAATCTGGGTGTCAATGTACACAAGCAATAACTTTTAATACTTAAGCAATGATTTAAGAAATGATGATATTATTTTATATGAAAACATTTATTTATAAATCGAATGCTTCAAGAATTATCAAGCAAGCTAGTTAATTAAGCCTGAAAATGAAATAAATTTAGTCGAAAATAATAAAAAACACTGTAATACTGAAAAATATTTATTCTATATAGAAAGATACAAATTTGATAAACACATGTATTCTTTAAAAAGTGATTTAAATAATTAATATTACATAATTAATATTGTTCAAGGAAAATTTCTATTTCCAAATAAAAATTATATTTTTGTAAATAATCACATTCTTACCTTTTTAGTATTTCCTTAAATGTAATAAAGTAAATCCATGTAATATAAACGGTAACACAAAAATATAGACACTTTCTTCTTACATATTTCACTAAATATTCAGATGAATGCTGATAATTGAAAAACATATAACGAAAAAAATTTTTTTTTCATTATTCAACATATTTTTTTCATAATGATATAATTTAATATAATGCAGAATTTAATTCAATTCGCTTTTTCGAATCACATTTCACATGTACTTTCTTATTCTCCAATCTCTCAAGAACAATTATTGAAATTCCAAAAATGCACTTTATAAGCTGTGTAGCTAGTTGCATATACATCTATGTGGATGGCACAATTACAATACTCAACATATCATTTTTATAATAATGGTATGTATTATTCCATAAATGAATTATTCCAAAAAACTGTTCCAGCTATGAGATGACACAGTCATAAAATATAAATACGGAATGTTACACATAAAAAAATTGCAGGTAACTTTGTTAAACAGGAAACTATCTCATTGAAAGAACCGTTTTAACGCGCCATTTGCCAACGAACGTATTCGAACAAAGAGAAATAGGCGAAATCAGCATTTTAATTACCACTGCAGTCGAAAAGTAGTCACTGCAGTAGCTGAAAACCTCAGCCTACTGTTTACAAACCGTTATAAAGGGCTTGATAAGCTCATTTAAACTTTTTATCAGCGAGAATTAAATCACTGAATAAGAAGAAATAAGAAAAGTTTTATTTTCTTTATTAGGTATTTTTCTTAACGCGTTACATTTATTTGAGTATAGTTTTTGCAGTTTTTTTTATTTTTAGACATATAGAAAATATACTTTAAATAAAGATTTTATAGTAAAACTAGAAAATAACATATCGAATTTTCGGTGGTCATGAAGAGAGCGATTGTCCATCCCTGAAATTTAATTAATTATATTTTCTATACGTTTGATTATTTAAAAAATACTTTTTTCTCTTCCAAATAGCAATATATTAATTAAACACTAAGAGAAAATGCTGCTAAGAATTTTTCTCCAGAGGAGCCCCCCCCCCCCCCTTAACTTCTCGTAGAAGAAGATTTTAATTCTGTTCTTCTGTTAGTGTTCATATATACCAAATTTATCTTAAATGAGGAGGGCAGTTCAGAAGGAAAAAATCCCATCGACAAAAAAAAAAAAAAAAAAAAAAAAAGGCCGAGAGAGGAGAGAGAAAGAGAAATCAGTTCTCCATTGTGCAAAATATCGTTAGAGACTTATTTTTAAACGATTAATATTTCTTAATTTTTAAATTTCTTAAAAATTGTCTTACACGAAGAGTTCTGGCATAAATTCTTAGTTTAGCCTACTTCATGTTTAAATTCTGCATTTTACAAAAGCGGACTGGGCTGTGGACCTCAGGCATTTACAGTGAAATCTCTCTGTGCGACCACCTCTCTGAACGACCATTTTTTTCATAGAACAAAATTTATTCCCATAGGCTCAATACTAATTTTACCTCCATTCAGAGACCATCCCAGTTGAATTACCTCCATGAGCGATCCATTTCTTTGAAGAAAATGAAACAAATCCCGTTTTTTCCTGGTCGCTTGAAGAAGATTTTATTAGAAAAATAGATCCGGAGTGCGCATTATTCATCAAACTTCTAAAGTAAGTTTAGATATTTTTTTATTATTATTCCGGTAACTTTTAAATATTTAAACTTCTTTGTGCCTTTTTAGGTAATAAAATGAACTCTGGTGACAAATTAAGAATGACGGTCGATAAACTCCCCTGCCCTATTTTGTCGGGAAACTCTCAAAGAAATACATAATTTAATCAAATCGTCTTTATTTGTTCCCGCAAAAAAAAAAAAAAAAAAAAAAAAAAAAAAACGCATTTATTGTCTGGACTTTGAAAAGACTTGGAAACAAAAGTTATAAAATATAAAACCGTAAAATCAAAGCAAACGTCAATGTATTCATTTTTTAAACTCTGCAGTAATTAATTTATATAATTAACTTTTGTTTTGATACTTAAATTTCTATAGTTTCTTTTACTAACGTGAAAAATAAATTTTGGTAGCATTAATTGTTACCCTTTTTTCAAAATTTTAAATCTAGATTTAAACATGACCTCCATTAAGAGACCACCTCTCAGAGCGACCACTTTTCATTGGAACGAACGTGGTTGCTTTAGAGAGGTTTTACTGTGTGTTCTAAAATCTTGCTCCTCAGTACGTTTCTTTCTCCCGCTACTCATAACTCTTAGTATTTAGGTGAGCGATTCTCCCTGTATACGATCATGATAACAAGTAATTTTTGGAAAACTTTATATTTTGTGAAAAGCAATTATTTAATTATTTATTGCGCCAAAAATAACTTAGCTCCAAACCTTAGTAAGCGAACTTTTCTAATTTTCTCAGATGTCCCATGATTTCTTCATTTATAAATAAATACTAAATTAAATGGATGATAGAGTATTTTAAATATCTTTCATCCATTCGGAAATATTTTCTGATAACGCTGATATACATATTGCAATACAATTGTACGTACAGTCATCACTCATATGATACAATTGTATCGCATTCAGACACTTAAGTGTCTGAATTTCTAAATGTCTTAATTTCAGACATGTCACTATTATTCAGACATTTTTCTCCGTTCATTTATAACATGATCATAGTAAGACAATTATGTGTCTTAGATTTAGACATCTATGATGTCTGAAATTTCACATTTAGACATTTAAATGTCTGAATTACTTTTTCAGTCACATATGTGTCTGAATTTAAGACGCCTCCATTTGCAGTGTACTTACAAGGAGAAGTTAAGAGTTCGGAAACACAAAATTAAGGAACTTTTGTGCCTCGACATAGTATTGTTAGTATATAAATAGATGAGAGTCATAAAATAAAATAACAAAAATGTCTTGAGGAAATAAATTCCATTTTTTTTTATAATAATATGTTAAATTGTTTGGAAAGTACTCTAGCTGTATGTTCGGCTGAGCGCTGGCTTTCTGAATATTTCTCCCGAGTTCGAATCTCTGGAAAATTCCAATTTTTTGTAGCTAATATATTCATCATATACTTTTGAAGCACAATTAAGAAAAGAAAATACAGTGAAATACGTTTAACACGAAATCGAGGGGACCGAATTTTTTTTTTCGCGTTCAAAGATTTGTAAAAAAAAAAAAATACAAAACTCACAAATATTTTCGACGTCGTCAAATTTTATTTCGATTTCCTGTTAAAATATTAGTAGGTTGCATCCATTAGGATAAAAAGCAAATAGAAAAATTTTGTTTTTTTGGGGAAAAAAATCAGATTTTTTTTTTTTTAATGTGTCTCTTTCGGCATTCTAAGATCTACCTTGTTTGAATCAAATAAGCAAAGCTGTCTCTAAATCTTCGTGCTTAGCGGTTCTTATACGTTTTGTCTCTGTCTTAAACATACTGCGCTCAAACATTAAAGTAATAGGATCCCTGTTTTTATTATCGTTAATAAAGTAGAATTGGCAATGCCAAACTCTTTGCAGATTTCTGTTTTCGTCCTTTTTTTCATGAACTACATTAAGCAGCTTCATCTTCAGTTGAAGCGAAATAGCAGTCTGTTTTCGCACCGATTTCGCAGCCATTGTGCTCATAAAACAAAAGCTAATTTACAAAAAAAACACGAAATTCACTGATTTTCACCCAAAATTCAGTGGTTTTTAACACAAAATTTACTAATTTCAACTCAAACTATCTAGATCGATAGCGAATTTTTTTCGTGTTAAACGATTTTTGTTTCGTGTTAAAAGAAACAAAATGTATTAAATTGCATAGTATGCTGTCCGGACCGCTATATCATTTCGTGTTAACCGATTTTTCGTGTTAAGCGTTTTCGTGTTAAACGTATTTCACTGTAAGTATAATTATTGCATTTCATAACAATAATAAATGTAACATTTTTTGAGCTTACAGATACAGTTTTAATTATGATATTTTACACTACATACAGTTAATAAAAAAATACTCCATTTTTTACTTTATTTTTTTATTTTTTTTTTTTTTAATATAGATTACAAAATTTTGTTGTTTTTAAAATTTATATACTGTTTTTTATCATACTGATCTACTACTTTTACAAGTAAATTAAAGTACATTACATAAAATTTAAAGATGCTATAATATTTATTTTTTTTATTTTAAGTTTTTCTGTTATCCTAATAATATTTTAGAATATTTTTTTTAAAAGCAAGCTTTAAAATTTCCACTTTTTTTCTAAATCTCGAATTTTCGTATTTGTAATCCATATAACTGCCTTGTTACATAAAAAAAGTTCAGAAAAGGTCTTGAGTTGATAAAATAGTTATTACGTAGAAAGTTACTCTTAAAAAAATCACAGTAAACATTTAACAGTACATATTTTAGGAAAATCTTCACATTTAAAAATGATTTGGACAGTTGAAAAATTTAAAATATTGTATTATAGAGTTATATAATATATTATATTTGAAAATATGTAGATTTTATTCATATAAGTAATTATGAACAAATTAAAATATCAGCAAATTCGGGTTCAAATTTGGGGGAGAAACTGGGAAGGTGCAGAGCACGAATAAATGGTCACAGGCTTTTCCAATAATATGTCACATTTAGGAATCGGCAAAGGTTAGAAAAATGCCCCTCTTTGGGTCTACTATCGCGCCTCCTGCGATACGATCTCCCCACCTTTCTTTGAAATACCGTTTGCAGAAATGCGTTACTGTGCAAGGTGACTATATAGAAAGGGACTAATACAATATATCAATTTCATAAATTTCACAATATTTTCTATTTATGTGAGGGCAAAAACGTGTTCATACACCCTCGTATATGATTGTAAACTCAAGCATAAAATTACGGCTTTACTTTTTCAAGGCTTTCAGGCTGTTGCAATTTTTGATTTTTATTTGTTTATCCACTGGCTATTCATAGATTAACATCCATCTAATTCAATTTTTCCGACTTCGGAACCTCCCCTTGTTAGATAATTTTTTAGCAATAAAAAATATTTTCTAAATAAATAATACAGGAAATTCGTATTAACCACATAACCATTTCTATTTCACAAATTATAGAAGAAGTTTCAGAGATTCAAATCTTACATTTGAAAGAAAAAAATGTATTTTGTGCAACTAAAAATGGTTAAACGTATTAGAAAATACCCGTGTTTCTAACTTTTTTTTCACGCAGAAAAAAAACAAATTACTTTTCGCATTTTGATTTAAAAAGGAATCATTTAAATCGGCTTTAATGCCATATTTAAAAAATCCAGCTTAAATAAAAATCAATAATACTTTATTCGTCATTTTTCTTTATTACCTTTCTACTTAAAAAAATACTATTATATTGGCTATTTTATTAATTTTGTTAGTTTTGAAGATAAAATAGTAACATTCAAGATTATTTATTATCATTTGGAATTATAGAGCTTTTAATGTAAAATTAAATTTTTAAATTTTATAATGCATAAAAATATTTATTTTAATAAATATATGACGTTTTTCTTTTGTTTTTTCATCACTTAACACTGGAACATATTAATTATGTATGAAATGTTCCAGATTCAGTTTACATGGTTCGTTTAATTTTTCCCCCGCTATTTGAAGGCATGATAAATATAATGAACAAAATAAGATATTTTAGACTTTTGAAATAATAAGCAGATCGATTCGCGACAGAAATAGCACCGACTGTCATCAATAGGAATAATTTGTCTCTATCGGAGTTTTAAGAATGCTAATATATGCATAAACTGCCCCTAAAATGGACTCTTTAAATCTTTGCATAAATGAATAGAAGGTTCACATTCAGCTGAATATTATATTATAATGATTATTAATATTTGCAACTTGCAGCTGACACAGAGGTGCATTTGGTGATATAACTCACAGGAAACAACCAGGAAGCAATCGGTAGAAGAGATTCACAGAACTAAACATACTATTTTCATTCTATTACCACTTTTTAACTCCAACAAATTGTATCCGATATATTATATTCTCTAGAGCAGAGCTTAACCCCTTAAGATACATCTACGTGTGAGACACGTGGTCTTGTATTCGGGTTAAAATTGATTATCACGGGCCCGGCTCGTAGTACATCGGTCGATCTAAATGTAAATATTAGGAGCATGGCCAGTGATACAATGATGGAACCAAATATAAATATCACCGGCATGGCCGTGGTGCGACAGTAAAGGCTAACGGGATTACTAATAAACCTTTTGTGGGTATATCTACCCCAATTATTACATGTCTATAGAAATTTGTACTCTCTATATTTTGTAATTATTTATCAAATATTGCACAAATTTAAAGCAGTTGTATCTTACACATGTATTTACTCTCCGTAAGTCGTGCGCATTTGAAACAACTTAGGACCGATTTGCTGAACAGTGGAATGTCTCGAAGGCTGAGCTATCTTGTATACGTTTTGGACCCAGGCTGTTGAAACGTAAATCGTAGGTTAAGGGGTTAAGGAATCGCAATGGATGCTCGTATAGGTCAGGGATGGCAAAACTATGGCACGCGTGGTATCAGCAGAATATTTTAGGTACTACCTTGATTGAAGTTCTAAATCAAAATAAAATGAAATTACACAAAATGCAAGAATGCACACAAGCTGAACTTGACTCTGAAATTGGAAAAATTGAAATGCTAATTAACGAATTCCAATCTAATTCAATAATGAAAAACAATTTAGTTAAATTAGTTAAGAGATCTGGAGGATATCGGAAAGAAGAATTATTAGGCATTATAAAGCAAACATGCCAATAATGAAATTATGATATGAAATTTTCCATTTCAGCAAGTTTCCGCTTACTTGTGCCTCTGCCTGCGTGCCATTATTTTTGGAAATGATTGACATAAATAAATCAAACGGAAACCATTTGTCAGATAATCCCTGTTCAGTTTGCATTTTCTTAAACGTAACCATTCTGAACCCGATATTATTTATTTTGCATCTAAGATGCAATATTTAACTTTTTTATAAAACACCACTAACATGTATAACTAATTTTAAAAAGTGCCATAATCATAATATTCCCCGCGATCTAATGTCAATGTTGCGTACGTTTCATATGGCAAAAGTCTCAGGAAATGTTTTTGCAGATGTTAAGAAAATGTCGTATTCCTGCAGGATTAAACAGATGTAAAAATTACAGGTAATTTTATCTTTATTAGATTTGGGTTGGGTTGAATTTTGGCGGCCGATTATCTACTCGAGGGATATAGGCCATAGGGGGAGTGCCCTCCGCGGGGGTCGTTCTAAGGGAACCACGCAAGGTTTCCCAAGGTTCGAAGAAAACCACGAAAACTCTGAACGGTTAGGCCTACGGACGCGATTGGGTTCAAACCCAGCACCTCCCGTCTACCAGCTTCGAGAGCAGAGCCTCTCAGCCACTGTTGGGGGTTATGTTTTATTAGAATATATTACTTGGAAAAATAATCCCTAAATTAACTTTAAAGAGTGCTGAAAAGTATGTGTCAAATAAAAGAAACGTCAATGGTATGAAGATAACTATGGAAACTATTATTATTACTATTATTTTCATTAATAATCTCTTAATGATCTCTTACTTTTTGTATTTCTGTAACTGTATCATTAAGAGAAATATCACGCGTTTATGATTTTCGCAACATCTTGGGACACCGTGAAAAATTATTTTCAAATACAGATAATATTTTTTTAACGTTATTGTCAGATAAAATATCCTTAACAATAAATATTCCAAAAGAGTCTGAACTATCGAATGTTTTAACCACATTTTGTAGAGCATTCCAATTTTTTCCCATAAAATGAAGTTGCATGAATCCACGTTTCCCATCTGGTTAATGCTTGTTCTGGTGGAAGCGGAATGTCAGGATAAGTTTCCTTAGAAATTTTTACTCGCATTGGTGCTTTTCGAAAAAATTCTTACCACAAGAATTGATTTTTTTTACTAGCTCACACTTTTAGTTTATTTGCAATGAAGAGCGTGAGTGAAACATGTCACATGAATTAAATTGAATCAGAATACTTTTAATTATTTTGCAGTGTTAACGATATACGGAGTAATATTTAATATATAAAAATAAGATTTTGTCTGTCTGTTATTCTATACAAATCTACAGTTTGGAGGCCAGAATTGTGAAATGTTACGTACATGCGTATTAAAACACGACTGATGCAACTAAAATAAACCGGAATCGAAATAATTTTAAAGATAATTTTATAATATATACATTTTATTTGTTTAAACATTTTGAAGTTATCTGTATTCGCCATTTTTAAATCTATTCCATATACCGGGTGTCCTTGATTTTAAAATTCAATAACTTGCAAACGGTGACAGATATTAAAAAAATTCTTGCAGGGGGTTATGCATAATGTCAAAGGTTTTTTTACAGTGATTTTCGATTTTAGTTCGAATTACAAAAAATAGATGGCGCTGCCATCAACAGACGCTAAATTCAGGATCGATTTTCGACACTTCGGGACCCACTCAATACATTTTCATCTCCTTTTCCGCATGAAAGAACAGAAAGACCAAAAAATGGAGCCTGTATTTAGCTCCTACTGCTTACAGCGCCGTCTATTTTTTGTAATTCGAACTAAAATTAAAAATCACTGTAAAAAATCTTTTGACCTCCTGCATGACCCTCCTGCAAAATTTTTTTAAATATCTGTCACCGTTTGCCAGTTATTGAATTTTAAAATCAGTCAGTCTTTTTCAGGACACCCGGTATATACGGGTGTGTATGCCTATATATTTGAAATTCCACAAAAGTTTCGGTCCCTAGAGTTCATCCTAGCAAAGAACTGAAATAAAGATTTCAGATTTTTTTAAAAATAAAATTCCTAGAATTTTTGTACTTACCATTTTTCTTTAACATGAAAAAATTATTTAAATAACGAAAAAATCGGATAAAATTTTTCATCAAAAGGTTTTAATCTCAGCCTCAATCCATATCACAGATTTTATTTACTAAGTAAGTAGGTAATCTGTCATCCGGATTAAATGAAAAAACGAGTGAAAATTACGTAAATTAGCACGCAATCGTTGATCTATAAAAATTGATTTTTCAAAACAAACTTTCTCAAAATTAAGGGCAATGTCGGTTACTTTAGCTGGTCACTAATAAATGCAAGAACCTTTTCACGAAACCTATCGTTCTCAGGCCACAAATTACTCAAAGAATCGTTAATGAATCTTGCCATAGAAGAGTTGTCAACTTTTTCGAGTTCTCTGTAGACAATGATATGCGGATGTTAGGGTTCGATGCTCATTTTCCCAAATACACTGTAAAAAAAAAATGGTAACGTTCCATTTAAAATCCAAGAACGTTTCGCCTTTTCTCAGGTTTTCAGAATAATTTAGCTCTTTCCTGTGAAATTCTGGTTTTCTTATCTGAAACGTTCCTGAACCAAAAGTTTGAAACAGCAAAACGCTGCGGCCGCCATTTATTATTTTTTTGCTGTAATCCGTTGCTCGCGCGCGAGTGTCGAAAAAGAATTCCTTAAATGAATGTAAAAAAATCAATATGGAATGCAAATAAATCAATAGACGACATAATCCTTTACGTCTCTATTGTCAAGACAATTCAAATGAAAATACAATACCTCCGTGACATCGCTAAGAGATTATATCTCGTACTTGTCTGTGGAATGTTTAAGGAGCAGACCGTGTAAAAAAAAATACACCTATTATTTGGATCTCCATTAACCAGGGGACCATCAAACATGATTCTCAATTATTTTGATTAATTTAAAATATGTTTTAGAGTTCTTATCTCTAATTATTCTTGTGAAAGGATTTCTTCAAATGGGACTTATATTTTCAGAAATTAGATGCCGAGGTTTAGCATACGTTTCAAATACCCATTAGTTTGCAGCTCTCAACGTGTCTTTCGTGGTGTGGACGCAGAAAGCTCGCACGCCACCCGTACGGCCCGAGTTCGATGCTACCTCTGGACTTTTTTTTTCTTTTTTAATTAATTTTATATTTTAACACTTTATTACAATTTGATTTAAATTTGATATATATTTGACACTTTGAATTGCTGCAAATTTGAATTTTTTTTTTTTTTTCAGAAATAATATACAATTACGTTTAGGTTTTTTTTTTTTTCATGAAAATTTATATGTATTTTATCTAACTTGTAAACTAACATAATTACTAACGAAAATCCAAAATATTTTATGTCTAGATTTTTTTTCTAATTATTATTTACATTTATATATTTTTATATTTTAAGCAAAGTTCAGAAACAATATATCATATATATATTTACTTTATTGAATTTTAACTGAAAATTTATTTTTTCGTGTAAATTATAAATAATAATTTTGAAGTCAATTTCAAAATATTTTTTCATTCTAACAAATAATGATAATAAAGCGAAATTTGTCAACTGGAAATGTAAAAATCGTCTGCGGATCCCGCATGCTGTGAAATGTCAGTAATGTTTTGCTGTGAACTGAAATATTCCTGGTATTTCGCAGGAAACTTACTGGCATTTCTGTAGAAGGTTTTTAACATATACAGTAAAGTTCCAGTCGTTTTCAAGAAATGTTTCTTGGAAATAATGGGCAACTCAGCTGCCCATTTTTTCCCAGGAACGTTGCGGAATTTTTTTTTACAGTGTATAAGATGTACAGTCGTGGAAAAAAAAAAGTAAACACCCCCTACTAACTCCTCAACAAATTATCGTAGAAGAAAGTTACTGGTACCGAACGATTGGAAATAAAGTCTACTTTTAAACGATGTATATAAAATTTGCTTAAGGGGGCATCTACATATTAAAACGAATCCAAACTTCATTTTTTTTCAATGACAATACCCAATTTTAACAAGTTATTTCAAATCTTCGGTTCAAATTATGCCTAGACACCGGATTTCAAGTCATTAGAATGATAAGTTTTTGAATTATAAACATTCAGAATTTAGTGCTTCTAATGTTAAATTACATTTTCATATTTTTATTAATATCTCCAGAAATTATGCTCCTAATGTGCAAATTTTTTTTTTTTTTTTGCAGCAATAACACCTACAATTTGCAACCTACAATTTTTTGATGGATTTAGATTTATTAAGTCCTGCTTTATGGAAATCCAAAATTTCACATTTTTCTTCTAAGTGGTTTTCAAATTATGCTTAAAAAACGGCAAAATGATGGTTTAAGGGGCCGTCTATAATAGAAGTGACTAGATATTTTGAAATTTCTTCTGCTGTATTGTAATCTAGCAGGCTTCATTGACTTCTTAAGGTGCCTTGATCAAGATGGGGGCCCTCTGGGTTAATAATGGATTTCCGAACTTCAATTTGGATACAACCCTTAAAATACGCTCGTTTTAAAATAATTAATTTCTCGGAAACTTATGGTACGAATTGTATAAAAATTTGTTTTTAGGCTAATTGGAGTATGTAGAGTTCATTTATGATCTCAGAATTGTGTACTGCTATTTAAAAAAAACAAAGTTATGGTTCGTTTTAATATGTAGATGGCCTCCTAAGAAAATTTTATCTATATCATTTAAAAGTAGACTTTATTTCCAATCGTTCGGTACCAGTACCTTTCTTCTACGATAATTTGTTGAGGAGTTAGTGGGGGGTGTTTACTTTTTTTTCCGCGACTGTACAATATATCGACTACACTTATCAGCTCTTTCACCTGTACGTATCTATATTGCATTTTATTTAATGTCACTTCCAATCTGACTCATACCCTCCTTGTACAGTATAGCTAAATAATTCATAGTATATTACTCCCAATCTCCTCTTCACAGAAATACAAAGCAAATTCATTTTTCTCATCATATATATATTTTTTTCATTATTTGAGAGTGATCGATTCCTCAAAAATTTTATCACTTTTGAAGGTTCCTTTTTACGACACTTTTTTTTTTTTTAATATGTGACTAGTACTTTTGAAGTCTTCGTTAACTTGGATCTTATTTTCATAAGGTATATATTTTTACATATTATACACTGTATTACTTCATTGTCGGACAAATATTCTTCGTTGTGATGTTTTATCCATTTTTGGACTTTTATCTGATTTTATTTTAGGCATATCATACACATAATTATTTTAGGCATATTTTATTTCAGACATAAAATTTATATATATATATATACATTACAGTTTGTTATTTTCGAAAATAACTGCCTTAGATAAAATTTTACAATATTAAGTGATAAAAGCGACATAATGAATGAACGTTTTATAAACATAAATCAAATTTTCTACTTCCTTGACCCTCTATATTTCAAAACTGAAGTATTTACACATCTGAAAGAATGATACCAAATACCTTGCAGTATAACAATCACTTCTTTTCTCCACGCAAGTTTCACAATAACGCATTAATTGACGTCCTGTCCGGGAATTAATAAGGATTTGAGCAAAAAAATTTATATATGTATACATATTTAACAATTTGAAAAATATGCTAAAAATGCACTTTTAATGAATTTTAGTAATCTTTATGAACTTATATGTACTTATAAGCATATATGTAAACTTAGAGAAAATATAGCTAAAATATGCAATTGACATGCATATATGCAATTGCATATAATTCGAAATCTAATAATGACATTCTTTGTTTAGAAATATGCTACATTTTTTTTCTCTTTGAAATTCCTTAAACAATGATTGGAACTACTGAACCGAATTCAATTTCTCTCTCAGGATAATAATAATGGCAGTCTTTGTTTAAAAATAGGCTATATTTTACCTCATTGCAAATTCAAAAGGATGCGAGAATAAAAAAAAACATTCTAAAACTGGGATTTCTTGTATTCTAATTATGCACAAAACATGAAATTTGATATGGTGATTACTTTTAAGACGTAAGTGTTCGGTGAAAACGCATGTTAAGATTTTCGATAATTAAAAACAAATTATTGGATGACAATCTATAATCATTATTTATTTGGAATCTAGCAGGCTAGAGCATTTAAATTTGATATGCGGTTTCGCATTATAGTGCGATTTTTCCAAAGAAAAGTTTAAAAATAATTCAAAATTCAAATGGGTGGAATGGTGTAAAATTTTCTACAGTTTTATTTTCACTGTGATTTCTCTGAGACTGCCGGCGTAGAAAATTTTGATTTGGCATATTGATAACTTCTAAGATTCAGATGTGCGCGAACAACGTGTTTTTTTCTAATTTAAACTTTAAACAAGAAAGAAAAATCATACGTCAAGCATAGATAATGAAACATTTTCCAGTACTACCAAAATATTTTCAAAACAGTGACGTTTAATAATGTAAATAACATACTAAAGACAACACTTAGAAAACACAGAGCACATTTGAAAATTAGATTTCAGTAATTACCGTCGATAGCCGGAAATGTGCTTTAACTCTTTTGTGCAGCTCTGTATATGATCTAAAAATTTGAATATATTCTACGCAGTCTTCTAAAAGTTAGTATGGTAAGAAAACTCATAACACAGTTAAAAATTCCCCTTTAGCAATTTCTACAAAAACACGGAAACGTACTGGAACTCTTTTGTACAGTCCTGTGTATTACCTATAAATTTATGTAGTAACGTATTAAGTTGAAATTTAATCCAGCCAAAGACATGCTTAAAATTACTGAAATTATACTTCCAAAAATTATCATCCATAGGCGGTCATATATCCAGTTTTTTGCATTGCTCTATATATACATTTATTTATACTCTACAAACATATCTTAGAGTATTAAATGTAGTTGAGCTTTAAAATTTATATCTCAAATTAAAAAGTATCTTGTAGCAATTCATGCTTCTTCTCAGTGTTGCTTACGACTTCTTTCGTGTAGCCTTGTATATGGGTTATAAAATTTATGCACGCCACGTAGCATAAAAATGCTTGTTAAACATAAAAACGCATACAATAATTGAAAATGCACATCGGTAACCTTCTCTTCTTCTGTAAAAGACAATACTTTGGATACAGCATTATATCAAAATCTTTTATATGTCCCTGTAAATAAACGATAATAGCGATGCACGTGATATTCTACTGCAAGCATCTTGAACTAAACCTCAGCAATGCATACCAATTTCACCATGTTTGAAATAGTGCAGTAGAATGTAGTAGTGCAATAATGCAATAGTTTGAAATAGTGGAACATAGTTAAATACGATTAGTTTTCCCTCGAAGACCAAGACATAAACGAACTCATTTGTGTGACCCTGTAAGTGACGGATAAAGGCTTTGCATACCATATTATATAGAAAGTATGTTTAAGTTTACTTCAGTAATTTATTTTAATTTCATTGGGTTTATAATAGAGTAACATCATTAAAATACGCCGCAAACAAGTTCTCATCATATACCATAATATAACTGAACACTGTTGAGTTTCCCTGTATACATACTGTAAATACTACATGTGCAATATTGTGTGGTGATCATCTTCTCATGCACCTCGTTCACATATATAAATTTCATTATGTTTAAAATAGTCTAACACTATTAAAATGCACCGCAAATGATTTTCCACATAATCCAAAATGTAACGGATTAACTTTGAGTACTTATGTAAATGAATATAGATGCCACACACTGTACTTTCAATAACGAACATGCTAGGGTAAATCTTAATAAACTATATAAATTATATGGGAATCCGAGTATATTAACTTGAGTTAGAGATCGGAAAGATAGACGGACAGACAAACCCAATTCATAAACACTTCTCAATTATGTTGGAAAGGGTTAAAATATAAAAAGAAGAAAAATCAATTATAGTGTTAGATACAACATTTCTGAATAATAGGAAAAGATGCACTTACCACTAACTACTATAATGAATTCAAATGAAAGCAATAAAGAAATATGATTGTCAAATAGTTAAAGAAGTATGGTATATTTTCTGTTTTTGTTTTTTCGTACAAAACTGATTGTTAAATATATTAATGGTTTACCAACTTATTATTTAACGGCATCTTAATTTTTACGGTGATTTAAGGCGGTCGGGGACACATTTAAAAATAATTTTTATTTATTGAATTAAAATTTTGAATATTTTTATGATGGTTCACCATATCATTTGTAAACAAAATCACATGATAAAACTTCTCATTTTTATTTTATTTATTAAAAATAAAAATGTTTTAAAAATGAGAGGTAATTTAAAATCGTTATAACTCGAAATGTTATTTGTAGAATTTTAATTTTTTTTTTTTCGTTTAATTAAATAGAAATGCATAAATTTTAATTTTGATTCAGCATTTAAAAAATATTAATTTAAAAAAAATTAAAAATTTTTAGAGTGAAAATTAAAAAAAAAATATATCTAACGTTTAAAAAAAATCATATTTTCAAAAGTAAATTTTTTTTTTCAAATTTGTTGAATGAAAATTAAAGCAAAACAATTGATAAAGACTTGTTCCAAGTTAAAATAATTTATCTGTAATGGTTCTTGACTTATAACAATGTAAATACGAGAAATGGTAAAAAAAAAACCTATCATGAAAAAAAGAAAAAAAAAGAAAGAAAAAAGAAAAAAGACGCGTTTTCACAAGAAGTCGTTTCCATGACAACCGTTTCATCAAAACGAGATTTTGAGAACAAACCAAAACAAAAAAAATAATATTTCCTGTTCTAATTAAGTTAGAATCATGATTTAAATGTCATTTTAAGCAGAAAGAAAAAAAAAAGAAAAATATTTAATGCAATAAATTGTTTTAAGAAAATTTGAAGGTTTTTGCGTCCCGAACTCCCTTAAGTTTTATAAATACTGTAAAAAAAGAAACAATTGTTTCTTTGTATGAAATAGATTCTGAGACTACTTATGCGATTTAAACAAAAGTTTTCACTATATGATAGATGATAAACACATTTAAGTGGATTGCATTATATTTGCGTTTTAGAAGGTGGTGGCTGCAAATGGATTGGACTGAAAATTTCCTCATTAATTCACGTTTAATGTTCAACGAATGCATTACAAGAATGAGGATTACTCGACATTTCACTTAATTAGTAATATTTAAATTATCCATTTTCTGTTAATGTAAAAAGGCACATACATAACCTTTGGCATATTTGAAAAACTATGCGGTCAAAACCATAGGTTTTGCTAGTTTACTAATAAAATTTAAACAAAACTTCTCTCAATAAGTCGTTATTCTTTGTTCAATGTAGTCTGTATGTAATATGTAAAGAAATATATCACAATTTATGAGTTTCGACAAATTTTAATATATTAAGATCTACGTGTAATTTGAAGAATTATCAACATAGCGAATAAAATGTTACTGCTTTATCAAAATTTTATAAAAAGGATTGATTATATTTCTCTTCATTGCCATTTTAAAATAATCAAGCTTTACATGAAATGAATAGCACTTTGTCCGTTTATTTATTTTCTCTATTTTTGATGGACAAAATTCCTTACAGAAATTTAAGGAATTAAATAAATTTTAAATTACAATGAAATACGTTTAACACGAAAACGCTTAACATTAAAATTCGGTTAACACGAAATGATATAGTTGTTCGGACACTATACTATTCAATTTAATACATTTTTTTTTTCCTTTTAACATGAAACAAAAATCGTTTAACACGAAAAAAATTCGCTTTCTATCTAGTTAGAGTTGAAATTGATGAATTTTGTGTTGAAACCACTTAACTTTGGGTGAAAATAAGTGAATTTTGTGGGGTTTTTTTTTTTTTTTTTTGTAAATTAGCTTATGTTTTATGAGCACAATGACTGAGAATTTGGCCCGAAAACCAACTGCTATTTCGCTTCAAATGAAGAGGAAGCTGCTTAATGAAGTTGATGAAGAAGAAGGGCAAAAACAGAACTCTGCAAAGAGTTTGGCATTGTCAATTCTACTTTATCAACGATAATAAAAAACAGGGATCCCATTACGTTTATGTTTGAACGCAATATGTTTACCAGACAGAAAACGTATGAGAACCGCTAAGCACGAAGATTTAGAGAAAGCTTTGCTTATTTGATTCAAACAAGCTAGATCTCAAAATACTGAAAGACACTTAAAAAAAAAAGATATCTGATTTTTTCCCATAAAAATATTTTTTTTTTACCTGTTTTTTATCCTAATTGATGCATCTTACTAATACTTTAACAGGAAATCGAAATAAAATTTGACAACGTCGAAAATATTTGTGAGTTTTGTTCTTTTTTTACGAATCTTTTAACTCAAAATTCTTTTAGCACAAAAAAAAAAAAAAAAAAAAAAAAAAAAAAAAATCGACCCCCTCAATTTCGCGTTAAACGTATTTCACTGTATTTATTTATTTATTTATTTAAAGTGGAATATGTAATAATTTAATTTAATTCGAAATATTAGAACGATTCTGGGAAAAATTAAATGTTCTTGAAACGTATTTCTACACAAACAGTAATATATTTTTCAAACTACCATGTTCTTTTTCTGACTATACTATTAATACCAAACACAAATAATTATCTATTTCTTTTGTGTTGCATTTCTGTTGTCTTAAAACTGATTAAATATTGATATATTCTTCCCATGAAAACATGCATGAAATACATCACATTTTTAGCACAATAATGTACAAAATTACAATCATAAACATGTTTTATGAAAAAGAAAACATTCGAATTAATAGTTTCTAATTTTTTTTTTATGAGTGGTACTGTAAGTCTTAAAAGTTTTTAATAGACACAAAATTCATAATAAAATTGAAAAATCCAATATATTAAATGAAATAATTTAACAATGAATATTCAATATTTCTTTGAAATGAAGTTTAACAAAAGGATGTCGTTGGATACAGTAACACTTTGTTTTTCCGACTTTGTTTAAAAACAACTGTCTCTAAAATCTAAGAACATCAAGAAAATATGAACATAGGGTGTGTTTGACAAAGTCTGTGATGAAAAAGTCTACGGTTGAAATACCTTGTTAAAGGAGTTGTAAAAAATAGATATTCTTTTCCCATTCGTTATTTTAAATGCCAAAAGAATGTCACAGAAATGACGGTTTTTAAGTTGAAATCGAAAAATGGGAGCGCTGTCAAATTTCACCAATTTGAGAGTGTTCAATACGAAGAATATTCTAAGGATATGCTAGAAATAATAATGTCGAGCCAAAACCAATATACAAATGACCACGTGTAACGATTGTTAGATTAATGTTCCAAAGTCTTTGATCGATCTGAAATTGGAAAATTATTGTCAAAACAAAATATGCTCATGAAAAAAAAAAAAATTATCTCGCGAAAAGGTGCCATAAGGCTTAATACATAGACGCATCATGAAATGCAAGAATAAGTTCTAACGTAAATATGTCGATCGTTGTGGTTACTTAGAACCACTGCCATATATTTATTTAATTTCATTTAGAAAATATTTTTATTAATCTTGTATTCATTTAATTTTAATATTCGCATTCCAAAATTATTTTAATTCCCTTTTTTTCAAACTTCCCCTGTAAGTTTTTCTTTCTGGCATAGCATTTCATTCATTTTAATATCATAAACGTCGTTTTGAAATCTGTACTTCCGGTAAAAGAATTATCTGGAAAGTTCCATATCTTTCTATTTGTGAAGTCATTTCCTTTTGTAGCTCCACCCCTTAGCCAATAATATTTAAATCAGTTTAATTCGTAACTCTTTACTACTGTTTGGCATCTTATCTCAGTGAAATCTATCAAATTTCCTTTTTTTAAAGCAGTTTTTTATACACTTTAGCATTGCATTTTATGCCAATGCAGGGCGCCTCTATGTTCGTTCCGCCAAAGTTGGCGTGTTTCAAGTATTATAGCAACCACTTTAACTCCTCTTTTCGGAGAGCTCGTGCGCATTCAGTTGAGTTGGGATTTCAATGCAGAATGGCTGCCCTTTTGCCGTTCTGTGAAGAATTATGCCCGCGCCTGCATGAGTGTTCTGTCAACGAACGCAGAGAATGGGTGGATGCCTCTACCCCTTCTACAAAAAAAAAATAATAATAAACGGATTTCGTATCTACAGCAAGAAATATTAAAAGTGCAAGAATATTTCTTTAATCGGCTGCATAGTTTCGTCCTTTTCTTTTTGTGGCAAGATTCATTGATCAGCTACTTCTGATTCTTCAGTAAGATGTGGATAAAATTCTGTTGACGGCATTATTATTATTTTTATTCAAATGGTGCTTTTATTTCGAGTCGTAGAATTGTAATGCTAAAAAAATCATCTAAATGCCTGTGCCTCCACACTCCCCAAAGGAAAAAAATATTTTATTTTCTTTAGTAAGATTATAGAATAAACGTAGATTGTATGTGTTCATTTAAAAAAAGTACGTCTAAAAAAATGAGAGGTGTACTCTACGATAATGCGCTATGTTCTACAAGAAAAATTGCTTCATAAATAAAAAATTTTCAAGGAAGATTTGCCATCTGTTTATTTCCTTTCTGCAAATGTCTCCATCATTTTCTGTTCTCTCAGGTCAATGCAGGTAATACTTTTACCTTTTACTTTTTTTGTTCTCAATTACCAAATGTATGATAAGTAAATTCAGATTTCTTTTATTTAATGGCTGTTATGTCAAAGTGGTCTTTTGTGGCCGCATCAAAATGTTATAACACTATACGATTGATCCTAAAAAATGATTTTCTAGATTTTTCAATTGGAGTTTCAATATCCAAAATAACTTTACAATATTATTCTTTCACCTCCTACCTCCAAACACAACAGTCGAAATATGCCTAAAATCTCACCTGAACCTCTTCAGTTCCGAAGCTAAAATAATAAAACAAATACTTATTTATTGGTTTTTTCCAAACAAAATGACATCGTAAGTGACAGGAAAAATAACTTTTCTGAAATTGATCCTTTAGGCGCTTAGTAATTTAGATTCAAAAATACTAATCTGAAACTACAAATCCCCTTAAAAACATCATATCATAACCATTAACCTAAATTAACGCAACCACAAATTTAAGAGCTTTAAAAGAAGTAAATAGTCTACAAAACATCAAAAATTTTTATTGGAAAAGATTTAAGTTAAATACTTATGAAAATTTCGCACTTTCTTGGCCATATTGTTTTTTGGGCATTTTTAGGCATTTTGCAAACTCAGATTAAAATAACACTTATTTTCTGTGGAAATCAGCTTAGATGTTGCCATCTATTCATTTGCTTTGGACGCAGAAAACTTTCAGCTATTACGAAGTGATGTGATAATGGATAAAAATCGGATATTTTAGTTTTTATAAGGAAAAGAACAGAGGTTCCCGTATGGGTTAACCCCGTAGCGGTTCCCGTATGGGTAAGAGGTTAAACAGGCTAGAAACAATTGGGCTCGAAAGGAATGTCTGGGCGACCAAGTGGTTCACCTTATCATTTAGTGACGATAAAAAGCGGAAAGGTTTTAAATACATGGAAAATTTAATCACACTAACATGAAACATATATCTGACTTCAGTTTATCTACCTGTTTATAACTGTATTAGGACTGTTTTCCGAAAAAAAAAGTCACCAAATCATCTAATGATCACTGAATTTGGGGACATTTTCTAAACTATCGAGTTTACTAAATTTTGTTACCGAATTTCAGCTTAAAATAAGCCAAAAATATTAGACTTTGTGGTAACTTGCTAAATTGGCGAAAATCCCTTTTGAAACCCTTATTGCAGTTGGTGCCTTTTATTTACTCATTGATGTTTCTAAACTGTAGTGTTTACAATGGGCAAAATTTACACCATTAATGCGAAATTACCCGATTATTCTTATTGGAATACTGTCTTACAAAATTACATTTTGAATCAAATTTCAAGTTTGTTATTTTCCTTTTATCAAATTAGAAAATAGTATGTAATAAGTGATTGAAAATCTATTGAAAACAGGTATTCAGATTTAAACTTGTTAATCGAATCTACTGCCAAGGGTTACCATCAAACATCAATCATACTGGCTAAAATATCTTTGAAATAAATACGAATACTGTTAAAGATTTAATCAATTCATTTTTGCATGAAATCCTGCTGTAAAACGCCAATTAGCTATGGACAACATCATAAGGGATTGTGGAAGATTAGCCATAATATCCCGTCTGAATTAAAACGGGATTTTATAGCTAATATTTAGTAAATAACATGGTGTCAAAATTTAGCGCGATATAAAGGAAATGATCACCCAGCATTAGTAACAACATCAGGACAAAAATAATACAAGGTGCAGCCATTAATTTTCAGGACTGACGTATCGAAAATCGTCAGAATGTGGTAATGCTTGTAATTGGAAAGTCCTTTTTTTACGCATGTAAATTGAAGTCAGCGTCTTTCAGAAGGAAATGCTAGTTGACGTTAAAACGTGCATTGAAACGTAGCCGTTAAATTTTTGTTGTCGAAGTCAATAGGGAGTAGAGAATAATCATTATGTTCTACATCAAATTGGGCAAACCTACTACAGAAACCTATGAAATGTTTAAAGAAGTGTATGGAGAGGCAGGATTCTTCCGTTCACTCACTTTTAAACGGTTTAGCCGTTTTCGGGATGGCCGCGAATGCGTTGAAGATGACACGCATACTGGACGGCCGAATTCCGTGCGCACTCCAGAAACAATTGAGAAAGTTGGTGAACTTTCGTTTGGAAAGTTGTGACTTCGGATCACCGATTCACTATTCGAGTACTCGATAATAAACTAAACCAAAGAGGAAAACTTAAGGTTTGCTGAAGGAAGCAAAATTTGAGGATGTCAAAGCCATCAAGAAACGATGACGTCCACATTAAAGAGCATTCCGAAAGAGGTCTTTAAAAGTAGTTTCCAAAACGTAGGGTAAATGACCATATTTCGTCCTCGCAGTCACGTTTAGGCCCTAAATGTTATAATTTTCTGTGAAAACCTACAAAATTTGGATTTTACATAGCTCAACTACCCACGCATATATAAACATAGGTAAATATTGCACAGAAAAATTTAACAATGCGAATTTTTTTTCAAAAGTATCTAAATAATTCAAAAGAAAAAATAGTCCCAATATCGTCCTCCAAAAAATCTAATACGCGGAGGCTTAATTTATAACTAAACCAAAATTTATTTCTAAATGAGTAAGTAATTTAATTTACATTAAAATAAGGCTCAAAGAAATGTACTAATTATCACTGGAAGGATAGCATAACGAAACATTAGCAATCCAAACAAGAGGAAAAATTTGTAAAAAATGTCATGAAAAAACATTCCTAATTTCATCTGCGGGTCGAAAATAAGAACTGCAAGGGGGACGACATTGGGAGCATGCTATTTCCCAATATGGCGGAGCTTCAGTTCCGGTAAGATGAGCCGAGCGTCCTAAAACTTACTGTATGCTACTGTCAGCATCTTACCTACGTAAAAAAGATGCAATGAATAAGAAATAAATATTTACACTATAGAAAATAAAGTTATAAAATTGACGTAATAAGAACTCAGGTATTATAAAAATAGGAAATTCGGCGTCTTTAAATTATGTATGTGTCTTGGCGAACGAAACTTTCAATACTGCCCCCTTTTACTTTCCGTTCCTTGTGCCTTGCGTCATAAGTGGCGCCACTTTTGCAGAAGCGAAGAAGTTACTGAGGACGAAATTAGGAAAAGGGATGAAATATGGGCACTTTACCCTATACAGCCGATCATAGAAGGGCATTACGGCAGGTGGAAGTTACTTCGAAACATATTAATTGGATATGTATTTCATATAATATTTTGTGTAGTTATTATATCAGTCCTGTGAATTAATAGCTGCACCTTGTAATTTCACACAACGTTTGTCGAAGACAGATTTTCCGATAGTACTACAGATGAATTTATGTTCTGGCACAGTAATTACGAAAGAAGAAATAATTTTTTGAGAAATCAGCTCACACTTGCCCTACGAAAGAGAAGAAATTTTAATAGTATTTCATTATTTCATTAAAAAAACCCCAATAAAGTAGTACATAATTCTTCGAAACAACATGCTTAGCAGTTTAATTTTGTATAAAAAATGTTTCAGAAACTGCATAAATATAATCTGTCTGTATTTCAAATTAATGAGAATAATTATAATCAATTGAGGCATAACTTTGTATTTCTGAAAATACACAACACATTATGATAGAAAAAGAAAAGTTTTGTAAGATTGATATATATATTTTTTGTCGTTGCAAGATATATTATTTTCCACTATTTTCTCTTTAAAAGTAATGTTTATTGCGATAAATAATAGAGAAAACGAAATTAATTTGCTGTATAATTTTAAGAAAAAGAAAATATATATACTTGGAGTAAGTATTTTTCTTTTAATTTTAGAGAAGGTTTTACTGATAATATGTCATTTAAAAAATAAATTTAATATAAAATTTAATCAATAGGAACTGCCTTTTGAAACAGTCATTATTTGCCGTTCAATTTTTATAATGAAAGCTTCTTTCCCAGACGGTTTTGTTTGCAGTAATGATTAAGAACATTTCAGAAAACGAAATCTCAGAATAAACATTTAACCTTTTGTGAACATTGTTCCCTTTTTCTTACATCCATATTATTTTCATTCAAATAAGAAATGTTCCGAACCAAATTTATTTTTAAATTTACTTCAATATATTCCTATTACAATTTAACACACTGAAATGCAATTTAAATTAAACGGCTTAGCTGTAATTCTTTTTAGAAAATTAATTAGTATAAAACTGTAAAGAAATTTTAGATGAAATCGATAAATGGAATAAAAAAAGCAGGAAATTGTACGTCAAACGTGGCAAATGAGATGCGTTCGTACTATAACTAGTTTTATAAATATTCAAATCTTGGTGCAATAGCTGTTGCACTTTCATGCAAAAATGCATGAAAGATATGACAGTAGAAGAACACTTTGTTTCTTTATATACAGACCCTGGCCATATTAACCAGTCTTTTCTTGTCTGTACTTGCACTGTTAAAATAGAGACGGTATAGTAAACCAATGGCTCAGAAACTGCAATGAATGTCGCAATTTTAGGCGGGTTTACCGGGAAGTAATTAATTGCATTACAGTACGCCCTTCATGTCCATTGGAATTTACTTTGAAGTCAGTTCTGTGATTTTATCTAAAGAACAGACCAGATTGAAGAAAGTTATACTCACAAGGGTAAGACTGAAAATTTTATTAATTTTATGAAAATGAAAGAACAATTAATAGCAACAACTAGTTTAACCCTTTATCTACAGACAATACTTATAGTAGGAGAGCTGTTGAACATTTTTGAGTAGTTATTTGAGGCACCCTGAAAATTTGTGCAGCACTTCTTTTGTAATGCTGAATACAAAATCGAATGTCTGGCTGAAGGATCGTGGCCCAAAACCTGTGCCAGACACGTGTCAAGTTCCATTTTTGACACTACCCGAAAAAAGTATTTGAGGCACGCTGAGATTGAAACAGAATAATATTTATACTTAGAAAAAAATATTTTGAAAATGACAGACACTTTACTCGGCCCAAAAACTGTGCCAGACACGTGTCAAGTGTCATTTATTGACTACCCAAAAAAGGTATTTGAGGCACACTGAGATTAAGGCACAATAATATTTATGCTTAGAAAAAAATATTTTGAAAATGACAGACACTTTAGTCGGCACAAAAACTGTGCCAGACACGTGTCAAGTGACATTTTTTGTCTGGCACAGGATTTGGGCCACGATCCTTCAGCCAGACATTCAATTTTGTATTCAGGCATTACAAAAGAAGTGTTGCACAAATTTTCAGGGTGCCTCAAATACCTTCCCTAAAATGTTTAACAGGTCTTGGACTATAATATGTACCAATGAAATAACTTGTTATAAAATTCATTTAATACATCGATTAGTTGTAATACAGTTTAGAATGAGTTATAGATATATTACTTTATATTGTTCCAAAAGAATTATTGGTTAGACAAAACAAAAATATTTTTAAAAGGATGATTGCTTTTCATTTGGCATCTTTTCAGCTTTCTTGGAGTTGGGGGAGGGAGAGGGGGATTTTTCAATTCGGAAATATTTCTACATTTCTATAGTAAAAACTTTATATTTCTACATTTTCCAATTCCGCAAAATACTAAGAAAAATATGTTTAATATAAAAGATTTGAGTGGGGTTATAAATATTAATAAATAATAATATATATATTCATTAAATAGGGGTTATAAATTCAAATTTAATTAATCTTTCTAAATCCTACAATCCTTCTAAAATTCTTCTAAAATTTATTAAATGGTGACGTAAATCTTCTAATGTAGTTTAAACAATTCACGAAAAATGCTTTAGAAGAAAAAATTTTCATGATTTCATAATTCAGTACATAAAGGGTTAATTATGCTTGCGTTTTAAGATATCTGCCTATGTTCGGAGCACATTTTTTCAAATGTGTAATATTGAATAAACAAACTCATTTTTAGTTCAATTGCAATACTGAAAGATGAAAAAACACAAAATCCTAACAATATCTTCAAAAAAAAAAAAGAATTTTTTTTGCAAAATTTCATGCTTATGCCAGACAACATACACCCAATTCAATTAAATATATTTCAATTTTCTTTTCACCACATACTACTATAAACTTACCCTGTGGCACATTCACGATTACGCTTTGGAGGGGGCTAGTATATTTTAGAGATCTATATGTGCCCAGATCTGGCCTGGACCGCTGCCGAGCTCAATCTTTCTTTCATTTGATTTCATGGGACGTGCCGGATCAGGTCCTGACTTACATTTTTTTTATGACTCGAACAGCATCGTAACCAGACAGAGAAGCCAGAGGAAGCTCTAGAAAGTTTTGGATGGACTAATTCTGAATGCTTTTAACATGTTAAATAATGAAATACTGCACTAAAATATATCTTTGTTTTTGCGATTTTTTGGTGTATTTCTGTATTTGAATAATTTTAAAGTGTGTTTGCAATCAAACGATTTAAACTTTTGTTGTTAAATTATCCAAATATTATGAAGGTTAAAGAGATCAAGAGGTAGCACGGTGTCTTAAATTTTTAATTAAGTAAATTTTAAACCTGCTAATATTTCAAATTTCGTAAAAAAATTTATAAAAAAAATTGAGTGACAAAATTAATATATTTTCAAAATTTCCGATTTTGTAAGGATCAGTGTTGAATTCAGACACTTTTCCCCGGGAGGGATTTCTGTGGCTCCGGGGGGGACATTATAGAGTTCCGGGGGGGGGACATTGCACTTTTTGACGATTGAAAACACAAAATCTCAAATCGTCCGGGGGGGGACATCTCATTGCTCCGGTGGGGGGGATGTTGCCCCCGGGCCACCCCCTGAATTCAACACTGGTAAGGATATATTAAAAATAATAATAATATTCTTTCATAATAAAAAAAAAATATCTGGTCTTGTCTGGGAAGGGCTTGAGTTCCCTTATATCCCCCATGGTGCGCCAATGCACTTACCTCTGCTTAGAGTTTTACAATATCTTGAAATTAACAAAAAAATGTCTAAAAATACATTAAGAAAATTACCATTTTATTTATATTCTAACACCTATTATATAATTACATAATTACATACAGAATAGAGTCTAGTTTAGAACACAGTGAATAATATGGTAAGCTTTCTGCGAAAATTTCACTAAAATGAGTTTAAAACATTTTATGTAATGAAGTTTATCGAACATTTAAATGACGAAAAAATTGATTTTCTAGAAATCCCATTTAAAGATTTCTTATGTATAATATTTCTTAATTATAAATTTAACATAGAAATGTCAATTGCGGCTTATTAGTCTTTTTATGAAAAAAACTTAAAATCAAGCAAAAAATCCTTGTTTACATTTCTACTGGCCTTACTGGTCCCACTTCCGGTAGTTCGCTAATTACTTCCTAATTATTAAATCGGTCATAACTACTCTTCTAATAAGGGTAGAAATAAATTTAAAATATATTTGAATTATAAAATATTGATCTTTCAAATAAAACAATAAAAAACTAGTCGGATGTGCCAATCCCAAAACTTTCTTCCATCTCATACATGTTAATACTTCAAAATTCACTAGCACAGTGATAATCTATGCCCATCATAAGGATTCTAAAGATACGAAATTCCGTGCATTAGTTCTTGAGATCAGGGGTGATTATGAATTCATGAAAAAATACCTGAAATTTTAGCGAGAAAGAAATTTCTTATGGAAAGATAATATATAATTTATTGCAGGGAGGTCCAATCCTCTCACTATGAAAAATATTAATTGTAATTATGTTTAACAATAACATGGAATTGACATTTTAGTTTTATTTCATGAATTTAACTATCAGAGAAACTGGAATTCCGGTACTGAAGATGAAATAAATAGCTGAATTCAGGTATAATACCTGAACACAATCACGCCTGTTGAGATATGACTATCGCTAAAATTGTGTAAATTATGCAAAGTACGACATAGCAGTGCCACCTGTTGGTGGTTTATACCAAAGCCTAATCGGCAACAACTTATATGAACGTCTAACTAAATCTGAAGTTTGATGAAAATCCGTGCTTTAGTTTTTGAGATAGAACTGTTGTAAAAATCGTGAAAAAACCAGCATAGCAGTGCCATCTATTGGGCGATTAGCACAAAAATATAATCAACAATAGCTTGTGTCAACGTCTAAGTGAATCTGAAGGTAGTTGAAAATTCGTGCATTAGTTCTTGAG
Source organism: Maratus speciosus (assembly GCA_963932465.1). NCBI lineage: Eukaryota > Metazoa > Arthropoda > Arachnida > Araneae > Salticidae > Maratus > Maratus speciosus. The sequence goes on from OZ010795.1 coordinate 328,323,822, forward strand.
GTAGACGAAAAAAATTGCTATTGAGGAAATTTTGAAAAATATAGCATAGCAGCTCCACCTCCTGGGCGATAGACAACAAAAACTAATCATCACCAATTTATGCCAAGGTCTAAGTGAATTTAAAGTTTTGTGAAATTCCGTGCATTAGTTCTTGAGACAGAGTGCCGAAAATATATTTGTCACATACAGATAGACTCACAGACAGACTCAACGACAGAGGGACAGACAGACTTTTCTTAAAAACCATAAAATCGTGTTCAGAATCTTCTAAAACGTATAAATCCATCGAAAACTGGAAGTTAAAATTTTCACGAATCCAATACTTTCTTTTTGTAAAGACAGTAGAAAATAAAAATAAAAAATTTTCATAAAAACAAAAAAAACATTTTAAAGTAGACAGTTTAAGTGCAGATACCTTAAAGATTTTTATTATTTTCACCAGCATTATGAATATCAATTAATACGCGAACTACGAAAACATTTATTTTTTTTTCTCTCGTGTTAACCAAGTTCAACAGTATTTAAAATAGTAATAATAATAACGAAATATTAGATGATCTACAATTTGTAGATAGGTAGTAAATAACAATTGCCTGATTTGAATTAAACATGCAACTTCTAAAGCAATAATTCATATCCGTTTATCAATAACGGAGCTTATTTTTAATACATCAACTAATTTAATAACTCCTATAGAACAAGCATTTTCTTATTTCGCCTTGAAAGTTTTCAAAATTAGCATTTATGAATCACATAAGAGATTAGTTCCACATTTTAGATGTCATTTTGGAATATATTACAATGATATAATTTGCTGATTCATATGAAGAGGTACATATGTTGATAAGTTTTCCGTTAAGGAATGCAAAATATTTCAGAGACAATATGTTACATATATTACATTTATCACTTCCTTTCTTATAATAACGATTATGCTTTATATTTTTGTAAATGAACTTTTATAATTTTTTAGAGATAAAATAACTTTCTCTAAGTTTTTTGCTGCGTAATACAGTGTGTATGCTCTTCAATTTAACCCGCGCCCCTTTCCATTACGTTACTACACACGTGGTATAAATCACAATCCATTTTGTCTCCCATTGTACTTTTGTCTAAATGAGTTTTAAAAACAAATCTATTACTCTATATTGTAAAATGCATCAGTACTATTTCTGTTTGGGAAGATACATGCTTTTCATATTTGCTTTTAGATTCTGTAGCAGTTTCTGTAAAAATCGCGTGGTTTTTTAGAAAATATGCAAACGATTTATTTGACACCTTAACCCCACGAGGACGAGCGACCGGTATATGTACCGCGTAAAGTGCTCAGTATCCGTGAGTACTCTCATCAAAAAAATTTTATTGTAAATTTTGCCTTATTTAATCCGAGCATTTCCCCGATTTAATTGCGCAAAATTTTCTGTTTTGAAAAACCAGTGATAGCAGATTAAAAATTCTGTAAAAGACACTCGTCCTGAAGGGGTTAAAGCATGAATTATTTCACAAAATTGATAATTACATTTAATAACCTTTCCTAAATAATTAAAAATAGCTTTTTGTTTGTCTTTCATTACAATTATTTTAATGTGTGTTATCCCGTAAGAAATGAACGTATCGAAATGAATCGTTTGTACAGGCGCGGGATCATTTAATCCCAAGAGGTAAATTTCACCCCTCCTAGCAAACAAATAAACAACATTGCATCACCCACCCCTTCTCGACCTTGCCCTTGAAAGCTACAAGGCAGGTCAGAAGCGTCCTCAAAAAATTATCCTTTTTTTGAAAAAAAAAATGTGACTATGGTGAGATTTATCCCAGTGCGTGTGCTTACGGGTTAACCCAATATATCCCAGTTTTTCCTATACTGTAAAAAAAGAGAAATGTTTCTTTATCTAGGAAAAATATTTATGAAAATGCGTTATAACGACTTCCGAAATGCCCACATTTCCGAAAAGCAATTTTCATCTTCAAATCTTTAATCAATATGACAATTGGTTTTCAAATTTTAAAGAAGCGTTACTTAAACAAGAGTTTTATTTTCTGCCCGTAATTTTTTGGAAATGCTTTCGAGTAAATTTTATATTGTAGTAATCAGATTTCTCAAAGCTCTATCAACGTGAAATATCGATGTTTGGATGCTATAAATTCTCAAACAACAATTTTCAGATGCGTGACAGAATTTATATACGGAAGATTAACAAAACATAGATCTCTTACTCTTTATTCGTTGAATTTTATAATTAGCACTTACCAATCGTTCATTTACACCAAATTTGTAATCTATGCCCATTCGCACGTTTCCATCAGATTTTATTATCACTACTAAAGGCGATCGAAAATTTCTAGTAGCTGTCTTCGAGATTATTCCTTGGCATTCAAGTGTGTCTAATTCTTTCTCATCCTTTCATGAAGAACATACGGCACATCTCCTTCCTTATTAAAAACTGGCTTACTATTTTCACGAGTTCTAATGAAATTTTGAAACCTGAAAAGGATCCTACTTCCTGCTCAATAACTTCTGGATACTTAGAAATAACATCTTTATGAATTTGTATAATTTATATTCGTAAGGTATTCAAATTTTCTGGCTCTTCCGAATCAATCTGTTGAAGACAAATTGCGAGACATCGAATCCATACGCGTCGTATAGACCAGGTGCCGGTAGCACAGACAATCACCTCATCGAGTTCACGGCTGAAATTACAGAATTAGTTAAAACTCGATACGCATATTAAAACGTAACTGGCCTCCCAAGTCATTTCTTGGTGGACCACACCTGGAAACCTGATTTTAGCGGTTGACTCATAGGTTTACCATTGTATTTTCCTGCACCCAAAAGTATGAAAAGATAGAGGACTGGGAGCAGGAAAACACAACAGTAAAAATACGAGCCAGCCACTAAAATCGGGTTTTCAGGTGTTTTCTACCAAGATATGACTTGGCAGACCAATTGCGTTTTAATATGCGTATCGAGTTTTAACTAATTCTGGAGTTTCAGCCGTGAACTCCATGAGGTCTGTGATGCCGGCTCCCGGTCTACTAGCAAAACATCGAAATTTTCCGTGTTCATATGCATAAAGTTCTTCACATAACGATCTTCCGTGGCATTCCATTTTTACAATAACTTTTCCATCTGTACAAAAAAGTCACTAGCATATGATCGAAAAGCAAAAATTGAATCTCGAAGTTCATCTGGAATTTTCAATTTATAGAATTTCTCCTTCAGAATAAAAGTAAAACCTGCACCTAAATCCACATCAAATGGTATTGTAGCCTTCAATGCTCACTGTAGCAAAAGATTTTTCAAATTATTTAGATTCGTACTTTTTATTTAAAAAAAAACATTTATTATTTTATTCATAACATACTGAATAAATGTATCCATAATGCAGTTTGCTGTATTTGACTTTTCTGTGTTAATTTTTCCCTTTCCGCCTGTCAATGTGTGAGTGCAAATTTTTAAAGATAACCTGATGTTTTACGTGCACTGTATGCACTGAATTTAAGAGAACAGCTAACTAACATGCATGTATTTGCAGTGTGATTATTTTTCACGCATTGAAGACACAAACTGTTTATTACAAATATTCATAATCAATTCTGGAATGAGAAGTTAATGTTTCATTAAAACGAGATTTTGATTTAGTATTACAGCAGTTAACAGACGATGAATTATTCGTATGACCTCCGGGACATCGATATTTCGAAATCTTTTTAATTTCACTTGCACTAGATTCACATATATTGAATACAATGCTTGTATTATTCAAATATTCACGGTTTCCAATTGCGAAAACTTACAAATATATTCCTTTTTTTTTTCTTGTTATATCATCAAATATACTAAGACCTAACTGTATAGTTTGTTCGGGAATGGAAGCATCGCAAATTCAACGAATAAAATTATGCACATAAAACTATATCAGCGACAGACACTTTAAAATCACAAGGAGATATAAATTAATATTTCACTATATATCTATATGTCTAGTATGTGCAGCATGATAATCTGGAATTGTTTGATTTTCGTCCTGATATGTTCAAAGAAACTTATGTTGCGACACGGACAATTATCTTGTGACAAAGGTAGTCGAAAGCCTTTACTATGTCCGCGTAAATTAATTCTGATGGTAGTTTGTTAGATACTAATGCCAACAACATATTGTAATTCGAGGCTCTTATAGAATTAAGAAGCTTTTGTGCACAATATTTCTTATTATATAAAATATTTTTCATTTGTAAATAATTTTAAAAACGTTGAAGATAGTATGCAAAGTTTTTTTCTTAGTATCAAAGCATTCAAAAGTTTGTATTAAAGTTGGCCAAAAAATTTCAGTATTTGAATTCCATGTTAAGTATCTGAATATTGTACAGGCATAAATCTTTAAAAAATATATTGTTGAGTTGAAAACGCATAGATAAATTCTTTAAATTGTTGAGTATTCATCAATAATCAATTCAGAGCTAACATATTTTGCGAAGTTCAGTCAGGAAATGCATTAAATAAAGAACTTCCCCTCGTCGCCATCTGTAATGACTGTATTCAGGAAGCGGCGGAAAGCATTCAAGTGTTAATGTACAGACAACTATTTATTTCAGACACGGACATAACGTAAATTCACATAAACAGTAAATATAATTTTAACTTGTTTTACATCTGATATTTTAAATAATAATTAAAGTTCTGGTTTTTAGCCCGTACTGTTACCAAATACAAAATTTATCTTTGCCAGATACAACATTTGCCAATAAATTTGAAAAGTGTTTGGACTTCATTTGGTCTGTCTGCCGCCTTCCGTCTGTTAACTGCTGTCTGCTTGTGCTCTAACTCTCATTAAGATTAGAACTGAAAATATGCGATAATTGTTAGAAGTGCATTTTTAGCTGGTACAAGTATTTATGGGGTCTCAGGACTCTCAAAGCTTCAAAATGTTCGAAATTAAAAAAATTTTTTAGACGTTTAACTCTTACCCTTTTTGAGCATTTTCATATAATTGTTTACTTGAAATTCTCATTGGAACAGGAGTAATGGCTTTTAGAATCATACCTTCTCAATAGCTGAAGCGGTGTTCCCGAAACTTTGAAGGCATTTTTCTCCAAATGACGTTTTTGGGTATAACACGTACGATATCTCAAAAAGTCTGAATTTTTTTTCATTAAATTTTCAAAACATATGATTCATGTTAGCTTCTATAAACTGAACCTAAAATTTTATTTTTGCTGTTAAAATAGAATAGTATTTTTAGGTGATTATACTGTTCAAATTTTTATCATTTTGTGTTACCTAAGTACAACTTTGTATTAAATGTATAAAAATCTTTAAATACAAATTTATTTAAGTTCAGACTAATTATTACAATCTGAAGTATAATTAGGCACAAAAAAATTTATTCTAGTTGCTAAATATATTTTATAAGCCTGCGCGTAATGTTTTATATCAATTCTCTGATCGAAAAATGTCTGACACTTTCCCCTATAAATACTAATTCTGCATCTTTCTATATTTTAAATACAGGAAATGAAAGAAGATACTTGTACCTTTTATTCTCAGTAAAAATTATGTTTTAAAATCATATACATTTTAAAATATTAAATCTTGAAAATGGTCTTTTTTACTTTTTTTCAATTTTAAGAGTCCTGAGGACACCTTAAATTTACTAATTATTAGTGTATTACATTGTGTGTATAAATTCCATAGATGAAATGTAGAGATGCACACGAAAAAATTCAAGTGCATTTCCAACTATGGACAGCAATAACCAGAAATCGATTTCTACTAAGTATGTGTTTTTAAAATTGTTTATAGAAGATATTATCACACTTCATTTAATGAAAAGAGATGATATTTTTAGAAAATATGATGATAGCGTTGTAAAGTGTTGCACAATCTATGCCATATGCTCGATTTTTCAATTTGTTTATAATTGTCTCAATTATCTGATTTTATGCATATTAGATTATTCTAACATTGGAAGGTTTAACTATAGTGAACGAGGTAACTGGCTTTAATGTTACCAGTAGGGCAGTACTGAAAAGTTGAAAATAATAGAAACACAGGTAGAGTTGAAGTCTCGTCGACTAATATAACGATAAATGGGATCGTTATATGGTGATTTTAGCAAACTGTAGTTTTACCTTCGATGCGATAGTAGATGAATAAGCTGAAATAGTAGATGTAAGCAACCTTTAATTATGATTACTCATTTAAGCATTTGAGTAAGCAGGTTGAAAGAACATAGTGCAAGATTATTCATAAATGTAGTAATCTGAAAATAAAACTGCAGGGGCAAGTTGGCACGGATATTCGAAGTGGTGGCAGTCGTCGAGTGATAATCCGGCTAATAAATCGTCCAATGTAGATTTCCCATAGTAATCGAAACAAGGCAGAAATAAGTTCTACTTTTTATTGGAATAACTAGTAGCAAAGCAGCTTCCACAAATAGTTGGAGTCTAATCATATCTCTATCGTTGTCAAACAACGTCAAGCAAGTATCTTTAAGTAATTATTTGAGGTAAACAAGATTAAAGATGAAAACATAACTGACAATGATCAGGGGATGTTTTTTTACAAGTGGAAATACGAACAAAATCTGTGGAAACGTTGCGAGCATCTTCCTTTTTCGCCTAGCGTAGTAGTACAAATATGACGTAGGTCGCGTTCTCAACCAATTAATAATTAAGGATATCACCCCTTGGAAAGAGAGTTGACAGAGAAGAGGATGAATTTGATAGTGAAAAGGAAAACCCCGGAATAAGCGCAGGAAGTAAATTCTCGGAAGGGAAAAAATGGCTGCTAAAAAGAACATTCTAAAAAAAAAGATCAGAAATGGACCATTTAATGTAAGAATACTGAAAACGTAATATTTAAGTAATTTGGGCAAACTAGATATTAAAATAAAGGGAATTTAACAGAGTTAACAATAGAGATTATTTAGAATAAGGAATTAGTGAATATAGAATCGTAATTTAGAATAAGATAGGGAAATCGCGGAATTAGTTCTAATAATGTAACATTCATATCCGGATTGCGGTCACAACACATAAGTCAGGATAACTAAAGTTTTGCCACACTTGCTAATAACTTTTAATGTTTGTATTCAAAATTTTCAGTATTTTGTGATTAGAGAACATTTGGTTATTGCAGTAAATGTTAATTTTTCACTTCTTTATGCATTTAAATATACTAATATTTGTTTTAAAATATATAAAGTAAATGCTAATTTTACACTTTTTCTATGCAATTAAAGGTAGTAATAAAATAGTAATTGTGTAAGATTATATTAATAACATCCCCTTAGGGGAAGAAAACTATTTATTTACGTTTAGTATTTCTCCATGTTCTCAAATGAGATACAATGAAAAAGTGAAATACCTTGGATCACGTAATAATTGACATATGCCAAATGATATTTGTATGTCTAATTTTTATTAGTAGAAATTATACTTTTAGGAATAATTCAAAAATTACTAATTAAGCCACAGTTTGACTAAACTTCGTTATTACAATACTTTAGGCAAAAATGAGACTTGAATTAATAAGAAGAATTAAAACTAATTCGAAATAAATGGTAATTTAGAAAGTATTTTGAAGCTTTTATACTCATTTCATACGCTTATTTCAGTATTCATTTGAAGTTTTGAATGAACTGTTCTTAATACGCATTTGCATCTTAAACTTAACCATCATGTCAAATTCCAAGCTTCCTGCCTATCGGTCTACCACCTCTCTGGTGGTAGTGGCGCTAACGTAAACTATCTACGTTGAAACAGAGATTGCCAGCATTAATTTGCCAACATTAATTTTAAATCGGTTTGGTATAGCCTAATATTCCATAGTAAAGGTAGTTCAGAAAGTTTTTAAAGACTATTTTAGAACGTTTATTTTCCCTCCTATCAACCCCAGTAGCATAAAATATAGCCTGCATGGGATCAGAGACTGTCACCATTGATTCGAAACCATTATTTTTGCGATCAGTTTATTATTTCATGAGAATGCATAAAAATCGTAATTTAGGACTTTTTTATTACACTTTTCGATCCTTCCCTTCTCATCACCTCTTTTAAATTTTGAATTTATTTTCGACAGTTCTTAGAGGGCAGTTATATTTTATAAGTAATAACCATGCCATATTTAATGTTTCTAGTCTCTTCAGAATAACAAAAATCACAATTTAGAACGTTTTTTGCTCCTGCAACCCTCAGGTGGTACTGATACCCACATGGAATAAAGCTTATGTTAAAGCAATGCCTGTCACCATCAATTTTCAACCATTATATTTGGGATTGGTTTGGCACTTCATGAGAATGCGTAGAAATCGTAATTTAGAATGCTTTTCGCCCATTTTCTCCCAATTTCGATTTTTTTAGGAAACGTTTTTAGAGGTAATTTATATCTTATATGTAACTACCATGCCTAATTTTAAGTAGCCTTTCTAAATCACTTTCTTTCTTTCACAAAATCTGTGGAAACATTGCGAACATCTTCTTTTTTCGCCTAGCGTAGTAGTACAAATACGACGTAGGTCGCGTTCTCAACCAATTAACAATTAAGGACACTTTCTCATTTTTCACAAAATCTGTGGAAACATTGCGAGCATCTTCTTTTTTCGCCTAGCGTAGTAGTACAAATATGACGTAGGTCGCGTTTTCAACCAACTAGCACCTGCAGTTGCTCAAAAATCGGAATTTAGAACATTTCTTACTCCTGCAACCACCAGGTGGTAGTGACACCGACATGAAATAAAGCGTGTGTTAGAGCAAGAGCTGTCACCATCATTTTGACACCTATTTTTTTAAAATTGGTTCGGTACTTCCTGAGATTGCATTGAAATCGCAATTTAGAGTGTCTTTTAAAACGCTTTTCTCGCATTTTAACCCCTTTTAAATTTCGAATATTTTAAGAAATGTTCTTATGGATCATTTATATCTTATAAGTAACTACATTCCTAACTTCATGTTTCTAGGCCCTTCAGTTATTGCAGTAAATGTTAACTTTTCACATTTCTATACAATTAAATATAATAATACTTGTGTGGAAATATATACAGTAAATGTTAATTTTACACCTTTCTTTGCAATTAAAGATAAAAATATTTGTGTTTGATTATATTGATAACATCCTCTTAGTGGACGAAAAATATGTATTTATGTTTAGTTTTTCTCCATGTTCTCAAATGATATTCAATGAAAAAGTGAAATGCCTTTCATTTATTTTTCATGTCTCAGATATTTTGGGCATTTTTTGACAATAAAAATATCATACATAATGTTGTATGTTGTTTATTTTGATCATCTGTTTCTAAAAATTGTGATGCTGTAATAGCTTCGGTCAAAGAAAAAAAAATACATTGTTATTATCCTTTTTCATAAGTAATGTAAAAGTAAGCCGAAGTAATTTACTTTTGTTTCAGAAAGAAAACATATTAACAAAATCAGCGTGTAAATAGCAGCAAGAATTTTCACCGTTGTATTATGAATGTTTTATTTTGAGCCATTATGCAAATGGAGTAATTTTTGTAAGGATTTTTTTTCTGGATTTTTTAAGTCCGTGAAATATTTTTTTAATACTTTTTACTTTTTGAGATCTTTTTTAAAAAGTGGTCAGTGTGAAACTTTATTGTTCGAAGATTTTTATTTTTTCAAAATTTAGTTATGTTATGTGCCGTATTTAATCTTACTTTATGTTGTATTTACTTACAAACCAATTATACATTTTATTTTTTATTTCATATTTTGAAACACTCAAAGAGCCAGAGTACTTTTGTTTTCAGCATTTGATATATTGGACAATACTTCATTCATATTAAAATGAATCAGAAGTATCAGAAATTGATAATTAATGAAAATCCATTATATGTTACAATAAATAAGTAAACAATTGTTTCAGCAATTATTAAATTAATATTTCATAATTACGCGTTTTTACTAAAGCCATGTTTCCAAAGAATGGAGCATTAAATAAAGAGGAAGAGACTTACAAGGTAATATCTACCAACTACGAGGGAAGTAACTGAGGTTGTTGTCACAAGATGGCGGTTGTTGTGTGTTTATGTCGAATAAACAGGGCCTGATTTCAGATGGGACAAACTACCACCAGAAAATTTCAATAGAAATGTTCGTTTATTCATGCAAAACTTTTGTCATAAATCAGACAAAATTTTGTATTCGTTTGTACTATTGGAAGTTTGCACCGTCGGTATCATAATCGCATTTACTTACATTGACAGAAAGACTGTTCGCAATCACAATGTGGCGGAAAAACAGAGGTAACTACCGACGGAGCAAACTTTGATCAGAATAATAAACGGATTTTTTTGCATGCATAATGCGTTAAAATAAGGAGAAAATTTCTATTCAAATTTATTGGTGGAAGTTTTCCCCGACGGTAATGGTAATCAGAAGCAGAAATATCGGTTACACTTGAAGCTTCCCCATTTTCAGCATATCTGTATCAGTTCCTCATTATTCAAAGATCTGCATGTTCCCAACTACTGAGGAACGCTTGTCTTGGGAGTCGAGCATTATCTGCTGTGAAGGCACGAGCCAATGACCTTCATGTCAAACCCAATAAGAAAAACAAGTTGGAAATTGTACTTAAAACGTGGCAAACGAGGTGTGTTCGTACTATAACTAGTTTTATAACTATTTTTTGCACCGCATATTGTACTGAATGCATATTTAACTGTACTTCATGAGTGCATATCAGTTTCATTCTGTTCGAAAAGCTGTAACATCATTAAAATGCACTTGTAATAATTTTTTCCCACTAGCCATAATGTAACGGAAAACATTTGACTGTCCCTGTAACTAAACTATTCATCCAATTTTCATAAAATTTGAAATGACTCGAGAAAATTTTGCAACACATATATTTAAAATTTAAAACCATTCGGTTGGGTAGATTTTGCTTTGTTATATGCGGACAGACAGACAGACAGTCCGAACGACGACTATAGGTGCAATGTACTTATACTAGTAAATCTGCAGATCAGGAGCCTCAACGTCAGCTCTACAATTCATTGTGCTTAGCACCCTTTGAGTAATATTAATCTTTCTACAAAAAACGAAATTTAAAGTTTTGAAATTACATAAACATTTATAAAACGAAAAAATATTTCGAAGGTTTCTGACATTAGAAGCGTTAAATTAAACCCCTTGTTATGTAATGGTATTCTGAAAATCTCATGAGCTACTTATTCTGGTAATTTTTAGATAATAAAGTAGATTTCTTCAGGGGGGCAGAGCCCCCCTGAACCCCTTCGTTGTGTAATTTAATTTACATTGGTAATTATCAATTAATTGTGTCAATGTCCTTTAGTAAATTCTACCAATAGGCGGAAACGTACATGAATTCTTTTCTACAGCCCTGTATATTACGTGAAGATTTTTACGCGTCGTCTATAACATTTAAATTTAATGCAGACAAAAAACCCTCTTAAAACTGCTCATATCACATTTCCGGGGATTAGTATGCATAGTGTGCACCATATATCCAGTTTCTGCGGAGTCCTGTATATGGTTCTATTTAAATTCTGCAAACATTTGTTAGTATACTAAATGTAATTGTGCTGAGAAATACATAACTGAAATAAAAAAAAAACACACTGAAGCAATTCGCGCTCATTTTCACTTATACTTACGAATTCATTTGTGTATCCCTGTACATGGTCTATACAATATTTAAGCACTACTTATTAAGCACAAATTTACTTAACGTTAAAACGCACACCATAATCGAAAATGCTCTTCAGCAATCATCCCTAATAGACCAGAACTGTATCCGAAATTTTTTATGTGACCCTATAAATGAACGATAAATACGATACAAATCATATTTAAGCTTCTTGTAGTCAACCACAGTAATGTAATTTAATTTCATAATGTTTGAATTAGTGCAACACAATTAACACACTGACGACAGGCAATTTAATTAAATCTGGGTTTAAAAACAGTAGAAGCTCCTCCCTCTTCTGAAAGTGTCTCGGAAATTGGTTTCTGAGATATGTTTTTCATGTTTATGCAGCAGTAAATATATTTCAATGTACGGATGTAATATATAATGTCTTACAATCTATAAAAAATATGGACAACACAATATAAATGTCTTTTCTGTAAGGTAGAAGTCACTCCTTTAGCCAATGATGTATTCTGAATAAAAACGAGAATTCTCGTTTCCCGTCGCTAATGTGTTAAAATAAGTTGTGAAGAGTTTTTTTTCCCCCGTAGACCACATTTTAATCGACCACTTTTGTGTGACCCTGAAAGAAACATATGCTTTGCACCCCATATACTACAAAAATGTTTCAAAAATACATATCAATTTTATTATTTTGTAACAGAGTAACATCATTAAAAAACGCCACAAAAGGATTTTCTTCAAAGATTGTAATATTATGAATGCTTTTGAGTTCCCCGTACGCATGCTGTAAGTGCTACACATAACATATTTTATAGTAACCAGGTTCTAGTGCACCTTAATAAAGTATATAAATTTCATTACGTTTAAAATTGTGTAAAATTATTAAAATACACCGCAGACGATTTTTCCCAAAGACTATAATGTAACGGAATAGTTTTGAGTGCCCCTGTAATTAAGCTATGAATGCTACACTCTTCATTTTTAATACCAAACATACTTTGGCAAACCTCAATAACGTATATCAATTACATGTAATCCCGACTATATTTACGCGAGTTAGAGCACGTAGAGAAACACGGCAGGCGACAGATAGAAAAACTGAAGTCATAAATACTTTTCATCCATGTTGGAAAGTGTTAAAAAGGATTTACATGCCTTTAACTGATTTTTTTTTTTCACTTATAGCATGGTTAAACATTAGTTTAAACATACTAATCCATGCGATAGCAATAACATATTAAAAGCCCCCCAAAATATGCATATCTGGAGATCTATAAATCTATTGAAAAATAATTCATTATCGTGCCCACTGTTAATTGCATAAATTGCATCGATTTGGCGCGATAAAATATTTTTTGTGATAGCCTTTTAATAGTACCTGCAACAAAATTAACGTAATTTACTAACTTCATTCATATTTGACGGAATGATAGGCTACGAATAACAGTCGCTAGGGAACGAAGAAAAGAAAAAAAAAAGTCCTTCCGGCCAGTGCCGGGAGGAAGAGGTAGCTTTCATAATCCTTATTTTAAAAAAGCCAACTTATATCATGCAAACACACGAAGCTCAATTTAGTGGAAACCGAATATAGTGGATTCAATACTAATTTTTATCAATATAATGAATGAGAATTTCGCGAAATTAGTCAGCTTTATCCAAGCTGCTTTTCTTTAAAGTAACTTATATTTGGCTGCCAAATTCGGCAATTTCTTAAAGTGCCTGTCATTTTAAGACAACATGGTGGATGAGGCTAAGCAGTGAACTTGGTCGAGACCTTAGTAATTGCTGTGAACATGCTCACTCACATCGGAATCGGTTAATATATAGGAGTGCTGTCGCATGCAAAAAATCAGATTTTTCAAAATGTCACCCACAATAGAAATTGAAACTGCTATATCTGAGCCATTTTTTAAGGTAAAGACAAACAAAAAATGCTCCTGAATCCTTATATCAAGATCAAATACTTAAGAAAGAAACCTTTTTCAATTTCTAATTTTTTTGCACCTCACTTTAAATAAATATATATTTTTTAATTTAATGGCCGCCATTTTGAAACAAGATGGCTGATGAATCTGGCCAGCGAACTTGGTCGAGGTGTTGATGTATACTATCCACATGCCTTCTTACATCGAAATAGGTGAATACGCGTGTTATCGCGTGACAAATACAAGATCATTTCAAAATGTTAGCCATGCTAGAAATTCAAAGAGCTATAAATCAACCATTTTTTAAGATATCAACAAAAGAACAAATTTTCAGAAACAAAAACTGCTCCGGAATCTTTGTATCAAGACCAAACACATAAAAAAAAATCTTTTTCATTTTCCAATTTTTTAATACCTCATTTTAAATTTTAAATTACATTAAAAAAGTCCTTCCGGCCAGTGCCGGGAGGAAGAGGTAGCTTTCATAATCCTTATTTAAAAAAAGCCAACTTATATCATGCAAACACACGAAGCTCAATTTAGTGGAAACCGAATATAGGAGATTCAATACTAAGTTTTATCAATATAATGAATGAGAATTTCGCGAAATTAGTCAGCTTTATCCAAGCTGCTTTTCTTTAAAGTAACTTATATTTGGCTGCCAAATTCGGCAATTTCTTAAAGTGCCTGTCATTTTAATACAACATGGTGGATGAGGCTAAGCAGTGAACTTGGTCGAGACCTTAGTAATTGCTGTGCACATGCTCACTCACATCGGAATCGGTTAATATATAGGAGTGCTGTCGCATGCAAAAAATCAGATTTTTCAAAATGTCACCCACAATAGAAATTGAAACTGCTATATCTGAGCCATTTTTTAAGCTAAAGACAAACAAAAAATGCTCCTGAATCCTTATATGAAGATCAAATACTTAAGAAAGAAACCTTTTTCAATTTCTAATTTTTTTGCACCTCACTTTAAATATATATATATATTTTTAATTTAATGGTCGCCATTTTGAAACAAGATGGCTGATGAATCTGGCCAGAGAATTTGGTCGAGGTGTTGATGTATACTATCCACATGCATTCTTACATCGAAATAGGCGAATACGGGTGTTATCGCATGACAAATACAAGATCGTTTCAAAATGTTAGCCATGCTAGAAATTCAAAGTGCTATAAATCAACCATTTTTTAAGATATCAACAAAAGAACAAATTTTCAGAAACAAAAACTGCTCCGGAATCTTTGTATCAAGGCCAAACACATAAAAAAAAAATCTTTTTCATTTTCCAATTTTTTAATACCTCATTTTGAATTTTAAATTTAATTTTTTTAAATGGCAACCCTTTTGAAACAAGATGGCGAATGAAGCTGGCCAACGAACTCGGTCGAGACACTGGTATGTACTATGTACAGACCAAGTTACATGCAAATAGGTTCATAAATACGCCTGTTATCGCGTGACAAAAATCAGGTCGTTTTAAAATGTCAGCCACAAGAGAAATTCAAAATGCTATTACTCAGCCATTTTTTTTTAGATATAGACGAAAGAAAAACTGTTCCGGAATCTTTGTATTAAGGTCAAACACATACAAAAAAATCTTTTTCATTTTCCAATTTTTTGGTATCTCATTTAAATTTTTTAATTTTTTAATTTTTTTAAAAGGCCGCCATTTTGAAACAAGATGGCGGATGAAGCTGGCCAACGAACTGGGTCGAGATATTTGTATGTACTATGTACACACCAAGGTACATCCAAATCGGTTCATAAATACGCCTCTTATTACGTGAGAAAAATCAGGACGTTTCAAAATGTCAGCCACGCTAGAAATTCAAAATGCTATAACTCAGCCATTTCTTAAGATATAGACGAAACAAAAACTGCTCCCGAATCTTTTTATCAAGGTCAAACACATAAGAAGAAAATATTTTTTCAATTTTCAATTTTTGGTACCACATTTCAAATTTAAATTTTTCTTAAAAATTTAAATGGCCGCCATTTTGAAACAAAATGGCGGATGAAGCTGGTCAACGAACTCGATCGAGAGATTGGTATGTACTATGTACACACCGAATTACATCCAAATCGGTTCATAAATACGCCTTTTATCGCGTGACAAAATTCAGGACGTTTTAAAATGTCAGCCACGATAGAAATTCAAAATGCTATAACTCAGCCATTTTTTAAGATATAGACGAAACAAAAACTGCTCCGAAATCTTTGTAAAAAGGTCAAATACATAAGAAAAAAATATTTTTCCATTTTCAATTTTTTGGTACCACATTTCAAAATTTAAATTTTTTTTAAAATTTTAAATGGCCGCCATTTTGAAACAAAATGGCGTATGAAGCTGGCCAACGAACTCGGTCGAGAGATTGTTATGTACTATGTACACACCGAATTACATCCAAATCGGTTCATAAATACGCCTTTTATCGCGTGACAAAATTCAAGACGTTTCAAAATGTCAGCCACGCTAGAAATTCAAAATGCTATAACTCAGCCATTTTATAAGATATAGACGAAACAAAAACTGCTCCGGAATCTTTGTATAAAGGTCAAATACATAAGAAAAAAATATTTTTCCATTTTTAATTTTTTGTTACCACATTTCAAGTTTTAAATTTTTTTAAAAATTTTAAATGGCCGCCATTTTGAAACAAAACGGCGGATGAAGCTGGCCAACGAACTCGGTCGAGACATTAGTATGTACTATGTACACACCGAATTACATCGAAATCGGTTCATAATTACGGGAGTTACAGTGTGACATAGGTCAGATATATATATATATATATATATATATATATATATATATATATATATCAATTTTGTACGGAGGGTGGTTTCGGGGTCTGGGGGTCATGATCGATGAAAATATACCAAAATTTTTTGAAATCGCTTTCCTCCGAACGGCTGCAATAGGTAGCTTTTTTGTAAAGAAAGCTACCTAAAAATGGCAACCCTTTTGAAACAAGATGGCGAATGAAGCTGGCCAACGAACTCGGTCGAGACATTGGTATGTACTATGTACAGACCAAGTTACATCCAAATAGGTTCATAAATACGCCTGTTATCGCGTGACAAAAATCAGGTCGTTTTAAAATGTCAGCCACAAGAGAAATTCAAAATGCTATTACTCAGCCATTTTTTTTTAGATATAAGGAAAGAAAAACTGTTCCGGAATCTTTGTATTTAGGTCAAACACATACAAAAAAAATCTTTTTCATTTTCCAATTTTTTGGTATCTCATTTAAATTTTTTTATTTTTTAATTTTTTTAAATGGCCGCCATTTTGAAACAAGATGGCGGATGAAGCTGGCCAACGAACTCGGTCGAGATATTTGTATGTACTATGTACACACCAAGGTACATCCAAGTCGGTTCATAAATACGCCTGTTATTACGTGAGAAAAATCAGGACGTTTCAAAATGTCAGTCACGCTAGAAATTCAAAATGCTATAACTCAGCCATTTCTTAAGATATAGACGAAACAAAAACTGCTCCCGAATCTTTTTATCAAGGTCAAACACATAAGAAGAAAATATTTTTTCAATTTTCAATTTTCGGTACCACATTTCAAATTTAACTTTTTCTTAAAAATTTAAATGGCCGCCATTTTTAAACAAGATGGCGGGTGAAGCTGGCCAACGAACCCGGTCGAGACATTGGTATGTACTATGTATAAACGAAGTTACATCCAAATCGGTTCATAAATACGCCTTTTATCGCGTGACAAAATTCAGGACGTTTCAAAATGTCAGCCACGCTAGAAATTCAAAATGCTATAACTCAGCCATTTTTCAAGATATAGACGAAACAAAAACTGCTCCGAAATCTTTGTATAAAGGTCAAATACATAAGAAAAAAATATTTTTCCATTTTCAATTTTTTGGTACCACATTTCAATTTTTACATTTTAAAAAAATTTTTAAATGGCCGCCATTTTGAAACAAAATGGCGGATGAAGCTGGCCAACGAACTCGGTCGAGAGATTGGTATGTACTATGTACACACCGAATTACATCCAAATCGGTTCATAAATACGCCTTTTATCGCGTGACAAATTTCAGGACGTTTCAAAATGTCAGCCACGCTAGAAATTCAAAATGCTATAACTCAGCCATTTTTTAAGATATAGACGAAACAAAAACTGCTCCGGAATCTTTGTATAAAGGTCAAATACATAAGAAAAAAATATTTTTCCATTTTTTATTTTTTAGTACCACATTTCAAGTTTTAAATTTTTTTAAAAATTTTAAATGGCCGCCATTTTGAAACAAAACGGCGGATGAAGCTGGCCAACGAACTCGGTCGAGACACTGGTATGTACTATGTACACACCGAATTACATCGAAATCGGTTCATAATTACGGGAGTTACAGTGTGACATAGGTCAGATATATATATATATATATATATATATATATATATATATATATATATATATATATCAATTTTGAACGGAGGGTGGTTTCGGGGTCTGGGGGTCATGATCGATGAAAATATACCAAAATTTTTTGAAATCGCTTTCCTCCGAACGGCTGCAATAGGTAGCTTTTTTGTAAAGAAAGCTACCTAAAAGAAATATGTATCATGTAAAACAAGAAAATTAATTTAAAAATTCTTTATATTATTGGAATACATGTATAAATGTCCTCAAAACATTATACACGTAAATAAAAAAATCTGATAGATATATTGATAAAACTTCAATATAATAGGAATAATTGCCGAAACGTCAGTGAAGGCTTACTGTGGAGACACGAAAAGTTTTGATTTTCGTTTGTCTGTCTGTCTGTCTGTCTGTCTGTCTGTTCCGCGATAACTGCCGCAAAAAGCACCCGATCAGCTTGAAATTAATTGGGCATATTCGTGAGATACCCGGACGTAGCTGTATAGTTTTTGGTTAAATTTGGTTCATTCGTTTGGAAAATATGGAAGATTTTATTTTTCTTTATAATGCTTTTCTACGGCAAGTCAGATGATTTTCAAATTTCGATTAGTTGAAAGAAAATGGCACGTTTGATTAATGGATTTAAATGTCAAATTATGGATACTAAAATTCCAAATAAGGGTTTTAAATTATTCCTATTATATTGAAGTTTTATCAATATATCTATCAGATTTTTTTATTTACGTGTATAATGTTTTGAGGACATTTATACATGTATTCCAATAATATAAAGAATTTTTAAATTAATTTTCTTGTTTTACATGATACATATTTCTTTTTTTTTCCTTTTCTTCGTTGCCTAGCGACTGTTATTCGTAGACTATCATTGCGTCAAATATGAATGAAGTTAGTAAATTACGTTAATTTTGTTGCAGGTACTATTAAAAGGCTATCACAAAAAATATTTTATCGCGCCAAATCGATGCAATTTATGCAATTAACAGTGCACACGATAATGAATTATTTTCCAGTAGATTTATAGATCTCCAGATATGCATATTTTGGGGGGCTTTTAATATGTTATTGCTATCGCATGGATTAGGATGTTTAAACTAATGTTTAACCATGCTGAAAAAAAGTACAGTTAAAGGCATGTAAATCCTTTTTAACACTTTCCAACATGGATGAAATGTATTTATGACTTCAGTTTTTCTATCTGTCGCCTGCCGTGTTTCTCTACGTGCTCTAACTCGCGTAAATATAGTCGGGATTACATGTAATTGATATACGTTATCGAGGTTTGCCAAAGTATGTTTGGTATTAAAAATGAAGAATGTAGCATTCATAGCTTAATTACAGGGGCACTCAAAACTATTCCGTTACATTATAGTCTTTGGGAAAAATTGTCTGCGGTGTATTTTAATAATGTTACACAATTTTAAACGTAATGAAATTTATATACTTTATTAAGGTGCACTAGAACCTGGTTACTATAAAATATGTTATGTGTAGCACTTACAGCATGCGTACAGGGAACTCAAAAGTATTCATAATATTACAATCTTTGAAGAAAATCCTTTTGTGGCGTTTTTTAATGATGTTACTCTGTTACAAAATAATAAAATTGATATGTATTTTTGAAACATTTTTGTAGTATATGGGGTGCAAAGCATATGTTTTTTTCAGGGTCACACAAAAGTGGTCAATTAAAATGTGGTCTACGGGGAAAAAAAACTCTTCACAGCTTATTTTAACACATTAGCGACGGGAAACGAGAATTCTCGTTTTTATTCAGAATACATCATTGGCTAAGGGAGTGACTTCTACCTTACAGAAAAGACATTTATATTGTGTTGTCCATATTTTTTATAGATTGTAAGACATTATATATTACATCCGGACATTGAAAGATATTTACTGCTGCATAAACATGAAAAACATATCCCAGAAACCAATTTCCGAGATACTTTCAGAAGAGGGAGGAGCTTCTACTGTTTTTAAACCCAGATTTAATTAAATTGCCTGTCGTCAGTGTGTTAATTGTGTTGCACTAATTCAAACATTATGAAATTAAATTACATTACTGTGGTTGACTACAAGAAGCTAGAATATGATTTGTATCGTATTTATCGTTCATTTATAGGGTCACATAAAAAATTTTGGATACAGTTCTGGTCTATTAGGGATGATTGCTGAAGAGCATTTTCGTTTATGGTGTGCGTTTTAACGTTAAGTAAATTTGTGCTTAATAAGTAGTGCTTAAATATTGTATAGACCATGTACAGGGATACACAAATGAATTCGTAAGTATAAATGAAAATGAGCGCGAATTGCTTCAGTGTGATTTTTTTTTTTTTTTTTTTTTGAGTTATGTATTTCTCAGCCCAATTACATTTAGTATACTAACAAATGTTTGCAGAATTTAAATAGAACCATATATAGGACTCCGCAGAAACTGGATATATGGTGCACACTATGCATACTAATACCCGGAAATGTGATAAGAGCAGTTTTAAGAGGGTTTTTTGTCTGCATTAAATTTAAATGTTATAGACGACGCGTAAAAATCTTCACGTAATATACAGGGCTGTAGAAAAGAATTCATGTACGTTTCCGCCTATTGGTAGAATTTACTAAAGGACATTAACACAATTAATTGATAATTACCAATGTAAATTAAATTACACAACGAAGGGGTTCAGGGGGGCGGAGCCCCCCTGAAGAAATCTACTTTATTATCTAAAAATTACCAGAATAAGTAGCTCATGAGATTTTCAGAATACCATTACATAACAAGGGGTTTAATTTAACGCTTCTAATGTCAGAAACTTTCGAAATATTTTTTCGTTTTATAAATGTTTATGTAATTTCAAAACTTTAAATTTCGTTTTTTGTAGAAAGATTAATATTACTCAAAGGGTGCTAAACACAATGAATTGTAGAGCTGACGTTGAGGCTCCTGATCTGAAGATTTACTAGTTTAAAACCCTTATTTGGAATTTTAGTATCCATAATTTGACATTTAAATCCATTAATCAAACGTGCCATTTTCTTTCAACAAATGGAAATTTGAAAATCGTCTGACTTGCCGTAGAAAAGCATTATAAAGAAAAAGAAAATCTTCCATATTTTCCGAACGAATGAACCAAATTTAACCAAAAACTATACAGCTACGTCCGGGTATCTCACGAATATGCCCAATTAATTTCAAGCTGATCGGGTGCTTTTTGCGGCAGTTATCGCGGAACAGACAGACAGACAGACAAACGGAAATCAAAACTTTTCGTGTCTCCACAGTAAGCCTTCACTGACGTTTCGGCAATTACGGACGCACCTAAAAATGAAGCTTTCACATTATTTATTTCAATTATGATTACCAACAGTATTTGTAGACAAGGTAGCTCAGGTAAGTCTCATATGAGGGTACTAATTTAAATCATAAAAACAGTGATTTGAAAACTTCTTCCGACTATCTTTTACTTTGACTGTCATCTCTTAAGCATTCAAATTTATTCCGTCTTTTCATATTTTTTTTTTATAACGAAGGACAGCATGATTTTTTATAACAGAAACTGTCCACTTCATGTGCTGCAACCTCAAAAAAGCCGAACAGTCATATTTGTGAAAGAAATTATCCATTTAAAAATGTTTTTCATTTATAAAAAGAATAATGCTTTAGCAACATAGTACAGTAAAGTATCTATAACTAATCAAAAATTGTGTTACTTCCAATCAATCTGTTAAATAAATTTTATATCAAATTTTATTTTATAGTAGTTAAAAGTACGACGGTTAAAAAGAGTCTGTAGGAACACGTTAAACATAATATTCTTTTATTACGCAATTTAGAATTTTTTTTAAAGTTGTACTAGCACATTCAGTGACTTTGTGTCTTTATTCGCGCATGAGAGAGGATAACATTGAGAGTAATGTGTACAGTATTTTCAACGAGCAAGTGATGACTAGTGTATTTTTATTAAGTGAGCTCATCCATGGGTAGCCATTTTTCGCCTGCACTGTGCTAAATATTTTAAGGTTGTATAAGACATTTCTTGTATTTCATTAATTGTATTTAGTTTTTGAGAGATTAAATAGCATACAACTTTATGCTAAGAAAAATGAAGATTTTTTTTCTAAATTTAATGTTTTAGAAAAATGTACAATTATGACAATATAGAGCGATGTACACTGAGAAAAATGACACTTTCAAATCTGAGTAAATCTGTGTTTACATTTTGTTATCAAACTTATTGCTTCAAATATGACGACCAATGCTTTCAATTCTGAAATACCAGAAATACTTAGTTTCAAACAAAATTACTTTTCATTCGTGAAACGTAGTAAATTTTACCAGGGTAGTAGAATTTATTCATATTATATCATTTGTTATGATTTCGAACGAAATGCTCCTTTCAGTAATAATTTATAACATGAAATGTGGCGAACTACATTTTTATCAAGTTCGCGGAAGAACAAACACTTAAAAGCCGTCGTAATATAATAACGAAAGCATAAATTTTATTCTTCAACCTTCGAATTCGAAGAATGGATGAATTCGTAAAGGAAAGAGTTCGCAGGTAGGATTTGGCAACGATCAACAATATATAAATGCAAACATTATGTATAATCGTGAATAAACATCATGAATAAAGCGTTATGTGCTTATATTTGAGTATGTCCATGCAGTGTTGAATTCAGGGAGTGGCCCGGGGGGACATTAACCTCCCCGGGAGCAATGATATGTCCCCCGCGGTAGATTTGAGATTTTGTGCTTTAACGGGTCAAAAAGTGCAATTCCCTCCCCCGGCACTCTATAATGTGCCTTCCGGAGCTATAGAAATCCTTCCCGAAAAAAGTGTCTGAATTCAACACTGTGCCCATGTTTTCAGAAATGTGTATATACATGTTTCAAACTTGAGTAATTTTGTTTCGGAGCCATTTTGACTATGCGACATACTCTTTGAGTATTTTTTATTTAGTTTTGAAAATGTCGTTTTTAGCGTGTGTTACACCGGACAAATAAAATATGCAAAGAAAATGTTTAATAAGAAACAAATATAATTAATTTAAATTTAGGACTGTCGCTTTGTTTGAAATAATATAACAAATATGTATTTACCACATCATTTTCCAATTTCGTACCGTACTTAAGATTTTAGTATGTTGCATTACATTATAATTCTTAACATCGGCAAACAGCCGACAGTATTGTATGAACCTTTCACGTTGGTTTTTCTTTTTTTCATCAATACCACCAGCACTTTCTTGATCTCTTAATAAAAGAGGCTGGCACCAAATTGTTTTTTAAATGTACATGTTGCGGCCAAAAGCCGAAGCTTGGCCAGTTCGTGAATTAGGCCGGCCAATTCGCGAACTGGATAAGATTTCCGGCCAAAACCCGAAATGCATGAAATGAACAGCTTATTTTGGGTTTTGGCCTGCCAATTCTCGAAATGGCCGAGAAGCCTTGGCCAATATACGAAATGGGGATTCAAGGCTGCCCGGTAGGTACCACTAACATGCACAAGTGATAAGAACAGAACGCCATTGCAGGAAATGATTAATTGTGCAATCAGTATATTAGAGACCTTTCTTAAAAAAGGGTATTTCGCGCTCATAGTTCTTTAACGGATGCCATATTTACTACCTAGAACTTTCCATACGAGATAATATTTGATCAACATTATCAACTTGGCTTTTCTGTCCTAATTTTAGTACCAGTAGAGTTCCAGTAGATACCAGAAAGCTACATTACTTAGATTCATTTGATGTGGAATATTTTCATTTTATCAATGAAAATGCTGAAATCTCATGTTTTTAAATTGATATCTTCTTTTGATAAATTACGTCAGTTATCATTTTATGTCCTTTCTACTTTAGTGGTCTTAAACATCATTTTTGCCAATAGAAATATATTTTTTTAATTTGTTATAGCATAAAGATATGGCATCAATAAATCCTAATTTCAGTACCAGTAGAGGGAAATACCAGAAAGCTACATTATTTAGATTCATTTGATGTGAAATATTTCCATTTTATCAATAAAAATGCTGAAATCTCATGTTTTTAAATTGATGTCTTCTTTTGATAAATTACGTCAATTATCTTTTTAAGTCCTTTCCACTTTAGTGGTCTTAAACATCATTTTTGCAAATAGAATTTTTTTTTGTTATAGTATAAAGATATGGCATCAATAAAGTTATAATATTCCCCATTATTTCCTTT
This sequence comes from Maratus speciosus, assembly GCA_963932465.1. Classification (NCBI taxonomy): domain Eukaryota; kingdom Metazoa; phylum Arthropoda; class Arachnida; order Araneae; family Salticidae; genus Maratus; species Maratus speciosus. The sequence continues at coordinate 328,348,014 of OZ010795.1, forward strand.
TCACTGGAACCTGATAACACCATTTTGCAGAATATTCATAAAAAATGTTTTGAAATATAAATAAAATTGAAACGGATTTTTTTAATAATAAGTCTGGCTCATCGACAAATGAACAATCTTAACTTTAAAACAAGAACGAAAATGCATCACTGAATACATTATGAAACATTTTCCAACTCTATCGGAATGTTGTAAGAAAATTCTTTCGTGTTCATTTAGAAATAATATATTTAAATAATTATGTAAAAGTAGCAAAATTTCCTTTTAGAAATGTGTGTCCGCTGCCCTGCATGTGATCTCCAAACCTAGCAATACACTAAAAATAAATTAATTTTTAAAAGCGTATCACAGCTGAAAACGTATATCAAGCAAGAATGGCTCATAGCCAATCCAACAACAAAATTATTTGAGTGACTCTATAAGTAAACAACACATTCTATCAAGTCAATAATCTATGGAAAAAAGTTGTAGAACATCTCAGTAATGTATAACAGTTTCATTATGTTTGAAATAATGTAACATTAAAATTTCCTGCAAACAATTTTTTCACATATCATAATTCTTTATTGGAATTCTGTTGGGCGTGTTTAGAAAAACGAACTATAATGGCTACTTAATCAATGCTCTGCAAAAAACACATTTCTTCCCTCATGAGTGAGGCATATAAATTTCATTATGTTTGAAATAGTGTAACATTATTTAAGTGCACTAAAAACGATGTTTCACCCTTGACTGCAATGTAACAAAATACTTTTGAGTGTCTCTGTAAACAAACTATAATTGTTACTTATTCCATACACTATAGATACACTTTGTCATCCATCTTAACGATGCATACCAATTTTATTACGATTGAGATAATATAACAACATTAAAATGCACCCGAAAATCTTTTCCATTTGATGATCTTGTAACGAAATACTTTTGCGTGTCCTTGTAAATTAGCCGAAATTAGTACACATTTCACTTTCAATCCCGAAATTAATTCATAAATTTCAATAATACAAAATTTTCAAATCAATCCGAGTCTTTTCTCGAGTCAGAGCACGGTCAGGCAGACAGCCAGAAAAACTGAATTTATAAATGCTTTTCAACTATGTTAGAAAGAGTTAAAAAGTAAAAGTCTCAAACAAGCCGACTGTCTATACCAGGATCGGCAAACCTTTTTTCGTGCACCTGCCAAAAAGTCAACCAACAATATCTATCAACGGCGTAATGTGCCACATTTTGACATAAAATAATTTTGCAACTTACGATGTTTATACAAAACACTAGTTAAAGTATCAGTTGCTTTCATGCATTAATAATTAAAAATAATATTATAAATCAAAATACTATTTCTCTATATATTGGAAGAAGTCATTAAATTAATGAAATTTTAATTCGTAAAAGTGATTCATTTGTGTAATTATTTTCGCTGTTATAAGGAAATAAAAATGCGAAATTTAATTTTGGATTTTTTTTACCTTATTGTTAATGCTACATCTAGTTATAATTATCCAAGTTGCATTAAATAATGTATCAATAAAACATTGATGAGATTTTTGTTGTTGTATGTTCGATGGAGAATGCTTCATACTTGATTCATATTCTGATACTAGTTTTATAAATATGCATATAAATTGCGATTGCAGTGACTGTGTAAAAACATTAATTTGGAAAATGCAGCTTTAAATAAAATCTTATAGAAAGGCAAAATGCATGTCTAAAACGCTGCATAACATCACAAAAAAAGAAAATTCTTTTGGTGTGTTCATTCATGGCCAATTAGTTAAAAACGTTGTTGGCCAATACGCGAACTGACCGATTCCGGGTTTTGGCCGTAACACATACACACACACATGTATATATATAAGCAAATTAATGTGACTTAAAACTGTACAAATTTATAATTTCATTTTTTTAATTTTCAATTTTCATTTGCTCATATATTCTTTTGAAGGGCATTTATAATTTTTTTCAGAGTACACGAGTAGACTCTATATGTCTCTAAATTCACGAGTTCAGCAGAACACAAAAATATATCTCGCTATATATGTAAAAAAACGAATTTATGAACGAATTTATGGAACGAATTTATGAAACGAGTTCATAAAACGACTGATTATATTTCACAGCTATTCCTATTAAATTATGGAACCTTTGGCGGTGAAATTAGCACGAATTATCCGCATTTATCCGCGTACATCAAAAATGGTATTAGAATTTTAAAATTTGAATTAGTTTTCGAGATATTAATTGTTTTCTAATTTTAACAATATTTTTGTAATGATGGCAACTAAATTTCTCCATTGTGGAAAAAAGGAAGGAAAGGGAAAAATATAAGGATTATTAGATTTCTTTTCTTTTCGTAATTTTCATATTGAAATTGAAGTTATCTTATTTCAATCGAAAATGAAGACAATACTGTGATTAAATTATGTTTTTCAGGAAAATTTGAAAACATAATTCGTCAAATAATAATAATAATACTATTAGATAAATAATTATTTCTTATTTATTTTAATCCAATTTTCCTAGTTTCAAGGGATATTCTCCTAATTTAGAAAAGGTTACTATTTTAAATTGTTGCCAATTGTAAAAACACGCAAAGAATACTATTTCTTTTTAATTAAAAATTTATATACACGTGACTATTATAAACAGAAAAAAACTTTCAAATTAGACTTAAATGATTACGCGATTAGCAGTAAAATATTGAAAATTACGTTATAAAAATTTATTTACAAATGACTATCAAAAGAGAAAGAAAACTTTAAAATAATAAATTCATTAGTATGCGCAATCAGTAAATGTGGGTAATCATGTCATTTTTAAAATCTCCAAATAATAATACTTACAAACAGATAAAATTAAAAAATATATTTACGAGACATTTATTTCATATTTCGTGATGATTTTTTAAACATTTGTTGCCAATTCTAAGACAGTGCAAATAATAGTATTTCATTTTTGAAAATAAAAATATTTTCATGTCAGTGTTAAAATGAGAAAGAAAACTTTGGTGAAAATGATCTCTGATTTAAAACGATAAACTTAAAATATTTTATTTGAAAAAATCTTTTTACAGATTTTTTTAAATGCCGGGAAGTAATCACTCTGTTTACATAACACAGTTTATATTAGCTTATTTTCCAATGTTTAACTGATCTTATTGAATTAAGCACTAAAACAGACATTGGATGTCTTTGAAGCAGCTGATTCAGCCATAAAATTTTACAATCAAAGCGAAATGAATTGAACCCGTTTAAAGGGGGATCGCCAGTGGTTTTTAAATTGTAATTCAATCTTCTATAATATTTTAAAATCCGATCAAATTAGCGTGTTTTTAGAAATCGAACGGTTGGCTGGCGTAGCGTGAGGGGCAGATTCCCCTAGTGATGACTATAAAATTACTTAAAGTGTGGGAAACATATGAATACTTTAACTGAAACCCATAAATGGAAAGATATAGTATTCAACAGATTCCTTATTTATTAACCCATTTAATGTTTTTACTTCATATTAAAATGTTTCTAAGAGCATAAAACTTTAATAGCTATTTCTTGAAATAACCGCAACAATTATGATTAACGATCAGATTCATTAATTTATGTGCCTCTAAATTAATTTGTGCCACACTTAATATTTAACATAAGATCGTTGTTTTTTTATCTTGTATTTTTTTCAGTTATGAATTATGCGTATGAAGTTAGAAAGTCATTAATTAATCATGTCTCAAAAATATTTTACTCCAGATTTAAGATATTAATCAGATTTATATATAACTGTAGCACATCAATCACTTAGCTTAGATTAGTTAAATTCGTTTGCATTATTTTATTACCATTTTTGTAAAGAATTGTTAGACATACAAAAATGGAACGTACAATGAAAGCTATTATTGTGATATGAGCATTATTTTTTTAAAAACATATAATAAGAAATGTATAATACGCCCTTTTTTAAAGTAAATTTTCTAATGTATTTATTTTTTATTGTGATAGTTATATATAATTATATTTTGATAGTTTTATTTCTGCATAAAATAGTTTTGTGCCATATTGATGCACAAACTACACTATTGTTGACTTATACTAGCTACTATACTAGTTAATATATCTCCAAACAAAAATATTGTCACATTGAAACATTAATGATGCATAAATACCTATGTAAATAATGTTACTTCTTCATAATTCAGTTGAATTTTTTTTCTTTTAATTCAAACGTTTTTCAAACGCATAACAAAACAATTTACATTTTTTTTTCATTTGTAATCTTTTTGGTTTATAGTTCTTATAATTACTCGGAAACATTTCCTAAAATTACTCACCTCAAAAGAAACATTTTTTAATAAATTTTCCTTGACATTTCAAAACATCACTGGTTTCTGAGATCTCTAAAGATAAGGGAATGCTTTTCGGGATAGGCGATAACGCGGAAGAAGTTATGTTATATTTTTGTTTTTCGTTATATAATAATGTTGTATAATAAGAAACATTTGTCTTTTTTCAGTCCATATACATGTATGCATGTGTGTGTGTGTGTGTGTTTGTGTTAATTTTACAACATATACAAACATACTCACGAATATGTATGTTAACAATATAAAAATTTACGAACACACATATAAACATAATGATCTGTAATTGGCTGTATTTTATGTTTCATATATTCTAATTTCGCATTCAATTACAAATTTCAGTTTCAAACTCCATCCAAGTTAATTTCGTCTACATCTTAATGCGAGTTAGACCAATTCTTCTTTTAAAATTAAGTTATTTTATACTGATAAAAAGTATGTGAAAAAATAATTTTAAATGTTGTTCTTTACATTTTTTATTGTAAAGTCATTAAGAGTATTTATTTAAGCATTTACAGAAAATAGACTCTGAAATTATGACATTTCCAAGGACATTTTTAAAAATTCAAGACACGAAGAGTAAAAAAAGGGGGGATTCTTACACCACACTTTTTTTTAAGAAGACATTATTCAAAACTTTAACAATAATAAACATATTTTATCAACAATTTTAAAACTCTTACCTTCTATTGTGTGAAATGAGAAGAGACCATGAAAACAGCTATGAACACCACCACCCACATCTAATCAATTATGAGTTAGACATATCATATTTAAAAATATAGCTGACAGTTTATGCAGTGTTGCTATCTGAATAATAACGTATTTTCAGCACTTATTAAGATGTAATCACATTTTACATAAAGCAAAGTAAGTCCATAAAAATTATCTTTACAAACCTATAATTACTGTTAAATTTATGAACGGAAATTCGTATTCAGCTTCTAGTGAAGCACCCTGTAACTATATAGCAAATTAAAACCTTGTAATAATATACTAATTTCATATTCTAAAAGGTGTAAATTAAAACTTTAAAGCCAGTAAAAAACCTCTATTTCCACTGTTGACATGTTTCTACTCTGCCTGAGTCCTTTTCAAAACAAATAAATAAAACTATTCTAAATTTGCACGGTCTATGAAACGCCATAATTGAGTTTTCCATGTATTCTTTCATATTATGTGCGTTCTTTTAAATTTTACTTGGAGGTTTATTTTATTTTTATAAATTTTAATCATAACCATTGAGTAAAAGTTGCGCCAAAAATATGGCTTGAGCTATTCAATGGTTATGAAAACAATAATTAAAATAAACCTCCAAGTAAAATAAAAAATAACGCACATAATATGAAAGAATACATGGAAAACTGAATGATGGCGTTTCATAGACCGTGCAAATTTAGAGTAGTTTTATTTGTTTGTTTTGAAAATGACTCGGGGGTGGTCGAAATATGTCAACAGTCGAAATAAACGTATTTTTAATGGTTTTAAAGTTTTAATTTACACCTTTTAGTATTTGAAATTAGCACCCTGTAATTTTGATTCAATAAGCTGATTTCGATCGTGATTACCGTTAGAAAATTTGTTTCTTGTTGATATTCCTACCACATCTTAAGGCTGCTAGTCACCCAGCTTCCGAATTTAACTCGCTAATGCTAAGGCTATGGACGTTTGATGCATTCGTATATTTAAAACGACATCGCCTCTGAAAATTAATATTTTTAACTCTTTCTTTCTGTGCACTCTTCTTAAAGGCTCTCTCTTTTTAGTGCGTTCGTAATTATATAAATACAGCACCTATAGTCGTCGTCACCTATAGTCATCCACATGTAACAGAGCAAAAACCACCCAATAGAATGGTCTGAAATTTTAAATATATAATTGTTTCAAAATTTTAACGAGTCATTTCAAATTTTATGAAAATTGGATGTATAGTTGAATTACAGGGAAAGTCAAAATTTTTCCGTTACATTACGGCCAATGGGAAAAAATATTTCAAGTGCATTTTAATGATGTTACAGCCTTTCGAACAGAATGAAATTGATATGCACTTATGAAGTGCACTAAAATATACATTCAGTACAATATGCGGTGCAAAATATATTTATAAAACTAGTTATAGTACGAACGCACCTTGTTTGCCACGTTTGACGTGCAATTTCAGGCTTGTTTTCTTAGTTCTCAAAGTGTTTCTAAATATATGCTTAGTTTATTATTTTATGTGTTAAAAGCTGACGAACTCTACTAAAAATTATTGTTTTGAAATAGCTATCAGTACTTTGCTACCACAATTTCCGTACTATAAACATCTGGGTAAATTCCTAATATAAATATTGTTAAAATATACTAGAAGATTATTATTTTAAATTAGTGGTAGCCAAAGCTAAACTTTGATACGGGGGTAGCCTCATAGCGTTGTCGAATCACACTTTACAAATGAGTAGAAAGGGTTAAGGAATCTAACACCTTCTAAGAAATAAATGTAGTTGAAAAAATACTTTTTTCCGATATCTGGAACTTTTTATTGCCTTTGCAAGTGAGGAACTACAGAATCTAATTAAACTAAAAGTTTAAATGAATACATGTGACTGCATTGTCATAAAAGTATGCAAAAAAAATTCTAAAACAGAATTTATCGCATATTTTCTGATTAAAATTTGTTACGTAAATAATACACAAGCGTTAAGTTAATCTAAATCAAACTGAGCAATAAAGTGTGCTCAAAGTTATTTATTGTAAGAGAATTTATTGAACAACTCTTACGCTCATTTAGGGATGTTTCCATTGCTTGAAAAATTCAGTAATTGCATTTTATTACTTAAAGACAGTTAATGAAAATTTAATAAAGAAATGAATAGGATTTATTTTTCATTTAAGGGTTAATTATAATTTGGAAGGATGAGAACGAAACTTGCATGTTAAAAACATTTAATTACAAATCAACTAAAATGTTATGAAACATTATTAATATAAGTATTATTGCAGCATAAACAAATATCGGAGACATTAATTTCTTCTCGAAGAGATATATTATAGTATGTATTAGAAATCTACAATGATATATTGTGACACAATATGACAGAGAATAATGTCAGGCAAAAGAAAATTGCGCATCATAAATTACCGAAAAAAAATATATATATTAGAAAATTAATGATAAAATTGCGCACAATAAAATTATTCTAAATGTATGAAAAACAAGTAAACTTTTTCGGATATGAATAGCTTCAATAATATATTTCAAATTTCTTACGACTAAGTGTTCTTTACAAAATTAATAATTAAGTAATACTGAAGTATTTGTTTAACCTAAGCTGATTGATTAACATGTTCCACGGCGAAACTCGATCGAGTTTGGCAGCACATGTACTAACGTTAAATACAATGTTAGTTAATATATTAAATCCGGCATTAAAGATGTTTAGTGTCAGAATTGAGACATGCTTTAGCAATGAATTTTCAACTTCAGATGTCTAACATAAAATTAATAAAGAAAGCAACAGCCAAAAAAAAAAAAAAAAAAAAAAAAAAATCACGCGGAACATATGTAAAGTGACGTGAATAAATTTAGATATATAAAAATGAAGAATCTGATCGTTAATCAAAACTCTTGCGACAACTTCAAAAACAGCTATTAAAAAGATATTATGCGTTTGCATACATTTTAATATGAAGTAAACAATTTAAACGGAAATATACATACAATCAAGTAAAATACCTTTTTATTGGATAATGGTTTTCAAAACATTTCAAAAATAGCTCTTGAAACAATATTATGCATTTTTATACATTTGCATATGAAGTAAAGTCTTTAAAATGAATTGTACATATAAGCGAATAAAATACCTCTTTTATTGTGAACAATAGCTTTTTTTTTCAAGTAATTGGTCAGGTGGAAAATAATTTATTTAATCAGTGACAACAGGATATATCTTGCTACTTGAGCAATGACACTAATTTTGCTAAATTTTCATTTTCTTTAAAGCTTTGAGATTTATGTTATTACACTGCAAATGAAACAAATTCGTAAAAATACGGAAATTGCACTAGAAAAATACAGAAATTTCTTTTAGAGCGTAAATAAATAAATAAATATATATATATATATATATATAAAAGGCTTTGTGAAAACGACTAATCAAACTAGACTTTTAGCAATATTATCCGTTAAGGATATTCTTAAATCCATTTTCCCTAATTTCTGACGCATTCACGAAATGATTTCATCGGAGAAAACAAATCCTTAAAAATACAGAAATTATATTGGCAATCAATGGAATTATTTGTACAATGTTACATAAAAACAAATTTTATTGTGTATCTATCCTACCACCTGATAAAGTCTGTCCAATCTTATTTCAGTCAAGGTGTTTATATTGCCATTTGCTTAAATGAACTTCTATTTTTAAAACAACTTTATTTTAGATGCTCACTATGAATGTCATTAAAAACCAGTATCCGCAAAACAACTCTGTTTAACTGATCACATTCATTATCTGTCCCGTTTAAAGATTTTACTTTATGTTAAATTATACGTAATCAAGTACATAATGTCATTCTAATTGCTAAATTTTTAAATAACAGTAATAGTTTTGATTAACGATCAGATTCAGTCACTTTTCCACCGCTAAATTAGTTCGTGCCACAGTTGATATTTGACATTAGTGAAAACGTTCCGTGTCTTTTCTTCACAATTTTCCTGTTTTTTACATTATACGTTAGTTAAAAAGTCATTAATTTAAAAGGCCTCAAGTATGGACACTAAGAATTGTACGCTAAATTTAAGACATTAATCAGTTTTGTCTTTAAATTAAAGTAGATGACAATTAATCAATTTTATTGGTTTATTTAAATGCATTGAAGTACCTTATACTTTTAAAGAGAATTCTTAATGCTAAGAAAACTGTAATGCATTTTTAAAGGGAAAACAACTGTTATGAAATCCTTTTGAATTTTTTCTCGAAAACTACTGAAGTGATCATAACAGATTTTTTCTAATTTTTTGGTGCTATAATCATCTATATTTTAATCTTTTTTTTTTTTTTTTTTTTTTTTTTTTTTTTGTAAAATACATTCTTTTATAAAATCGCTAATCTGTACTAATATTATAAAGAAATAAAGTTTGTGTGTTTATTTGTATGAGGTAATCTTTGGAACTATCGAACCAATTTAAAAAGTAATAATAGCAAAATGATGGTGACAGTCCCTGTTCCAACATATACTATATTTTAGGTCGATGCCACCAACCCTAAGAGGGTGCGGAGCAAAAAAAATTCTGATGCTTTTTTAAATGAGATTTTTGTGTTACTTAAGGCCCTAGAAACTTGAATTTACGCATGGTAGTTACTTACTCGATATATATGCATTCTACAAACAGTTTCTAAAGAAATCGAAATTTAAAAGTGGTCAAAAGGCGCGAAAAGCGTTCTAAAAACTTTCTAAATTACGATTTCTACGCAATTTCAGCAAATACCAATGCGATTTCAAAAGTAATGGTAATAAGTTGATAGCGACAGTCTCTGTTCCAACATCGACTATATTGTATGTTGATTTCGCCACTTCTAAGGGAGTGCAGGAGCAAAACACGTTCTAAAAGGGGATTTTTGTGTTACTTAAGGGCCTATAAACTAGAATTATCGCATGGTAGTTACTTATACATTATAAATTCCCTATGAACAGTTTCTAAAAAAAATCGTAAATTAAAAGTGGTGAAAGAGCGCGAAAAGCTTTCTAAAAACGTTCTAAATTACGATTTCTATGCAATCTCAGGAATTACCAAACCGGTTTCAAAAGTAATAATAGCAAATTGATGGTGTCAGGCCCTGTTCCAACATAGGTCATATTTTATGTCGATGCCGCCAATCCTAAGGGGGTGCAAGTGTGAAAAACGTTCTAAATTTCGATTTTTATGATACTGAATGAGCTAGAAATTGGAAATTTGGAATGATAGTTATTTATAAGATGTAAATGCTCTCTAAGAGCATTTTTTACTCCTTTTAAATTTCGAATTTTATAGAAATGCGCAAAAAGCGTTCTAAAAGTGTTCTAAATTACAATGTTTAAGCAATCTCAGGAAAAACCAAACCGATTTCAAAAGTATTGGCTGCAAATTGATTTTGGCAATCATTACTCTAATATACGCTAGGTTTTCTGTCAGTACCACTACCACCTGGGGATTGCAGGAAAGAAAAACTTTCTAAATTTTAATTTTTGTGATGCTGCAGGAGCTAGAAACTTGAAATTCGGCATAGTAGTTACTTATAAGATTTAAATGCTCAATTACAGAAAAAAAACTGAAAATTAAAAAGGACGAAAATGTGCCAAAAGCGTTCTAAAAACGTTGTAAATTATGATTTTTATACATTTCTTAAAGACAGAAAGATGAAATTTGATGTGGTAGATGCTTATAAGATATAATTGCTAACTAGAAACAGTTTCTAAAAATTTTAGAATTTAAAAGGATGAAGTGAGCGAAAAGCTTTCTAAAAATGTTCTAAATTGGGATTTTTATAAAGTCTCGGGAAATATCAAAACGATTTCAAAAGTAATGATTGCAAACTGATGGTGACAGACCCTGTTCCAACATAGGCTATATCTTTTGCCGGTGTCACTTCCACCAGGGGGTTGCAGGAGCAAAGAAACGTTCTATATTGTGATTTTTGAGATACTGAAGTGTCTAGAAACTTGAAATTTGGCATGATAGTTACTTATAAATATGTTCTCTATAATATAATAAATGTTCTCTAAAAACAGTTTTTAAAAAATTTCAAATTTAAAAGGGTGCAATGAGTAAAAAGCGGTCTAAAAACTTTATAAATTACGACTTGTATGTTATCCCAGGGAATACCAAACCGATTTCAAAAGTAATTGGGGCAAATGTATGATGACAGTCTGTGCTCTAACTTAGCTATATTTTTTGTTGGTGCCATTACCAAAAGAGGGGTGCAGGAGCAAAAAACATTCTCAAATTACAATTTTTGTGATATTGAAGATTTGCTAGAAACATTAAATTTAGCATGGTAGTCGCTTATGAGATGCAAATGGTCTCTAAGAGCACTTTATAAAAAAATCCAAATTTTAAAAGGTTTAATAAGCTAAAAACGTTATTAAAGATTTCTAAATTTCGATTTTTTTGAAATTGTTAAAGATAGAAACTTGAAATTTCGTATGGTAGTTGCTTTATGATGTAAATGCTGTGTAGGAACTGTAAAAAAAGTCTAAATTTAAAATGGTGAAATAAGAGAAAAGCGTTCTAAAAGTATTCTAAATTACGATTTCTTTTGAATTTTTAAAGATAGAAACTTAAACTTTGGCATGATAGATACTCATAAGATCTAAATGCTCTCTAAGAACGGTTTCTAAAAGATAAGAAATTTAAAGAGTTAAAATGAGCGAAAAGCCTTTTTAAAACTTTCTAAATTACGATTTCCGTAGAATCTCAGGAAATACTAAATCGATTTCAAAATTAATGTAGGCAAATTCATGTGACAGTACCTGTTCCAACATATGCTACATTTATGTTGGTAACACTTTCACCATAGATCGTTAGACTAGAAACTTGGAATATGACATGATGGTTACTTTTAAGATGTATATGAGTGCTAAGAATATTATCTAAAAAATTGTAAACCTGAAATGAAAATTGAAATGAGCGTAAAAGTTTCAAAATGCATTCTAAATTATCCTTTATTTAGAATTAGATTAAGTTCTCCTTATTAAATTATTTCTCACTTTCACCTAATGTAGTTTAATAATGACGTTCAGTGAAATTGTGGAATAATTAGTAATTTTTAATTATTCTTAACAATGTAATTTTTCTAATAAAAATAGGCACATAAATACCACTTGGCATACTTCAGCTATTACGCGTGCAAAGCCGAGGAATTACTAGTTAAAGATAAAGAAAAAAAAACTAGAAATTTTTGTTTGTGAAGTCGCATAAAGATCATCATATTTTATTTTTATTTTTTGATGAACGATCAATTTTATAGTTTGGCTAATGCCAAAAAACATCTTTTTATTGGTTCTGTATTTCCATAGAAAAAGGAACTTCATTATCAGGCATTTTCGCAAGTGTTATTGCCCCTTTATAGTTATTACTATTGTATGAATTTGATCCATTTTTTATATATGAGTCTTCTGGTAATTTATTAATACTGTAACTTTCGTTACCAACACGTTTACCTTATAGCTATAGCGATTTTTTGACATATTAATCTAAAATTTGTTTCTATGGACATCTAATAGTTTTTGCATGGCTTGTATCGTATGCAGTTTAAAACTAGTATAGTAGTATAGTCGGGGATTTTGAAGCAGATGACTACATTTTTCTAGTTCAGAACTCATTTTCTTGTATTTTCGCATTTTTGATTTTAGGCAAGTGGTAAAAATTCTTCATTATAGCTAAATAGCATGTAGTGTTATAATTATTTTCTCTTATGCTGTTTTATCAGTGTGCAATAACCTTTTCAAAGATGTGTGTTTGAAAACGGTAAATCATTCAGATTAGATCATTGGCCACAGCTTCTGTAATGGCGTCATTCCGGTCAAAGTGGCCACAAAGAGATCGGGTAAAATGGCCAGATGGCTACTTTGTCCAGAAACGTTTTGTATTCATTGTTCGTAACAAAATACACCTCAAAAGTTTTTTCTTTGAAAGAAAAAAGTACAGGTCAGGCAGTAACTTCTGCTGCAGAGAAAGGCTTTCTCTGAACATTTGAAGTCTTCTGGGGTCACTGTCTATTCGTCCGATTGATACTCATGACTGCTGTTTACTTTATTTTGTAACGATTTAATACTTAACAATTACAGGTCGAGAGTGCTCTGCTGCCTGCTTTACCTTCGACTGCTCTTCTCCGTTTCCTATACTTCTGGACTCTCGGTGCGATCCAGCACATACTACTTACTGAGTTGCTATTGCATGCTATCATACACACGCAGCATCATTCTACGGATTCCATCCATCCCACCCACTGCCTGTCGCGAGCAAGCGCCCCAGCGGGCAGGAACTTCTTAACAAACCTGCACATCTCATCCTTCTCCCTCGCTCCCTGTCTAGTCCAGTCAAATTAGGAAAGTTTGCTGAAATAAATGCTACAGCGATAAAAAATTGATACAGTTGTTCATTGATACCAATTAATCACTAGATAAAAAGTCCTGATGGATAGGAAGTGAGCGAGGGGAAGGAGGGGCAAAAATAAATTTTGCCCCCACTTTTTTTAGGTTTTTTTTTTTTTTTAATATATATTCCAGAATCTATGGGTTTTTATGAAAAAATTGCTTTTTCATAAATTCTCTACAAATGACGGTATACAAAGTGGAACCTCGGTTATTCGTCATTCACAGGATCAGAACCTAGGCGGAATTTGTCCAGTCAAATTAGGAAAATTTGCCATAATAAATGCTACATTGATAAAAATTTGGTACAGTGGCTCATTGATAGCTACTAATCACTAGATAAAAAGTCCTGATGGATAGGAAGTAAGCGGGGGGAGGGAGGGGAAAAATAAGTTTCCCCCTCCCAGTATTTTTAGTTTTTTGAAATATCTCAGAAACTGTGGGTTTTTGCTCTGGCATAAATTAAAGAGCATTAATTCTTTACAAATAACAGATATAAAAAGTGGAACTTTGGTTATCCATCATTCACGGGACCGGAACCTTGACGGATTTTTCACAAAAAAACTTTATTTTTTAAATTTATTTAATTTCTGTTCAAATTTATTAAATATTGTCACAAAAAATAAATAAAATAAAACAAAAAACACTCCAATACTGCATGAGATAATGGAAGGTAATTAGTTAATAAAAGACAAATATTCAGCATTAATGGTTTATTAATGTGAAACATCATAACTGCGAGTATAATATACAGAGGAAACTAAAATTAGATACATACTAATTTATATTTAAGTATATATTATGTAATTATAAAGTAGATAAGTCTTTAAAAGGAGTCTTTATCCTTCTGGCTTGTTTTTTCCTTCAATATCATCATTAGTGAAAGTGCATAGGTCGTTAGAATTCATTATCATCACCTCATCTTCTTCATTGTCCTGTTCAACTCCCCTTGGTCCTGAAGACAAATATTTATCATTAAGAAAATGTTTAGGCCATGCGAAGCATTGTTAGTGCGACAAAACATAATAGAGAACAATGAAAACTACTAATTTATCACTAAGCAGATATTACTTACTTACTAAGTCGCAATGTTCTATTTTCTTTTCTTTGACACATCATCATCAGCTGAAGTGGGTGGTGCATTAGAAGGTGTTCTCAACAGGACTGAATTCATTATCGCCTTCTCATCTTTTTCCTCATCATGTCGATCTACATATTTGGGTGTAGCATTCAGAAAGTCACCATGACAGATGTTGCAGATGATTGTGCAATTAATGTCTACTTTTTTGCATCCACACTTAGCTCCACACCCAGTAGTGCATTTGCAGAAGATGATATTTAAGACAGTCTCAGTTGCGATCGAATCCTTGGTTGTTATGGGAATATGGCGATTCTGTCTTCGTTCCCAACCCCAAAGTTCGGCTTGTTTATCCTGGCCTAGCAACTGTTGTAACTGGTGGTACACCCGGAAATAATGCTGTCTGGTGCTCCTTCTGTTGGTGGGGGGGATGAAATGTCAGGTTTAACATTCGGTATACATTTTGCGAAGGAGCGGTATCAGAAAATATTTAGAGATGTAGCTGTGGCGGGTGTTCTATACAATCTCAAAAAAAGTTGGTTTCCTGCTTCTGCAACAGCACATGGTCGGATTTACTGTTATTGAACATATTAGCAATTTTGTGTACGTCTTCTACTAATACTCCCAGATCCTCCATTTTCACATTTTTAAAAGCTGTGCCTGTGAATTCAAACGGTTTCAATGGAATAACCAGCAACTGCCCAGCAGCCTCAGCATTAGGCATTTTAGTTAATTTCGTGATTGGCGATCCACTTTCAATATGTGCTGGTGTTACACACTTTCTGCCAACCATGGAATGAAATGTGTTAAGAGCATCTAGCATGAAAATATTAAAATAAGCGTTATCGTAAACAAACTGACAAAACATTCCTCGTAAATCTGGTTGACCATGTTGAATGGCAGACATTTCAAGCAGTCCGGACTCATAATAGGGCGAGCAGAACCCCAAATTCGAAATGAGATCGACTGAGTTCTTGTGGTCATACATTTTGTCAAAGAAAAAAATAGAACATTACGACTTAGTAAGTAATATCTCTTAATGATAAATTAGTAGTTTTAATTGTTCTCTCTTATGTTTTGTCGCACTAACAATGTTTCGCGTGACCTAAACATTTTCTTAATGATAAATATTTGTCTTCAGGATCAAGAGGAGATAAACAGGACAAGGAAGAAGGTGAGGTGGGGATTATGAATCCTAACGACCCATGCACTTCCGCTGATGATGATATTGAAGGAAAACAAAACAAGACAGAATGATAAAGACTCCTTTTAAAGACTTATCTACTTCATAATTACATAATATCTACTTAATTATGAATTAGTATGCATTTACTTTTAATTTTCTCCGTATATTATACTCGCAGTTATGATGTTTCACATTAATAAAAACTTCATTAATGCTGAATATTTATCTTTCATTAACTAATTACCTGCCATTATCTCGTGCAGTATTGCAATATTGGAGTGTTTTCTGTTTCATTTTACATATTTTTTGTGACAATATTTAATAAATATGAATAGAAATTAAATAAATTTAAAAATAAAGTTTTTTTTGTGTAAAATCCGTCAGGGTCCCGGTCCTGTGAATGACGGGTAACCGAGGATCCAGTTTGTATACCGGTCATTTGTAGAGAATTTATGCTCTTTAATTTATGCCAGAGCAATTTTTTCATGAAAACCCACAGTTTCTGAGATATTTCAAAAAACTAAAAAAAGTGGGGGGACATATTTTTGCCCCTCCCACCCCCGATCCCTTCCTATCCATCAGGATTTTTTATCTAGTGATTAGTAGCTATCAATGAACAACTGTACCAAATTTTATCAACGTAGCATTTATTATGGCAAACTTTCATAATTTGACTGGACAAAATCCCTCAAGGATCTGGTCCCGTGAAAAACGGATAACCGAGGTTCCACTTTGTATACCTGTCTTTTGTGAAGAATTTATGCTCTTTAATTTATGCCAGAGAAAGTTTTTCATGAACACTCATACTTTTTGAGATATTTAAAAAAAAAAAAAAGTGTGGGTGGGGGTGGGGGGATTTCTTTTGCCCCTCCTTATCCCCCGATCACTTCCTATCCATCAGGACTTCTTATCTCGTGATTAGTAAGTATCAATGAACAACTGTAAAAATGTTTACCTCTGTAGCATTTATTTCTGCAAATTTTCCTAATTTGACTGGACTAAAAGGCTCCGGTCACGTGACTGACGAATAACTGAGACTCCACTGCGTATAACATTTGTAGAGAATTTTATGCTCTTTAATTTATGCTGGTGTAATTTTTTTTAAGAAAACCCATAGTTTCTGAGATATTTTCGAAAAACTAAAAAAAAAGAGGGTGGAGGGACTTATTTTTGTCCCTCCCTCCCTCCGCTCCCCCCGCTCACTTCCTATCTGTCAGGACTTTTTACCCAGTCATTAGTAGATATCAATGAGAAACTGTACCAATTTTTATCTCTGCAGCATTTATTGTGGCCAACTGCCCCAAAACGGGCTTATTTCATTGGACTAGTCGGGAGGGTCGGTCTGTGCCCTATTGGATAGCTTATTCTGTAAGTGTTTCACTTCACGGAAATTTATGGAAATACCGCCCACTGTCGTGATTCTGGCAGCTTCAGCTCTGGCTGAAAACTGTATTTTTTAAGACCTTAATAAAGGCGACCGGGAGAGACACTATGCTCTACAGACTTTGTTTCCTTGTCTGATTAGTCCCTCTTAGGCAATCAGAACATAATACTTATTCTTAATGTGTCTTACTTTAGCTTGTGTTGATTAACTGTACAATCTGAATCAATGTGATTTGTTCATTTACCTATGCAGGCCGCTTTGGCCAGTCTAGATGAGCAAAGTGGCAATTTTGTGATTTTTTTTAAAAAATAACCTGCCCATTTAAAAAATATTTTTAACAAATTAAAATAGCAATTGAAACTAAAGTTATTATAGTTACTATCGGTATTTTTTTCGTACTTTACTGATTATAAAGGTATCATAAAATATTCTCCAAACCTTAGAGTGGCCACTTTATCCTTCCTTCCCCTATGATATCTGAGAAATTTTTCGAAAGTAAATTCAATAAAATAAAATAAAAATACTTTAAACAAGTTGGTAAGTGTGATCGCAGATCTCAAAGAGGGTTACGTTTAATATCTCTTTTAAGACGCTTTATCGTTAAATTAATAAATCAAAATTATTAATTTATAGTTATTAAATCTTTACATAAATGGCAGCACATTATATTTAATTTTAATAGAATTAGGAAAATATTTTTAAATCAAATTAAAAATGTTCAAGAAAAATTATTTAAATAAAATAAAAAAATCCGAACATTTTTTAATTTAGCAATTTCAAAAATTTAGCTCAGGAATAAATAAAAATATAACATTTATAAAAGCAAAAAATTTGTTTAAAACGTATTTAAAATACTCAAATAAATATAAAAAAAAAATCCATATGAATACTTTCACTTTCCAAACACTCACTAGATTGCGCAAAAAAAAGGATGTTAACACGTATTAGAATTAACGTAAAAAAAAAAAAAAAATTCAATTGCTGAGTAATACTGAATGAACATAAAAAAAATTGTCCATAGAATTCTATTATTTCAAAAAATTGCATGGCAGCAGCAAATTTTTTTATTTATTTCATATGACAATATCTCCATATTATTAATCATTAATAGCGAGGAATTTTTTTAAATTAAATATGGATTTGATTACATAATCTGAAATTTTAAACATTAATTGTTAATACACGTGCATTTTTTGAAATATAATTGAATGATTCTCCGGATTTTTTTTAAATTGAAATTCCCGAAATTCCAGATTTTCTGTCTTAAAAAAAAGATAGCTTAAAAATTACCGCTGCGCAAAAAAATAGAATAAGCTTTTAAAATGGCTCCAAAAAGGAAATTTATTTTAACTAAATCCATGTGAAAATGAAGTATAATAACAATAAAAATCAAAATTTTAAAGTTCTCACTGATAGATCCAAAGCCACAACCTTCTGTGTGGGAGAGCAACGCTCTTTACCAGTGTGCTACGGACACTCTCCGAAATAAAAAGAACGAATTCATTTAATAAAAATAACCGTTATTTTTAATAAACAATTAAATTTAAAAAATCAAAAAAACCGACTGCGTAAAAAGCGAACTAATTAATTATTTCTCATCAATGTGAAGATTTTTTTTTTCAATACCTACTATTAGCTAACACTCTCGTAGCTAACTTAGCTAACTTAGCCTCGTCTTAGCTAACACTATATCGTGTTCCAATTTTCAATCGTTAATAAAATACTTATTATTCATCCAATCAAGCTCAAATAATTTTTTTTAAACTTGTAGTGGATGACACTTGATGTTAATCCAGTTTTTTTTCAAATATTAATTTATTAATTAAATTAAATTAATTAATTTTCAATAATCGAGAGAGCCTTCTTCTTGTTCAAGGTATTTTAAGACCGAGAGAGCCCTCTTCTTGATCAAGGCATTTTAAGCGCCACTCAAAAGGAAAGAAGAACGGGAGAAAAAAAATTCTCTTATTGACCTAAGTAGGAATTGACTTAAAATATTTTTTTTTTTATATTGCTTGTTTATATTACTCACTTATTTTTTTTAATTTACTTGTATTGATGACTTTTAAGTTGTGTTTACTTTTTAGTTCCTATCTATAAACACTGTTTTGATGAGGCCTATAGATGTCTACGATGGTTAGAGTTGCAGTAAAGCTAGAGATCCTACATACACAACTTCTAGGTTGTATAATATTTTAACGGATCTTCTGACCGTAAAATAGTCAATGAAACATCGTCTTCATTTTGAAAGACCTATCCAATGATATGAGACTCAATAGGGTGCGTAATTTGTTTTTTCGTCTCAACAGCCATTTTGTATATTACGGCCGTCATTTGAATTTATAAAAACAAATCATAGCCTATAACCATCGGGCCGTTAAGACAAATTGATTGAGACCTCATTCATTAAAATTCATTCAGCCGTTGGGATTTTTCGAGGGTATAAAGAAGCCGCATACACAGATACGCGTGAAACACATAACGCTTCTTTTCAGTCGGGTAATAATACAAGACTTTTTCAAACTTTTATGATTTTGGGTATGACAGGGGGTATTCAGCTTTATGTAACTTGATTTTAAAACAAAATCAAGTTTGTCATTTAAATAGATTCCGAGTATGAGTGCTGTAACGGACAAAATACGAAGCCGGGCTATAAGGGATTATTGAGATGATCAAAACCCTAAAATTGTATTATTTTAGCTTAATTAGTTTTCCCGCTTATCAGGTACAATTTTGCGGTATTCTTTTCGTTGTGGTATGATACTTCTACTGTTTAAAACAGGATTCCGGCATTGGCAGGTTCAATCTTCACATGTTTTAATGGGTACCTTTACACTAAAACTTATTATGAGGTATTCAACATTCTAAACAATTTCGTTCTTAAATGTTGTAGGTCCGTAAGTACGGATGAAATACCAAAATAGGTCCTTGGTAATAAAGAGTTTTAGAACTGCTGCAGTAGACTATCGATTGCTGGACGTACTTGCTTAACTAATACCCCTACTATGCATTTTTCTTCGAATACCGTGTACGGTTATTTCATGTCGGAATATTAAAAATGTAATTAAAGAGCAAAATGAAATTTTAACTTTATAACTTTATTATTATTTTTTCGAAAACATTCATCCGTGTTTGATTTCAATTTTAATTTTAATGCGCATTACACAAGATGTCCGAAAATTCCTGGACACATTTTAAAATTCAATATAAAATCAAGTAATGGTCCTACAGGAGTGCGGTTTAGACGGAAATGCTTCTCAGGATGAAAAGTTTCATCCGTGTTTGATTTCAATTTTAATTTTAATGCGCATTATACAAGATATCCGAAAATTCCTGGACACATTTTAAAATTCAATATAAAATCAAGTAATGGTCCTACAGGAGTGCGGTTTAGACAAAAATGCTTCTCAGGATGAAAAGTTTAATCCGTGTTTGATTTCAATTTTAATTTTAATGCGCATTATACAAGATTTCCGAAAATTCCTGGACGCATTTTAAAATTCAATATAAAATCAAGTAATGGACCTACAGGAGTGCGGTTTAGACAAAAATGCTTCTCAGGATGAAAAGTTTCATCAGTGTTTGATTTCAATTTTAATTTTAATGCGCATTATACAAGATATCCGAAAATTACTGGACACATTATAAAATTCAATATAAAATCAAGTAATGGTCCTACAGGAGTGCGGTTTAGACTAAAATGCTTCTCAGGATGAAAAGTTTTCTTCAAGCGAAGGGAAATAATTAGTTCCGAATTTGATCATAGGTGCCGCCATTTGTCTGTATATTTACTTTCATACATACGTTTTTTTCTAATTTGCAGATTCATTTAGACGCTGTTACACACAAATGATGACTGTCAGTATTGAGAGTTGTCATTGCTGTATCACAGCTTCAAAATTAATCTAAAAATCAGAAAAATACTCATATTTGAAGGCAAGCATACAGACAAGTGGCAACATCTATGATCGAAATTTTGAACTAATTATTTTCATTCACCTGAAGAAAACTTTTCATCCTTAGAAGCATTTTAGTCCAAACCGCATTCCTGTACGACATTTGTTTGATTTTATATTGAATTTAAAATTTATGTTCAGGAATTTTCGGACATTCTGTATGACAAAGAAATATTCTATAAAATATAGTAATGATTCTTTCATCTTAAAATTGTTTTTAAAATCTAGGATATTAATGAAATTTATGTGCACAATGCTATCGAAAATATTTAATTTCAGAAAAAAAAACATTTAATAGGGGTTTGAATGTTCACTTATCTTTCTACATCTAAATAATAAAATAAATTAGTAAGTAATTTTCATTAATTTAAAAATTCCAGCACAAACAACGGTAAATGTAATATAATTGGCAATGCAGTACTAAACAGCTCATCCTTGAAAATTAATAAAGGAAATATGAAACAACTACTCTTCTGTTATCTATTTATTAGAATGTTTTAGCTTCTGGTATGGTGTTTTTGTTGCAATTTTAAATCGTATATCAACATAAAACGCTTACGTTAGAAATTGATCCATAATATTTTTACTAATTGGCTAAAGAGCTATTTTTCTTCTTTTTTAGTGCTTATGAGTGTAGATTTAACTTAATTTTCTTCTTATTTATGATTTTATTGGCAATAAAATTTGAAATATTTGTTAAATATACCTGCAGTCTAATCAAATCAAAAGATCACACACACACACATACCGGGTCTCCCAAAAATAACTGATGGATTTTAAAATTCAGTAATTTACAAACGGTGATAGTTAAAAAATTCTTGCAGGGGTGTTATGCAAGATGTCAGGAGTTGTTCTGCTGCGATTCTCAGTTTTAGTTACAAAAGCATCGATAGATCGCACTGTAAGCAATAACAGCTAAATCCAGGATCAATTTTTAGACATATCTGTCCTTCCGTGCAAAAAAAGTAGATTAATATGCATTGAATGGATCCCGAAGTACCAAAAATAGGGTCTGGACTGAGCACATAATGCTCTCAGCGCCATCTTTGCTTGAAATTCGAACTAAAATCAAGGATCACACTATAAAAACTCCTGAGATCATACTTAACTCTCCTGCAAGATTTTTTGTAAATACCTGTCACCGTTTGCAAGTTATTTAATTTTAAAATCCATCAGTCATTTTTGGTAACCCGGTACATACAACTAAATATATCAATGCAAAAACCCTTAACGGGTTAAAAGTTTGTGACGCAGCACTATATCTTATGCTCTAAGAATTTTAAATATGGAACTTAAAAATAATGATATCAAATTTTGAGTGACGCTATGGTATTAATTATAATCTCTCTATATATTATTTATTTCATCTTTTTATTTTTTTATAATCGCATGTGCAAAAATTATGTTCAATTTAAAAAAAATGTATAAAAGTTTATTCATTGATGCTTTAACATTTACATATCTCATAAATTCCAAGTATGCGTTTTAAAAGATATGATATCAAAATTTTAGTGACGCTTTGATGTGGCTTTAAACGATTTGTTTTAAAATTAAATTTAAATTATTTTTGTTTTGGCTAAGATATATTCACACATCTAAATAATAGTTTTAATTTTCCAATATGCTTTAAATATGTCACTTTCACTGAATTTATATAATGCGTTTAAATGTATTTATTTGAATAAATTGATTTATCCTTTGTCCAATGCTATTAAAAATTTTAAATAAGATTTGCGTAAATAATTTTTTTGCCTCATAGTATCCATTTGAATACATTTCCCTTAGTTTGGATACAATGACGCAAAAAAATTATTTACGCAAATCTTATTTTAAATTTTTAATAGCATTGGACAAAGGATAAATCAATTTATTCTAATAAATACATTTAAACGCATTATATAAATTCAGTGAAAGTGACATATTTAAAGCATATTGGAAAATTAAAACTATTATTTAGATGTGTGAATATATCTTAGCCAAAACAAAAATAATTTAAATTTAATTTTAAAACAAATCGTTTAAAGCCACATCAAAGCGTCACTAAAATTTTGATATCATATCTTTTAAAACGCATACTTGGAATTTATGAGATATGTAAATGTTAAAGCATCAATGAATAAACTTTTATACATTTTTTTAAAATTGAACATAATTTTTGCACATGCGATTATAAAAAAATAAAAAGATGAAATAAATAATATATAGAGAGATTATAATTAATAGCATAGCGTCACTCAAAATTTGATATCATTATTTTTAAGTTCCATATTTAAAATTCTTAGAGCATAAGATATAGTGCTGCGTCACACTCTTTTAACCCGTTAAGGGTTTTTGCATTGATATCATTACTTTTTTGAGGTTATTGAAAAAAATAAATAAAACACTAAACACACACAAAAAAAATTAAAGACCAATACAAAGAATTCATAGTCAGGATTTCAATTCACCTTCAATCTCTCCCCCCTCCCTCCCCGCAAAAAAGGATGACCATACTTCAATTTTAAAGAGCATCGTGCAATGAGATTTTTATAAGAACGCTTTGGTAAGATATGGAAGTAATGTACAACATGCATGTTTAGAGGGTATTTCTGTTGGTTTGCTTCAGAGATATAAAAAGCTATGTTAAATTTTACTATATAAAAAAAATTACTTTGTTAAGAAAAATAGCAAGAAATATTACTCTTTAAACCTTTATATATATATATAACAATCATCGCTCACTTATAAAAGTAATTCCATACATTTATATTAAATCCAAAACTACAAATTTCTGCTTCTCCCTTTTCTCATTCCTAGTGCAAAAAAATTAAACATTCTTTAATTTTATATAAAATAATCTTTCACCATCCCTATTTAAAATTCTTTATTAACAATAATAATAAATCATAATATAATCCCCTGAGCTCCGAAGATTCCACTTCTGCTTTTGCACCCACCTCTCCAGCTTACCTAAATAATAAAATCTTTCAAAAATTAGTTTGAAAAAAAAAAAATCTGCAACATTTGTTGCTCACTAACATAAATAAATAAATAAGCTCCAACTTCCCTAATGTACAGTCATGGAAAAAAAAAAGTAAACACCCCCTACTAACTCCTTAACAAATTACCGTAGAAGAAAGTTACTGGTACCGAACGATTGGAAATAAAGTCTACTTTTAAATGATGTATATAAAATTTGCTTAAGGGGTTATCTACATATTAAAACGAACCATAACTTTGTTTTCTTCAGTAGCAGTACACAATTTTTACAGCATAAATGAATTCTACACAATTTAATTAGCCTAAAAACAAATTTTTATGCCATTCGTACTATAAGTTCCCGAGAAATTAATTATTTTAAAACAAGCTTATTTTAAGGGCTGTATCCAAATTGAAGTTCGGTACTCGATTGTTAACCGAGAGAGCCCCCTTCTTGATCAAGGCACCTTAAGCGTCACTCAAGCAATCAATGAAGTTTGCTAGATTACAGGACAGCATAAGACATTTCAAAATATCTAGTCACTTCTATCATAGACGGCCCCTTAAACCATAATTTTGCCGTTTTTTAAGCATAATTTGAAAACTATTTGGAAGAAAAATGTGAAATTTTGGATTTCCATAAAGCAGGACTTAATAAATCTAAATCCATCAAAAAAATTTTAGGTTACAATTTATAATTTTTTCGAATATTAATTTCCTAATTCATATCATAAAATTATAAAAATTGCAAATTCAACGTATTTATGTTTGGGTATGTTAGTATTACTGCTACACAAAAAATTAGAACATTAGGAGCATAATTTCAGGAGATATGAATAAAAATATGAAAATATAATTTAACATTAGAAGCACTAAATTTTGAATGTTTATATTTCAAAAACTTATTATTCAAATTACTTGAAATTTGGTGCCTAGGCATAGTTTGAACCGAAGATTTGAAATATCTCGTTAAAATTGGGTATTGCCATTGAAAAAAATGAAGTTTGGATTTGTTTTAATATGTAGATGGCCCCTTACGCAAATTTTATATACATCATTTAAAAGTAGACTTTATTTCCAATCGTTCGGTACCAATAACTTTTGTCTACGATAATAATTTGTTAAGGAGTTAGTAGAGGGTGTTTAATTTTTTTCCCACGACTGTACATTTCCCCTCTTCTCCCTCCCCCTACTCCCCAGCATTGAAAAAATTTAAATCTTTATTTTTATACAGAAAATTGTTTTATATAAATTATCCTCCTATTCCTCAAAATTACCACTTTCCCACTCCAGCCTAGAGATTTCAATCTTTAAAGCTTTTTAGAAAATCGGATCTGCAAAGTCTGTTGCTTAATAATAAAATATATAATCATGTACACTTTTAATTATTTTTCACACAATCAATTGATGTCATGATAATAGTTGTTCTGAGCTAATATTGTGTTGGCTGGGCTGTCGTACAGATAGCTCAATTGGAAGAGTACTGGCAATTAAAGCCAAGTGTTATTAAAGTTCACTGTAATTCAAGATGTTTAATCCCTTCGCGACAAGAGCCCTTTGGTTAATTTTTAACCTTTTACTACAGGTTTTTAAAAACAGAAAATTTTCTGTAATTGAATCACAGAAATGCTCCCATTAAAGAAGGTAAACTTTACAATTAAAAATAAGTGGTGAGAATAATGAAGGATTCTGAACACCTTAAGTGGCCAAGTATA
Source organism: Maratus speciosus (assembly GCA_963932465.1). Classification (NCBI taxonomy): domain Eukaryota; kingdom Metazoa; phylum Arthropoda; class Arachnida; order Araneae; family Salticidae; genus Maratus; species Maratus speciosus. The sequence continues at coordinate 328,373,750 of OZ010795.1, forward strand.
CCGGTCGCTCATTCCCAAGGGCTTAAAGATGCTTTTTTGCTATTATAACCTTTAGGATTTACAATAAAAAAAAATCTTAATCACTTCTGAGGTAAATAAAGACAGTGGAAAAAAATCAAGATGGCAATGTTTTGATTGGCAAATTCTGAGCTGAGTAATTTGTGCTACAGAATGAAAAAAATATAAAGTTGTAATAATGTCCTCTTACAGATACTAAATCTTTAAGGTTTTTGATGTGTGAACTACATATGAATACAGTAGAAGATCTTTATAATGCACACCTTGGTATGAGAAGTTGTGCGTATTATAGAATTTTGCATTATATAGATCATATTTCATACATCATTAAATGTACTTCGTATACATGCTTTAAATTACATTCCTTGGAACCAGAAAATGTGTAAATTATGAAATTTTACATAATAGGTATAGATCACACATTATTAAATTACCTTAAAGATATTACCTTGAAATATAACATCCAAATATGCCTGGGCAAAATCATTATAAACAGTGGTAATTCATGACTAACAGTTTTGGGAACACTAAATGCATGGCTGGCCAATTTATTCTTTTTCACTATTTTTAATAATGAAATCTTTGCCTCATTTTTAGCAGAAGTTTCTTTCATTAAATAAAGCAAAAATTTATTTAAAAAAAAAAAAAAAAAAAAAAAAAAAAAAAAAAAAAACTTTTGGAAAGCATGCATTTTAGTGCTGCAAGAAAAACCTGTCATGAGCTGCTCTGATTATAACACTCATTTACAAAAAAATTGAATATAATAACAATGTTTTCATTACTCCAAAATAATGTGTTAAAGGCGATAATGTATCATATTTAGTGTTCCAAGAAATAGCAATATTTGTAAAATTCATGTGCTTCTTAACTGAAAAATTCATTGTTTATATCTGAGAAATACATTACATCTTCTGCATTAAAATTTTTTAGTGGCAGGCGTTTGTGATTGAACAAGGACTGCTTGCAGAGTGCTTTTAAGGATTTTACAATATAAAATTATGGTTCTTGAACTACTATTAATCAAATACAGTAATAGGGATAAAAAAAATCATTAAATAGTTTATTTTAAAAAATTACTTGTATTTTCATCAGATATACTGATTATTACTACAATATGTTATGTGTAACATATTTATTAGAAAAGTTACAACTATTTTCATGAAGTTTTGGATTCCCCACCCCCCCCTGACATACTGTCAAATTTCGCGAGGTTTTTTTTTCTTGTGATGTTCCTCTCCCGACCGAGAATGGAGCGGGTTTTTTACAATCAACTGATTAATTTTGTTTTTCTTTTATTGCTTCTTTTTTATGTTAGTGTGGTGATCTTTCAAATGCTATTGCACAACGAGGCGATAAACGCGCTACTCTGTAAGTGGCACGGCAACCCTCCAGTATACAGGTGGAATTGATAAAAAGAGTTTTTGTTTATATGCGGAATGTTACAGAATAGTGACTGGTTTAATGAAAGCAGAATAAAAACTTAATATTTAATTTAAGATGCGAGTCAGATTAATATATTAATTGAAATGGTTACTGAGTAATCACATTATTAGTTTATACAAAGTCTAATTATCATGACAGCTACAATGTAGCTGCTAATGAAATTTTGTGAAACCAATCTTTTCTAAATAGTAACATGTTCTGAATTGTTCTTATTTACAATTATACTTCATTACCACAAATACCATATAAGGGAGCTGGCTACTTTTATATTTTTTAAAAGTAAATTATTTAAAGCTTTCTTTTAAGCATATTAACTTTAAAATTAAATAAAAACAAGTATCTTACTTTTGCAAAAAAGCTGTTTTACCTTATTTATCTATAAACTTTAATTACTAAATAAGGAAAAGTATCATGATGAAAATTTTTACTTTTAGGAGCTCAAAACAACCAGTCAGTATAAAATGGTTCATTTTGAGCTAATCGTGATAATTTAAGTATATAAAGTAGAATTTACTATCAGTCAAAAATATGTCCAAGACTGAAATCAGTCATGAGACTGAAGGTCTTGCAACCATGGCTGTAATCAATTAGCCTAAAAGAAATGCTTCAGGTGTTTTTTTCTTGTTTGTTTTTTTTTTTCTGTTTTTCTTTTGTTACAGAGATAAACGGCAAGAATTTTTTTTCCCCTTTAGGTTAAATTTTATAAAAATAAAATACTACGATGCTTTAATTTTTGAAGCTGAAAAGAGTTGTATAAAAAAATAAAAAATAAACGAAAGATGTCATTTTAAGTCAATTTTCGTTTATATTATTATTAGAAACGATTCGCAAATGAATCATTTTATAAACGGGATTGGAAATCTTAATTTTGATTTCGTCATACCTTTTATTTAAATTGTGCGTTCTTTAAAAATGAAAGATTTTGTTTAATTTCTTTAAAAGAAAACCCAAAATTAAATTAGTAATCTATCTGTATTACACTCGCATATCACAAGAAATACCTATGCCACACATGAACGTTATTTTGTAAGGAAAACAGTTATAAGTATTGTTGAAAATAAAAACAATTCAGAACATTATACTAATTAGAAAGGATCGGTTGCAAAGAATGCTGTCTGGATAATTAGAAATTGTACTCACTTTCTCCCCTTGGAATACCATTTCAAGATCTTTGATATTTCTTATTTCTTCAGTCAACTTCGCGTATCGCGTAGTGATACATGGCGAAGTCTTATGGCGAACGCGATGAATTTTCATTTCGATACGAGAACTTTCGATAAATATCGAATTTCGATACGAGATTTTTTTTTTTTTAATGTGAAATATTTTCTCCTTAAAAAATGTTTACTTACTATGAATAACAATTAAATAAAATACCTATAATTACAAAATACTGCTCCATTTTAAAAAATCAGTCTAAGTATTTTAAAGCACACAATAAACTGTTTTCGTAGTTTAAAAAAAGATGTATTGGCAATATTCAGATTTTTAACTGTGACCTAAACCGCGCAAAACCGATGTGCAACGTTCTGTCTGCTAGCCATAGAATAACATGTAATCCGCGATCCTAAGAAGTCCATTTTTTCATGCGGATTATATAAAAATTAAGAGTTTTCCTAGATACTAGGTTAGTCTTATCCACTTCGTCAAAAACAGATTCATTTTATATATTAATGTTTTTAAAAAAAATCTAGACCGTTTCGGAGAAAAAAAAAAGACAAACTTACACCATCGAAATTGCTTTCAAAATGGGTTTACAGATCTGAAAATATACTGCACGTAGAATTGTAAAAAATTCAGAATAGGATTAGACTGCAGATATAAGACTGTTTAAAAAAAAACAGAACAATAGGACCTATATTTGATGAGTTATTAACAGGCGGCTTTTCGCATTTTCTTTGATGTCGAGTTAGCTGTATATATGAGTTCCGCCATCTACGAATTCTACGATACGATACGATACGATTTTAGGCTTAAGGCTGCGTCACTCGGAATACTACCGTCTTCCATGATATATATGGGTCACATATCTGTTTGGATATACGTATATATATGTATTAAAAATAGAAAATATCCATCTTATTTAAACTTTTTTCCTTCTCACTGCACATCCCGCGATTTCCACGGGCTACTTAAAATTAGCAAAGTTTGCGCAAACCACGATTTCCGCGATCTTGTTTTCTTATGATCTAATTCTATATTAAAAAAAGAACTATTTTACAAAAAAACTTTAAATATTTTAACTCTAAAATGTGTGTAGATTTGAAATATGTAATAAAATAAATGCGCATTTTTTGAACCATTTTGATAAAAAAAAAAAAAAAAAAAAAAAAAAAAAAACCCGCAGCTAAAGGAATAATAAAATTAAAAGTATATATTATATATCAGCAGCGCATTTGAGACTTTAAAAAAATTAAAATATTTGTGTGTCTGCATATAGCCTTCTCTGTAATTCTCTTTCTTGCGGATAATTTCATTCATTTTAAACATAACTTAGAGTTTTTGAATAGAATGTGCTTTTGTTATTGTTCCAAAAAATATATATGTTTTAAATTCCCAGATAGTTTAAAAATTTCCTCAAAAGAAATATTTGTTGTAATAAATGATAATGCTAAGGAAATGGAATAAACACATTATTTCTTAAATTTTTTTTTCACATAAAATACAGTTTTAAGTAACTAAATGGAATTTAAAATTTAATCCTAAGAACTGCCTTTTGAAACACAGTCATTATTTGTCATTCAATTTTTATGGTGAAAGCTTCTTCCACAGACAGTTTTGTTTGCAGTTTTGATTAAGAACGTTTCAGATATCAATAATACAAGATGAAAACGTAACCTTTTGAGAACATTTTAAGTCTTTTTTGAGACTTATATTATTTACATAGAAATAAAAAAAAATTTCTAATAAGATTAATTTAAATAATTTTTTTAACGATATTTAAATATAATTTAACATTTTAAATCACCGCTACCTGAAAAAAAAAATCAAAATCAAATTTAATAACATTGCAGAATAAAATGCACTTTCATATAGAAAAAAATCATTAAGATAGTTTAAATCGTTAGAGACAATTAAGTTTATCAGTATTTCCTTTTCAAATCTATAATATATTTTTATACATGTAAGACATGAAAAAACAGATTTATTATTTAAGTTCAATTTCTCTTTAGTTTAATTGTATTAGAAGTTGATTAAATAAAGCAGTTAATTTTACTGTTTGAGTAAAAAACGTTGCAATACATTATTATAGATGTTTTTCAGTAATTTAATTATAGTGGACTCGCAACTCACTTATAGTGAGTCTCTAGTATTTGAATGTGAACATTACGTCAAACATTTAACCTGTGTGCACAACAGAGACACCTATACTTTATTTTACTCCAATTTTCCGAGGTGTGTTTGGATCTATTGGAATTTGCAGTTTCGGGTTTTCGCTGTAGTTTTACACAAATAAGCTTGAGCTTTCGGATTTGGATCGGGTCATAGAGTAAAGAGAAAGAATAGAGAAAAAGTATGTGGCTGGGGGTGACGAAATAAATGCAACCCTGAAAATCCGCTACATTCGGCCCAAGCACAACCATGTTCTTTCACGAAAAATAGAAGAAAACTTTTAGTAATATAGTTTTCAATTCATAATACAATGAAATGCTAATTTAGAAGGCTTAAACATAAGTTGATTACTCTCATTTAGAGAAAAAATTGCACGGGTATGTCAAGGAATCCGACCCCTGTTCCAGATGTTTGTTCTGTTTGGGCCGAACGAGGGTCTTTAAATTTGAGTGATAACCGGATTCGTATTGTAAACTGTTTTTATGGAATACTGCATCTCTATTCTTTCTCTTTACTTTATGGGATCGAGTGCTGCCTCAGTGGAATTCCAGACCTGCGTTGAATCATACACTGCTCAAAACAATTAAAGGATATTTGAAGTTTTATATAAAATAAAGATATAAACGAATTTTTTTTTGCCGAAAATAGAAGAAGAGAATCACAAATGCAAATTTTTCTGGTTTTTAAACTGTGGAGTATGCAAATTTTGAGTTCGACGTCAAAAACGTCGCTTCAGCGGCAGCGAATGAAATTTGACTTTCAACTGGATAAAAGAGAATGAAGACAAGGACGATCGGCATTCAGTGATTCCTTTGTTTCGATGAGTACGATGTCATTTGACAGATTCAGAAGCTTTGAGAATTTTTGGTAGGTTAGAAGGGGTCCAAACTCAAGCCGAAGTAGCGCAAGCCATTAGAGTGTCACAAAGTGTCATTTCCAGGATCTGGAACCGTTTTTTGGAGAGTGGATGTGCAGGCCGAAGACCAGGGCAAGGTCGTAGATGGGCAACAACGCCCAATGAAGATCGGTATTTAGCGTTAACAGGTCGGAGACACCGAACCATGAACGCTACTCTTCTCCAACAACACCTTCGCTCGGCTACAGGCACCACGATTTCAACTCAGACTGTCCGAAACCGGCTCCATGCTGTAGGTCTGTATACTCGCCGACCGATGGTATGTGTTAGATTAACATCAAGGCATCGTCGCGACCACAGGGAGTGGGCAACCGAGCATGTCAACTGGAGGAGAAATGAATGGAGCAATATTCTGTTTTCTGACGAGTCCCGTTTTTCTGTGCATCCGGATAATAGGCGTATTTTCATCTGGAGGGACCGTGGCAGTAGGAATAATCCTGCGTTCGTGCACGAAAGTGTCAGATTTGGCGGTGGAGGAGTGTTGGTGTATGGTGGCATCTCCATTGACGGGCGCACTGACCTCTACATCATTCGAGATGGAGCTCTGACTGGTCGCCGATATAGGGATGAGATCCTCAGGCCTACTGTAGTCCCTTACGCTGCAGCAATCGGAGGTAACTTCATTTTAATGGACGATAACTGCAGGCCACATTGTGCAAACCTGGTGGAGGATTTCCTTTTCGAGGAAGGAATCGTTCGAATGGAATGGCCAGCGTGTTCACCAGACATGAATCCAATCGAGCACGTTTGGGACGCTCTAGGAAGACGAGTTTCTGGCCGCCAACAACCCCCACAAACTCTCCAAGAACTGGAAAGAGCTCTTCTGGAAGAGTGGGGCAGAATACCCCAACTCGTCATTAATAGCCTCATTGAGTCCATGCCTCAAAGGTGTTCAACGTTGCTGGCCGCCCGTGGAAACCGTACCCCCTACTGAAAATGATTTTCTTTGAAGAAAACACCTTCTCTTATTCTTTTTTTCTCATATGCACAAATTGTGTTATTTTCCTTTAGTACACAAATGCGCAATAAAATGCATTTTTTTTCTGCCAAACATGTGTAATTTATTCTCATATAACCTACTATGTCTGTCGACCATGTATCAATCAGCTAAACAGTTTACCAGATACAAAATCCACCTAAAACTGCAATATCCTTTAATTGTTTTGAGCAGTGTAGAAGTATTTCGTTGCGACACTTGAAAGTAAATTCAGAGATTGTGGTATAAGCGTTGCCAATTGGTAATACATTTGGTCTTACAGACTGAGTAAATAAAAGTTTTGTTGACAACGACGTATTCTTAATTAGCTAACACTGGAGATGTTAATAATTGTTGTCTTGCAGTTTGAAGTACGCATTGGATTGGGATAGTTGCTATCGAGTTGAACAAGCGGAGGATTTTGATGTAAGTTGAATCTTTTTTAGAATCGGTTAGTTAATGATTGATCTTGCTTATTCGCCGAGTAATCTAGGCTGAATTAGTGACTGCCCGATTAGCTTAAATAAGGGTATTTTAAACTCTAAATTTGAGTCTGACTCAATTTCTAAATAGTGGCCTTGCCGGGCCCGCTACATAATTATCTCTGCAACAAATTCATTTTATGATTAAGAAATATCGTACTTTAGATGCAATATTTCATTTTTGTTTATCAATATCTTCTGGATACCAATGTCGCTCATTTGCGATGCGCCATCTAATTTAATAACTGCTGTACAAACGTTTTCCTATGTTCCCTAAAGAGTTTTGAAAATTAATATCTATGAGCCGTGTACGTGAATAGTCTTACACATTATATGTTATTACAGAAAATACTACGAAGATAATTTATTGATTCCCTTATTATAGGATATTTAATGATCAATATATATACATCAATAAAGAATACAAAGTATTTCAAAATTACCTGTTATTTATAATATTTACAATAACCATAACACTACAATAAACCATTACAATAAACTTAACCATAATCTACAGTTTGAACGCTTTTGCGACATTAGTTTTTACAGGGTTGTCCAAAAGATATTCGTAAGAATTTTCAAGCTATGTTTTTGAGACTTTTACAAAACTTGCTCTATACATTTAGTTAACACATTATGCAAATTATATTTTTTTTATATTCGGGCATGCGCAGTGAATCCTTATTTAGTAAACCTGCTCATTTTCTATCCAATTTTTACTATTTTTTAATTCTGATTGCAAGATATTGTGTATTGTCATATTTTCTGAAAAGAACATTTTTTATATTAAGAACTCTGCTAATAAAGCAAAAAACTTGGCAAAATTTGACACTTTTTTTTATAAAAACCTTAATTTTTCTACGAATATACATGATATCCTCATAAAAATGAACCCAGTATATTACAATAAGGGACTTAACCATAATCTACTGATTGAACGCTTTTGCGACATTAGTTTTTATAGGGTTGTCCAAAAGATATTCGTTCTTTTTCAATTTGTTGACGATCTCCTATGGGGTTTCGGGTAAAAATCTTCACGGAAGTATTTGATCTATACTATACTGTTTACACACCTGGAGTTTCAGGTTAATTCGTCATGTATTTTTCTAGATATTTAACAAAACGTCTAAAATCGCAATTGGCCCCGGTCACCTTTGGCCATATAGTGTGTTTCATTCCAATAAAACACATTAAACATAATCATATGTTTCGAAATAAAAATAATAATACAATAGTAATGGAAATATTTTACAATAAAAATGTATGTCTTTTTGTGGTACCATATTACTTCTTATATAACACACTTTAAGTATATATTAAATTTTTAGACAAAAAGAAAATAGAAAAACTCCTTGCATTCTCTGCGCACAAATTACAAGCATTCGTTATTGTTGTCATATTTAGGTCAAAACTGTTCTTACAGCTTTACATTATTTTTAAATTAAAACCCATTATTTATTCCTATTTCTTTTTAGCTGGTCTAGTACCCATTCATCTCTTATTAAATTATAATCGACCTCTCTTTTTTTTCTTCCATCGCGCACGATCCTTTCAACCCCATTCGGGGTTGAAAGGTGGAATCAAGGGGTTGCATGGTGAAATCATTCCCATTCATAAATTACTTTGCCGTAGTACCGGATCGTACCAAGAGATGACGGTACGTGGCCATTTTCCTCAATTGCATCTGCTTGGAGCTGATTTGCCGCTCACTATTACGTCTATCTGCTTTTATTACGTCACTTCGACTTCGTACGAAACTTTCGAGTGATAGTGCGTTCAACATTTAAGGTTTCAGCAGAAAGTAATCTTTTAACAACCAGATGGCTTTTACGGTTATATGTAAATGAGTGTTTAACGAGATGGGTATATATGCGGGGTCAAAGGGAGGTGAGCTTAGCTTCGTTCCTTCCTGCTTTGTTTTATTTCGTATAACAGTCCAGTCAAATTACAGTTTGAAGTGGAAAATTCTGGTGTAATTCTTTTTAGTGTCTTACTTTATGTTTTCGGAGTTGCTGAACACGAATCTGAAGTTGTCCAACAAAATTTCTCTCGGCAAATATGAAAAATTGTGAAAAAAATCACTAAAAATCGCAGATTTTTTTGCTTTTTGGCTTATAGCTTGCTAAGTAAGCTTTTTACCCAAAAGGTTACCCCATATTAAAATACAGACGAGAAAATTACCAACAATTCATGTTCTTATCATTTTTTTGCGAGATATATGGCTTCGGTAGAGGTGTTGGAAAATCGGCGAAAGCCAGTTATTTTGGAAAATTGCAAAAAAGATATTCTTTTACACCCATTCGGTCCATAACGCTAAAAGTAAACATTTCACTGAAAATATTTGGTAACGTACTCATTTATTATTAGTCTAGATATTATTATGATGTAAGGTTGCAGTGTGACCTCGAAAATCCGGCATTCAGTGATCCGGCAACTTAAAAGATCCGGCATCAAAAATCCCCCCTCCATTTTTTTTCACTTCCAACTTATGCAAAAGTAAAAATAGCAATTATTTTCGAATTAAAACCGAGATTTAAAAAAAAGAAACGATGCATTAGCTGACAGCGATATCGCTGACTCTGTGCCAAATAGAGCCCTCGACAACACTAGTAGCAGCTCAGAGGAACGAGGACGAGGACCTGGCAGAAGATAAGTTCTCACGGAAAAATGTATACATTTGACCGAAAAATTAACGTCATCTTCAAAGAAACAATTTGTATTTCCGAAATTGATACAATTCTCTACAATTTATGTGCAAGTAATTTTTTTTTTTTACCTTGAATAGTTATGAGAAAAACAATGATGAATGCACGAAGTAGTCAGCTGCCTCTTTATTGAAAACATGCAAAATGCATCATTAGACGTCTGCACAGATATGTGAAATGTTAACGTTAGGTTTTTATAGATACAACAAGAAGATTAAAAGTGATTAATGATGGGTTAGTGTTTAATGTTATAATAAAATTGGTAGGTAAGTATTTTTTTATACAACACTTATTAAATGATTATTGACTTCAAATGACACTCATTAGTCAAACCGTGTCCTCTTGGCCAAATGATGCAAGATTGCAGGCATGCCTTCCAATTCTTCTACACCTAAAAAAAATATAAATAAATATAATATTTATTTAAGCACCTGGCCGCGAAAGAGCCGATTTCGTCAAGAAGGAAAAGATTGCTGCCCCAGTCGTAGGCGAAGGCAGCAAACATCCAAGGGTCGAACCTTAAGCTCCTGAGCAGCTCTGGTGCACATAGTATTTTAAAAAACGGTGGAACTAATTGTAATTAAGTAAGTAATGATTCATGTAGCATTTTATCATAACCTTGTTTTTACATCTTTCTTTTATTAACCCTCTTTTACAACTCAAGTCAAGAATAGGTTACTTTTGGACCTCAATTTAGGGAACATATTAGCCTATTATATTACGAACCGCCGTTTAAAAATTAATTTATGATTTATTTCTAATTGTCTGAAAATTAGGTAGTTATACCACTGCATTGAGATAAATATTTCGATCACAAAAATAAAAAAGTTAGTGAAAAAGTAAAGGTGAAAAATAGAATTATTTATGCATATTTACCTTCAAGTACTTCAGGGAATTCCGTATCATCCTCGTCTTCCTCAATTTCAGTAAGAGGGATGTTATTGCAGTTCTTTCGCAATTCATACACATATTCGAGCACTTGAGGCCTGCTTTTTTGCATCCACAGTTTTTCTGGCAGGTCTTCTTGCATTTGCAAGAAAAAAGTTTCAAAACGGCTTGAGGTGCTGATGGCTGTAGTTACTGTCTTCAGACCATCTTTAATTTTCTTCCAACTCAATTGTCCAGGATCTTTTTCATTCCCAAGCCATTTTTGAACTTGAAAATATACCCTAAAGGAATGTTGCTGAGCTGCAAACTCAGTAGGAAGTAAGAACGCCAAATGGATTGATGTCTTGTATGCAGACCTAAGGTAACAAAAATACCTGAGTTTGTTTAATGACGTGGCTTCCTTGTCAGCACATTTATACAATGAGACTAAAAAACAATTGACAGCATCAGTAACTGCATTAGCATCTGTCATAGGGTCTTTAAAAATATCAATGTATTAATTAATGCAGGGTTTTTTTTGAGAGTCTGAAGAAACCTCATCTTTCCTACTTTGAACAAGGCTGAAGTAATATCACAGTCCCCATGGCATGCAAAAATAACATGTTGTTAGCAATCGATTGATCAAGTTTGCAGTCAGAAGAAAAAATGAGTAGTGAAACTGTCCCTTTGCCTGGCTTTAGAAAGTATACATTTGAATGTACACCCCTACAGCGATAAATCATGATAACTAGCACATCGACGTCTTCACCCACACTAACTACAGAGTTATGTTGTAGTGCAAGATCCCTAACTGTGGTGACAGTAAGTGTATCTCAATCCTCTCGTGCCTGTTTTGTGTGAATGTCAGCTACTGCAAATTTGTAATTGTTTTTTGAAAATTACAGATTTCTGAAAAAAATATCAAAAGTACTTACGATTTTCTTGATAGTGACATTTATTCGTAATTTTGTACATGCCCAAATGATATTGACGCGTGAAAAAGAGAAAATTGAACGTTTAAAAAACTTAATCTAGTTGATATTTTATATGTAAAAAAAAATCTGATAAGTAGTGCACTCATTTCTTTTCATGTAATTTCTGAAGCCTCAATTTCAAACAACTATCTTCTTTCTTGGATTTTATACAAGTGACGAATATCGATTTCGGAAATACAATCTTGTTTCTTTCAAGATGATATTAATTTTCTAGTCAACTTTAAGCATTTTTTCGGTGAGAACTTACGTTTTGCTAGGTCCTCGTCCTCGTTCCTCTGAGCTGCTACCAGTGTTATCGATGATTCTATTTAGCACAGCGTAAATGATCTCGCTGTCCGCTAATGCATAGTTTTTACCTCGAGGGGTGGGGGGGGATTTTTTAAGTTGCCTGATCTCTGAATGCCGGATTTTCGAGTTTACACTGTATACCTACATCATAATAATATATAACCTAATAACAAGTGAGTACGTCAGCAAATGTTTACAGTGAAATGCTTACTTTTAGTGTTATGAACGGAAAGGGTAAGAATATCTTTTTTGCGATTCTCCAAAATTACTGGTTTTCGTCTATTTTTCAATGACTCTACGGAAGCCACATGTTGTACAATAAAAATGAAAAGAACATGAATTGTAGGAAATTTTCTCGTCTGTATTTTAATATAGGGTCACCTTTTGCGTAAAAAGCATACTTTGCAAGTTATAAGCCAAAAACCAAATAAATCTGCGATTTTTAGTGGTTTTTTCACGTCTTTTCATATTTGCCGAGAGAAATTTTTTTGGACAACTTCAGATTCGTGCTCAGCACCCCCGAAAACATAAAAAAGACACTAAAAACAATTACATCAGAATTTTCTACTTTAAGCCCTTTTTTAACCTAATTTGACTGGACTATAAGTTCTGTTGTCTCAAAAATGTAGAAGTTCACGTGCAGCTGGTAGTACGTTTGTCTATCGTAAAGGCATGACCAAGCAATATTAATTATGGTTTTAAATGATTTCTTCTAAATTAAAAAGATGCTGCTCGTTCACTTAACCATTTCAAGAATATAATGACATAAGCTCTTCATATATTTTTTCGTATATTTTTCGTTTTTAACGCATGAACTCCTGAGGCGACATTTTGATAAAGATAATTTTTTCTGTACGACTAAAAGTGTTGGTAAATACTGGCTGCGTCTCATCACTAGTTTTGGAGAATTTATTCGTACTTCGCCGATAGTTAGTTTGTTCGCCAGGTTAAAAGTTTTATGGCGTTTTCGGAGGACATTACACTGGAGTTTTTCTTTCAAGTAAATTTTTTTGCTTTACTTCTTTTATATAAAGTTTAACTATTGTATATTTAACGTTGTGCGTTTAAATTAAATTTCGCTAGTTCTTTTATTAAACTCTATTTCTTTTCTTACTCTGTTTATTACTTAAAGTTAAATATAAAGTAAATGTTTTTGAAGTAAATGGATATTTAATAGTAAATTGTTTCTTAGTTAAAAGCCCTTTTTTCAATTAAAATTAATAGATAATAAAGTTTACCTTTGATTGACTTGTGTCCCCTCCCCCCCACACACATATAATTAAGAGTTGTTTAAGGAAAAGAACCCTTTCGGAGTTCGTCTTGTTTTCGGAGTCCTTATTTCTTGAGAAACCGGGTGGTCTAATATTGATACACGGCTTAAATACTTACTTTGCAAACAAAATGATAGGTTAGTCGTAGCTCGCTTGGTATGGTGTTCGCAGGCTGATCCGCTGGCCCAGGTTCGATACCTGAATGCGCTACATTTGTTTTTCTCATTTTTGTTTTATAAAAATACTTGTATTTATAATTTAATAATTTCAATTAAAAATTTTAATATCATATATTAATTATAATGTTAACAAACTTAAATTTATCATTTCTTATTTGTAAACTATTATTTCTCATCCTTTAAAGAGGTTTAAAAAGAAATTGGATCAATTATTGAATGATAAAAATTCCAAAATCGTGACAAAATCTGTTGTGTCGCCATCTAGCTTTGATAAAATAAAAGAATATTCAAATAAAATAAAAATAAAAGCAGAATGAAAATAAAGGGGAAAGCAAAATAATTGAAAGCGCAAGCATACTTATTACAAATTTAAAAATCTTTAATATGCAAAAAATCGGTTGTAATTTAATTCTGATGCTAATTTTTAATATAATTATGCTTGTTACTTTAAAAACAGAATAATAGTATTATCGCATTGACTTCCTTTGTTAAAGCAATGGGTAAATGATGTTTTTTTTAAATCACGAATTGACACAATTGCTCAATATCACTGCATCGATAAAGAATATATAAAATACATTTTAAAAGTGATTTTAAAAAAATTAACAGTTTTATGATGTTTTATTACAACTATTTAGTTAAAAGTAAAAAATTAAATAGGTTAAATTATAATTGATATACAATATTAAAAATTTTAATTGACAATGAGATTATTAAGTTATACTTACAAGTATATTCATAAAACAGAAAATGAGAAAAACAAATGTAGCGCATCCAGGTATCGAACCCGGGCCCGCGGATTAGCCGGCAAACGCCATGCCAACTGAACTACAACTAACCCAGCATTTTGGTTGCAAAGTAAGTATTTAAGTTGTATACTAATATTAGACTCCCCGGTTTCTCAAGAACTAAGGAGCGTTGGATAAAATCCATTGAACCTGACACTAAGGATACATACTACCCTACAACATATATTAAAATAATCAAAATCTGTGATTAACAAGGTTGGCCCTCTCCTTGTTAATGAGTGGTTGGGTACGCAATGTCAATTTAACCCTTTTAATAAATTTCTCTAAAGTTATTGTTTTTGAGCTTTTTTAACTATTTAAATATATCTGATAAATTTTACACCCTCTTGGTTCCAGTGTCCCGTTTTTCATGTTTTGAGACAACTTATTTATTAGATACAGGATTAAATGAATCCTTTGTTGAAATTGTCTTTGCTTTAAAAAATGCTGCATTAAGCATTCAGTCATTTTATTTACACTTGTTATTTTTGTTTAATAAACGTTATTGTTTTTAAATAACTTTTAGTCTGTGTTCATTCTACACACACTGGTTGCACATATTGTTTTTCTTTCAGCTTTTTTTATTGTCTTTAACCTCTTTTTACACTTTTTGGCCTGTTAGGATTTTAGCACCTGTTACGACGCTTCCAGTTTGCATTGTAGGATTCTCTACTAGTTTATTATTTGTTTTCAGACTGTCCGACACATGCACTTCCGTTCAGGCTGAGCCATTACGGTTTTATGGGCCTCATAGCGCATCATGCTGGACATCAGTTATTTTATTTAAAAAAAAAAAAAAAGTTTATTTCCAAAAGGAGGCAGAGAATGTCTTCGAATAGACCAAAATATTTTTTAATTAAAAATAAAATAACTGGGAGGTAGCGTCACAGCTTTGCAACCAAATTTAGCGTCGATCAATTTAGCATATATGATAGATTACATGACACATATAAGAAAACTGACTGTTTGCTGGCGCACCATAAAATGTATACGTGTTTTTTGGCGGGGGGGGGGGGAGATGGGACGTTGCTGTAGTAAAACAATCAGGTGCTATGTGAAACAAATGAAAACTCGACTGTTTTTGTAATCAGCCCTCAAATTTGTATGTTTTTATATTTTAAATTAAAATCTATTAGTCTACTATAATAGATAATAAGTAAACCTACACTGCTTAAAAAAATTAGGGGAGCAAGCAAAAAAGTGAAAAGAATAGTGCAAAACAGCCATGTATGGGCATAAAATGGATAGTACACGTGTATCAATGCGCAATACGTAAAAAAAAGACGCAAAAAATTGTAAGGGAGCTTTTATTCTTTGAAAAAATGAAAAGAACATGAAAAGGTGGTTTAGGGCAACAATTTGGTTTCATGTAAATGATAAAGATGTATTGTTTAGAAATGATGCAAGATTTTTAATATGGGGAGTGGTCTCCTCGAACACCTAAGACTGACACAACTGTTTTCCATGGATGCGATGAGGTTATCGATAAGACTCTGGGGAAAACTGTTCCACTGCTCAAGAATTTCAATCTCCAAGTCCCGGAGAGTAAAAGGAGGCCTCGGTCTCGCAGCAATGCGTCGTCTGAGTATGTCCCAAACATGCTCGATCGGATTTAGGTCAGGAGAGCATGCTGGTCATTCCATACGCTGTATTGTTTTAGCTTCAAGCATGTTTTCCACAAGACGAACTGTATGAAGTCTGGCGTTATCATGCATGGAAAAAAGAAATCACTAATTACTGCAACATAAAATACGACATGAGGTCTCAGTATCTCGTCTGCATTACACCGGACAGTCAAAGTGCCATTCCGAATGATATGCAGGCCCGTATGTCCACCTATGGTGATTCCAGCCAATAGCATCAACCCACCTCATCTGTAAAGTAATATTTCACGAACGAATGTGGGATTATTTTGAGTGCCTTTTTCTCTTCATGCCAAAACACATCAGATGTCACATTCAGACTGAATGGGGTCTCGTCTGTAAACAGAATTTGACTCCAACAACTTTGTCTCTAAACTCGATGTTCAGTTCCTCAACTTTTTTGGGCCGCACAGTGGCTTGAGGTCAACGGAATACAGACCATTGACATATGTGCATAGAGACCACCCTGATGAAGTCTATTTCGGACTGTTTGGCTGGACACTTTTCGACCTTTGGCCAAGAACATCTGTGTTTGCAGCTGACTAGCATTGCCCGATCCGTCTCGACGAGCTATTAACAGGATATATCGGTCATCAGTTTCTGTGTTAACACATTTTTCACCTTGCACTTGTCGATGACTACCATTCCATGTGTTTTAGAATCGATTCCACATTCTTTCATGAACACTTCTTGCGACTCCAACAGCGTCCACTACACATCGTTGTGTTTCCCCAAATTCAACTGTCCCCATAACACGCCAAGCCATGGATTGCGGTAAATCATGTTGTTGTGACATTTTCAAGCCACCTTTTCTCGAAACACAAGCTGGGCAATTGTATTTTACAACCTAGCAGTGAAACAGACGTTTCTGCAAAATCTCGATTTCTGCACTCATCTCCTTTTTCTAGTTTTTGCCGTCATAAACTTTAATTTACATGTGAAGTTTTCTTTATCTGTTTTCTACAACATTTTAAATTATGAATGTTTTAATTTATGTTACTTATCGGTGTAAATATTTGCGTAATTTCGTTAAAACCATGTGCTCCCCTAATTGTTTTGAGCAGAGTATAATCTACAGTTTGAGTTTTCTTTGCCTTGTGCAACATACGCCTGGTGAACAAATCGTGTACTGGCGTGTTTTTACAAACTAACTTCGGATTTGTTGTTTTTGAAATGTTTAACACATTGAAAAAAAATAACACTGGTGAATCTCTAGTCACATTCTAAGACACAAAATGATATCTCCGAGTATCAAAAATTTAAAAATCAAAATGAGCGGAAAACCCTGGCGTAACTTCTAAGAAACAAGAAAAAGAAAGTCAGCGGTCACTGCGATAAACGACTTTCCGAAACAAAAGGTATTTTTTAAATGACAAATATTATTATTTTTTAAACCAGACATATTATTGCAACCGAAAAAGTACCATACATGTGTATTTTTTTTCTTTTGTTTCTTGTATTTATATCCGAAAAATGAAGATGGCAGCTTAAAATTTCAGAAAAAACGATAAAATGTTATAAATGTTATAAAAATACAATAAGCGATACAATGTTATAAATATGTTGTATGTATGATATTTCTTTCAATTTGTCACTATGTTATAGATTAATACTTTTTAACTTTCAATTTTAATTTTAATCTTTTCTTTTACAAATTTTAATTATTTTTATTAACTATTTTTTTATTTGATTATAATTTGTTTCATTAAATTTAATTACATTATTTTTTATTTATTTACTATTGATTTTTTTCTGTTCTCACTACACATTTGCTTCCTCATCTGTGAATTATCAGTAATTATTCGTTGTTTTAAAAAATACTATTTATTCATTTCTCTCTCATCTTTTTATTTTAGTTAGAGTATTTCTATTTTTGTACAGAAAAAAATATTTTATTTTATTTTAATTTATAATCTAACTTTTATAAATTGTTTAATCTCAATTTATTTTATTTTTGCTATATTATTTTAAAATTTATTAATTATATTCGTTTTTGCATATTTATTCAAGTATATCACTTCAGACAACATAAGGCAACATTTATTCATTTTCAAATCTTAAATTATAAATTACAAAGAATTTTTTTTTCGGGACATAATAATTAGATTTTGTGATTAGTTAAATTAGACAAATATTACTAATTTTATAATTACATGTTTAATACGGATTTATTTTAGGAATTCGTCCTTAAAAGTAAAAACAGAACCATTATAACATCACTCCTGTGTCTGTCTGTCGCATCCATTTTTCTCGTAAACGTGGAAAGTTCAAATTGTATGAAATATTAAAGGATATTAACCCATATGCTTATTCATTATTAACCATTCACAAATATATTTAGGAAAAATGTAGAGGACTAATTATGTTACTTGAAAAAATAAGTCTTTTCTTTGTGTATTCTGGGAAAGCTTTCATAACGTCGAATTCAAAAATACATTTCTTTTAATTTTAGGTATCATATTTTCAGAGATATCGTCGAAACTGTAATGAAAAATTATATCCCTCGAATCTATTTCGAATCTAATGAAACTAAAATTAAGAAAAAAATTGGGGTGGTAGAAATTGATTTAAGTCTTACCGGAAAAGTATAGCAATTACTCTAGGACACATAGTTTTTGAGAAATTCTCATGTTCCGTTACACACTAATTTCGTTTTGCGGACATTCAGCAAAGGATTTGAGGAGCGCTGGACGTAAGTATCATCTCAGAAGTATTAAAAGATTTATTAAAATAGCAAATAAAGCCTTTGTGCAACAATATTAAAAAGCAGAAAAACCAGCTTTTAAAAATGCACAAATAATACATGAAAAGCAGCAAAGAGCTGTTTCGAATCTACTAACGAGATTCTTGCAC
Source organism: Maratus speciosus (assembly GCA_963932465.1). Classification (NCBI taxonomy): domain Eukaryota; kingdom Metazoa; phylum Arthropoda; class Arachnida; order Araneae; family Salticidae; genus Maratus; species Maratus speciosus. The sequence continues at coordinate 328,392,507 of OZ010795.1, forward strand.
TGAAGAAGAATCTCGCTAGTAGATTCGAAACAGCTGTTTGCTGCTTTTTATGTATTATTTGTGCATTCTTAAACGTTGGTTTTTCTGCTTTTTAATGTTAAAAGGTTGCTGATAACGATTTTCTAGAAAAATATCGGTAATTAGATGTGATATTAATCCTTAAAGACATGGACGGTTTGGATATTCATAGAGACACAGGCGTCGTACTTTATGCGCCATGAGTTTTATTAAAGCCTAAATAACAACTTTCAATGATATATTTGTACAATACAATTCCCAGTTACTATATCATATATTTATTGTACGGAACCCTCTGTGCGTGAGTAATACTTGCACTTGATGGGTTATTTTTCTTTTCATCTTACTCATTACAAATTACGTTACGTAAATTAATTATAAAATCATTTTTATTTACTTGTCTAGTTATACGATTGCCGTCAATAGATGGCCTCAGATCTGTTTTATTCCACATTAAAACATAAAATCATACATAATTTTCATTCCTCGATTATGATATTGCTTCTTCTTTTTTAACCACTTGGAAAAATGGTTATTGTTCTCGTCAGGATGGGAAATCAAAAGCATATCTGAAGGTTTTTATTGGTTTAATGCACATTTTATACGTGTTTTGATTGGTCTATACAGTAACCTGTATTTCCTTTACTTTCAACAGAGATGGACAACAGAGTGTTGCCACTATGATAAAAAAGTAATAAAAACTACAAAAAAAAAATTAATAACTCAGAAACAAATTGAGATACAGCTTTCAAACAAATTGCATTTAAAAGTACATTTTTTTTCTCTATACGACGATATAAAAAGTAATAGTGTGGGATGTTTAGAAGTTTAAGAAATAAATTTCATTTAAAATTGACCGTCAGATTTCTTGGAAATCTAACGATGGAAAAGCCTTTTCCCGAACAGCCAATGAAATGCTTGGATGATACGTAAGTTTCAGGTGAATAATACTTACGAGTCGCAGGCGATTTTCGTCGATTGGAATTTTTACGTGTAATAACACTATTAATGTTTAATTCATGGCGTACGTAATGTATGATCAGCTCCGTGCGATTTTTTATGTCTTAAATTTTAGTCTTCGAAAAAATCATTTTCCAAATGGTCGCTGTAATTTGATAAATTGCTTTTTTTTTTGTAATTTTTTTTGTACTTTTTTGTTTGTTGTTAAAATAGGCAAAATTTTACTAAGTTTATTATTACTTAATTTTTTAATAATTAATCATTTCATCTTACTCCTTACATATTTATTATTATTTTACCTCTGGGTAATTAATTTATCTTCATGTTTATTTTATGGTTTAGGTGTATTAACTGTTAACACGAACTTTTTCCACGATTGCGGGACCTATATTCCAGTTCGGTTGCACAAAATTATGGGTGTTTGAAGTTTTTCTCACAATATAATGATTTTAATGCTTTTTTCCATTTATAATAATGATACATTTTTTAAAATAAAATATGCATTTTTGCAAATTTGCATTTTTCTTTCTTTTATGAAAACAAATGATTTATCCAATCTCAATTTCGTTTATTTTCATATGGTATATCGCAGTCAATGGGACAATGTAAAGTAAACGAATATGCTTAAACGGAGTCTGTTTTACACAGAAATCATTGTTGATTCCTTACATTTTGGAATATCACCCTTGATAATATATATATATATATATATATATATATATATATATATATATATATATATATATATATATATATATATTTTTTAATCGTACACTTTTTCATCACTTCTGGATAGGAGAAATTTTGTACGTATTTTAATATTAGGTAATTTTTATTCATTTTTATTCTACCACCTATCTACTATCTAGCCATACCACAATTCAGAAAAATTGTCTTTCTACCGTAGATTGCTCTTGAAAATATCCTAGTATGAGGGTACAGTAGAGGTTACTTTTTCAAATGTGATGTGGTGAATAGAATTTAAAAAATCTCACTAGGATTTGTCCGAACCCGTATTCATAGGGTTAATGTATATAATTCGTTTTTACACTGGTTTGACTAAAGAAATAATTTTATTTTATAATTTAAATGAAAGTATCTTTAGTTAATCTTTCTTTATACTATTATAAATTTATTTAAAGCACGGATGGATTTAACTAATTTAATGTTTTTCTTTTATTTCCCATATTAAAGATTTTGTTTACTCATTTTTCGATTTAAGAAAGTTCTATACCTAATTCTATTCTTTATTTTGAATATCTGTTCATAAAACGGTAGAAAGATGATGTAAGAGCCTCTCTTTCTTTCACACAAACACACACAAAAACACACACAGTTATTATCATCCTTGATAGATATGTTACCGTTAAAGTGTAAAATTCAGTTATTTCATGAAATAACTAGCCAAGTCCGTTAAAATGTGTAAAATTATTGGATTACATGGTTTAACTAGTTATTTTATAGAATAACGATTGCCTAACCGTTAAAGTGTAAAATAATCATTTTGACATTAAAACAAATCCGTTGTTTTGGAAATTAACTGATGATAAATAGTTAAAGTCACTCGAAAACTACATTTCAAATTATTAATAGATGAATTGATAAGTAATATATAAAAACAGAATATATAATATAATAATATTTTTATATTAGTAAAACAGTAATAGAACATATCAGAATGCAGTGTGGCAATAGTTATATTTAAAATTTTTATAAATTATAATTACGTAATTATTAGGTATTTTGCCCTATTGGTAAAAACATTTACACTTTTTAAAACATATTACAAATATTTTATCCAAAACGCAAAATATAAATAATTCTTATAAAAGAAACAACAACAACAATAATAATAATAATAATAATAATAATAATTTTAAATATTATTAAAAAAGGACATGCTGGCAGGAATAATTATGTTATTTAATAGCAACATTTCATAAACTTTTTTTTAGATTAATAATTCAAGAGCATTTTAATTTAAAATTTATGAAATACTTTCATTTTATTTTCCATTATTTATAAGAGCAAGGATCGCTGTGGTGAGACTTAGATTTGCATTGCATATTATTTTTGATACAGGCACACTTTTTATCATCACACAGTGCTTACTTCTGCAACCGAATTCAATATTTCTTTCACGAATAAGTATAGCACTGCTTTACTTTGTTTCACGCTTTTTTATCAAGGATTCCAACCGCTCTTGCATTAGGTTTTTCTTATTTGCCGATTGATCTTTCATGCCTGTAGAACTCATTGTTTTAAAAAAGATTGCAAAAATCTTTGAGAATAATCCCAAACGAAAAACGCTAACATAAATACACCGCTTACAAATTTATGGAAGTTCAATACACATATCGACAAAACATGCAATCCGAAAGACATTTAGCAACGAAGAAGAGGTCTAAAAAGAGATCTAAGAAAAAACTGACTAAAACGGCTATAATCGGTTCAAACTACTTTCGGGTGCCGTATTTAGTACTTTAACGGTTAGACAATCGTTATTCTATAAAATAACTAGTTAAACCGTAAAATTCATTTGTATACACTTTAACGGACCTGATTAGTTATTTCATAAAATAACTGGGTATTTTATGACATAACGGATTATACGCTTTAACGGTAACAGATACACTAAACGTAATCCAAAGAAATTTGCTTTTGTTCACAGTCTTTTGTCACAGTTTCTTTTATTGGAAAAAACACATTAACATATAAACTGTTTAAAAAGCAATCAGTATTTTTACCCACGAATTATTATTGATAGTTCACCTTTGTATGCATGAAGGTGTTTTCTCAAGATTTTTTAAAGATTTTTAACCACCCGAGCGTCTTGAGGGCTTTCCTGAATTTTCATAAAAATGCATATAAAAATAATCTTAATTTTTTTCTCCTGTTTGTTTCTAAAATACACTTCATGCTCCTTTATTTGATATACATCTAGAAATACAGTTCTGTTTAAATTATTTTTGTCTACAACAGATTAAAGTTTTTTGGGGGGAACGGAATAATATGTCCAAACCGCTCAGAAGGTTTTAATGGCGTTGAAATATTTTTTTGTTTTGTTTCTAAAATTACAGATTTTTTAAAAACTGGTTTTTGTAAAGTTTTTCATTTATTAAAATGCAAATAAAAATGGTTTCACTTAATTTTTCTTTACTTTATTACACATTTATTTAAAGGAAATGCTGATTATTGAAATAAGTGAAAATATTGATATGCTGTTAATTTATTTCTCATACTTTAGTTTTTTATTTCTCGTTTTTAAACGTATTTTTTGTTTTAAAAATGCTTGCATATTTTTTCACGTTGTATATTTTGATCGTCTACGTTTAACAAGAAAAAAATGATGCTGTAACAGTCCCAGAACGAGGAAAAAATTGCATTTAAAAAAAAAAAAATCCTTCTGGATAGATAATACAAACCCAATGTGATTTTAAACCTTTTTGTTTTTATTTATATTATTAATTTATAGAATTCTTTTTTTTTAATTTATTGGTTTTTTTTTTGTCAGAGGATTTTAATCTGTCAAAATTTACATTGCATTTGCATCTTATTTAACTATTTTTAAGCTGCCATACATTTACTACATTTATTTAGAATCAATTGTACATGTCTTGTTTGCTATACTATTTTTTAAAAATAAGACTCTAAAAATAACTTATAATAAAAATAATAATGCTTTTTATTTATTTATCACATGGTAGGTTTTTTATTCTTGTTTGGTTTTAAGAAAGCATTGTTCGAATTTAAGAAAGCATTCAATGACGTTGTATACTTCCATTATCTGTATTTAAAAGAAACAGCAATGCTATAATAGATGTTGATTATTGTTAATTCTTATAGCAAACAAATTGCTTGTTTGTTATTTTATATTTAAAATAAAATTTCTAAAATACCTAAGCGTTTTAGTACGCCAGAACTATTTTTTCAAAACTTAAAATACTAAACAAAGGCTTCTTATTTGTTCCTCATATCAATTAGTTGATTTGACATATTTCTGACAGTAAAAAAGAATTGATCCATGCTACGACATTAAGCATTAGAAATAATTTCAAATAGTTTCTTTGCATTTCATCTATAAATATAAATCTTGAAAAACATTTAAGAATTCTACCACTAGAGTGGGATTGTCGGCATATTGTGAAGTATTAAATAATGGTTTATCGTTAATCAAAATTATCAGAAATGTTCTATATTTAAATAAATTAATAAAAGTTCTTTATGTCAATGTTATGGTAATGTTCTTTTGTTAGTGTTAATAGCAATCTTTAAAAAATATGTCAGAGATTCCTTTATTTGTGTATTTTTAATGATAAATTAGCCTGTGGTTCTTTCAGTGGTTTGACCGTAATTTTCCTTTTCCAGAAAGCAATTTAAATTGGCTGTAAATATATATTTATATATAGAAATATTTCACTGAATAATGTTTAAAGTTTAACATGAAGGGATACAAACGGCATATTATCAGCAAAAAGCAAATTTTTTAAAAATCTGCTTTTTTACTAGAATTTTTATAAAAATGCAGTAAAGCTTATGCTAAACAAATTTCCCATTGTAAAAATGATGCCGTGTGAAACTTTATGGTATTTAGATCACATTAGGTAAAAATCGGTCTTCTTTGACAGAAAAGTTTATATTTCATAAATTTATAAGTTTTAAACATCCATTATATAAAAAAATCTTTTTTACCATTATTTTTGTTGTATTTTTTAAATTTAATCCTTTGAATTATATGATGCTAGTTGTTCATCTAAGGATCATAAAGATTCATTTCTATGAATCATAACATTAATTAAAAGCCAAATGCTAGAAACTGTTTCTAAATGGGTATTTATGGATATGTATAGTATTTATGGATATAATTAAATCTTTGAATAACAATTATTTATTACAACATAAAATAGGCAATGAATTGTATTAATTTAAAACTGCATGAATGAAAAAGAGAGGAAAAAGACTGATTGGGAGGGTAGATGCGAGAGTACGGATAATGGGCGGTGCAGTTTGGCATCTTAATATGCAGTGATGGATTAATTAATAATAAATTATATACTAGAATTCTTGAGAATCATTTCATCACTATTATTATGCATTTTTGAATCAATGCATAGGCATACATGTCTTAGTTCTACCTATAGTTATTAATATTTAGTATAAAACTAAAATATTTTTTAAACTCATTTTATGGATGTATATTAAATTCGTTAATTATTATAATTAAAGTTATTGTTATTTTATTATTTATTTAAATTAATACATTTGACATGGTTATATGTACGATTGCTTGCATAGTACTCTTTTCTAGCTTAATGCTGGCATAATGACGAAATTGAACATACATTGTTATCTGGAATCTGGAGTACTATGAGACTGAATATTATTCCAGATTTCACATGTTGTTCATACTTTATTATTTGTTTTGGCTATTTTAATTCTTCTTATTAAATTAATGAATTAAGTTTTTTAATAGGTCAATCACTCATTTTTATTATTTATCCTTTAAGGTAACCTGTCATCGAGAGGTGTGTAATTCAGCTTTCTGCTATTTCCAATTTGTGCCTGGTGATATGTATTCGCTGTTTCTAAATGGATACACACACACATACATATACAGTGGAACCTGCTAAAGTGACCACCTTGGTAAAATGGCCACCAGGCCACCACTTTAGAAAAATTTCAATCGTGCTCATATAAAATAATATCAGAACTATCCGGTAATGTGACCGCCTGTCTATAGCGTAAAGTGACGAGTTTGCCTGCCATTGTCAAAGTTATTGGAACTTGTAAAACGTGACCATCTATTTTTCTCCATGCAGAAAAGTTTCCAACTAAAAGACAGAAGTCACCATTTTCCGAAATTTTTATTTTCATCCATAAAAAAGTACAGGAATTTTTCTCCTATAGTGACCACATGCTTTTTTATAAAGTGACAAGTTTGTCGTTTATTATAATGATATTTGCACCTGTCTAAGATGACCTTCCCTTCCCATTTTTCTCAGGAGGAAAGAGAGGAATTATAAATAAATTGCCTTTTGAAGATGAACCATGGAATGCTAAATTATTCATAAATTTTAACAGTGGTAGCACAACATGCAATTCCTCCGTTGATCAAGAAAGTTTGAAGCAAGAAATTTGCGATATCTTTAAAAATGAAAAAGAAAATGAAGAAGATTGTGTCAGTGAAGATGGAGTTGAAATAGAAATAAACGGTTAAAGGCGAGTATTACTCGCGTACAGAGGGTTCCGTAGAATAAATATATGAATTTGTAATTGTGTTATTAAAAAAAAAGTTGCTAAAAGAATACTAAGACTTTGTAAAAAACTATACAACGCAGAGTTGGGTATAACGGCATATACTAGAAAAGTATAAATGGATATACCATGAAAGTTCAAAGAGATATGGAACCTAAATAATATCAAATATAGCTCTTCTGTATAACTCATTTTTTAATATTAACCTAATCTGTTTATGCTGAACTTATTTCGGTACTGACAATAAAAGCAGTGCATATTTAAACTTCATTTGGCATTTCATAAAACTAAATTCAGCATAGTAATAACATATCTTTCTAGAGTGTAGCTAAAAAAAAAAATTTGTTCAAAGTTTAAATTTGGCATTGTGCTAAGCGCGCATCGAAAGGAGGTCGCAAAGTTGCAACGCCGACTTGGTCCGAGCCGCGTTTTTCCAGATAGGTGTTGCTGCTGTATACATATGCAGCTAACATGTTCGCGATAGCATTTCAGCTGCTATCGTCTTAAAACATCATTCGGATCTATATCCGATATTGTAAATAAATAATTTAATACAATATTAAAATAATAACACCATTTGAAACACGTACTCTAGCGAAAACATACTGAGCACGCTAGCTTTATTGAAATCAACCACGCTATCTGCACTGAAGATACAGTTACAGTGAAAAATATACAATATTCATAAGGTTAAATAAATGAAATGTTAAAATACAAATTAATTTACAAAAACTATTCTGAAGATTAAAAATACATTTTAAGATAGAGAAATTTATTTTAAATTATTATATTAGCAAGAAATGTTTTATGTGCAATTATAAATATTATTTCAAAATTTACTACTTGCGATGCGACAGGCGTAGCTTGTTTTCATTTGTATAGAGTCGCCATCTGTCGGTGTATTATGACCTGACATAGGTTTTTAATTAACTTTTTAAGTCACTCGAGGCGTATTGAGTGATCTACTCAATCCAAATTAGTCGCGAATCCCATAGTATTTACGTGATTTATTCTAATTAAGGGGTCTTAGGACTCTAAAGCTTCAAAATTTTAGAAATTAAAAAAAAATTTAGATGTTAAACTCCTATCTTTTCTAAACATTTTGATATAATTGTTTCCTTGAAATTCCCATGAGAACATAAATTATGGCTTTTAGGATTATATCCACTCAATATCTGAAGTAGCATTTCCGAAATTTTGAAGTCATTTTTCTCCAAATGACGTTTTTAGGCATAACGCGCAGGATACCTCAAAAACTTCTGAATATTTTTTCATAAATTTTCGAGACATATATTTCATGATAGTCTGTATAAACTCAACCAAAAATTTCATTTTTATTGCTCAAAAATTATTTTTTTAGGTGATTATAATGTTGAAAGTTTCAAAATTTTGTATTAGCTAAATGCAACTTTGCATAAAAAATATAAAAAATGTTTTAAGTAGAAATATTTTAGTTCAGGTTAATTATTACAATCTGAAGTATAATTAGGCACCAAAATTTTTTATTCTAGTTGCAATATTTATTTTGTAATCCTGCGCGTAAGCTGTAATACCAATTTTCTGCTCCACAAAGGCCTGACAGCTTCGAACCCCATGTAAATACTAATTCAGCATCTTGCAATTTTTTAAATACATGAAATGAAAGAAAATACTTGTATTTTCCGTCCTAATAAGAACTGTGTTTTAAAATCGTATACATTTTAAGACATAACGAGTAAATGTTGAAAATGCTCTTTTTTTTCTTTTTTTTTCTCCAATTTTATGAGTACTGACATCTTTTAAATTAGTTTATTTTTAGCAATTTGACGTTTATTGCTTTTATACTACTACTGGACATTACATTACACATATATACGATTTAAAGTTCTTAATTAGGCTTTAAAAGACGATCGTACGTAGAGTACGCCGCCCCTGTCATTATGTACGTCCTAACCGTCCGTATCATTAAGAATTAATATCTCAGCTAATTACTGACGATTTGTTTTTGAAAATCATTATCAACAATGCTTTTATACATTTGCTACGATAGGTACCTCCGCGCTGCTCAACACATTTGCTGAATGTCCGTGAATCGAAATTTGTGTGTAACGGCAAAATGCGATTTTCTCAAAAATTATGTGACCTAGGGTAATCGCTATAAATTTCCTTCAAGGTTTAAATTAGCATCTACTACCTCTAATTTTTTCATAATTTTAGTTTCAGTAGATTCGGAATTAGATGAGGGGGTGGGACATGTTTTTGCTCTACATTTTCGGCACTATCTTTGAAAATATATTACCTAAATGTAAACGGAATGTATTTTTGCGTTCAGCGTTACGAAAGCTTTCACATGACCCCACACGATATACAAAGAAAAGATTTTTTTCAAGTAGCTTAATTAGCCCCTCTAATTTTTACTAAATATATTTATGAATGTTTAATAATCTGAAAATATGTGGGTCAATAGTCTTTATTACTTCCCGCAATTTGAACTTTCAACGTTCAATAGTTTACGAGTAAAATGGCTGTGACAGAAAGACAGACACAGGAGTGATCTTATAATGGTTCCGTTTTTATTTTTTAAGTACGGAACCCTAAAAAATGATGAAATTTCTGATGCATAAATGTTAAAGATCTGCAAAGAAATGAAAACATTGCGCCCTAAATAACTGCCTACGCAATGCTGGAATACGCAATGTATTGATGAAACTTGAAAGCATAATTGAAAACATAATTGTTGAAAAGAAGTGTTTTGAGCAGCGAAACATTTCTGACTTTATTGCTGTAAATGAAACTTCATAAAAGTTTGTATAATATTTTAATGAATAGTTTTTTACTGCCAGATATAGAAACGTTATCATTATGCAATCACAATCAAAATAAAAATGCGTATTAATTACAGTGTACCTTGTCGTTATGTGTTATTTAAATCAGTCACTAAGGAATTTCTTCAACGAAATTCAAAAGAAATAAGGTGATTTTAAGTTAATTATCTTCTATGTACTATATTTTAAATTAGCAATTCAGCTTTTATAATTGCTAATTAATTAATTCATTACATAGTATAATGCATTTTTTCTACGTGTATGTTAGTTTGTTTTATTTTTTGAAATCGCAAACATATTAACGTATCATTTTTAAAGACACTTCATAAAGTGACCACCTCCATATAGTGACCCTTTTAGCCGGTCCAGAGGGTGGTCACTTTCGGTAGGTTCCGCAGCATATATATGTGTATGTGTGTGTCATTAAGCATATTCATTTAATTTTTTATTCATTATGAACGCTGTAACTGCCTAATTTTCAAGGGCTTAAGAAAATCGGATCATCGGAAAAAAAAGATATTTTTACCGCCAAGTTTAATTCTTAGAAAACAAGAATTTTCATTACTGTAGAATTATTGCTCATTTTTGAAGAAATATTATTTGTCATTGAGGAGTATTTTTATTTTCAAAACAATTAATTGTGAAGAACTTAAAAAATATTATAGAAAACTTTTATATAAGAAGAAAGTTCTTCCATTGATCGTATTTATTATCCCGGTTAAAGATTTACTCCATACTAAAACATATAAAAACGCATAAAAAGATTTAATATCTTTTTTTTTTTAAATAAAGGTACCAGTTTTGATTAACGATCAGCTTCATTCATTTTTGCTCTGGTAAATTAATTTCTTCTGCACTTGATATTTGATATTATTGCTCAATGTATTTCGTGAAAGTTTCTCTTGTTTTTTTGCATTTTAACTTTTGAAGTTAGAAAGTGATCAATTAAAATCTCTGAAATATGGACACTGCCAAATTTTGCGTAAGATTTAAGATATTAATTAACATTCGATTTAATTTGAAAAACATTATAATCAATCAATTTCATCATTTAAGATAAACACTGTGCAATTAAAAAATTATCTTTTTTTTTTCTTTTTTGTAAGAAATTTTATAATAGTTTTATTATTTTTTCATACACACATAAAAATTTGTTATGCATGTTACAATATTAAATCTATCTCCACGATTTTCCTGTACTGTTCTAAATTACTTATCTATATTCACTAAATTCTTATTCTTAAATAATCTCTATCATTAATTCTGTTAAATTCCCTTTAATTTAATGTCTCACTTGTTTAACTCACTCAATCATTACGTTTTTGGTAATTATTACCCCTGAGATTTCACCCCGCTAGATATAAAGTTTTTACCCATTGAATTTTTCCTTCTTGACGTAATCAAATGATTACTATTATCGATAGATATTTTTACATTGAAGCTATTAATGGAACTGCATCGTGAGGTGTGAGAACTGCTGCCCGATCTTATGGAATAAAGTCCTGTGAACATTATTGCTTTCCTTACTTGTCTTCTGGAGAAATCCTAATTTTCATTTTCATTGTCTTTCATCATAAGCCGCTGTACTGACAATCATCTTTAATGAGAAATGATCATCGAATATAAAGAGTAAGCTGTTCGATTAAAAAGGCGAAGCTGTTACTCTAATTTCCTTATCTCATGTTCGTGCATCTATGCGCCAACTCCATGCTACATTCATCTTCTGCATATATTTCGCTATGAGTTCGACGATATTATTTTCCAGACGACCTTCGGTATAGTATATGATAGCTAGATTCCACCATCTATCTGTTTTATAACATGCATATTTTTCAAAAAAAAAAATAATAATAATAATCTTTTCGATCGTTTTTGCTCTTATTAAAAATCTCTTATGCCGTATTAGATATACACTGTTATAGATTTAGATTATGTAAGATCGTTATACAAATATTCTCACACTGAATGTTTCATTCTGTAATACAGGGTGATTATAATTAAAGTTTAATTTTCAAACGGCTGTAAAAAACGAACCACTGGTCAGAATGACCTGATATTTCGTACGAGTATACTTGAAGCAATGAGAATTGTTTTGCGAAAGAAAAAATACAAATATTGACCGATAGATGGAAATATTATATACTCTTTATAAGATGCTAATAAAAAGACGTTACATGCGCACTGCACATTACACGTGTGGTAAAAAAAGCAGGAATTATGCAGTTCCTATCATTCTGCATCTGAGAAGATAGTCATGACTCTATCATTTAAGCATCAGGCTCTGTTTCTAAAGTTTTTTTTTACTGGAACAGTGATTGTGCGGCAGTTGAATTGAAGAAATTCCAAACATTAAAGGTTTTCAGAAGCAGCTGTTACCCGATGACTGCATTCGGTCTGAAGAAATTGACTGATAAATGCGAAGAGACCTGTTTATTTGACGGGTTCATTTTCGTTTTTGAAATTTCCACAGTGATATGACCCTAAGGACAATTAAAAACCACTTTTTTCCTATCGATTGTGGCACTACTTTGTCGTACTGAATGTTCTTTGGACAAAACGTGCTACAACAGCATGTCACGTCTTTTAATAAGCATCTTATGAGGAATACAGCGCCATCTTTTGGTGAACTTTGAACTTTTTTATTTCGCAAACTGAAATTCACATGACTTCACTTATACTCACATGAAATGTCAGAACATTCAACACAGTGGTTTTATCTTACAGCCTTTTAAAGAGAAACATTGATTATAATCTCCCTGTACGTGTACAGTGGAGGAAAAAAAAGCAAACACCCCCTACTAACTCCTCAACAAATTATCGTAGACGAAAGTTACTGGTACCGAACGATTGGAAATAAAGTCTACTTTTAGGCCAATGTTAGACGGGCGTCTTTTATGCTGCTCTTTGATTAAGTATTATCCATTCACAATAGCATTGTGAATGGATAATACTTAAGCAAAAAAGACGGCCGTCTGACATTGGTCTTAAATTATGTATATACAATGTCCTTAGGGGGCCATATACATAATAAACCGAACCATTACTTTGTTTTTTTTCAATAGCAGTACACAATTACATCTTAAATGAACTCTACACCCTTAAATTAGTATAAAAACAAATTTTTATGCAATTCGTACCGTAAGTTTCCAAGAAATTAATTATTTTAATACGAGCGTATTTTAAGGGTTGTATCCAAACTGAAGTTCGGTACTCGATTGTTAACCGAGAGACCTCCCTTCTTGTTCAAGGCATCTTAAGCAGTCAATTAAGCCTGTTAGATTACAGGATAGCATAAGAAATTTAAAAATATTTTGTCACTTCTGTCATAGACAGCCCCTTAAATCATCATTTTGCCCTTTTTTAAGCATAATTTGAAAACTAATTGGAAGAAAAATGTGAAATTTTGGATTTCCATAAAGCAGGACTTACTAAATCTGAATCCATCAAAAAAATTGTAGGTTGCAATTCATAATTTTTTTTAATATTAATTTCACAGTTCATAATTCATATCAGAAAATTATAACATTTGCAAATTCAACGTATTTATGTTTGGGTATATTAGTATTATTGCTACACAAAAAATTAAAACATTAGGATCATAATTTCAGAAGTTATAAATAAAAATATGAAAATCTAATTTAACATTAGAAGCACTCAATTTTGATTGTTTATAATTCAAAAACTTATCATTCAAATGACTTAAAATTTGGTGTGTTGGCGCAGTTTGAACCAAATATTTGAAATATCTCGTTAAAATTGGGTATTGCCATTGAAAAAAAATGAAGTTTGGGTTCGTTTTAATAAGTAGATGGCCCCCTAAGCAAATTTTATCTGCATAATTTAAAAGTAGACTTTATTTCCAATCGTTCGGTATCAATAACTTTCGTCTACGATAACTTGTTGAGGACTTAGTAGGGGGTGTTTACTTTTTTTTTTCACGACTGTACACTGCTAAAAATCTGCAGCATTTGCTGCATAGTCACTCACCCACTATTATAGAGTATTTCTACTCTGACCAACGAGAATGCTCCATAATATAGTCAAGTTACCGTTTTCTATAAAAGCGGTGGAGTGACTATGCAGCAAATGCTGCTGATTTTTAACAGTGTACATTCCTATTACTCACGCGTCATATTTCCAATTACTCACGCGTTTCAGTTTTTGCTTTGTACGTCAATATCTTAACAAATATGTTACAAATTATATTTTTTAATTCGATATTTTTTTTAATTAAACAAGGATTTTATCTTTCGTAATAATTACTGAAGTAGAGTGTTCTGAATTCAAATAGTATCCATATTTGCAAGTAAAGCTATTCAACTGATTATAGTCATTATACCGTTTAATGTCTTTCGATCATATAATATTTGTAAGAGATGATATTTTAATAGCTGTTTTTTAAACAATCGAAACAATGTTGATTAACGATCAGATTCATTGCTTCTAAATTAATTCGTATCGCACTAGATATTTGTTTTTTTATAGTTTTTGTATATAACGTAAAAAAATCTGAAGTTAGAATGTCATTAATTAAATGTGCCTCGAGTTTGGGCACAAAAACCTTCACGCAAACGCAAAATTCAAGATATTATTAAGCTTTGCATTTAATTTATGGTGATCGTTAATCAATTTACTTGAAAATGGAGTAAGTTCTGAATTCGACGAGAATGTTTTTTTTTTCTCCAGGCACAGTAGATTAGTTGTGTTTTATTGAAACCATGTATACACAGGGTAAGTTACATATCCCATAAACAAAAATTAATCCGACACAAGGATAAGCTGCAGTCTACCTGCATTTGGTGTAGATTCAACATTTTTTGAAGCCATTCCTTTAACAAATATTATTATACAATAATTGTAATTCGACAATCATTGATACTGCAAGGCATGATCACCATTCAAAGATTCTCCTGGCCAATTGTTAGCAATTTAATTTATTTTGCATTTACGGTATAACTTGATGGCATACCAAGATACAACGATGTAGTGTCAGCATTTACTATCTGCCCTAATACATACTGCCGTTGCATTTTTACTTTCTTATATCTTTACAAGAAGAAAGTATTGGATTCCGGAAAAAATTGACTCCTGGTTTACAACTGATATACAGGGTGTCCCTAAACTCAGGGTACATACGTTAGGTAGTAATAGAACACAATTAGACAAGCACAAATAACCATACAATCCCTGGTCGGAACGCAAGTCGTGAAAAGCTAGAGCGCGAAACATACTGTGGTACAAAATGAGTTGAAAGAAGATAGACAGCGATGGAATGAAAGGAAACCGATAATAGGAAGAAAAAAAATTATTCAACAAAATGAATGTAAACAACACGTACGTCCCTCATCACAGCAAGTGCTCAAATTTGCAGCCGCCAACAGTAACGCAAGCTTCACACCGTCGATGGAATGACCGCCGTACATTGGCAGGAATACCAGACATCTTTCGTATGATGTCAGCAGCTACGGATATCCGAGCAACAAGGTCTTCAACGGAATCTATGGGACCATCATCGTAGATGAGGCTCATCAAGAGACCCCAGAAGAAAAAGTCCAGTCATGACAAATCGGATGAGTGGTTGGCCAGTTGATTGAGTATAACCTTTGGGCTTCCCTTGCATAGCCGTCTGCCTCTCCTTACATGTAATGCATCTAGGCCTTTTCCTGATTTGAGTAAGTGAGTAAGTATCCATGTCCTGTGGGGCTATGAGAATGATAACGAAAAAGGACAACACCTCATCAATCATCTCAATATGATGCACTTATTAGTCCTAAATGACCCTTTCTCAAAACCAACATTCGAAACCACGCATTTAAAAGGTTGGCCAGATGTATCACTAGCATCCTTCCCTCTGTTCCCAAAAGTTTCCTTATGGACTGTTGAGAATGATATGCACTACGGTGACCACAGGCTGATAACCTTGTATATGGATATCCAAACCCCGAAGCTTCAAAAGCGTAGATATCGGACAAAGAATGTCTCACTGAAAAAATTCAATAGAAAATTATCTAAATCATTGCAAGAAAACAATATAACTTTCCAGGATATAAAAACGACGGGGGCATTCGTAAAAGAGTACGACAACTTTATAAATATAATAACACAAACCTGTGACCATACTTTAAAGAAAAAGAACTCCACATTTAAACCAACAGTTTCTTGGTGAACAGCGGAACTTGGGAGAATTCGGAACTTAGGAAATTGAGAAGCTTTGTTAAAGCACTTTATAGGAAAACAAAACTTTTGTCTGCATCAGAGGAAGACATGATCAAATTAAAAAAGTATAGAGCACTCTATAAAAAGAAAATTCTGGAAGCAAAGCAAACAGCGTGGAGTTCTTTTTGCTCAAATACCAAAGACCCATTTGGGAAATTAAAAAAGACGGCATTTAGAGATTTTTACAGACAGGAAGTCTACGCTCTTTCTGATTCTACTACAGCAACCCACTCAAGACAATCTTTTTATGCAGAAATTGCCAATTCAATATTTGGTCCTTCGGACTTGCAACCGCATCATATTCATCCGCGCTCAACCCAGCCAGTTAATCCATTTATACTCCAAGAACTAAAAGCTGCCATCTTCTCGTTCAATCGGAATAAAGCACCAGGTCCTGATAATGTTGACCATCTGATTGTACGAAATATTTACCACTCACATTCTTCTCTATTACTGAATCTTTACAATACTCTATTAAACTTAAATTACTTCCCAAAAAGTTGGAAAATTGGAGAACTAGTCTTTTTGCTAAAGGCAGGTAAGGACCCACAATCTGCTGAGTCCTACAGACCAATAACCCTATTCCCAATTCTGGGGAAAATTTTTGGAAAATTATTATTAAAACGAATTAATTATCATTTTCGAAATCCGACAGTTCTACAGAGTTCTCAACACGGATTCTTAGAGGGTAAATCGGCTGAATCAGCGATACAAGAAGTTCTCTCAACAATTGACTTACTTCAACAAGAAAACAACTACATTTCATTAATATCATTAGACATCCAAAATGCTTTTGACAACTTACCTTGGGACGCAACAATCCAAGACCTGGAATTTTTGGGGTTGGAGGAGCCATATGTTAATATCCTGAAATCCTTTTTATCTCACAGAGGAGCGAAACCAAATTGGCTAGCACAAGAAATTCATTGGTTTAGGAAGGGGTGGCCACAAGGTTCATGCTTTGGGCCCTTCCTATGGAGAATCTTCCTAAACGCTCTCTTACGCCATTTAAAATCGTTAGGTTACATAATAATAGCTTATGCAGATGACATTTTAATTATATTAAATGGTAAAACAAGGCGAGAATTAGAAAAGGACATCTTAGAATATATTAGTAGGTGGATGTAAAATCACAACATGAAAATATCTTACAATAAATGTAAAGTTCTCCACCTTAGAAGACCAAAATTTTTGAAAAGAGCTCCAACACTCAAAATTAACAACTATTCATTAAAAAGTGAGCCAACTTTAGAATACTTAGGTATCGTTCTGGATAGCACGTTGTCGTTTCTCCCCCATTTACGAAAGAAAAGACAGGAAATTACACAATTTTCGCAAGACCTGTTGAAGTTTGCCTCAGCTTACGGAGAGGTAAACAAATTAATTCTGAAGATTTGGTACAATAGTATCTTGGAGAAGAAAATCGCGTATGCTGCAGCAACTTGGTTTCACCGGATAAGCAAAGCCCATGGGCTTCGTCTGATCTCATCAATACAATACCAATGCCTGTTATTAGTTTCACGTGCCTACAGAAAAACTTCGGCGGATGCCCTTTGTGTTTTAACAGGTATTCCGTCCTTGCATTTCAACTTGAATATATAGCAACAACAGGAAGAGTTACGTCTTGGAATCCCAACAGGAAATCAAGAACCAATATTTTACCAGCCAAAAATGAAGTCAGATCAAGTTGAACCATTTAAAGAATATTTCTTTCAAATAGATCCAGAAAATACTCCACATGTAGAAATAAACATTTATACGGATGGTTCCAAGATGGAAGATGAAACGGCATATGCCTTTTGTGTGTATCAGAGAGGAGAGTTAATCCACGAGGATTAAACTAAGTTAAGTAAAGAAAATACTGTTTTTCAGGCAGAACTCCTGGCCATAAAAGAGGCTGTGCTGTGGATTAGGAACTCCCCTCATAAAGAAGTATTAATACACTCGGACAGTCTCTCAAGTCTCTTAGCAATAGAAGATGTTTTTTCAAAAAATCTCATCGCAGTACAAATTATCAAACTACTTCAAGAAACAAGAAAAAAGATCTTCTTTAAATGGGTCCGTGGACATGTGGGTAATGAGCATGCAGATTCTTTGGCAAAAGAAGCAACCAAAGCCACATCGCATGCCAAATACAAATTCTTTCCCAATCCTCCTTCTTACTTGAAGAAGCTTCTAAAATCATCTCTACACGAGCAATGGCAGACTCGCTGGGACTATGGTACCACAGGACGGTACACATACGCTTTAGCCCCAAAAGTCTCGGAAAAGAGAATCCTGCTGCATAGAAATCTTTTCTGTTTGCCACTAACCACGGCCCATTTTCATCATATCTTTATAAATTTGACAGGGTTCCTTCTCCATTATGTGTATGTGGTCAGCGAGCTACATCATTGTATTATATCTTTAACTGTACCCTTACATCATATTACCATATAAGAAAATCTCCAAAAATTTCTTTGTCTCAGTTGTTCTCAGTGGTTTTGTCGAATCTATCATTTTGTCAAAAGATAATTGAATGTATGAAAGTTTTAGAAAACAACCATTATTTGTTTCAAAATGTTTTGCCATTTATAGATGATGAGGAGAACGTATCTTAACAAATAGACAGATACCACCAATTCAAAATAAACTCTTAGCCACAAACAACACGATTGTACTATAATTGAACTGTTGCAAGAACAATAGACTTTTGAACTTTTGTGTGTGTATATAATTATATAATATTCATCATAATTATTCACTATTTTACCTATTTTTTAAATTCTACATTATTTTTAAAACTATGAATCTCTCTCTAATTTAGTATACATATACGTAGCTTCTATTGTATTTTTGCAGAACGCCCAGGTTTGCAGAGTAATTGAGCTTTTGCCGCTCGAACAAGTTTAAAAATCCTATTATCTATTATCTCATGATCTTATTAATTACAAATATCTAAATTTCTCTCGTAAACGCCCAGTAAAGATTGGGCTTTCCATAGTGTATATATTGTATTTAATCTTAATATTCTCAATTGGCTTTCCTGTATGTCCCTTCGGGCCTTTTATTTGTTTATTTTTTTTTATTTACTATTTTTTTTTTGTGTGTGTGTGTGTGTGGTGACGGCGGTAGTAGATGAAAACCGCTGGGTGGGGCTTGTGAGTGCTTAAGCCATTTGGTAGGCCTCCCCACCTAGCTGACCCGTGACCCTTTAGTAAGTATCCATCTCATCGATGATCCACAGAATGAATGAAGATAGCTGCTGTGAACAGCATTTTTATTGCGGTCGCTGGGAGGCGCCTTCTAGCGCTTTACGTCTTGCGATCCGATCATGTGATTGTATGGTGATTTGTGCTTGTCTAGTTGTGTTCTATCACCCCTAACGCATGTACCATGAGTTTAGGGACATCCTACATATGTTTTCGAAGGTCCTAAGTACGATTTGACTGTTTTTAGAAAATGTCTGTCTGTGCGTCTGTATGTGACACAAATTTTGTGAGCGATCTGTCTCAACAACTAATCCACGGATTTTTATCAAACTTCAGATTCAGTTAGACGTCAACATAAGTTGTTGCTGACTAGATATTGATTTAAATTTCCAAACAGGTGGCTCTTCTAGGCTACATTTTTCAAGATATACATGATTTTAGTGATAGTCATACATCAAAAGCTAATGCACGGAATTTCATCATGCTTCGTGTTCTGTTAGACCTTGACATAAATTGGTACTGATTATGTGTTCGTGTAAATCATATAACAGGTGCACTGCTATGTTGCATTTTGCACGATTTCCGCGATAACCATATTTCAAAAACTAATGCGCTGAATTTATTCAAACTTCATATTCTTTTGCACATTCATATAAATATATCCTTATTAGGGTTTGGTGTATACAGCGCAACAGGTATCGCTTTTATTTCCTTTAGGTTGGGAATTTTGGTTGCAGATAACTAAGAGGGTGGCTGCTGAAATGCAATGATTTGTTTGAAAGATGTGATGCTCTTTTTAAAATGCACACAATTCAATGAAACTATATATTTAGATTCCTTATAATGGGTATAGAATTCCATTTAATTTTGGCATTCAGACACGAATTTTAAATATTAACATGTATGAGCTAGAAAAAAAATTTAATATTGGTATATTAGAATAATTGGTACGATATGCACAAATAATACGTGAAAATCTGCAAATAGTTGTTTCGAATCTACTAGCGAGATTCTTCTTCAGTGCAAGGTAGAGCAAGACACAGCGTGCTAGAAAAAGCAAGGCTGAGCAAAATGACAGAGATATACCCGGCTTATATACCCGATACGGGTAGCGAATGCACCAAAAACAACCAATGAGACAGAAGCAGATGAAACGAAAGAGTGGACAACTAGCGACATCTACCGGAGAACGAGAGAAAAAGAAACCAAAAAGAGGAAATTAAATGAATGCTTTCCAAATACTTGGAAAATCAGGAGTACTAGATAAGTCATTGACTAAAGAGTGAGAATTTTTAATGATGTGGTAAGCTTCCCAAAAATCAAGATCAAGGTTAGAAGAACATTTCTGGATAATGATGGCTGAGGAAAAATTGAACGTATGTTGTAAAGACCAACAATGTTGAGCAATAGAAGAACGTTTAAGCTCCTGATTTTTAACATAACCTTCATTCTCTTTTAAACGAAATCTAAGAGCACGTTTAGTCTGCCCAATATAAGATAGACTACACTGGCAAGAGATTTGGTTAATACCCCAGTTATCTACGCGATCAATGGGGGTGTTTAAGATTTGAAAAAGAGATTTTACATGAGAAAAAATATCATTAAAATCAAACCTTCTTAAGATTTTAGCAACTTGCTGACTGATTTAAGGAAAAGAGTTGGAATTAGAATGCTTTTCAGAATGGACGGGTTTCGTCAATTTCTTATAAATAGAATCTATAATATTAGAGATATAACCACGAACAACAGCAATAGCTTTGAGGTAATTAAGTTCAGCACTGAGTAACTGAGGAGTGGAACAAATATCGATAGCCTGAAAAACAAAAGTATTAAAAGCAGCTAATTTCTGGTTAGGAGGATCAGAAGAATGTTAAAATTTAATTTAAAAAATGAATTATGTTAAAAATCAGGAGCTTAAACGTTCTTCTATTGCCCATCATTGTTGGTCTTTTCAACATACCTTCAATTTTTCCTAAGCCATCATTATCCAGAAATGTTCTTCTAACCTTGATCTTGATTTTTGGGAAGCTTACTACATGATTAAAAATTCTCACTCTTTAGTCAATGACTAATCTTGAACTCCTGATTTTCCAAGTATTTGGAAAGCATTAATTTAATTTCCTCTTTTTAGTTTATTTTTCTCTCGTTCTCTGGTAGATGTCGCTAGTTGTCCACTCTTTCGTTTCATCTGCTTCTGTCTCATTAGTTGTTTTTGGCGCATTCGCTACCCGTATAGGGTATATAAGCCGGCGTCTATGCCATTTTGCTCAGCCTTGCTTTTTCTAGCACGCTGTGTCTTGTTCTATCTTGTACTGAAGAAGAAACTCGCTAGTAGATTCGAAGCAGTGGTTTGCTGCTTTTCACGTATTATTTATGCATTTTTAAACGTTGGTCTTCTGCTTTTTTAATATTCCTGCACAAAGGCTTTAATTGCTATTTTAATAATTGGTATGATGCATTTCATGGAATTTCCTGACTTATTGAAGTTCAAGTGACACATTTTTACAAACTTATTTACACTGTAAGATAAAGACAAATGTTTCTTAATCCGCGGAAATATAATATAACTTCTTTCTAAAACGAAAATATTCAAAAACCAATTCGCTGTTTCATAAGATTCTGAAATGCAATATTTATCTTTAGAAATCTCAAAAATCAATATATTTTCGAGATTTTAAGAAGCATTTGTAAAAACAAAATTTCTTTTGCTGACTCCGATTTTCGGAAACGATTCCGAGTTCTTTTTATAGTATAAAAAATTGGTTTCTCAAACAGGAATATCGGTTTTGAAATGCTATCAATTCACATTTAAACATCTTCTGATGCATAATTGAATTTGTACATGGAAGAGTAGCAAGACAATATTAATTTTATTTTGGATTTAATGCTGTTAATTTATCATCTTTGTTTGTAAAACATGCATAATGAACATGAAAATGTTTACTTGAAAATCGATTCCATGTGATTTCCGTTTCACTAAGGCTGGATAGTTTTTGCTCTGTTTCTTTTTAAGATATGGCAACAGGAAAAAAAAAACTATGATTTAATTACCATTATACCAATCAAAGGAAAAGGTGTATTTTAAAAAAATATTCTAGTCTTTATTAATTTTTTTTTCTACTTTTTAGTGTTAAGATATTTCGTTGTAATAGTTTTACAGCCAGTTGCTCTATTTTAACAAGAGTGTATTTGCGCACATTTAACACCATTGTTTTTGTAACTGGTAAAGAGCTCTAATAATAAAAAAATATTTGAAAATCTATCATCTAAGTCCGGCTAAGGGCAAAATGCCTTAAAATTAATTAATTAATTTATAGTTGAGTTTTAAAAATATTAAAATATTGTTGTGCCTTCGGAAACAGATGTGTGTGGACATTTTTATAATTCTAGCTTACCTGTAAGTGAGTGAAAAATTGCATCTTTATAAACAAAACAAAGTTAAGATTAATAGAATAATATAAAACGCACGCAAACAATCCAGTGTTATTATACTACATTTGGCAGCAGTCCCTTGCTTATCATACTTCGATCGGATGAATAAAGCCAAATGGCATTTGAATATTTTCCGAGGCTGCTAGCTGCATAATTCATGATAGATACAAAACGCCGATTATACTGAGCTGTCAAATAAGAGGAGAATTTTATGGAAATATATATATATATATATATATATATATATATATATATATATATATATATATATATATATATATATATATATATACAGAGAGAGAGAGAGAGAGAAACAGACACAATAGAAATAATAAAAAAGTTCTTACGACTCTGTGCTGTTTAGAAATATTTAAATATGAACGCCATTTCAAAATAGTTCGTTTTAATCGATAACGCATAAGGATGATTCATTCAATTTTTCGTCTCTTAGTATAGTTTATAAAATTTAAAGAAAAGGGTTGTTTACATAAATATTTACAAAAACATTTAACAAAACATTCACTAAATCAATTGATTTCTAAGGGAATTTATCCGATTTTTGTATTTTAGTATAAGGGGGGAAAAACCTTAATAAACATAAAAGTAAGAATGCTTAATGTACTTCAAAAGGATGTTCTCTTTTTTCAATCAGGTGCAAGCAAGACGTGCTACCACTTTGAAAGCAGGAGAAATACTGTATGACAAAGCATGTTTGCGCATGATGAAGGAAGACAACAAACTTTTGAAACGCTTGTGCATTAGGGTATGTCAGGGATAGTTGTCCCCCGCCATAAGCTCCCTATTTTTTTTTCTTTTTTTATAATAATGATTTTTGAAGCACACATTTAAAATACATACTTAAAATTTTATGTAAAACTTCATAAAAAATATTACTCTAATATAAATATCAGATAAAATAGGCCTTTTAACAAAAAACTTAATCAATGATTTTAGCAATCAGGGTTAGACGTCCTTCTTGATCGGATTTGATGCTCCAGCCAGTAGCTCGGGAAATAAGAAAAAATAGTGCTGCTACCTGTAAACTAACTTATTATATTATACAGGGTGGCCATAATTAAACTGCAAGTGTTCAAGGGGTGCTGGAAAGAAAACTACCGGGTGTATTCTAGGAAAATTTGGTATCTACACGTTTCAGAGCACGCGCAAGTGAAATATGCAAAACAAAATCGCCATTTTCACCAGATAGATGGCGCTATACCGTGTTTCAATGCTTATCGACGGCATATATGCAAATTTTAAGCCCATCGAACAGTATAAAAACATCAATACATTGAGTAAAGGCCATTCATGACTCTGAATAAGAAGGAACTCTTGCGCTCTTGCACGGGACGTCGCCCTCTTGTGCCCGGAATAACGCCCAATTCTCCTGATTCTTCAAATTTTAAAATCATATCTTTCAGTCCATTGACACTCATTGGACCTCTTCTTAATCGCTTCATATGCCGGTATTCTTTCAGAATAGCTGAATAATTGCTACCATTCTTATAGAATATCTTCACTAACAATGCACGTTCTTTCTTATTCAGAGTCATGACTGGCCTTAACTCAATGTATTAATGTTTTTATACTGTTCGACGGGCTTAAAATTTGCATATATGCCATCTATAAGCATTGAAACACAGTATAGTGCCATCTATCGGGTGAAAATGGCGATTTTATTTTCTTATTCTACTTGCGCATGTTCTGAAACGTGTAGATACCAAATTTCACTTGAATATTCCCGGTAGTTTTCTCTCCAGCACCCCTTGAACACTTGCAGTTTAATTATGACCACCCTGTACCTGTT
Source organism: Maratus speciosus (assembly GCA_963932465.1). Classification (NCBI taxonomy): domain Eukaryota; kingdom Metazoa; phylum Arthropoda; class Arachnida; order Araneae; family Salticidae; genus Maratus; species Maratus speciosus. The sequence continues at coordinate 328,417,190 of OZ010795.1, forward strand.
TCAACAACGTTCACTAAATATTTCATGAAAAATTTGTAATATCGTGTGTACCAAAAATGTCTGATGGATTTAAAAATTCAATAACTTGCAAACGGCAACAGATATTTAAAAAAAAAATTTTCTAGAAGGGTTATGTAAGATGTCAGGAGTTTTTATGCTGCGATTCCCAATTTAGTTACAAATAACAGTGTTAGATGGTGCTGCAAGCAATAGGCTCTAAATCCAGGATCGATTTTTCGACCTCCCTCTTCTCCCACGCGAAAAAAGGAGATTAAAATGTTTTGAATGGATCCCGAAGTGACAAAAATCGGGTCTGAAATTAGCAACGTTTCTCGGAGCACAATCTATTGTTTGAAATTCGAATTAAAATCAAGAATCACAGTAAAAAAACTCCTGACATCATACACAACGTTCCTGCAAAAAAAATAATAATATCTGTCACCGTTTAAAGTTATTGAATTTTAAAATACATCAGTCATTTTTGGGACAACCGGTAAATACATTATGTTTCATCTGACACTATTTCTATCTTATGAGAACAGACAGGAAAAGCCAAAATTACCATTTTTTATAAATATAACTTTTATTCGAAAAAATAATTCGCTGTAACTTTGTCTACTGCGCTTTTTTATAACGATTGAGTGTAGAAGAATGTCACTATCTCCGTGAAATGCCCAATAGCTGGAAGATAGTGAATTGGGCAACTAGCCCGATCGAGCATCTAACTCGGAATTACGCTACTTATTTTTATGGTGTTTTAGGAAGTATTTTTTATTACCGTTAACCGGGACGTTTTTTCTGAGATTTCAGATTAATTTCAAAATGTAGCAAACATTCCATATTTTTTATTAAAATATAAAATCACCATACATATGGTAGATGAGCCTTTGATAAGATTTGTAATTTTTTTGATCTTTTATCTAACATGTTTATGTATGTTTTGGAAAAAAAATTGTGATGGGCGAAGTCACCCCCTAACTAGGGATAATTGGTACTTGTTAGTTATCCCGTCGACTAATTTCGCCAAATTATATAAATCGCCAAACCACTCGACAAATTATACAAATTGACATAATTTTTCTTTTAAATACCGAAAACACAAATAAATTAGAGTAACATTAATAAAAATACAAATGAAGCGTCGAAATAAAAATCACTTGATGACGTAAACACGTGTAACTTGCTTAAATTCAAGTGAATGCAACATTTACGATCAACCATTATTGGCATTTAATCTTACACTTTGGCGGCAGATTTTTGGTCGACAGGATAACTAACAAGTACCGGATACTTTTTAGCCCCCGGAATGCTATTTATTTCTCCCAGCTTATTTTGTCTCCAATAAATAACGTTACCTTGTTTAAGCTAGCCGTAAAACAAAAGCCGATGTTTCATTCTGCGATTAAATACTCTACAGCATTTTTTAAAATTTCTAAGCATCGCACATTTTCAAGGTTTATACCGTCGTATTGGGAAAAAAAGTACATTTTAATGCAATTTGTTTGAAAACTGCATCTCCATTTGTTTTTGAAATATTAATTTTCTTGTAGTTTTTAGCGACATTTGTTTTATTTTGGCAACTCAAGTACTCTATTTCTGTAGAAAGTAAAGAAAAAATTGTTGAAAAATAGCAATTACATCTTTTTGTTGCCATTTTCTCATAAAAATTTAAAAACAAAATTAATTAAAATACGTACTATTTTGAGAAAAATATAAATGATTGATTTGTGATAAAACATGAAGCTTTATAAACTATATTTAATTTAAAATATCTATATTAATGCAAATGACGTCATTTTACATAAGATAAAAGCGTGTGCTTTAAGTTTTAAAATTGAAATATATTTTGCAGTAGAGTCCCGATTATCCGAGTCCCGCTTAACAGGAGTTATTTTCTTCTGGTGGACTGTTGGCTTTTATTATTATGAAACAGCCATTATAAATGAAGCGTTAGGTGAAGATGAAAGATCAGCCGTAAAAAAATAGAACTCTGATTTTCTGGTCAGAATGGAAAAAAAAATGAAGAAAATGAAGTAATGGAAATGCCGGGGCCGACACTAAGTTCTGAAAAAGCAGAATTTCTCTTCTCTAGTTTCCATACTTCATTTTCACTACTAAACAAGTTCGAAACACGCATCTAGGCAAACTCAGACTAAATTGTGGTGAAAACGAAAGCACATCGCATGAAAAAATTTGTTTATTGACACAAATATTTTTTTTTTTCAAAAATATTGACAGAAATATTTAACAGAATTAAAAATACTGACTGAACATATTATTGCACGGTGAAATTCGAAAATGATAAAAGATTGTTCCCAAAACAATACACATCTCTTCTCTAAATGCAACTTCCATAATATGTTCCTGTTAATCCTCCTTCCGTCCAAGATGCCAATAGGTGTTCTATATACGGCAAAATAACGCAACAATTCATCTGTTGCAGAACTGGTATGGATTTGATCTACACTGCTCAAAACAATTAGGGGAGCACATGGTTTTAACAAAATTACACAAATATATACACCTATAAGTAACGTAAAATAAATCATCCATAATTTAAAGCGCAGTAGAAAACAGATAAAAGAAACTTCACATGCAAATCAAACTTTATGACGTCAAAAACTAGAAAAAGGAAATAAGTGCAGAAATCCGGATTTCGCAGAAACGTCTATTTCACTGTCTCATTTGTAAAATTCAATTGCTCAACATCTGTTTTGAGAAAAGGTGACTTGAAAAGGTCACACCAACATGATTTACCGGAGTCCATGGCTTTGTGTATTATCGGGACAGTTGAATCCGGGCAAACACAAAGAAGTGTAGCAGACGCTGTTGGAGACGCGTTAATGCAAGTCTGTGGAATCAATTCCAAGACACAGGGAATGTTAGAAATTGACCAGAAAAGGACGGCCATGTGCTACCACAGAAACCATTGACCAATATATCCTGTTATCAGCTCGTCGAGACATAACAGGCAATGTACTCAGCTACGAACACAGTTGTTCTTGGACACAGGATGAAGAGTGTCCAGTCAAACAGTCCGAAATACGCTTCATCAGGGTGGTCTCTATGTACGTAAGCCAATGGTCTGTATTCAGTTTACCTCAAGCAACGGTGCGACGCAAAGACTGAGCAAACTGAGCAGCGAGTTTGGAGGCAACGTGGTTGGAGCCAAATGCTATTTACAGACGAGTCCCAACTCAGTCTGTAATTACATCCGACGTGTATTGGTATGGAGGGAAAGGGGCACTCGAAATAATCCCACATTTGTTCGTGAAAGATCGTATTACAGATGGGGTGGTTTGATGGTGTGATCCGGAAACAGCATAGGTGGACGTACGGACCTGCGTATCATTCGGAATGGCAATTTGATGACCCAAAGTCATACAGACTATGATACTGAGACTTCATGTCGTAATTTACGCTGAAGGAATAGGTGATTCCTTTTTCCCATGCAGAATAATGCCAGACCGCATACAGCGTGTTGTAGAGAACATGCTTAAAGCTGAAACAATACAGCGTATGGAATATCCAAGATGCTCTCCAGTCCGAAATCCAATCGATAATTTTTGGGACACACTCAGACGACGACTCAGACTACTCAGACACTCATTAGAGCGAAACTAAGGCCTCCTTTTATTGTCCGAGACTTGGGGATTTCAATTCTTGAGGAGTGGAACGATACTCCCCAAAGTCATATTGATAATATCATCGAATCTATGATAAACAAGTGTGTAGAAGTTTTATCTATGCGAGGGGACCACACATCGTATTAAAATAGCAGGGATGACTGAGCTAAGCTCGGACAAAATTAGCCTTGTGTTCAATTGGATATTTTATTCTCACTGTATCATTCTTGCTGTTTAGATACAATTGGCATGATCCTGAGACATAGAGATCCAAAATGACCCACTAATGGAATTTCTTCGAACATGCGAACAAACGAATTCTCTTCTAGAACCCGAAAACGGTAAAATACAAAATTTACTCAAAATTGTTAAAGTCATTTTATAGATCAAATTAGCTTGACGCATGGTAACCCAAAATGGACCCACTACTATAAATTTATCGAACATGTGACTTATCCCAATGGACTTCTCGTGCTGGGAAACGATGTAATAAAAGCATTTGTCAAAATCGTTTGAGCCGTTTTTAGATACAATTAGCTTGACCCACAGTGACCCAAAATGTCCCACTAATTGAAATTCCTCGCACATGTGACTTAACCCAATGGTCTTCACATGCTCAGAAATGATGTAGTACAAATTGTTCTGAGCCGTATTTTTAGATGCAATTAACTTGACTCACAGTGACCCAAAAAAGACCCACTAATCGAATTTTCTCGAACATCCAATTTAGCCCAATGGTCTTCTTATGCCCAAAAACGATATAATACAAATTTTTTTCAAAATCTTTTGAGTCGTTTTTAGATACAATTATCTTGACCCAAAAATGACCTACTAATCGAATTTTCTCGAACATGTGACCTATTCCAATGGTCTTCTCGTGCTGGGAAACGATGCAATAAAAAAATTTCTCAAAATCGTTTGAGCCATTTTTAGATACAATTAGCTTGACCCACAGTGACCCGAAAATGACCCACTAATCGAATTTTCTCGAACATGCGATTTAGCCGAATGGTCTTCTTATGCCCAGAAACGATATAATACAAAAAATTCTCAAAATCTTTTTTAAGATACAATTATCTTGACCCAAAAAAATGACCTACTAATCGAATTTTCTCGAACATGTGAGCTATTCCAATGGTCTTCTCGTGCTGGGAAACGATGCAATAAAACAATTTCTCAAAATCGTTTGAGCCATTTTTAGATACAATTAGCTTGGCCCACTTTGACCCAAAAATGACACTCTAATCGAATTTTCTCGCACATGTGACTTAACCCAATGGTCTTCTCATGCTCAGAAACGATATAGCACAAAATGTTTTCAAAATGTTTTGAGCCGAATTTTTAGATGCAATTAACTTGACTCACAGTGACCCAAAAATGACCCACTAATCGAATTTTCTCGCACATGTGACCAAATGGTCTTCTCATGCTCAGAAACGATATAGTGCAAAATCTTTTCAAAATGTTTTGAGTCGTATTTTTAGATAAAATTAGCTTGACTTACGGTGACCCAAAAATGACCTACTAATCTAATTTTCTCGAACATGAGACTTAGCCCAATAGTTTTCTCATGCTCTGAAACGATATAGTGCAAAATTCCTTGACCCACTAATCGAATTTTCTCTAACATGTGACTTAGTACATTGGTCTTCTCATAATTCAAAACAGTAGATTACCAAATTTAGTCAAAATCATCAGAGCCGTTTTTTAGATAAAATTAGCTTGACCCGAAGTGACTCCAAAATGACCCACTAATCAAAATTTCTTGAACATGTGACCTAGCTCAATAGTTTTCTAGTGTCAAAAAACGGTTGGCTATAAAATTTAGTCAAAATCGATTGAGCGGTTTTTTAGATATAATTAGCTTGACCTTGACCCATTATGACCCAAAATGACCCACAAACCGCATTTTCTCGAATGCATGACCTAGCCCAGTGGCCTTCTGGTGCCTGAAAATGGTTAAATACAAAATTTAGTCAAAATCGTTTGAGCCGTTTTTAAGATAAAATTTACACACACACACACACACACATACGCATACACAATTTTTGCTCTTATTATAGTATAAGATACCTTGCATCATTCCTGAATGGCATTTTTTTGTCGTTTACATGTAACCAAATTGCCGACCTAAACCATCTTTTCATGTTCTATCCATAGTTTCAAAGAATAAAAGCTCTCTTCCAAATTTTTGCTTCTTTTTTTTCTGCATTGCGCATTGATATACATGTACTTTCAATTTCAAGCCCGTTCCTGGCTGTCTTACACTGTTCTCTTCACTTTTACCCATGCTCCCCTAATTTTTTTAGCAGTATGTCTTCAATTATATTCAACTCAATAAGTTAACTTTACTTACTTCCTTTCGACGACTATATCTACAGCTTTAAATTTTCTCTTTAATGCAACTCCTTCCATTTCAGCGTCTGTATCTCTATTACGTGTATAATTGTTGAATAATAGCTGCAAATTTAAAACAAACTATTTCACTCTCTCGCTGCGTTATTGTTTTATCAAAATTGCTTCAAAAATTGTATAAAGAATTTTTATTCTTTTGTCACCGGTTTTTCAAAACAAGAATTTTTGTCTAATTTAATCGGGAAAATGCCTCGATTAAATAAGGCAAAATTTACACTAAAAAAAATAACTAGTGGGAATGATCAAGGAGGTTTATTTAGACGGAAAAATGCATAACGAGAAAATCTCGGGTTCCGCAGCGAGAGGGTTAACATACCATACAAGTTAATTAGATACAGCATTTCACTTTTAAAACACTCGCGGCAAAACGCGTACACGAATGCTTTGACTTTTCAACTTCAAGTACAGAAAACACATCAGTAACTCAATACATATTCAGATAGAAAAGGAAACGGTGGAACAGGTTCCGCCATCTATAGGCATAAAATTCCTAGAGAATCAAACAGGTATACATAAGTGATTTGGATCTTTCTGATGAGTTCTTAACACTTTGTGATCACTTGCAACCTCTAAGAAATGACATCTTTTTTTTTTTTTTTTTTTTTTTACCCTTATGCAACTTAATTTAGTAAATTCATTTTTTCTATTATTTTTTTACTCGCATACTCAGAGTAAAATAATTTTATCGTGTTTTCTAAAAAAAAAAAAAAAAAAAAAAAAAATCTAAATAGAAGCCTATGGAAATTTATGTATTAATTCTGTTGAAATACAAAGAAAAAATATCCACATAAAAAAAGAAACGAAATACTTTTTAATGTATAATACGTGAACTGTCACATTGCTAACGAAACGTAGAACCAGCAATGTGAAAAATGTCCAAGCAGGAAATCGAACCCGGAACCCATGGAATAGTGCTCCAAGTGCTCTATCATTTAAGCTACGAGGACAATGCTTAGCTTGGCATTTCCCCACATATGTTGGTAAGACTGCAACTGCAGCACAAGATGAAATAATCTTCATGAGCACACAATCCTGCGGCGAAACATGAGACACAAACAAACCCAGCATCGGTGAACACGTATATAAATTCAATTAATTTTCGATTGATTTTTAGCTGTGAAATTACGCTCGAAATTATTAAATATTTAATACGTGATTTATCACAATACTAACTAAGCGTAGAACCAACCAAGGGCGTAGGAGCTGGGGGAGCTGTGGCTCCCCCTGGAATATTTCAGACGGGCTCAGCTCTCCCGGCAGAAATTCTCGCACCACATCTGTTTACGATACATTGCTGAATTAAAAAATAAAGTATAATTTTTCTAGGGAATTTATACAATAAATAACAAAAAGAAGAGAGAGAGGGGGTGGTGATCACATTTTTTGTGCCTTCACTCTTTTTCTCATTGTTTACAACCCTCTCGATTTCCATAAAAAAGGGGGTCTTACATAGGTTTACTACAAATTACCTGCACCGATAACATATTTATAAAGATGAGGCCTTTAAAATTGATTTGGAACAGATTTGTAAAGAATTTGTAAGCAAAACAACAGAACTCACTTTAATTTTTGGTAAATGGAAATGGGCGAAACCTTAAATTTGAATATTGTATTCGGGATCGCACATATATTAAGTTTCTATGTATCAAGTACATAGATTAAAAATTATTTTAACTGGATTAAAAAGTTGGTGATCTTTTGATATGCTTCTATTTTATACTTCTGTTTGTGAAACGTGCAACACTATGAAGAAACGGTCCAAAATGAACGAAATGATCCGCGCCACTAGCTCTCCGCAATATGCCCCGGCTCCCCCTGTTTGTACAAAGTTCCTACGCCACTGGAACCAACAGAGTGAAAATTGTCCAAGCCGGGAATCGAACCCTTGGAATAACGCTCCAAGTGCTCTACCATTTAAGCTACAAGGACGATACCCAGCTTACCATCTCTTACTCACATATGTTGGTAAGGCTGCAACTGCAGCTCAAGATGAAATAGTATTCATGAGGACACAATCCTGTGGCGTAATATACACATATATAATTTTAAATAATTTTTCCATTCATTTTAAGAAGTGAAATTACGCTGGAAATTATTGAACTGTATAATAATATATCTGTCATATAACTGTAAAATATGAATAGAAATACTTTTGTAAAATATGATAAAATATACTATACTGTTCCCTTTTTTGTGAAAAAAGGGTTGCAACTCTCATACACTTAAAACGAATCGTTACCAGGAGTTATGTGACTGTGAATCAAAGTAAGGGAGATTAGCTCTATAATTGAAGAATTTTAGTAGGAATGTAGTGAACAGTTTTATTTATTTTTTTAATAAAATCTAGTCAATGTTTTTGAAATAGCATTTACCTCATTTCACGGTAATGCATTTTCTTAGTTTTTGTTTATGCTGGTTATTTAAAAAAATATATTAAAGCAATTTTAGTATTGGATTTATATGAGCTGAATACTGCGTCAACTTAAGTAGTGGTGATTTTATCTAATAAAGACAGGCATATTATTGATAAAAACAAGCGATATGTGGTACATTGGATGAATATGAGTAAATTTAGATAGTATTAAAATAATTAGATTATAAAATTGCACTGGGTTGATATATCTACAGGAAATGATTTCTTTGAAATACAAAATTAAATCTGGAATAAATCTGAAACATGAATTTAAGTATTTTAACTACTTTTATAAATTAACAATACATATTCTGAACTTTATAGATTTATTTCAAAATTTATATTTATGATTTAATATTTAATGCCCAATTTAGAATATTTAGTCATTAATTAAATTCATTTTATTAATCTAAGCTGTGTTCTTGTGGTTTTCAGGAACAGTATTTACTTAATTTATTCTTAGGTGCATTTTTACAAAGTTATTTTACGTTATTATTATTTTTTAAGTGGGAGTGAAATTTTAGCATGGGATATGTATGATGTTCAACAACGTTGCAACCCAGATACAAATGTTAGATGTAAATTTCCAACTGGGCGAAAAATGTCCGGACCAGGATTCGAACCCGGGACCCCCTGGCTGAAGCCGCCAGTGCTCTGCCATCTGAGCTATCCCGGACGATTCTGGTTGAACTTTTTCACCCAGCTAACCTTGATGATTACAGCATCTGGTCTGAAACCTGGTTCAGCTCAACAGAATAAATCTCAGGTAATGGAACTCCAGAAATCGCTGGATACGAAATTACACTAGATTAATATTAACACAATTATTCTAATTGGTAAACAAATAATATTAGATGTAAATTTCCAACTGGGCGAAAAATGTACGGACCAGGATTCGAACCCGGGACCTCCCTAGCTGAAGCCGCCAGTGCTCTGCCATCTGACAAGGAGAGGGTCCGAGGTCTGTCTCACGGAATCCAGCGATCCTTTGTACATTGATAGAGTATTGTCAATAGATAAACATATCAATAGGATAAAGTGCAATATTCAGGGGGGCCGTTAAAAACGAGCCCCAAAGTTCACCCAATAGACTCTTTAGTATATAATAGGATAAATTAAGTTCCTTTGAGACAGGCTCGATAGCACAGTTCGCAGCGCGCCAGACTTCTAATTTTCGTTTTTACGGATATCTGCAGGTTCGATCCTCCAACGAGGATTTTTTCCCCCCGAAAAAATAATGATAAATTATTTTTGAACCACAATTAAAAAAAATATATATAATTATTTAAATTTAAGACGAGTATAAATATTGGCGCATTCACACATATTTATTTATTTACAGAGAGAGACAGTTTTATTGCATCCTTATGGATATAATGAAAAAAAAAAGCAAGAATCTTATGCAGTATATACGTATTTTTTTGCATTCAACATTTTTGTAAATTTTATATTTAGTTTTATTTACAATCATTTATATTTATTTTACAATTACTTACATATATTTCACAATGACGTACACTTATTTTACACTTATTTAAATTTATTTTACATTTCTGTCTATACTATGTACTTAAAAAATAAATGTGTTCTATTAAAATTGAGGTTCTGATTACGGGCAGGAACCGGGATGATAATTATCATAAAAACATATGAAACAGAAACTTTTGCGACAGCGTGCACGAATATTAAAAGAAGTGTTTTTACAGGAACAAGGCGTTTTAAAAAGATCATTTGGAAAACACACTTCATTGACATTCATAAATATTATTCTTTTATGTGAAAGTTTCGATGCATGCCAGGCGTATTTTATCATGTTGCAAAATATAGGTGAAGAGAGTTGATAATGCACAATTGAATGAATTTTTATACAATCTTAGCGAGAATTAATTTCTCTTTTCTGTTCAATTAAACAATTACAATTTTGTAGCCGCTTAATCATATTTTTCACCTGCCTATAAAAATAAACGTCGCCTGGTTTTACCAAAGCTGTGCTTCAACTATAAGTTTTTCTATCACAAAGTAGTTCTAGATTATTGTGAAAAAGTTCATTCCCGGGGTAAGCTTGGCTTCACAAGAAATAGCGTCTGAAGACTCCGATGAAATTAAATTATTTTCAGAGAGTAACTTTGCGTAATACACGACTACATCTTTTAATATCAATTTTGATGATTCGCTATGAATTGTGTATTATGAAATTCGCTTTTCAATATTTGTAAATTTAGAAGCTTCTTCACTAGACATTTTTTACAAAATAACTTTTTTCATTTTAATTATGACATTATAATAAAGAACAACGTCTAATCACTTCAAAACTTTAAAAACAAAATGCCGTACTCATTCGCTCTGCGGCAGATGGGTGCTTAAATTTCAACAAAAGAAAGGTAAACATTTTAAACCCACCCTGTTCATTTTCTATAGCGTACTTGTTTTGCTTAAAAACCACCTGCAAATCTACGTACAAGGTTTTTAACCGAAAACAGTTATTCTAATTCCAAACATGAGATCCCATGATAAAAAATAATTATGTTTTAAAAATTAAAAAAAAGAAAAAAAATTAAAAATTATAACATTTTAAATTGACAATTTTATGTAGCGTATTTTAATTTACTTCGCTGAAAACAACAGGTATCTATTCATAGAAAGTCTATAAATAAATGTGAAAATTAAATTTTGTCGACTGAATAATTCAGTTATTTTCCTTTTTTTCCCCCATTAGATCCATAAAGCGGCAATATCTCTGTAAATTAATAAGCACATAATATATATAAGTGTGTGTGCGTGCAGAAGCATATTTTTATGAATATTTGTCTAACTTTAAATAATTAGATATATGTTTTTTAATTATGGTTTGAAAATAACTGATCATTATTTTGTCTGAAAAAAAAAAGCTTGTTGGAGTACCGAACCCGCAGACGTCCCAGAAGTAGAAAATTAAAAGTCTGGCGCGCTGCCAACTGTACTACCGAGCCTCTGGCAAGCGAGAGTAATTTATCCGCTTATATACTAAAGAGTCAATAATGGGTGAACTTTGGAGCTCGTTTTTTACGACCCTCCTGAATATTGCACTTTATCCTGTTGATATGTTTATCTATTAACTATACTCTATCAATGTACAAAGGATCGCTGGATTCCGTGAGACCAACCTCGGACCCTCTCCTCGTGAGCTATCCCGGACGATTCTGGTCGAACTTTTTCACCCAGCTAACCTTGATGATTACAGCATCTGGTCTGAAACCTGGTTCAGCTCAACAGAATAAATCTCAGGTAATGGTTTTATCTAAGAAAGATAGACATGCTATCATTATAAACGAACAATAAGTGGTATCTCAGAAAAAATATGGAAAAAGTTGCTATTAAAAAGTTTGTTTTTCAACATTTATAAAAAGTATCTGTTCAATGACTTAGATGAAGTTAGCTAATATACTTAGGCATACAAACAGAAAAGCTCAATGAATAAATATTTGCTTTTAACAAAAAGGTGTAAACAGGAGAGATAGTTATAAAATTTAATTTGAACGATCCTGAACGATATCACCTAAAAACACTGCCAAGCAACATCGACTATAGGCAGTAAACGAGAGCGATATTATAAATTGCTATAGTAACAATACCTGGCATTTCATGAGCGGTAAATATTCTTAGAAAGAAAAGCCAACAGTGGTGAGCAGTCCATTTTTGAGCTGGTCATCGCTAGTTCGCAACATTCTAGAACACCCACGCCAAAGCAGTATCCGAGATGAGAGATGCACCCCCCCCCCCCCCCCTCTTGCTCTAAGTAAGTTAGAAGGATATATTTTTATTCTTTCATTTAAAAGAAAGGCATTGTAACTCAAAATGTATAAAGTTGACACTTATCCCCGAAAAAATAAGAGTGGTTTGTTACCGTGTTACTACACCCAGGCCTATTTCCGTGTGTATTGTTTATTAAGAGGTTTTTTTTAATAATTCGAATAAAATAGAAAATATAATTTTAAGAAATTTCATTTTATTTCTTTGAAGTAACATGAATATTGAAGTCTATAAACATCATTTTTGTGAATTCAATGGATGAAATACCATTTGTAATTCGTCTTTGTGATTTTGTGACAATATTTTTAATTACAATAGCATTAATTTTGATTTTATAACATTATTTAACAATTAAATATAGTCATTTCTATTTAACAGAAAACTTTTTTCATTAGACTAACATAGAAAAGAGAATAAGGATTGTAAAAACAAATGCTCGTTTTTTTTTTTTCTCCAAGGAATGTATGGGTTCACATTACCGATGATAAGCCCACAGTATTTGCGTAGCATGGATCTTGTGGAGTGTGCTGAAAAAGTTGCGCGACCGTGCTAAAACAGATTCGGATATCTGGGCGAATCTAGGAGGAGGGCTAATAACTTTTATTCGCTTAATTTTAAATCTGATAGATGGCAGCACTAGAAATTTAAGAATAAAGGAAATTGGAAAAAATAATTACACTATTATCTCATGATGTTATAGATAATAATAATAATAATAATAATGCTCGCACAGATTTAAGACGTTCTAAATTGTCTTTATTTTTCTATGGCCATCGCCGAATCTACAGTTGACCAGACGCGTCGCCACTGAAAACTAAACACCCAAGCAGTGGCGTAGCCAAGGGGGGGTCCAGGGGGTCCGGACCCCCCCCCCAAAAAAATAGACCTGGTTTACTGAATCATGGATACAAACACAACAGTAAAAACTGCTAAGACAGAATCACAAAGGATCTATAAAAAATTCCGCTTTAGAGAGGTGTTCGTCTTAGAAGGTATAATTCAAAGGTATGTCTTTTTTCGGGACTATGAACTTTTTCGTTTTAGATAGGTTTCCGTGATAAACACTTTCCGTTTTCACAGTATCCCTTAAAACTGCTAAAACGATCTCACATCCCAAACTTTTTCTTTCACGTACTCCTTTCTTAGGTTTTTCATTTCGGAGTACCCCCATTTCTCATAAACACGTCCCCCTCCCCCCCTCCCCCCTCCACTCAAGGAAATAACGTAAACATGCCTTTTTCCATTAGTAATCTTCTCATCACAACCATATAAGAAATCGATGCAAATTACATTGATATTCCTAACATTTTTGTGACTTCCATTACCGATATTATTTTCACATACCCTAGCAGACCCGACACGTACCCCCAGGGGTACGCTACCGCAGGTTGGAAACCGCTGCTATAACACCACCTCTGAAGAGCATAAATCTATTACAGGAAAATGTGTGAAGATGACCTATCTCAAAGGAAAACAATTCAAGATTCGACGAAAACAACACTATATATTTGTGATTGCTAACGTTTGAAACCTATCTGAAATGAAATTTGTTCCAATTGTGAATCCGTCTTGGCAGGTTTTCTGAAAACACGGAATCCTCTCATAAAAAAACATTTTAATGTCCCGAGACGGAAGGATAACTAAACAAGTATACCTGCTATTCCGTTTACACAAATTTACTGTAACTAGATTAAACGTAAAACTTCTTTATCTTGGACTTCGATGGGGTTCTGTTGTCGACCCTTATGGGAAAGAACGAGTTTATACGAACGCAATAACGGTACATTGGTTGAGTTTCGTGACCCTTATCTTTGTTCATATTATAACGGACAATATTAACAATTACTTTAAATCTACTGCCTGCAATTAATAAAAGTAACTATATTTTTGGACCGGTTTTTTGTTACCACTTTCAAAATACACTGGCGAGAAAAAATAAAGGAACAACCATAAAAAGGTGCTCTATGTTAATTCTATTAAGGGAACTTCCAGAAAGGTAACTCAATGTCAACGTTATCACGTAGTCCAATGGGATTAACATTCGCTACAGAAATATATACAAATTTTTCAGCCTCAGCCCGTTCTTTCGGTTCACGTGTGAAAAGGAGCGCACGTGGGTAATTTGAAGTCTAATTTTAAGGAATGTACGTGAAATTAGGTAACACTTTGCTTCTAATAGGTAGAATATGTCATCCAGAAGACATTTGACCGATTTTGAGAAATTGCGTGCGATAGGGAGAGTGGAAGCAGGACAGACACTCTTAGGGGTCTGTAAAGACATATAAATAGCCAAAAGCGTCATGTCAAGAATCTGTAAATGGTTTAAAGACACTGGTATAATGTCCACAGACAACCAGGTCAATGTAGAAAACGCACCACAATAGGCTCTCAGGACTGTAATTTGCCAACGATTGCTAAAAGAAATAGGCAACTGACTCAGTTCAGATTGCAGGGAGTTTGCTGCAACAACAAGAACTCGACTATCCTGGTTTACTGTGAGTGACAGGCTGCATGCAAGGAAACCTATAATTTGCGTTCCGCTAACTCCAGTAGCGAAATGCGCCCGGTTAAAGTGGTGCAGAGATCATCGTCATTGGAGTACCACGGACTGGAGCCGAGTTCTCTTTACCGATGAATCCCGACTTTGTTGAGAGAGTTACCACAGATGTGTTACCATATGGAGGGAGAAAATCACATGCAATAAGGCTGCAAACATCCGTGAAAGGCATCGATACAAGGTCGTGGAATTGTGGTATAGACGGACATCATTTTGAATGGCCGCAATGACCGACACATTTTTACCAGTGCAACTGTGAATGCTGAAATATACAGAGTTGAGATTCTTGACTCTCCTGTCAAGTTGTTTACGGGTGCAATCAGGAGATTCGGAATTTTATGATTATTAATGGTCTAGAAGGGCGCTACCCCCTTCCACGGAACTCCTAAGTATCCCTTCCAGAGCTGCATAAATCCGACCCGTCCGAAGCTTACTGCTGAACTTGGAGAATGTTCTAAAACTGTTTTGAACCATCTAAAATAAATTGGCTGGGAAGTACAAAAACAGAAACCACCATGAACCATTTTTTACACATTCTAATACTTCCAAAATAATGCTAATCCATCACAAATAAACTTCTTACAAAAATTTAACTTCCTTAAAGACGACCAGATATTGGAAGCAACTATTAGATCGAATATGGTATCAAAAGTGGCGAGACATGAAACATGGAAACCCAAAAGAATTATGGCTGAATAAGACAATTGTAACAAAACTGCTTTTTCCAGCATGAACTATATTTGATGTGTGTGCTTCTTACATTACTAGTTTCTGTAGCTGAAAATACAAGATATTTTTCTTAAAGTTAAAACCTTCCCACATAGCACTTTTAGTTTGCAGAAAATTTGGAACAGTTTTGCTTTGAAAACCTGCAAAGTTGCAGTAAGCGTAGCATGACAAGACTGAAAGGTCATAACAAGATAACCCAAACTCCGAAGTCACCACAATTTGAACTTGCAGCTAACTTGTCGTGCAAGTTAAATTCATACTGTATCAAATTCATTGCAAACTAACGGCAAACAAGTAATCAAAAATGCTGCAGACTTACTGCAAAGTAGTAATCTTTCCATGTCACACTATAAGTTTAACCCCTTCGAAGGGGTCCATAGACCTGGTCAAGTCTAGTGATGCGAAAGCGCCGTCAGAAGGTGCATGCATCGGTTTTATCAACACAAACAAGTTTAGGTAATATTTGTACTTTTCATTTCGAGCATTTTTTGGTATTTAATAAGTATAGCGCTTAGAAAAAGCGGTGCCTACCGAATAAAATTTCTGCAATTTCTGTGTATGTGCTGATTGTCTATTCTCTCAACAGAGGGATTTTTTGCTTTCATTACTTTCGTGAATTAAAGACAGTCTTGCATCAGTTTCACAACAAACTACTCATGCAAGTGGGTGATGGTATACCTTTCGGGAGATTTGCTGCGAATTTCTCAATTCGAATTTGTCACGGCAAGATGATAACAGAAAAAATAAACTTGCTGCTAATGTTCATGCTATCTGGGTTATCTCAAAAGCTCGCATGGGGAACGCGGCGGATCGCATGAATGTCTCATGCGATTGACACTTATGTGAAATCATTATCCAATATCTATTACAGCACAAGTTCTTAATTCAATGGCAAGAAATTAAACATGGAAATTGCTGTTTTAAACTTAACGACTTGATCCTAACTTTATTGTAGGCAAATGTTATGTAATATGAAACTTGATTTAACCCATTCGCTGCCAAAACTATAAAGTAATAATTTTCAATTTTTTTGTTAAAAGTCGTTTGCTACCACAAATTCAGAAAGGTAAATTTCGCTTTACTAATACAACGAAGTTTCTGTCAATAAATGAGGCATTTTTTAAAATTCTAAAATAGTGGTGACAAAGTAATTAATAAATTAAAGCCACGAGTATACTCGTGGATGACAGCGAATGGGTTAATTGAGTTTAACTCTTCAGTATGCTCTCAGCTTTTTTCATCATAGTGAATCTTTTTCATTGGTAAATATTAATGTAACTTCAATGTATTATTAGTTGCAGTTATAGAGCCTTACATTTTTTATCCATGCTTTTTTTTTAATTAAGAAATTAAATAAGGTTATACCTAAATTCTTAAAGTTACTCGAAATACTTCTATTATACATACACAGTCAAGACAAGATTCAAAGGGACTGGTAAAAAGTTCCATTTTAGACAGGTTTCCATAGAAAGAAGTGTAATTAATTATGCTTCTAAGATACACAACCTGAATAAGATCTATTGTTCGTTTCGCAGGGATTCTGAAACTCTTCCATTTGAGACAGGATTGCGTTATAGAAAGATTCCACTTTCACAGGTTTCACTATGTTTCACTAAAGAACAATGAAAATCCCCTTTCAGACAGGTTTTCAGCAAATTTAATTGTATCGCAATTCATATTAATACCATGTAACGCTTCCGTTAAAGACAGGATCCTGTTATAGACAATTACTATTTTAACAAGTTTTATTCTATTCATATGACATAAATAAGTATATTTATATAAATACACAAAACTTGTGAAAATGGGACCTGCCTATAACGGAATTCTGCCTTAAACAGAAATCTTCCGTGCTACGGAAAAGAATACTATACAAATACACCTAATAATACGAAAACCTGCGTAAAACGGAACTTTCCAGCAATATTTACGATTTCATCTTGACAGGTTTTACTATATATATATATAACCTGAAGGAAAAATTTTGGACCCCCCCCCCCCCCCGAAACGAAATCCTGGCTACGCCACTGCACCCAAGGGAAAAATAGATAGCTATAGGAAAATTGTTGAGATACTTAATTACCTCTAAAGATTTTAATCTTATTATAATTTCTAAAATAGAACTTTTGATAAATGATTACATTGGCACATAATGTTCAGGTGATAACCCGGACAGAAAACCAACTAGCAGCAGCTTATTCCACTTAGGTCAAAACTCCTAGTGTATTAGAAAAGTACGTGTGGCGCTCTCTTTGGCCGAAGTGGAATCGTGTGTTAAAGCAGCAGAAGCGACCAAATGGTTAATCAAATTGTTAAAAGACCTAAATATAACACAATTATGTCCAATAACAAATTTAAATTACACATATATAAAGAACGCTATATTTTAGACTTTAAAACCAATTAATACAATAAATCCAACACGAGTGAAAAATTAGAAGGTGCCAGAAATCAAACATGGGATGACAACGTACGTTGCTGATGCTTTAACTACTAAGCTAACCTGGCCGATATCCTTGCTCGGCATTTTCTGACGTTTTATGTCGGGGAACGTCACCGGCCAAAAACCAGGCAGAACAGGTTGGCGGAATAACGATGAATAAATTAATATGCCGTCGATACACGAATCTTATCCATCGTTGTGCTATCATCCTGTGATGTCTGATTGCTTGCCGGTGACGTTCCACAACATAAAACGTGGGAAATTGCCGAGTTAGGATATCGGCCAAGGTAGCTTAGTGGTTAAAGCAACAGCACAGTACGCTGTCATCTCAGGTTCGATACGTGACCCTGGATATTTTTTCACTCATGTTGGGTTTAATGTATTAATTGTGTTTAAAGTTGGAAATAAAGCGTTCTTTATTGTATAACTTTAATGAATTCTGACGTTAATTTATGTGTGCTTAAACAGTGTTTAAGAACAACCAGTCTTGCATAAATATGATCAAGTCGGAAAAAATATAACCAAGACTAAACATATAGAAATGAAGTTCCACTCATAACACATTTAAGGGCACCCGGAATTAGTAACTCGGAATACTGTCGCAGCAAACTATCAAGAACCGATCTCTTCACCAAACACGTTCCCAAGCATGATTTTGTGAAACATATTCTAAACCTACATTTATTCTCTCATCCTGTTTCAGAGCGTATTTATAGAGTATTCATAACCTCTTCAAAGGAAGAGCGATATATCATGAACTCAATCCTTTCAAAATGTACATGGCTGAATCTGTTGAAGCAGATATTGAACTTTATACCCACAGACATTGTTCTAATTTGAGTTCAGATTTGAAAGTATTTCTGTAATGAAGCTGCTTCTACATGCTGCGAATAATATTGTATTATAATCACTATTACACTTAAATTTAATTAATCCAGCTATGTGAATTTAATTGATATTATATATTTTCATCATTATAGATAGGTCTCATTTTCATTGCATCCACTGTAAGTAAATTAGGAATATTTTATGATGTGTCCAACAACAATTGTTTACGCCCCAAAGGATATTCATGGACAAGTTAATAAATAATGTATGAAACCGAAGCAAAATGATGCTCAGATAAAAATAGAAATAAGGTAAGTGGAATTTCTTTTCCTGTTTATTTGAATAACATAAGAAATAATACTGAATGGCACTGATGATAATTAATGTAAAACAATAGATTTTATAATACATATTATCATCATAAACAAACACAAAGGGCTGTCTGTAAAGAATATAGGAAAATGCAGAGACAGATATTACTGTTCATATGTTTTCTGGAAAAAAATAGTTTAAACTACAAGACAATCCTGAATTTGAAATTGAAATGTATATTTAACTATGCTTTTATAAATGCTTTTATAAATTAACGATAAATTTTCCTAACTTTATTTTAACATCTACATTTATACTATAACTGTCCATGCTTTATTATTCACATCTCAACATAAAGTTTCTTAATTTTACTTACATGATCTTTAGTCAAAGCTGTTGTTAAAAATTGTATTTATCTTAATTATTCTAGAGCGCATATTCTGAAATTTATTAATTTTTCTTTTAGGCATTTAAATATAATTTAATCCATGGAATGCCCAGAACTTAAAGAACACATTATAAGTTTTCTGCTGTTTATCACGCAATAGATAAATAACTATCAGTAACTATTCAATAAGTATATTTGGCTGCACTATTAAACAACATTTTCTTCATTTTTCATTTTATTTATCTATTGCAAAATATATTGTTAATAATCTTTGAAGAAAATGAATGATTCATATAAATAATTATTTAAAATTATTTTTCTATTAAGTACCATCTTTTTTGTATGTAAAACGTAGAATACATAAAAGTTACACGATTTCACTTTTATTAAACAGTTTTAGTTAACCAGGAACTTTCGTGAATTAACCCTTTAATACACGATTTTTTATTGTGTTCTAAAAAAACTGTGTTTGAGTTTATTTTTGTTAACTGTCAACTAGAAAAATAGTGAAAAAAATTACTCATGTTTCTGTTGGACATAATTTCACTCCTGTGTTACGTAACATGAATTGCTCAAAAAATTATAATTTCAAATTATATACTTACTTAGTGTTTACACTGCACAATAACAACTATTCAACGATATAGCAATTTTTATAATGCTTTTAATAGTTTGCAGAATTAATAATGACTACTTTGTAAAGATAGAGAAAAAACGTCAGTTGATCCCATTGCAAGCAGTATTAACAAAAGATGTTATAACCTCCCCGTGATAACAAATGTGACCAGAAACAGACTTAACAGCAGAAAATACATGGTATCACATGTAAGTAACTCATAACAGTTTAATAAATGCCAACAGAAAGCGCCAAATGGCAAAAAAAGAAAAAGATTTATAACTGCCAAGCTACACTATGCATTTAAGGGTTAACCAAAATTTACTGAAATCTTTTAAGAATATATTGATTCTTGACTTTTCCGAAATTATTTCAGAAGACATTCAAAGACTTTTATCGCAAGAATTAATATGATACTTTATACATGGTAAATCACTTTATTTAAAATATATTACTTTATAAACATTTTTAAAGAATTTTATTGTTTTATACCTCAAATATATTGCGATTATAGATAAAATTTTGGGATAAAAGGAATAAGGAATATTTCTGGGAACATTTAAGATACAATTTGTCTTCATTTAAACTTCAAAAAAATCTTATTAATGGTTAAAAACATTTTATTAATAATAAAAAAAAATACCACTAAATTCATTATGGACATAAATGTATTTTAAAATGAAAACTTGTGTAAAACAAAATTAACAAAGTGTTTTTTTTTTTTTTTTTTTTTTTTAATCATATCATTTAAAACGTGCACTGTTCAGAATAACATTAAAAATGAATTGTTATACATTTAAAAAAATACCTATAATGTCAATAGATAATTTTTTCTTAATTTTAACGCAACCTACAATTGTTTAGACTCTACTTTTAGCCAAAATTTAAGAAATTTCCATTCCTGAAATTTACCTAAAATATGTGCACAACAAGCAATTATAATACAAAATACGGAACAATAAAGCAGACTCGCGGCTGTTACTTTCTCAAGTCGTTAAGATAAATAAATATTTTTTAATTGCTTAAACCTCCATACTTTAATACTTTCATAGAACAGATGTTATATATTCCCGCGGCCGCCACCTTGGATTTTTTCTTGGCGTGAAAACCTTTTTTGCGCCAAGTAGTAAATGTCGCCAAGCAGTGATTTATGCGCATGTTAGGCTTCACGGGTTCGCCAGAACACATCACTCATCGGAGTTACGTTATCGATAAACACCAACAAAAACTCGCCAAGAAATCCAAGATGGCGGCCGCGGTAATATATAACATCTAAGCCAGTTTCATCTCCATAATTAACATATTATCTCACTACTTACATCATATATCTCACATATATACATATATAATAATAATATATTAAAATACAATATATAAGATATAGGTTATTCAAAAAGGGACTGAAGATTTAAAATATATATATATATATAAGGAAACTATTAAAGCCATTTTGACCAGGTATCAATAGGTGAAGTCGGGTGTATTCATAGTAGGCATCTTTTATAGTGTCAAATGGCACAAACAGATGACGCTGCGGTTCTCAAACGAATGTATAATGATGGATCAAAATTCACTTATTATTTCGCTCACGCTTTATTTTTTGGTAGCAATTGAAATATGACAGTAGTGGTTCGTGCTTTGAAAATTTAAGATTATTTTGAAGTTTCTTACAGTTGGAGACATTTGCAGTACTATTATTTGGTGACATTCTATACTAAAACAAAGAAGAATGAAAAATAAATTAATTAAAAACCTATATAAAACCTTCGATCTATTTTAGGAAATCCTCTATATACAGTGAAACCTCTCTGTGCGACCACCTCCATTAAGCGACCACCTCCCTGAACGACCATTTTTTTCATGGAACGAAATTTATTCCCATAGGCTCAATACTAATTTTACCTCTATTCAGAGACCATCCCAGTTGAACTTCCTCCATGAGCGACAATTTTCTATGAAAAAAATGAAACTAATTCCGTTTTTTCCTGGTCACTTGCAAAAGGTTTTATTACAAAAATTATTCCGGAGAGCGCATTATTCATCAAACTTCTAAACTATGTTTAAAATTTTTATTTATTCCGGTAACTTTTAAGTATTGAAACTCCTTTGTGCATTTTTAGGCAATGGATTTAACTCTGATGACAAATTAAGGATGATGGTCAATAAACTTTCTCCCCTATTCTGTCAGGAAACTCTCAAAGAAATACATAAATTAATGAAATAGTCATTATTTGTTCCCGTCCAAAAAAAAAAAAAAAAAAAAAAAAAAAAAAAAACTGCATTTATTTACTGAACTTTGAAAGGACTTGGAAATAAGTTATAAAAATATAGAACGATAAAATCAAAGCAAATGTCAAAGTATTCCTTTTTTAAACTCTGCAGTCATTAACTTATGTAATTAACTTTTGTTTTGTTAATTAAATTGTCCTATTTTTTCCTAATGTGATAAATAAATTTTAGTAACATTAATTGTTACCTTTTTTCAACCATTAAAATCTAGATTTAAACACGACTTCCATTAAGAGACCACCTCTCGAAGCGACCCATTTTTATTGGAACGGAACGTGGTCGCTTTAGGGAGGTTTTACTGTACAAGCTTACATATAAAGTTTTATTACGAAGACGAGAAACATATGCGGAAACTAGGAATAGTAAAATGGCCATAGAGACTTTTTATCATAATCAATATGAAGGGAATAAAAAATATTTCTAAAAAAAAAAACAGTGAATGTGAATTCAACAGCTTTAGCACCATGAGTATAGAAAAAGCAGAAATTAGATATTTCAAGAAATTGCGAAACTATTCGACAACTATGTAGCATACTTAAGATAATATTAATGAATTAGTATTTTAATGAAGGTAATCTTTGCTATAGCTCGGTAATTAACTGAAACTATCTTAGTTTTGTTAATATAATTAAGAAACGGAAACTTATCTGTTTTTATATGATGTTTGATAAGAAAAAAACTTTCCACTGCTAATTTTGTGATATATTTATTATTCAAAAATTATCTCAATGATATTTTTGATCAGAATAGTTATTTATAATAATAACGTATAGTTAGTTATTTATTTTACAGACGTGTGAAAATTATTAGAATAATTGTGAAATTTACATTAAATACTTGTTATATTAAAGAAATATTTTAAAAATATTGATACATTTAATATTTAGTGTGCATCTCCTTGTTTTTTATTAAAGAAATGATGGCATACTTGTCTTGGCATACTTTGTATGAGTTTTTGGCAATTAATTTGTATTTCGTTGTCACGATGCCAAATTTGGATGAGTTTTTTTATCAGACCAGTCTTGTTTGTGATGTTGCATTTCTTTAATTTTTTCTTTACAATGGCCCGAAGTTTCTCTATGGGGGTTCATATCTGGACTGTTTCCAGGCCATGTAAGTGTTTTCTTTAATCAAATTAAAGAAATGAAACATCACAAACAAGAATGTTCTGATAGAAAAACTCATCCAAATTTGGTATCATGACAACGAAATACAAATTAATTGCCAAAAACTCATACAAAGTATGCCAAGACGTATCGAATCTTTAATAAAAAACAAGGGGATGCACACTAAATATTAAATGTATCAATATTTTTTAATGTATTATTTCTTTAATATAACAAGATTTTAATGTAAATTTCACAATTATTCTAATAATTTTCACACGTCTGTATATACTTTTTTCACTAAATTTTAGAGCAGTGAAAATAAATATATTCGATCATCAAGTAAAATTAGCAGGGATTATTTATCCGGATAAGGATAAAAACAGTTCTACAGGAACTGTTTTTTATCCTTCTCTGGAAAACTACTCTTTGCTTATCTTAGCTGATGATGAGAGTAGATATTTTTTTTTTAAACTACAGTCATGGTCTGTTAGCATTATCTGGATATGAAAAAGACATATATTTCATCGTTTGTTTTATATCCGGTGATTATACCATTTTTTAGAAAAATATTGTTTTTGAATACATTAAATACATCATGCAGTTATATACAGTATGTGGTGTATACATGTCTATAAGTGTGTATATATATATATCACACAATATAGAGCTTACAGATAAGTTACTTACTGAGTTATTTCGCTTTTTGTTGTAACTTACAGCGTACTTTTGGTCTAAACTTGCGATCAATTAGCAGAAATTATGTTATTGCAGAATTGAATTTTTTTCGAAGTCTATTATTTTATTTGTGTCAGAAACAATTTATAAAAATAAACAAAACATTTATTTGCATTTATACTTCGATATAATTAGTTCATTTGTCTTCCGATCTTAAAGTAATTAGCAACAATATAAGAAAGTGGATTAATTGAACTTAATTATTTTAACAATTCCCGATACAATGTGAAATATAATTAATTCAATGTACTGTGTTTAGTATGTTCCAAGTTACACCTTGAAAAGTAAACATAACAGAAGAATTTTCACTGGAAATCAGGTTGGGTTTTTGACGTCAAAAACTGGTTTAAACTGTCATAAACTGTTTTAAACTGTCGAAAACTGTCAAAAACATATAACAGGCTTAAAACATATTTGAACAACAATAGTTAAATATTAAATGAGTCAATGATTTATGTTTTATTTAAAATTATTGTAATTTAATAATTAATGTTTTTTAATTATTAATTGCAATAAAATATTTTTACTTTTTGAAATTTTCAATCAGAAGAAAATCATTTTGTACAATTAAATAATCCGGATCAATTTTACCTCGCAGCATGCTGCAGCACACAACCTGTTTAGCACATTTATATACACCCAAATGACTTCTGAGTTTAGAGTACTAAGCATTAGAAAATAGTCTGTCTCTTAATTGATGCAGAACTAGTAGGACCTGATAGCAAAAGCTTTGCTAGATACAGATAGGCAAGTTTTGAGGCAGGCTCAACCGAATAGCTGTAGCATTTAATAATACTATAGCACTGAAATAAGAAGACAAGAAAGGGGATCATTTAGCTTCATACACAATTAGTATAGGTAAGCAACCATAAATTCCCTCTATATCCCAAACGTGAGCTGAATCAACTGATACATCAGTCAACCCTTGAGCCCTGATTGTTGGGATGCAAAATGTAAGCCAAATAATGATACGGTTTCATAATTTGATCCCTTCTATTAAGCACTTTTTCAATATGGGTCTTCAGTGAATTTTCTTTTAGAAAACCGAGCCAATTTTGTTCAGTTTTAAAATCGAAATTTTTTTATATATATATTTAACGAAAGCATGTTTTAAAAAGATTTTGACTTTAAGCTTTAAAAAAAAAAATTACTTCTTTTATTTTGTAAATGTTAAATGCTTGTTTTGTAAAAGATTAATAATCCAATTTCAATTTTGAATGGAAGGGTTATTGCCTAGATTAGAATAAAATTGATGCACATTATCTTGTTATATATACAAAAAAAATCTGCACTTTCTAAGTTTTTTTTTCTTAAAAAAAAAACCCTTGGCAATACTACTCTCAAAAGAAATAGAGAAATTAAAACGATTTTAAATAAGAGAAAAAATTTATAGTTCAGGGGAGCTTAATATCTGTTTTTTTAGAAAAGCACAATTTTACAAAATAATAATAATAATAATAATAATAATAATAATAATAATAATTTTACCCTCTTAAAAAGTTGCATTTAACAATAATACTTTAATAACTATGTGCTAATTATTGATATACAGTAATAGTGAATTTTAAATGTTATGTATGACATTTAATGTGAAATTTTACAGATCATTGTAGTATTTGAGCTTTTTGACGAGCTTTTTGACAAGAGGTTTTTAACATTACAGTTTAAACCATGGTTTAAACTCGACATAAACTGACACATGTCAAAAACCTACCAACCCTGCTGGAAATGAACCATAAACACTTTTCCGGTTTTTTCCATTGCAGTTGCTGCATTTATCAATGGAGAATCAGGAGGTCATTCTTCCAACCCTCGGTCTTTCGTAACATTCTGAGTAATGTGAAGAAGTTTTTAATGCTTTGATCCTCTCTCGAGCGATACTGTAAGATATTGTGTACTTTCTTTCTTTTTGTACGTTAGTGTATACTTAATTTGAAACGCAGACTACAATATAACAGTTTTCGAAAGAAAAAATAAACAAAATTTAAACCAGTAATATTTATACGTTATTTTTATTCAAAAATTGTTTTTCTTCTTAGCTTTTCACAAAATATTAACATTTGAAATTTCAATTCAACTTGGCTTTGATGTGTAAAACCAACAGAAGGAAAAAGTGTACCAGCCTGAACTCGAAACAGGGTCTTTCACATTGCGTGGCAATGCTCTACCATTGAGCTACCTGTACAATTCCAGGCTTAGTACTTCACATTCTTGTCTGTTAGTAAGGCTGCAAACGCAGCACGCGAGGGAATATTTTTCATGAGCCACCAACTTTGGTGCAAACATGAATTGCCGGATTTTCTTTCATTTCGTGTTTGCCCCAGAGCTGGTGGCTCATGAAAAGTATTCTATCGCGTGCTGCGGGTGCGGACTTTCCAAGATATAGGGGAGATGGGGGCACATGTGAACAGATCACATAAATACAGCTTTTTCGCATGGCTGGATTAATTTCTATAAACGAAAACCTACTCAATATAGTAAATAGAACTTTCTTTTATGGATGGTAATTTTTTAAAAATCACCTGTATAGTTCTTCTTACATTTTTTAATAGTTTTATAAATTCTAAAAATGATTCACATGTGCCCCTTCAGCGGGGTAGTTGTGAACACACGTGGGGCACATGTGAACACAAGGAAAAAATATCCTTTGACATGCTTTTTGTTCTGTTATTCATTTGTCATCGTAATCATTAGTTAATTACCTGTGAAATTCACCATAAGAAATATATATATATATATATATATATATATAGTTTCTGGGTGATATGTTTAAGCAAAAGATTATAAAATGAAAATAAGTAGATTTTGGGGGTGGAGGCTTAGATGATTCATTAAGTATTGCTTAAATAAAATAAAAAAAATAAAGAAGCAATTTTAAAAAAGAAATTAAAACTTTTAAATTTTGCTTAGGGGTTTTTATTTGGGGAAAAGTTTAGGGAGGGGGCGTTTACATACTACTTATTTCTAATCTGCCGAAATACGAAAGATTCTCACTGCTGTATTTGCCTTATTTACTTGTAAATTATAGATAAAGAAGGATATTTTAATGATTTAAAAAAAATTCTCGAGTATACCCCCCCCCCCCCCCTCCCCTAACTTCTTTTGCTTTTGAAAGAGGGAGGGGTTACAATAGGGATTTCACTGTAGTTATCAGTTTTAAAATTTTACTTTCTTAAAATATTACTCATATCTATCTCCATTCAAAGCATCATATACATAACTGTTTTAGATATGGAAGTAAGATATCATTGCAAGTTTAGAACAAATGTAATAGAAAAAATTGCAAAGTTGTTCAAGGTAATACTTTTGTATTAACAATGTATAAAAATATTGTTGCAAACTGTTTAGTAAAATAATATATAACACTTATTGCATTTTAGAAAACATTAAATTTATTTAAAGTACAATTGAATGTAAACGAGCTTGTTGCTCTTTATGTATTTGCGGAAAGATGTTTTGTGATCAAGTTTCAATGCAAAATCAATTTTGTGTGAGGAAAATATCTTCTATTTCAGAAAAATTATAGATAATGGAACTGACATTAGTTATCATTAAGTTAACTGAAAGGAACAGAATCACAGAATGATTATTGGGGCACTTATGCACTGTTCATATCTGCCCCAACTTGTCTGTTCATAAGTGCCCCACATTGCTGCTTCTGTTAAATTGATAAATCATTAACATTTCTGAATTTTAGAAGAAAAAGAACTTTATCAAAAACAGTTATTAGTATTCATAGTATACGTTAAAAACTCAAATTCAAATAAATGAATAAATAAATAAAGTTATACGCTTATCAACTTGGAACAAAGATTTTACTTTTGAGATCTAAAAACAGTGTTTTGGCTACAGAAGACAAACAAAATGTCAAAAAGTTTCAAAACTTTTTTACCATATGTCTACAGGTGCTGTCAACTTTAGTAAGTTTTTTCAAATAAAAAAACGTATAATAACTATTGAAAAATTGCGATGTTCACATCTGCCCCCTGTTCACATGTGCCCCCATCTCCCCTAAGAGTGCCAGGTACTGATCTTGTTATTATCCAGGTAGCTCAGTTGTAGAGCATTGCCGCGTAATATCAAAGACCCCTATTCGAGTACAGGCTTGGACACATTTTCACTCAGTTGTTTTTGCGCCTCTAACCCCAGTTGAATAAAATTTAGCAATTAAAACTTCAAATTACTAATTATAGGCGTGATAAATTTTTGTATAGAATTTCAAAATGTATATACATCTATATATTAAACATTGTTTTATATTTATATAAAGATATATTAAGTTAATTAATATGTTGTTTGTTTAAAATAAATTTAAATTTAAACACATTTTCAGTTTTTCCCCTTTATTCTTCACACTAAATCAAAGGAGAATCAGTAGCTCATATCTTCTAGTCATCATCCAGTGCAAATTTCTAAGAGAGCTGAAGAATAGTTTTGATTCATTGAAACCTCTTGATGATCCTTGAAAATAATTTTTGAATGTTCGAGAACATAATAAGAATATATGCTATAATTTAATAGTTTAGAATCAAAATAAAAGGTAAATAAAGCACTTTAGAATATTGCGTAATAGAAAAAAAATGTTTTTTCACTCCTCTAAATAATTCAATCCCAAAATATTTCGAATTGCATCATAAGTGTAATGTAATTCAATATGAAGATTTTTTTTAAAGTTTTGCATCTAAAGTACTTTTTTCTCTTTTCGCCCTGGTTTAAACCTTTATTTTTTTTTTAGCGTTTATAATTTGTGTGGTAGCATCACATTTTTGTAATCACTTTTATTGTCTATGATTTTTGTACATATGATAGATTAGATAGTACAGATAATACAATTGCCAGTTAGCTGGTTAGGTAGGAGGGGAAGGGGGTTGCCACGTCGTACATCCTGATGCAATGGAAAATTAATGACATCTCCATTACTGAAGATATCCCGTAGTTGGGGTAACATCAGTAATCAGATTGCCATTCTTTAAAGATTGTAGCAAGCTGTGCGATTTTGCTATGAACTACCCCTCTACGCTGGCGCATTAATTTTCTGGAAGTTCCATTATATGTATCATCTAACCTATCGTATATAGCAAAATCATCGACGCTAAAATTGGTTGTTAAAATGTGATGCTACTTCCCGATTTATAAGTTTTATCAAAACTAGTATCTTGTAATCAAGGTAACTTCGTAATCATGCTTTTTCTGTTAAGGTGTGAATAGTTTTCACTAACTACAGGCTACTTTTATACAGAATATTTTTTATGTATCCAAAAATATTTAACAATATTTGTATTTAGTTAAAGATACCCTAGATTATTTAATAAGCTGCATTATAATTTAGTAACCTTCAATATACATTTGATCTAAATTTAGAATCTATTAATAACAAATATTTTTCTACCTGATACACATTGTTTCTTATTTTATAATAATAAATGTCAGAAATTGAAAAAAAAATTCATAAGAAAAAATACATTAAAAAAGAGTTTTCAGTATTCATTTATACATTATATTTATTTTCAGGTCTCAAAATAGCAACAAACAACACGACAAAATTGATTAGTTCAGCTTAATTATTTTAACAATTCCCGAAACAATGTGAAAGAAAGATAATTCGATTTACTGCTCACAGTGCATTCCGAGGTACTTCTTGGAAAGTAAATACAACAGGAGAATCTTCACTGGAAATGAACCGTAAACACATTTTCGGTTTTTTATCCCTATATTTTCCTTGCTCGATCAATGGACAATCCGTGGCTTATTCTTTGAAGTACTTTTTCTTTGCAAACTTCTACGTGAGCTGAAGAATATTTTTGATTCTTTAAAGAGCAACCTGACGATCTCTCAGATTATTTTTAATGTTTGAGTATGCATAATTTACTGTATATAGAATACGAAAAATTATTATTAAGTTCTCCCTTATATTTTAAACTATTTTTTTGTAGTGGTGGTAAGAACTTTGGATTTAATATATATTTTTTAAATTCTAGTACTAAATTCTCACCTTCAGTTAATAATTAAAATTTATATAAAAACACAAATAAAATACCCTAAAATTGCTTACAGGTGCATGCATATAATATAAAATAGTTTAAAATACATTAAAATATCTTAACAATACATTAAAAATTCATTTCACAGGTCATCTTTAGTGGTTATTTAAATGTTGTTCTTTATATTTTCGCTTATTTGTCTAGGAGAGTCCATTAATTTAAGGGTGGTACGGAAGATAAGGTGATAAAAAAAGGTATTCAAATTTCTAATAAAACGAGCCTTCATCTATTATGTAGTAATTCCTTCCTAACTCCATGGATGTCATATGACAATGCATCTTTATAAACTATATCTCGATTAGAAATTATTCCAAGATATTCTCTTATAATGGCTTCCTGGTAATTACTTGCACGAAATAATTGGATTTATTAATATCTTGGATTTATTAAAATCTAATTTTATAGGTTGTATCTGAGATACTTTAATGGATTTTTAATGTATTTTAAATAATTTTATATTACATGTATGTACCTGAAAGTAAGTTTGGTACATTTTATTTGTGCTTTTTATATAATAAAAAAAAATTGTTTGAAAAGTTCTGTCACTGTCAATCTGTAGTTTCTGTTAATTCAAATAATTTAAATTTGTAAATTGATTACGCAGGGTGCAAAACATATAAGTTATGCAGCCATTAAATTTGTGGCGTAGGTTCAGTTAAAAGTGGTGTTTATACATCGAAAAGTGAGTATGCTCAGCACAATGAGAGGTATTGCAGCTCCTTACTGTTGGAGTGACGAGAAAAAAGTCAATAAAAATTGCCCAGTTTCGTCAATTTAATAGGAAATGAGAATCTATATGCATAAGTAGATTAAACCGAAAGCGAAAACTGCGACTATAAATTTCTTCAACAGCCGTCGATAATATGGCGTTGATTTTGTTACAGATATGTGGTGTGAGAAAAAAATCTGGGAATTACAATCAAACAATATGATTAATCGAGAAGAGAAATACTTTTATTATCTGTACTAGAATCGGCCACCGCCACGTTCAAATCGTATGTTTTTGCCGTAGCAATGACGCAAATTACGTCTACCGACTTTCACATATTGCACTAACCAGTCAAGTTATCCTTTCACACGAAATTCTATTTTATGTAATTAATAGGCGCCACTAAGGTACATTCAAATGAATATTTTTTTTTCACATCTTCAGCAGTTTTTGATGTAGAATCACTAACTTTTATTTTATTCCACCGTGGACTCTGTGAGTGGTCTCAATTTGTCTGGACATACTTCGTTATTTATATGCAGACACCTTTTTCATAATTTTAGCCACATTCGTTCCCAAATTAAATGGCTGCTTAACTCATATCTTTCCAACTTGTATATCTAAGGTCTTATATCCTTGTTACTCAGATCTTACCCTAAAATTTTAAATTTCAGTATTTCCTACCTTTATCTTTAATTCTAGGAAGATTTGTACTATTTATGAAATATAAGTTCCATAAAAGTCAAGTATGTTCTTAAAAACAAAAACAAAATATGTATGCATTCAAATAAAAATCTAAGTAACAGGGATAGGCAAAATATTGGAGTAAAATTATAATTATGTAAAATTATAATTACGTGACTGTTCAATAAAAAATAATTATAATTTTTTATATCAACATATCCTTACTCATCGTCTAATTTATAATAGCTCTTTCCAAAGTAGTTCTTAGTCAGTGCAAAGCACTTGCCCCGCATTTTTTCACATTACAAAGACATGCTGGAAACTACTTTTTTAAATAGGTCCCTAGAAATCATCTTCGCCGTCTTCACTAATAGTTCTAATGACGAAAAATATTTTCCACGAAGGTGTTTTTTTTTTTTTTACATTCATCCCATCTTCGCGTAACTTCACTTCAATTTTGAACAAACTTCTACGCCAACGTCATGCTGTTCGTGTATGGAGAATCTCGGAACACGCAGCTTACAAATATCTCTCATGTTCACTTTTCTGCTATGGACATGTGTGTCGCACGCAATTATAAATGCAATAATTTTAACGGTTCTGATAGCTAACATTTTTCCCGGACAATAATAGCGACGGTATTAATGTTGATTTCTGTAAGCGAAGTTACAGGAACACCGGGTACATCTTGCTTTGAAGATTATTGTCTTCCTCTTCATTAAACATCCCAAACTATCTTCTAACTGGACTAATAGGTAAGAAAAGACCCTCCACAAATCTTCTATAGCATACACTTCGACTGACTAGACTCCATCGTTCCCGTAGAGGATACTGGAAGATTGCCTCTGGAAAAAAACAAAACATACTATTGGAAAAAAACAAAACAAAACAAAAACTATTACCACGTTTTCATAACATGTTAAAGTAACAATGGAACGTAAAGTAAATATGTCTGCAATAAATTATGCTAATAAAAAATTATTTCTTTACTGAAAAGCCCTAGGACGTTGAGAATAATGTAGTACATATTTGGATTTACTCTGATTAAAAAATAAATATACTTCATATTAAAACCATCATTAATGAAATACTCTTTATGTTAAACATATATTCTAAAAAAAAGTATTTAAATCTTAATATATATTAACCCTTTAGTGCGCAGCTTTGCATATACGCAAACAACACTGTTTTGAATTTAATATATTTTTTTTTTATTCGAATATACCTGATCCACACCAGAAAATTAAAATAGCAATATTTGCCGTAATTAAAAAACAGACATTCCGTATATGAATAAAGCGAAATTAACCATTGAAACTTTCTGGTGTAAAGTCAGATTCTCTGAACTACGTCATTTCTAGAACATATTCTCTTATAGGAAATAAAGGGTTAAAAGTTAAGTTTTATAAAGTAAATAATTATATAAAATAAGGTATTTGGAGACATCTATATATTTAAAATGCTAAGCGTTTTCTTTCGACAGTCCGTGAGAAGAAACTACTGCATCAAATTATACCAATCGTTTTTTAACTGAAAGATATTTGGCCATAGATTTGTTATCGCACATTCGTTTGTTCAAATATTCTATTAATTAGCCGTAATTTTAAATTAAAATTCTATAGTTGCACATGCGCAGCATATAAGTACAAGTCTACCTTTGGAGTGACGCGCTGCACATGCGCAAAGATGTCGATCAGTTGAACTATCACACCACAGGTAGACGTTGTTTTAAGTTCGTCTGCTATTCGATCTTACTGTAAACAATCTTTCCTTTCTTTTACAAAGTTAATTTTATTTACCTCTTTCAGCATTATTAACAATTCAAAAATTTATTGCGTTGATATTAAGAGCTAGATACGGTTTATTTCGGGGGCGTCATATTGTTTTGGTCATATTACGCACAGAAGATAAACACAGTGATTCGAGGCTCAAATTTATGGCTGGTGATCCGTCTTTTGAATTGCCAATAGTTACACACGAAGATTGGGAAACTAACATGTTAAGTTGTAACTGCTTCTTTGAAAAAAAAAATGAAGTATCATAAATATTAAAACGCAAAACTATTTCTGTAAGATCAGAACTCAAGCCTCACCAGTGGCTGAGAGGTTCTGCTCTCGAAGCTGGTAGACGGGAGGTGCTGGGTTCGAATCCAATCACGTCCGTCGGCCTAACCGTTTCGGAGTTTTCATGGTTTTCTTCGAAACCTTGGAATTCCATGCGTAAATACGGGTTAGGTTCCCTTAGAAAGACCCCCACGGAGGGCACTCGCCCTAGGGCCTATATCCCTCGAGTAGATAATCGGCCGTCAAAAATCAACCAACCAACCAACAGAACTCAAATTCGAAACAATTGCGTATGCGTCAACTGCTTTTCGAACCTCATCAATTTAGAAGGAAGAAATCGAGTTCCTGCTAGCTTAGCAAGTTAAAGCAGCAGTTTAAAGCTCTGAGTTTCGTAGAGGATGCAAGTTCGAGCCCAAGCCTGGCAAAATGTGTACATTTTTGGCAATAATTTATTTCAATAATGACACATTTTATTAAGAAGAGAAGTTACAGGATTTTTGTTTTATTATTATTATTATTTTAATGCTTTATAATTAAATAAAATTTAACACTCGATAATATTTTGAAAAAATAATGATTTTATATTTAAAATATTTAAGCTAAAATATTTTGCATGTAATTATCAATTAAGTAAATTGGGCTGATCTACAATTTCCGTCATATTTTCTAACCATTATCAAGAATATATATGTGTGTGTGTCAGAAATAAAAGTTAGTCATTCATTTGTGTAAAAAATAAAATTTGAATAAAGAAAAATATTCGTCTACGATCTATAAAAGAAATAACTTTGATAGTCAGGTTTAATATTTAAACAATGTATAAAAATGTAAATAAAATTCAAGTAATAAAATTATACATTATAAATCGAATCAAATTACTATCATCAAATTAATAACAGAAATATAATATCAAAATACAAATTTAGGTTTTTAGATTAATTACAGATTAAAAGAATTTTACAGATAAAAATAAAATTGATGGTAGCTTTTAATAGTCGTGTAGTTTAAAAAACATAAATGGAAATAAATATTGCTATTCTTTTCAAAAAAAAAAAAAAAAAAAAAAAAAAGAAAGAGAGAGAGAGAGGACGTAGTAAGTAAAAATGAATTCTCGACCCGGTATTTTTAGGTAAATTTCTGATAAAAAAAAAAAGCAAGCATAACTGGTTGTGAATTATAAACTTAAAATTCTTTCACTTCATTGAATAGGTTAGACTGACAGCACATCTATCGCCTTAAAGAAATAGGAATCACTTATGCAATATAGAAGTTCGTCACGTAATTCGTCATTCAATAATTCATTAAAAGCAAATAATTAAAAATTCAAGAATTTTCTGAAAAGAAATGAAAGATTCAAGTTATTTACCGTCAAACCTTGACGGGCACTATCTAGTACTTATTAAAGTATTTACTAATTTGCATTATTTTAGCGTAAAACAGCCACACGACAGTAGTTTTTACTTACATTGCAGATGTACAACAGAAGAAAAAATTGACGTATTATATGCAAAAATATATCTCTTATTTTTTTCATTATTTTTCCTCTCTAGTAAACCTTTCAGAGAATCATATATAATTTTTTTTCCAAACAAAATAAAAAATCGCGCATTTAAGGGTTAAATAATTTTTCTTACAAAATATCATTTTCAATTTTAAACCATTATAAACAATAATACTGTATAATTTTTTTAAAAAACACGTCTTTAAATTTCGATTATATTACACATTACATAATAACAGAGTTAGTGCATAACACCAAAGAATAAAAAAAGTCTTAAATTTTAACAGCGCTAAGTTTTCTTATATCATTACAATTTCTTTTTTCTTGCATATCCAATTTTTGTGCTTTATAAAATAATATTTTTCTTCAAAATAAATTTTATTATGATTCAAATTTTTTTTGTGTATGAAAACTTACAGCGAGACAATATTTATTGTTCCGATTACGTATGCATGTCTGAAAACATTATTTATGTAGGCTCTACAAATTGAATTTTTGATTTACTCACAACAAAAGGACTTTTTTGACATAGAAAATAAATAAAAAAATAAATGAGCAAAACATTTAAAAGTTATCATTAATTTAGAATAAAAATGTGCGAGGAGATAATTTATGCATCTAAATAATTTTTAATTCTCCTAGTTTGATTTTTTGTAATTTTTTTAAATAGCCTAACCTTCATTGTAATTTTCCCATTCGTTGCGCATGTGTAACTGCACCGGAAATTCTCTATTATTTCTTGTGGTTGTAAGGAATCACGTATTTGATAATAGTTATTGCAAAATGAATTTCTGACATCCCTATTTACAGAATTTTTTAAAATCTTTTTTGTTTCGAAATTATTATTTTACAGTTTTCGCGCATGATTTCATGAAAACTTATAGTCCTTGAGCCGGCAGCATAAAAATCTATGTTATCAAGCACAAGAAAAAAACCTTTCTTTTATGGAAGAATAGAAGTAGGGGAATCTAATGATCCATGTCTGTCGAAAGTGAAGTGGTGCATAAGCCAAAAATTACTACCACCAGTGGTTGACTTCTTAGGTTTATCATTGTGTTTTCCTGCTCCCAGTCCTACATGTTTCCATACCTTTGTTTGTAGTACAAACACAATGATAAACCTACGAGTCAAGCACTAGTGGTATTAATTTTTGGCTTATGCACCACTACACTTTCGGCAGACATGGATCATTAGATTCTCACACTTCTACTCTTCCATAAAATAAAGGTTTTTTTCTTGCGCTTGATAACATAAGTTTTTGTGCTGTCGGCTCTTGGACTATTATTATCAGATTTCAATGAAATTTTGAATAAACAGTAATTTAATTTATAAAAAATAATCATTTTGTTTTTTTTCGGTTAATATTTCTTAAAATATGCCTAATTATGTTTTTTATGTTACCGAATTTTCGACAACTGTAAAATTTTCAAACATTATAATTTAAGACCTAAGTGGAAGAAGATGTTAGGTAACAAAAATTCGTGAAAATTGAAGGGAAAGATTTTTGTTGTAATTTATTTATTATTATTTTTTAATTCCTTCTCAGTAGAATATGTTTGAAGGTTAATAGGTGATATTAAACTCTTCTACAAATGAATATTAACATTTAATTATTAAATATTAGAAATTATTTTCGCCATTTAAATTATTAAAGATAAAAATATTAAATATTAAAAGATACTGCCTCATATATTTGATACTAAGTAGAATTTCAGTATTTTAGTTTTATCATATGATATAATGTGTTTACTCGCGTAATAGTTGCACTCGCCATTTTGAAGAAGAAAAAATCGTCAAAATATATTCTTCGCATAAATTGAATGGATGAAAAAATGATGAATTATTGGGTTCGCAATGTTTTGAAGAAAAGGTCTGGAGCATCGCTCAAAAAACCAGCCTGGTACTCGATAGCTTTCGAGGACATCTTACTGATGATGTGAAAATGGAACTTTCAGAAGACAAAACAGATCTTGCGATAATTCTTGGAGGACTCATATCGATTCTGAAAACGTTGTGTTAGACGTATCGGTTAACAAATCGTTTAATGACAATATAAGACGAGTATATGGAGATTGGATGGTCAATGGGAAGAAAGAGAATACTCCCAGCGGAAAAGTAAGGCGTCCATCCCTGGAACTAATGCATAGTTGGATATTACAAAGCTGGACTTTTATAACAAGCGATATAATTTCAAAAAGTTTTAAGAAGACAGGTATCTCTAACGCTTTGGATGGAAGCAAATATAACATTTTATGAAATGACGGAGATTCTTCAGGCACCAATTCACATTGCAACAGTGATACTGATACCTTCAAAGAATTTTTTTGTCAAAAATTTTACAAAAATTATTTATAAATTTTATGACTGTAAAAGTACAGTCGAGTCTCTGTATAACGAAACCCTATACATCAAATATCTCTATATTACGAATTTTTAGTAGGAACGGTTCCCTTTTCCCATGATCTCATTAAAAACAGTCTCCATATAGCGAAATATCTATCTCCATATAACGAATTTTTTCATAGAATGTTCTTTATTTATTCAGTTTTAAAAAAAGCTTCCAAATCACATAGAATCAATTTTCCATCACTGATTCCTGATTTATCGTTCAGTGCTGAGTTTTTTATCTTACTTTTCTACCTTGAATCTCCTTGTTCTTTATGTCCAACGAATTCATCTCCCCCTCCCTCCCACACACCTTCAAACATCCTTCTTAAAAAAGTGTCAATTGGATTGTTACACATATAAGAGGTAAGAGCGGTCAGAGAAGTAATTGAAGGTGAATGAGATCGAAGATCATTCAGATGGTTAAATAAAAATAAACTCTCTTTTAATCAAGCACAACAAGTCGATATTCGTAATATTCCCTGCCAGAAAGCTCTTGAGATCCACTGGTATGACACGTGACCCCACAAAAAAGCGGGCGGGAAAGAAGGCGCAAGCCGCTATTGGTCGAATGAAAAATTCTCCCTCGACATCTGCAGCCACGAGAGCAGATCACTGTCACCATTTAGAAAACGTTTTCATCTATCCAAACTAAAGCTCTCAACCCTTACAGTGATAGTAGATGTTTATTGTTTCTGGCTTTCTTTAGTGTGAAAGATTCACAAAACTTAATCTGTTTGAGTACGTTTATTTACTGCTTTTGAAAAAATGTCTCTCAGGAACTGTATAACTCTCTCTGATAAAGTGAAGATTTTCAAAGAAATTGATAAGGGATTGAAAAAAAAAAGATATGGCAAAAAGTTTGGGATTACGGCTAGCATTCTGTCAACAATGATAAAAAATAGAGAGTCAATCACCGAGCAGAATTTTGATCTTGTTTCGGCGCAAAAAAGAAAGAGGACGTACCAATGCGAGGACTTGGACGAAGCAATGTTTAAGTGGATTAAAGGTATAAGGCACCGGAATCTACCACTTTCAGGACCAATGAATTTAGAAAAGGCTCTAGACTATGCTTCTTCATCTCTTGGGCACTCTGACTTCCAAGCCAGTATTGGTTGGCTAGAAAAGTTCAAAAAGAGACATGGGCTATTCCAGAAAACTATCTGAGGTGAAAGCGCGGATGCTCCGGTGACAGCATGTGAGAACTGGAGTCTTAAAGTAGCAGTAATTCTAAAGGAATTCGCTCCTGAGAACATTTTCAATTCTGACGAAACAGGCCTCTTTTACAAGTGTCTCCCAAAGAAGACTCTGGCCAGAAGATAAATGTTTTGGCGGTAAACAAAGCAAACAAAGGATTGATATTCTGTTGTGCGCTAACATTACAGGGAAAGAAAAATTAAAGATGCTAGTCTTTGGGAAAAGTAAATCTCCTCGGTGTTTTAAAGGCATGAAGTCCTTAGAAGTGGAGGCCCCACCAGTGGCCGAGAAGTTCTGCTCTCGAAGCTGGTAGACGAGAGGTGCTGGGTTCGAACCCAATCGCGCCCGTCGGCCTAATCGTTCGGAGTTTTCGTGGTTTTCTTCGAACCGTGGATTTCCACGGTAAATACGGGTTAGTTTCCCTTAGAAAGACCCCACGGAGGGCACTCCCCCCTTTAGGGCCTGTATCCCTCGTATTGATAATTGGCCGTCATAAACACAACCAACCTTAGAAGTGGACTATGATTTTAATAAAAAGTCCTGGATGACCACTGAAATTTTTGACAAATGGTTAAAAGAACTTGACAATCAAATGAAAAAACGACGCTGAAAAATTGCTTT
This sequence comes from Maratus speciosus, assembly GCA_963932465.1. Classification (NCBI taxonomy): domain Eukaryota; kingdom Metazoa; phylum Arthropoda; class Arachnida; order Araneae; family Salticidae; genus Maratus; species Maratus speciosus. The sequence goes on from OZ010795.1 coordinate 328,456,640, forward strand.
GCTTATTGATAATTGTCCAACTCATTCACAAAACTGTGGGGAAAAAATTGCAAAATGTTACTTTTTTAACACCCAATCGCACATCAAAACTGCAGCCCTTGGACTTGGAAATAATAAAAAATCTAAAGGTGCATCATAAGAAAAGAACTCTTAAAGAACTGATCATAGTTACTGAAAAAAATGTTCCACCCGAGACATCATTAGTCTTAGAAAGTGTATTGCGAAACTTTATAAAGCTAGAAGATTTGATGTAACTGAAAAAAAAAATTAAAATTGCTTCAATAAGGCTGGCTTTTCTAAACTGGAGAATAATGCGGATTCTGAGGACGAAGACGATGTGGCTTTATCAGACTTAAAAGAGAAATGGAATTAATTAAGGAACGTGGAAATGTCGAATAAAATGTTACTCTCTCTGATTTTTTGGAAGTGGATGACAATCTCACTATTGCGCAGTATCCTACTGATAGTGATATTTTAAGCAGCGTTATTAACAATGATGGTGAGAGTGACAATGAGCATGAAAACGAAAACGTACAACAAGAGAAAAAAACATCACGCAGTGAAATTATGAGTTCTTTTATCTTATAAGGAGACGACTTCAAATAGAGGAAAATGTTTCCAATACAATTTTTCATTCCTTGCTAAAGTGTGAAAACTTTTTCGAGAATGTAACAATTTTGAAATCAAAACAGCGAAAAATTACAGATTTCTTCGTCTGAAATTAATGTAAGATTTCCTTATGTGATTTTTATTATGCTTTCAAATAAATGTCTGTTCTCTTTTTTGAAACTGTTTAAATAATTAAGAAATACAATATTAGGTTAATATTTTTAGTTAAACATTTCAAATTCTTAATTAAACAACTCAAAAATAATTTTTGTTCAAAATTTACACATTAAATAGGAATTTTTACTCATTCTCTGTATAACAAATTTCTCTATATAACGAATTTTTTACCGGAACAATGGATTTCGTTATATAGAGACTCGACTTATTACCATAAAAAGAAAAATGGCATTTAATAAACATCACATAATCTGGAAATATTTGATAAGTTACTAATTTTATTATAATGTGTTCTTTTTATACCAGTAATGCTTTTGCATTAGAGTGTACAGTACTGTGTAGTAGATTTCCCTGCATAATAGTCGCACCTAGACTTTCACAATAAAAAATTGGCAAAAAAGTGCGAATATTCCGCGAGTAAACGCGATAATACCTCAAAACGCTTTCATCCATACTGTAAAAGAGATTTTCAGAAAATGTATCATAACATGTTGTTTCACTAAGTTCTTCAGTTGTAAGAATACCAGATTTTTTACGTAGTAGATCATTGTAAATCGACACTGTTTGTGTAAAGATAGAAAAAACAGTGTATTCACCTATATTACGCAAGTGTATCTTGCGGTGCGTGTAGATCGTATCTGTTTATAGCCCAAAATGAAGCAAATTTTAAAAACAAATATTTTTTTAAGGAGAAAAATAAAGAAAAGAATTGCATAATTATGACTTTAATGTTTGGTTATGTGGATCTAATAGATATAAAATAATAAGACTTAAACTCTTCTGCAACTTTTGGCATTTTAAAGGTGCAAGACGTCTCAACGAAATGCTCGAAAATTCCGATTCGCAGTCTCAAGTCTTTTTCTTTATTGTAGTTTTGAATAGAATGGTTAGAATATTTTTAAGCTTAGAATTACTAACAAAAATGATCCAATAATTAATATTAAGTTAGAATACAATGCTTATAGTTATTTCTATGACATTTTGTAAAATCTAGAATTATATAATAGATCTTTTTTCCTGAGATTTTTAACATTTACTGCATATTGAGAAATATTTAATACTTACACTACTACAGATGCTACATAAATATCGCGTTTCAACGTTATTTGTACAAAAAATGCAGGGAGATATAACAAAATAGAAAATAAAAAATCATATTACAATGCATAGTAATAATTAAAGACCTTAATCTTCAGAAAAAGTCGACAAACTCGAGGAAACATAAATAATAAAAAATCATTTGTGAAAAATTAAAAAAAAAAAGCTTTTCAAAGGAGTTAGTACAATAAAGCAATTTGTTTGAAAGTCTGGCATGTAACAATCTTAAAAATTCTCAACATTTTCTTTTTAAAAAGTTATTACATAAAGTTTGACATGCTTTTAAGGCGATTCATTAAAAAAAATTATTGTACAAAGGACAAAGATTAATTTAGAACCAATTCAGACATTATCATTTGGATACTTACTCAATTTTTAATAACACTGATTTTAGAGTTCAGATAGAAGAGAAACTTCCTAAAATCACTTTTCCTACAGGAATTCTCTAAATTAATAGGAGTAGAAACTTTCAATAAGGCAAGGTATACGAGGGGTAGTCAAAAAGTTACCGGTATTTCCTTGTAACACTTTTTTACCACAATACAGGCAAACACTAACTTAATCGCCTTCAAAATAGGCTACGTCAGAACTCACACACTTGCTCCACCGCTCCTGCCATTTCTAGAAACAACGATGAAAGCCTTGTTTTGGTCACTTTTCAAGTTTAGCCGTCGCTTTGATTTTGGTGTCTTTTACGGTGTCAAAACGGTTACCTTTGAGGCCCATTTTGATCTTGGGGAAGTGCCAGAAATCCGATGAGTAAAAAGGCTGGTGGAGTAGTGTAATGTTCTTTTCTGCAAACCATATCTGCACAACAATCGATGTACGGGAGGGAGCATTGTCATGATAACAATTAATATCCTCCTTGCCATGAGGTGGGACGTTTTCTTCGAATCGCCCCCTCAATCTTTTCAAAACTTGCACGTACAAAGGACCGTTAAAAGTCAGTCTATCTGATACAAATTCATGGTGTACCACAGCTTTGTTATCGAAAAACACAATGAGCATCACTTTTGTTTTGAATTTGACATGACATGATTTCTTTGGTCGAGGAGAGGAGATAGTGTGCCATTCTGATGACTGCATTTGGCCATCATAAATGGCCAGATCTCGTCACCAGTAACGATTGTCTCAAGAATCCTCGTACCCTCTGCGCTTTTTACAAAATATTTGGCAGCAGTCAACTCCCGAGTTTTCAGTTGATCTGCGTTCAGCAGACGCAAGACAAATTTTGCACTGACACATATAATCTTACAATCATCTGACAGTATCGTGTGAATGGATCCATCAGAGATCCCCTCTTCTTGTGCCAACTCTTCAATTATTAAGGTGCGAATAGACCATCCTTCTAATTTTTATCAGTATCGGCGTCTTTTCTTGTGATCACGGGATGTTTCTGATCTTTAATTACTTTAAAAGGAAAGGCACTGATGTCCTGCAAAAGAGGAACCTTTCCGTCAAGGACAGTTGAGCTCCTTATCTCCGACCCCATTGTTGATTTCCCTCATCCTTTTGTGAATAAACTGCAGATGGGACCAAAACAAAAGGCTACCACGAAACATGTAGAAGGATGGCAAAACAAGCGTTTGCATGAAGCCTTATTCTTCGATGTCATTTCGTTGTTTCACTTGCTCAACCATTTCTCCGTTTGAAGATCTCCCAACGCGGCTCTCATCTTCCAGCGATTCCTGTCCAAAGCGAAATCATAAAAACCATTCGTAAACAGCTGTTTTCTTTAAAATAAACGCCACCGTAAACTTTTTGTGAGGCTAACAAAGTCTCTGAAGCAAATTTCCCCAATCCCCAGATCAACTTGATGTTCGCCATTTGCTCGAATTTCGACATCGCGCCAACTGATCACCACATACTCCTACCTTCAGCTACGCTGTCGTTACACTTCCTGTTATGAATTCCGGTAGTTAAAAAATATAGTGGTAGTAAACAAATAAATTAATTATATTGTGGTATTAAAGAGTCACAACAAAATTCCGTGAACTTTTAAAGTCTTCCATGTATAATGTACACTATAAACTTATAAATTGCAATATTATATAAGGTATCGGAAAAATATTCAGAAATCAGTCACAATATTAAATTACTTAAAAACAACGTTTAAGCACACAATAAAATAAGTTAATTGGAACAGATGTATACGTTTCGTGAGTTCCAGGGCTCACATCCTCAGTGTATAAAAAGTTTAAAAACAATATATCCCCAATTACATGTACGGTGAAAACTCAAATGTCAAAATACAATACCAAAAGACCATGAAATTCCAACAGCCAATGAAATTAAAGAGGAAGTGAAGCGCCGTGACACAACAAATCCACCCAGAAAGTTGAGATGTATGGTGTATTAGACAAATCATTAACCAAGGTGTCTTTAAATCTATGGATATGAACAGCTTCAAAAAAGTCTTATATCAATAATTTAATTTCTCATAGTCTTAATAAATGTGTTAATAATCTTTATTCTTCTGTTACTGCGGTTTCCATTTCTAACCTTATCATTTTACCATTTTATAATAGTATTAGCTTTAAGATGGCTAATATCTTAAGGCATTATGATTTTAATGTGGTTTTTAAACCAGTTAATAAATTAACTTTTTCGCAGTTTAAGAATCAAATTCCTCCTCAAAATTATTGGGGTGTTTACAACATTCAATGCCAATGTGGTTTGTCCTATATTGGACAAACTAAACGAAAACTCCGTTTTAGATTCAAAGAACACGTAAAGTATGTGAAGAAAAAAGAATTGCAGAAATCCTCTATCGCCTCTCATTGCTGGGGGTAGGGACATAATTTCAATTTTGACTCAGCTACCATTATCAAGAAATGCATTACTCCTCTGAATTTAGACTTTTTTGAAGCTGTTCATATCCATTGATTTAAAGACTCCTTGGTTAATGATTTGTCTAGTACACCATACATCTCAACTTTCTGGATGGATTTGTTGCGCCGCGGCACTTCACTTCCACTTTAATTTCATTGGCTGTTGGAACTTGATGGTCTTTTGGCATTGTATTTTGACATTTGGGTTTTCACCGTACATGTAGTTGGGGGGGATATTGTTTTTAAAGTTTTTATACACTGAGGATATGAGTCCTGGAACTCACGAAACGTATACGTCTGTTCAAATTAACTTATTTTATTGTGTGTTTAAACGTTATTTTTAAATAATTTATATTTCTACACAAGTTCTGTACTTACCACTCCCAATATTCTTTAAATACAAAGTAATACAAGAGCAATTTATTAAAAGTTTTACTTTCTTCTATCTTTACAAGATTGGATTGGTTAAAATTTTCGAATTCCGGTTTTCGACGAATTTACACGTATATTTTTACAAAATGTCTGTTTGTGTGTGACACAAATTGTGTGGTCGCTCTATCTCAAGAACTAATGAACGGGATTTAATAAAACTTCAGATTCAGTTAGGTAGTGATATAAATTTGTGCGGATTACTTTTTTGTGTAAATCGCGCGGCAGGTGGCGCTGCTATGCGGCATTATTAATGATTTTCACAATAGCTATATCTCAAGAAGTAAGGCACGGATTTTCAGAAAACCTCAGATTCAGTAAGTCCTTAATATAATTTGGTGCTGATAGCTATTTAATGTAAATCGTCCAATAGGTGGCACTGCCATTCTGCATTATTCATGATTATCGAAATAGCTCAAGAAGTAATGCACGAATTTTCATCAAACTTTAGATACAGTTAGTCCTTGATATATATGTTAGTGCTGTTTATTTTTTTTGGTGTAAATCGCCCAATAGGTGATGCTACTATGCTGCATTTTTCATGATTTCCGCAATAGCTGTATCTCAAGAAATACTGCATGAATTTTTGTCAAAATTTAGATTCAGTTAGACCCTAATATAAATTGATCCTGATATTTTTTTTTGGTGTAAATTGCACAACAAGTGTCACTACTACGCAGAACCTTTCATGATTTCCGCAATAGCTCTATCTCAAAAACTAATGCACGGATTTTCATCAAACTTAAAATTTAATTAGAAGTTGACAAACATTGTTACTTATTAGATTTTGGTGTAAATTACCTACCGGTGGCGCTCCTATGATGCATTTTTCAGGAAGTATTAACATGTTTGAGATAAAAGAAAGTTTTGGGATTGCCACATGCGACTAGTTAATATTGATCGTGTGATTTCATTTAAAATACGAGTATATAGTGCATTAGATGTAATTATGTCATAATTAACATTATTATATATAATATAAAATATACTTTTGCACACCCCTTAATAAGACAGAAAAGAATTTAGATCAAGGGTAAGCATTCTTCATATGGAAATGCCACGAACAAATTACAAATAAACTTTTAATTCAGAAAACATCAGAAAACAATCCCCTCTGCAGATTTTATTAACGCACCAATGAAGATAGGTACAGTCGTGGAAAAAAATGTAAACACCCCCTACTAACTCCTCAAAAAATTATCGTAGAAGTAAGTTACTGGTACCGAACGATTGGAAATAAAGTCTACTTTTAAACGATATAGATAAAATTTACTTAGGGGGCCATCTACATATTAAAACGAACCGTAACTTTGTTTTTCTCAATAGCAGTACACAATTCCGACAGCATAAATGAAATCTACACCCTTCAATTAGCCTAAAAACAAATTTTTATGCAATTCGTACCATAAGTTTCTGAGAAATTAATTATTTTAAAACGAGCGTATTTTAAGGGCTGTATCCAAATTGAAGTTCGTAACTCGATTGTTAACCGAGAGAGCCCCCATCTTGATCAAGGCACCTTAACAAGTCAATGAAGCCTGCTAGATTACAGGACAGCAGAAGAAATTTCAAAATATCTGGTCACTTCTGTCATAGACGGCCCTTAAACCATCATTTTGCCGTTTTTTAAGCATAATTTGAAAACTACTTGGAAGAAAAATGTGAAATTTCGGATTTTCATAAAGCAAGACTTAAGGAATCTAACTCCATCAAAAAAATTGTTTGTTGCTATTCATAATTTTTTCGAATATTAATTTCATAATTCATAATTCATATCATAAAATTATAAAAATTGGAGAATTCAGCGTATTTATGTTTGGGTATATTAGTATTATTGCTACACAAAAAAATAGCACATTAGGAGCATAATTTCTGGAGATATAAATAAAAATATGAAAATGTAATTTAACATTAGAAGCACTAAATTTTGAATGTTTATAATTCAAAAACTTATGATTCAAATGACTTGAAATTCGGTGTCAAGGCATAGTTTGAACCGAAGATTTGAAATATCTAGTTAAAATTGGGTATTGTTATTGAAAAAAATGAAGTTTGAATTTGTTTTAATATGTAGATGGCCCCCTAAGCAAATTTTATATGCATCATTTAAAAGTAGACTTTATTTCCAATCGTTCGGTACCAGTAACTTTCTTCTACGATAATTTGTTGAGGAGTTAGTAGGGGGTGTTTACTTTTTTTTTTTCCATGGCTGTACATTTTAAAATAAAAATAAAAAATAAATATACTAGGAGGCTCTGCCCCCTGCAAGCTACGGTCGCCAACCCCCGTTCAGACACCGCAGAATCTAAAAACACGCTAATCTGATCGCTTTTAAAAATATTAGAGAAGATTGAATTATACTGTAAAAATATGTGCAGATCTCCCTGTAAACGGGTTTCCATTCAATTCCCTTTGATTGCTAAAATTTAAGGGTGAATCAGTTTCTGTTAAGACATCCAATGGTTGTTTTCGTTTTTGATTAAAGAGGATTAGTTAAACATTTGAAAAGAAGCTAAAATAAAATAAATTAAGGTCATGTCAATTCAACCAGACTTTGTAACCCGACCCCCAGGGATTTGGATGAAACTCGGTGTATATACTAATTCTATCATGATATGAATACATCAGAAATTTTTCCTTCCTAGACGTCATAGTTTGTGAGATATGGGGGGTACAATTTTTGGATTTTTCTCAAATCGCACATTTCTGAGTCTGTATTTTTAGACTGCAGTTTCATTTTCAAAAAATTGTTTCTCTGGATCTAAAATGCGAATCATCTTAAAAATATCACCGTAAGTACATCAAAAGACGCAGATTTTAATTAAAAAATATTTAAAAAATTAATTTTAAATATTTAGGGCCAAAAAATTAAACCCAATTTGAAAGTTATGGTTATTTTTCCAAATTTTTGTGACTTTACGAAAAAGGCTCTACACAAAAAGGCAAATGAAATTTCCAATTTCTTTTTGTTTTAAGTAAAAGATTACACTTTGGGCTTTCTATTTATGAAATAAAAATGATGTCTTTCTCATGGCTTATGCAAAATTTGTGACTTATTTTGGGATACTGTATCTATCAAGAGATAAATATCTTTAACTTTGCTTATGGTACCTAAATAATTGCTGCACATTATAAATATAAATTTATTAATCATTTTGATTTCTTTCCTAAAATGAACCCTTAAAATCAGACTGATTTATTTTTATAACAGTAGAAAATTTGTATCGTATTGGTACATATCACACATTATCTGAAATTGTGTTGTTCTCAATCTTATCACATATGTTTGCCATATAAATGTACATCTATCATTGGATTCAGTGGTATAGCATTTCTGTAAATACTTTCACAAAGGTAGTATGTAAAGAATATGTACAATATTTAATGTAGGGGGTGTAGATATTGATATCATAGATTTTTTTCTCATTTTACTCAGAAAAAACAAAGCAAAAACTTTCCTTTGTAAATAAAAAAAAAGAAGCACTTATATTAAATAAATTCAACAAGTCATAGGAACCATAGTAATTATTTAGGTATCACAGTTTAAATTAGACATATTAGACATATATATATATATATATTTTCTTGAATGGTGCAATTTCCACAAACAAGGCAAAATTTTTACATAAGCTAGGAGAAAAACTTCATTTATATTAAAATTGAAATAATCATTAATTAAATCTAATACATTAAATAAAATTGCTTATAAATAATTTAAAGATTTAGATTGTTGTATTTTTTTATGTAACAAATAAAGAATTTGTTAAATTATATGCAAATTTTTAAAGCTAAAAAATCAGAATAAACATTATATTTAAAAGATTGAAATTCAAAAATATAACTGAGCTAAATATAAATATAGAAATAAATGACGTACTTTTGCAGTATGACTTAGACTTATTTTGCAACATTCTTTTTTGTGCAATTTAAAATTTATATTTATTATGAATAAGCAACATTGAGAACCTTCTAATATATATGTCAATTTTCCTATCTCACTGTAACTCCAAACATAATAACACAACAAAACATCGGTATATTAGAAGATCTTCGTGATTTAGTATCTAAAACATTAAATCGATGGCTATCTACCCTCTCCCCCCCCCCCCAGAAAAGAATTTAAATATCTTAAGGGGAAATTCTCTTCATTTTGGTAAAGGTTTATGAAAATTTGCAATTTTTATATTGCCAGAGCATCCGTCACAAAAGTCAAGGACTTTCTTTACCTCATGAAATATCTCTTTTACAAATGATATCACTTCCTTCTGTGTTAAACACATAAGAGTGGAATCATGTTGCATATCATAAGATAAAATGTGTATACTGCTTGCTGATAATCTAATACTGAGAGATTGAGTGTATATAACAGTTGGATCAAGAGTGCAGCTTCTTTGGTCCAATGGTAACTTTAAGCCTCATCTTGAATAAGAAAAGTGAAATTTTTGCTGAAATCCTACAAAACGATAGCTTTTTGAGGGCCAAAGTTTGCTTTAGTTTCTTTTAGGAAATTAGATTTAGCTAGCGTTATAAAAGAGTGGAATAACATTTTCCAAATATTTTACTTAGCTTGTCACAAATTCAATTGAATGAACAGTGCTGCTAATACTGGATTGAATATCTAGAGTTATAATTCTCAAGTTTTTTGGAAATTCCTGTTTAAAAAGAGAATACAACTCATATAGATACACATAATATCTATCGCTTTTGTGCATAGTACATTCTTAGCAATGCTAACTACATTTTTTTTTCCAGTCATGATTCTTCAATATTCATTACAATTATAAAACTTTTCAATTAGTTCAATTGTTTCTGGACCTGTAGCTGTGGCTTTAATTTTTCTTATTTCTGGCATAGACAAGATTCTCTTTTCTCTCAGAAGTGTCATGACGGTCTGGCAGCATAATTAGTTACTTCAAATTCATCTATTATTTTCATTTGCAGCACAAGGAAAAATAGATCCCCCTTCTGTTATGAGACACAGCAGACTAATAATAATTTGATTAACAGATTCGAAAACACCTGCCTTAACTAAATAATTTTATCCTGCCTTTGTCAGAATTTGTTTATACAAGGCAGGTTTAAAAATATGTTTCATACTGTAGAAATGAACTAGGCTTTCAGGCTTTGTTAAATGTAAGGTATTTAAACTATAAAAAACATATTTAAAATGGTTAAAATTATCCAAGATAATAAGATAGAAAGTTTTAAAAGAGTGTTAAATATAAATGAAATATTTTAATTCAAACACACATACACACACATAAAAAAATATATTGAAAATTTGATGAGTAAAAAGTCATTATTGCATTTTCTTATTCTATATCAATAAAAGATTTTTTGTTTACAGTTATATTGTAGACACAAAATTAAGGGATTGTTTAAATTTAAAAAAAAATGCTAATAATAAAACAAAATATATGAATGAATAAATAATGGAAACATAAGGATTATGCGCAAAATTTAATGGAAATATAGACTGCAGTCATAGACTTTTCACCCCCTTTACTCAGAAGAAAGAAAAAAAAGCAAAAACATTACTTTGCAAAAGAAAGGAAGAAAGAAACATTGAATAATATATTCAACAAGTCATAGGAACCACAGTAGTTAGTTAGGTACCTCAGCTAAAATTAGGCAGAGATTTTTTTTTCCTGATTGGTGCAGTTTCCCAAAACAGGGCAAAATTTTGCATAAGTCATGGGAAAGACATCATTTTTATTTCATAACTAGAAAGCCGAAAGTGTAAACTTTTATTTACAACAAAAAGAAATTGGAAATTTCATTTGCCTTTTTGTGTGGAGCCTTTTTCGTAAAATCATAAAAATTTGGAAAAATAACCATAACTTTCAACTTTGGTTTAATTTTTTGGCCCTAAATATTTAAAATTATTTTTTTTAATATTTTTTAATTAAAATCTGCATCTTTTGATGTACTTACTGTGATATTTTTAAGATGATTCGCATTTTAGATCCAGAGAAACATTTTTTTGAAAATGGAACTGCAGTCTAAAAATACAGACTCAGAAATGTGCGATTTGAGAAAAATCCAAAAATTGGACCCCCCATATCTCACAAACTATGAGGTTTAGGAAGGAAAAATTTCTGATGTATTCATATCATGATAGAATTAGTATATACACCGAGTTTCATCCAAATTCCTGGAGGTCGGGTTACAAACCATAAAAAATTTGGTTGAATTGACATGGAATGACCCTATACAGAGTCTTTGTCTCCCGGTATTTTAAAACAATCTCTATAACAATAGCCTAAATCATGTGACTATCATCAACAGTTCCAGGCGGACAACTTCGCTTTTTATACTCTAGGTGCCATTTTGGGACTTTAATGTTAGCCAGGCACATTTATTAAATATAGGCACAATATTATTCTATCGCCATCATTTCATCTATATTATAATAGTTCAAGTCATCAACTGCCATAAACAAATACGGTCTGATACCTTCGCCGTTCATATGAAAGTTTGGCACACATGTCATATACGTCCCATTGGCGCGATTTTTTAATGACGCCAATTTGGAGAACGCATCAACAGCATAAACAACAACATCCGGCTTACCATATCAAGCAAAATAACGATACTTTGGCGCCAGTTAAGTGCCCGTTCCGTATATGACATTGGCGTTAGAAAAAAAAAATCGCGCCAAAATGGGACCGTAAGTTTTCCATTTTGATTAAGAAATCAAAAATTATTTTTCGAATAAAACTACATAAAATTTGCCATGGTTGCAAAGAATTATTGGTACTGTTATGCTAGCCGGATGCAAATCTCACCAATAGCTTTTTTTCAACTCGCCAGTTAGCATTTTTTTCGAGTGGTAATATTTGGCAAGATGTCATATACGCACAGCAAGGTTTGGCGTGATTTTTTTTTTTTTTTGCGAAAACCTTGTTTTTAAATACCAGTTACATATGCATTTTTGGTATTACTTAGTAATCCCGTCGACCAAAAATCTATCGCCAAACTATAAGATTAAATGCCAATAATAGTTGATCCTATATGTCGCATTCACTTCACTTTAAGCAAGTTACATGTGTTTACGTCATCAAGTGATTTTTATTTCGACTTTTTATTTGTATATTTATTAATGTTATACTAATTTATTTGTTCTTTCATTATTTAAAATAATAATTATGTCAATGTGTATAATTTGGCGAGTGTTTTGGCGATTTATATAATTTGGCGAAATTGGTCGACGGAATAACTAAGTTTTTTTAATTATTTTCTATTATTTTCTAAAGGAAATAAAAAAAAAAATTAATAATTATAGAACAAAATAATTTATATAATTTATAAAGTAAATAAAAGTAAATAAACATTTATTATCAAATAAACAACAATAGCCGGGTTACCATGTCAACCTTTTCTGAAATATGAAAAAAAAAAAAACCTCTGTTTGATTAAAATATGAGTTACCATCATTAGAAAAATGTATATAAAATTAGAAAAAAATTAATATTTCGAAAACTAATTCGAATTTAATAATTCTAATACCAGTTTTGAGATCTGCGGATCAATGCTGATTTTAGGTGTTAATTTCATCGCAAAGTATTCCATATTTTAGGAGAAATCGCTTGAAACATAATCAATTGTTTAATCAGTCGATTCATATATTCGTTTCATAAATTCGTTTCATATACCCGTTTCATAAATTCGTTTCATTAGGATTTTATATATATAGGGTAGATTTATTAGTCTTATAAACTCTCAAAAAATAATTTCTACCTGAGAATTTTTTTAAATTTTTTTTTTGCATACTCTTTTATATAAAAAAAAGTATTTCGATCATAGAAAAAAGGGTATATTTATGGTTATAGAGAAATACTCAACTTTTATACTCTATTTATTTAATTATTTAACTCTTTTCAATTAATTCATACTTAAAAATTTTGGAACTTTTAAATTTAAAATATTTTTATTAATCAAAGTCATTTTTTATCGTAATTATGCCATATTACTGCACATTACTTTTTACTTCAATGAGAACCAAAGACACACGTGGAAGAAGTATTATAAAACAGAAATTAAATTTTGAGGCAATTTAAGATTAAGATTTTAGTTGTAATATTTTTTTCTTGATAGCATATGTTTAAGATGTTAACAGCCGGTACTAAACTTTCGTATAAAAGCTTATTCATATATTATTATTAAATATAAAAATTATATTTTATTTAAACTAAAGTTTCCAATTCGGGTTTCAAAGGGTTACAGAACATATGTCAAAAGTTTTTTTTTATTCAAAACTTTAATGGATTATTTATAGTGGATAGTTTTTACTTTTTTCTGTCTTTACAAGAAGAAAGTAATGGATTCGTGAAAAAATTCGACTTTCGATTTTCGATGGATTCATACATTTTAGAAGGTCCTGAACACGACTTGATGATTTTTAGAAAATGTCTGTCTGTCACTCTGTTAGTCTGTGAGTCAATTTTGTGGGCACTCTATCACAAGATTTAATGCACGGAATTTCACAAAACTTTCGATTAAGTTAGAGCTTGATATAAACAGGTGTTGATTAGTTTTTGGTGTACGTCGCCCAACAGGTGGCGCTTCTCTGCTGGATTTTTCACGATTTCCGCAATATCTTTATCCCAAGAACTAATGCATGAATTTTCACCAAACCTCAGATTCAGATATATCTTGCTCAATATTGATGCTGCTTATGTTTTGGTGTAAATCGCCTAACCGGTGGCGCTGCTACGCTGAATTTTTCACCATTTCCGCAAAGCTCTATCTCAAGAACTAATGCACAAATTTTCATCTAACTTCAGATTTAGTTAGGCGTTGACACAAATTGTTGCTGATTAGGTTTTAATGTCAATCGCCCTGTAGGTGGCACTATTACGCTGGATTTTTGACGATTTTTACAACAGCTCTATCCCAAAAAACTGATACACGAATTTTCATCAAATTTCAGATTCAGTTAGATGTTGACATAAGTTGTTGCTGATTAGGTTTTGGTAAAAACCACCCAATAGGTGGCACTGCTATGCTGCGTTTTTCATGATTTGCACGTTTTAGCGACAGCCATATATCAAGCACTAAAACACAGAATTTCATATCTATAGAACCCTCATGATTCGCATAAATTGCCATTTAATTATGGCACTGTGCTAGCGAATTTTAAAGTATTAACATGTATGAGAGAAGAAAGTTCCGTGATTGGCACATCCGGCAAGTTTAGATTGTCCACTAACACCATCAAAAAGCATATTTAAATAAAAAATGCAGCATAGAAGCGCCACTTGTTGGACGATTTACACCAAAAACTAATCAGCACCAATTTATATCAGGAAATAACTGAATATAAATTTTTATTAAAGTCCGTGCTTAATTCTTGAGATAGAGCAAGATAAATACACCAAAAATTTATGTTGCATACAGGCCGATAAATAGACAAAGTCATAGACACACAGACATTTTGTAAAAACATATTTTTCGGGATCTCTGACTCATAAAACATGCAAAACTGTCGAAAACCGGAAGTCGAAAATTTTCGTGAATACAATACTTTCTGCTTGTGAAGATAGAAGAAAGCAAAAATATATCAATAATGTATCCAAATAAAATTTTGAGGTTTATTAAAAGGGACATTTTCATATAAGCCGCATGCTGGAGTTTGATAGTCGAAGAAAACACCAAACATTTCGCTACTAAAAGCTGTCTTTATGTTTCTAATAATTTCATTGGTTTTATTGCGTCGTTCGATTACATGTATGCAGGGCCTGATTACCGAATAGGCACGAGAAGCACGCGCTTCCCTTAGAAAATTTTGAAGGGGCCCTTAATTAAGAAAACAGGCGGCCCAAACTTTTATATTGAATTTATTGAGAGGTAATTGTAATGTTACGTTGTTAGATGTACCTTTATTTTAGATATTGAATTTGAATATTATTGAATTTGACTTGTATGCACAACATAAAATATTAATAATTTTAACTACTCCCAAAATTGAGAAGTATTTCAAAATATTCATATTTTATGTTGTGCATATGTGTTGAATTCAAACTTTTTATCCAATTTACGTATTTATTATTAAGTCATTTTTGAATATTTTTTCTTTATTGTATCCAATTTTTGTGTAAGGCGAACATAAAAGAGTTGTTTACTGAAGTATATGTGAACTCAACTGAGCCACTGTTTCAAATAATATTTATAACATTGGTGAGTTCCTGAATATGTCGAATTTAGAAAACTCTTCTCGATTGAAAGGGGGCCCTGAAATAAGACTGTGCTTCCCATAAATTTAGAGGTTAATCGGGCGCTGCATGTATGTTAAATGAGTGTTTTATTTATATTATTTTGTGTATTTATTCATGTAGTTTTAATTTCGGTATGGAATATTGGTCAAAAACATATTCTGAGCTATTTATTTCGTTTTAAATGCAATCTGGCTTATCTAGATTTATTCATCAAATCTATTTCATAAACGGGCTTCACGCAATGGATATTGAATTTTAAAAAGCTTAAAAAGTATTTTAAAAAACGTTAAAAATCTTCCATTGAACGGTGTAAAAATTGAGATTGAGCAATAATTAGAATAGCTGTAAAAGCGAAATTTATTGTCCAAGTATTGCCACTGAAATGTAACGTCGGCCTTACTTATGGACATGGTTTTGCTTTATAATTTAGATGAATAAATAAAAAAAATTAAATATTAAAATTATTGTGTCATATTTTCAAGAATAATTAGAATAGTTACCTTTATTGTATTATAAATTACACCATAACACCTCCATCTATAAAATAAAACAATATCCGCGAAAAAGTGGGTGTGACACCTTCTTCCAATCGTTACTTCAATTGAAAAAGGACAAACTCTTAGATCACAGTCCTTTACCTATCAATATCAAAAAATGAATTTTATAAAAGGAAAAATATTTTCGCATGAAAATAAAACTTACACTTCTCAAACGAAAAATAAAAATTATACGGCTGTTATAACAGAATGAAAAATGAAGCAAGAGATTGGATTTTTCTCGACTAAAGAAGAAAATAATGTTTCTCTTTCAACTATACCAAAAGTCTTGGGAGTTCTTTGATTGAATTAAATTCAGAAATTGAAATAGAAAGACGACAAATATGAACTACAGTAGGTGCAAGAGGGAATAAAACTAAGCTAAGACGGTGAGAAGTTTGAAACTGAAAACCTTTTATTCAAGACGTGATTTTAAAGATAATTAATGCGGTTGGTTGTTCTTTCCATTTAAAAATTGAACGTATGTGATAAGGTACCACGTAGATTATAAATTAATATATATATTTTTTTATTTTAAATATTTATTAGAACTGTAAACTAATTTATATAGTTGTATACTAAATGGTGACAGACTAGTAATTCATTAACGTGATAGTTTTCTTTCTTTATTTCTATATTTATTTTTTGCAAGAAAAAGAAATAACTTTATTTATTTTGTAGATATGTGATTTTGTTTTACATATGGGTCATTCCACACAAAATGGGCAAAAATTTAAAAAAAGTCGTGGCTGCATAGTAACCGATTTTAATAAAATTTGATACACAGATTCAATTCATATTCAAATATAGGGCATTGTAAAATATTTCGACAAAAAATAAAAAAAATTTGGAAGTTCTGGACATTTAAAAAACTTGTGACATAGAATGGAATGTGAACAATCGTTCAAAGTTGCAAGTTTGAAGTTCCGTATCTTGAAAACTATTTAACATAAATTAAATCTTTTTATAATAGTGTAATCTCCATAAAATTATCTTCATATTTATTTAATAATAATAATTTGGTAACGTCATGATTAATCTTAAATTTGTTGTAAAAATTGAAAAATTGTTAATTTTGAGAAAATTAAAAAGTTATAAAAATTAAAGGAATTCAAAAACATCTGTGAAATTGATGCCTGATGTAGTTTTACATATTAAGATCGAATTGCTAAAGTTTTTTAAGTTGCCATGTATTTCCTTCACCTTTAAAAAAAAAATTAGAAACTTAGAAAAAATTACAAAACTGTAACTTTTCCTCTTATAGATAGGCAAAAAAAATATTGAAGGAAAGGTAAGACATTATAGTTATTACACAAACATAAAGATCAATAAGTCCATGATATGCTAAAAAAAATTCAAGATTTCCTTTTGATTAATAACGTCACAAAATTTGGTTAAAAAAGTAATATTTATTCCATTCCAAGAGCTTTACTCTTTGAATAAGCGCGCGTTTTTTTACAATATTGCACGATTTCAAAGGGAAAAAAGATGCAGTGCTGCCATTTATGGATTTAGAGGATAAATGTATAATTTTTTTCCAGTAATATATATATTTTTTTACTGTAGTTTAAAATAAATATATTAATAACCAAAAATAAACTGAAAACAGAAATTAAGGCTTCTATATTTAAAATATACACTTTTATCTATAATATGAAATAATTTAAAAGTTTAATAAAGATTTTTTTCACTTAAAGGAAGTGATAGAAATATTGCATTTTACCCTCAACATTTTTTACTGTTTATTTTTTTTCTCATTAAGGAATAAAAAGGCAAGAATGAAACTTTCGATATTTAAAATATATGCATTTAGCTATAACGCCAAAAAAAGTAAAATTTTCAAAGCTGTCCTTCATGCTTAAATGAGTAGTTGAAATACTGCATTTTTACTTCAAAATTTTTGAAAAATAATTTTTTTCTCATTACGGAATAAAAATACAATTACTAACTTACACCAATCTGTTACTTATTATTCATTCCTAATTATAAATAAATTTTAATATAGTCTTTCCATTTCTAAGACTAATAATCAGAGTTGAAATTTTAAGCATGTAGAGAATACCCCGATTTTGCATTCACTTTTAATGTATATTTTAATACTTAAATAAGCAATCCTGAAATCTATTATTTTACATTTACTCATAAATAGATATGATCTACATATAGACTGATTTTCATTAAAATCGGTGACATGTCTGCAAAACAGCCGATTTGCTCATTTTGCACGGAATGACCCATATTTATTCAATAAAGTTTAATGAAGATTTTCTTTTAATTAATTAATTAATTAATTTATTTATTTTTACAGAAATGTTTGAAATTACTGCTTTACTCATCAATGTTGGATATAACATTTATAATGCTGTAAAAATAATTTAAAAAAATATTAATTATTTTCTTCTATATTTACAAGAAGAAACTATTGGATTCGTGAAAAAATTCGACTTCCTGTTGTCGATGTATCTGTACGTTTTACAAGTTTATGAACACGATTTGACTGTTTTTAGAAAATATCTGTCTGTCTGTATATGTCACAAATTTTGTGGGAGCTCTATCTCAAGAACTAATGCCCGGAATTTAATGAAACTTTCGATTTAGTTATAAGTTGATATAAAATGGTGCTGATTAGTTTTGTTGTAAATCGCACAACCTTGCTATTCTGCTTTTTTTTCACAATTTCTGCTATCTCTACGAACTCGGGCACGGATTTTCATCAAACGTGAGATTAAGTTAAACGTTGACATAAGTTGTTGCTGATTAGGTTTTCGTGTAAATATCCCAACAGTGCTGTGCTATGCAGTATTTTTTTTTTGCAATTTCAGCAATATAACTGTAACTAAAATCAAAACTCTGTTTTGGGATTTGATAATCGCTCTGCGTACTCTTGTACACCGCACACTCTTGTACCACCTTACCCTATATCTCAATAAAAAGAAAAGTGCCCAGTTAAACAGATGGCATTGTGCTCAAAAGCTATTCACACTAATTGCATATTATACTCTTATTTCAAAGAATACTCACCTCGAAAAATAAATTAAGGCGGCGGGGATTTAGCCTGCCCCTTTCTCCTCTTTATACTTAATCAATGAGCCTCCAAATATCACCAGGGAAGCGCCTTATCGAAATAAACCGGTACACTAAATTTGAAGGAAATCGGATAGAAAAACACATTTATCTAAATTAAGGATGCTATAAGACCCCCGTTCCATCCTTTATATTTAACCAATGAACTTCCAGATCTAATCAAGAAATCGCCTTATCAGAATAAACTGGCATACCAAATTCCAAGCAAATCGGATAGAAAAACCCTTTATCTAAATTAAGGGGGTATTAGGCCCCCATTTCCCCCTTTAGACTTAAACAATGATTCTTCAAATCTAATCAGGGAATCTCGTTATCAGAATTAACCGGTATACCAAAATTTGAAGAAAATCTGCTAATTCTGCATGGAAAACAAATTTATCTAAGTTAAGAGGGGGAATCAGCCACCCACTTTACCCAATGAACACCCAAAACTAATGAGACAAGCTCCTTATCAGAATGAACCTGGAAATTTTCTTTGAAGCAAATCGGATATTTCTATCAAGAGTTATCGTGTTACGTACATACCTACATACACTATATGGCCAAAGGTGACCGGATCACTTGCGATTTTAGACGTTTTGTTAAATATCTAGAAAAGTACATGAGGAATTAACCTGAAACTGCAGGTGTGTAAACCGTATAGTATGGGTCATATATTTTCGCGAAGATTTTTTCCTAAAACCCCATTGGGGACTGTCAACAAATTGAAAAATAACGAATATCTTTTGGAAAACCCTGTAAAAACTAATGTAGCAAAAGCGTTCAAACACGAGATTATTAATAAGTGGCTTATTGTAATATACGGTGTTTATTTGTATGAGGATAGCATGTATACTCGTAGAGAATTTAAAGTTTTTATGAAAACAGCCCCAAATTTCGCCAAATTTTTGCTTGTAATTTGCTAATATAAAAAAAAAAGTTCTTTTCAGAAAATATGACAAACAGTATTGTACACAACACTTTGCAATCAGAATTAAAAAATAATAAAAATTGGATGAAAAATGAGCAGGTTTACTAAAAAAAGTTTCACTGCGCATGCACGAATGCAATCAAAATATAATGTGCATAATGTATTAGCTAAGTATAGAGCAACTTTTGTGAACGTCTCAAAATCATAGCTTGAAAATTCTGAAAATAATCGTCGATAGAATAAGCTCGAAATCCGTTGTTCCTCAAAACAAGAAAAAAGATCAGGTGCTGTATCAAATATCTGTTGATTAGTGCCAAGATAACGTTCACAATATTGCACGTACTACTATATTTGGATACAACCCCTGATCTTTTTGCTTGTTTTGGGGAACAACGGATTTCGAGTTTATTCTATCGACGATTATTTTCAGAATTTTCAAGCTAAGAATTTGAGACATTCACAAATGTTGCTCTATATACTTAGCTAATACATTATGCACATTATATTTTGATTGCATTCGCGCATGCGCAGTGAAACAGTTTCTTAGTAAACCTGCTCCTTTTTCATCCAATATTTATTATTTTTTAATTTTGATTGCAAAGTATTTTGTACAATATTGTTCGTCATAATTTCTGAAAAGAACTTTTTTTATGTTAAGAACTCTTAAGAATTTTAGCAAAAAACTTGGCGAAATTTGGGGCTGCTTTTATAAAAACCTTAATTTCTCTACGAATATACATGCTATTCTCATAAAAATAAACACAGTATATTACAATAAGCCACTTATTAATAATCTCGTGTTTGAACGCATTTGCTACATTAGTTTTTACAGGTTATCCAAAAGATATTCGTTCTTTTTCAATTTGTTGACTGTCCCCTATTGGGTTTCAGGAAAAAATCTTCGCGGAAATATATGACGTATACTATATTGTTTACACACCTGCAATTTCAGGTTAATTCCATACGTATTTTTCAAGATATTTAACAAAACGTCTAAAATCGCAAGTGATCGGTCACCTTTGGCCGTATAATGTACATACATGCATACAGAACCGGCGGGCACATTAGCTCTCATGCTTTGATAGCGTGTGAGCTAAAAATTAATGCACGATATTTAAAGGGGCACAGGACCTTTAAACTTTCAAAAAATCAGTTTTCGGATTTTGTTTTATTCTTAATTTTTAAAAAAATCTCAACAATATGCAAAAAAACCTCAATTAAAAAATATGCATTATTTTCTGAGTTATAATCATTTATAGACTGTGTGTACAATTGAATGCCCGTTCATTCTGAAAGTTTAATTTGCGTTTTCTCAGATTAGTAAATCTCGAGTTTGCGCTCACTATCACTTTCAAATTATACAAGCTACCGCTTTAAAAAAAAAGCAAAATATGCGTTTCTTTATAGTCTTCACGCTAAAACCAAAAAAATCACATATTTTTTTGCTTTTGAAAATCGTGAATAAAATGTTGAAAATATTGTATTTTTCTACATTTTATGCAAAAATTAAATTTTAAACAAAACTTTTTGTATATATTTTGGTTTTAATATAGAAAAAGGTGTGTTATGATTTTATTTTGATGAAAACTTTTTTTCTGAGTTTTATCATGCCGCAGCACTTAATTCACGCATTATTGCGGAGAATATTTAAATTTAAAACTTAAATATTAATTTTGTAGATACAACATTTATTTTTTCTGGATAATATTGCTAAGAATATACACTTTAGGCAGAAAGGGTAAAAATCCTTGATTGCATATGGCTAGTTCCATGGGTTTTTTTAGTGGAAGTAACATAGCTAATAACTATTATGCTTGTTGGCCACCGATATTTTTCTTAAATTTTGCTTGGCCTTATTCAATTAATGAGATATTTCCCATAAAATAAGTCACATTTTTCCGTTCTGAAATACTGGTAGCCAAAAATAGTGGCATGTGACTTACACTATAAATACTCATGGAAATAGCCATATTATTTGTGTTTTGGTACTTTGAAAAAGGTGACGTTTCGACAAACTCAAAGGTTCTATGCCCCCTTAATCTCCCTTTGGACCCTGTTACATAAATAGTTGCTTATAAGACTTTTGTGTATACTGCGAGACAGTTGTCACTTTTATGCACTTTGTTTTACATATTTTGGTTATAAACATCTAAAATGGAGGGTGGCGAAATTCAATGATTATTTTGAAAGATGCGATGCTTATATCTACTTTTTAAACACACACACAATTCAACTGACCTATACTTTCAGAATCCTCATGATGGGCATAGGTTTCCATTTAATTTTGGCACTCTGATAGCGAATTTTTAAGTATTAATATGTATGAGATAGAAGAAAGTTTTTATGATTGGCACATGCGACTAGATTGTCGTTGATAATAGAAATTACACATTCATGCATTATACGTAGATGATAAAATGATATGTTGTACAGTGCATTTAAATTTCTTTCCATTTAATTTTTATACTTAAAAAATAAATTCATATTGTTTTATTTATACTTTTTAATTCCTATTGAATATGAAGGATACTTTATGGTGACAAAATAATAATGTATACAGTTAGTGTTTCAAATTCTCCCATAATTCCTGATCACCATGTGATTTTCAAAATACAGGGCAATTAAATTCATTAGATTTACTTATTTTTTTCCCATCATTAGAAATTTGAATTATTTTACATATTAATGAAATAAATAATGGTAAAATCATAACGTCATATATAGTGATATCACAATAGTCTTGCATTAATATGCGGCGCAGTATAAGTTTTCCATGACAGATAAAATAAACTGATATAAAGAAAAGTGTTCGTTATATAAATATGCCAGTGTAATTTTTCCTGATATCACTGAGATTAATTCAATTTTTATCGTAATACCAATCGCAATACCTAATCTAACTTTCTTTTGAGGAAATTTTCGATACTATTAGATGTTACCCAGCATTTGGAAAGATTCAGGCATTGCTAGCTAAAATGTAGTAATAGTTTCAATAGCAAAAAAGATGTAAAAAAAATGATAAGTTTTTAAAAGTTATTTCTTGGGCATAAGATTGTATGAAATCGTTAAGATTGCTTATTAAACTCCTCAAGCTGTCGCACAAAATACAAGGTATATATACATTTATGTTCTTTATATGAGATTTCTTGGACTCGTCAAAGTCTATGACATATCTTTAGATTTAGAGATCTGACATCCGATATAACTTATATATCTTTGTAACGTAACATTTTGAGTTAACAAGAAATGAAAATGTTACGTGTATTTAAAAAAACTGAATTTAGATTACCTGATAAAACTATTTCACTGGTACCTAGTATACCTACGAATGAGCCTCGTTTACCTATTTGAAATTTTCGATATTCTCGATTAAATGTAATGGGGGGGGGGGGGGAATTGAGTTTTTATGAAACTTAAGATAAAAAAGAACTTCTTAAAACACAATAAAATTACAGGAATGCGAATGAGTAAGGCCTTTCAAAAGTTATCCAAAGTGAGTGTTGCTCCTGCTTTCAAAGTAGAAGCACATGTTCTTTACGTTTTATGAGATAATTTGATAGACCCTGCGCATTTATATAATTTTGTGGTGTTTTTAAGAAGTTCGTTTTTATCTTATCGTGTCATATCAGATTATATAACAACATTAAATGTTATGAAACTTTTCTAAAACCTTTTCCCGTCATAATTGATAGTCTCTTATCCAATTTTATAATGCTTTTGATTTGTTCTTAACTTAAAATTTCAATCATTCAACTTGAACACATATAAGTTCAGATACACTGGCAAGAAAATTAAAGGAATAATTATAAAAATGTACTTTATGTTAATTATATAAAGTGAAGTACAGTAAAGTTAATCTCTAGCTAGCTCAAGATCAACGTTATTGCTTAGTCCAATACTATTAACCTTCGCTACACGGAAATATACAAATTCGATATAATTTTTGTGCATGAAAGATAGAACATGTCGTTAAAAGGGTATTTGAAAGACTGTGAGAAACTGGCGTTTAATTAGGAAAATGGAAGAAGGGCAGTAGATTTTCACAGCTCTAAACCTTGCATTTCGCTAATGGTTGTACCCATACAGATGTAAAAAAATTACATCTGTAAAAAATTTTAAAAAATGCACAAAATTTCTCATATTCTCTATTACATTTCATATTTATATTCGTTTTTTTTTTTCAAGGACTGGGACGTTTTGTAACTTAAATATGTATCAACCTTGACAAAATAACGATCTTGTGCAATTTTATTGTTTTTGGATACAAAATCAATAAAGTTGAATGAGTTTTTATACGTTTTCTCTTAATTTATCGCGTCACTGTATAAACATTTCAGTCTTTTGCATTACTTAAAGAAATAACTTTTTAAAGTAAGATATATGATTCGGTAAGAAAGAACATTTTCATGGATCACGCAATATTCAAAATAAATTTACCGGAAACTTTCTCCAAATCGAGCATATTGCGTTCTGCTCGATTAGAGGTAAAAAAAGGGGGTTTGTAAAAATATTCAAAGAGATTTATCTAAATATGTTACCGTTTCCTCTTTTTTTTTAAGATTTAAGTTTCTCAAAGCGTATTTCGCTTATAAAAATTGATCGTGAGCATTTTATTTTCAAAAATTGCTCCACTTTTTTTAAACACTTATAGCTGTTGAAATTGTGATACAAAAGTAAATGTCGCATTCTCTTCTTTTAACTTCTAATACTTATTCATGTAAGGGGTATTTTACAAGTTTAGACGAATTTTTAAAACTTATAAAAAATATATACAAATTAGTATATCGGATTGCGGTTTGCAGCATAAGACTTAAAAAATGAAATTTGTTTTGGCACAAGGCAAAAACAAATAAACAGTTTACGAACGGAATTTATTATTAAGGACATGGTATTAACCCTTTAATGATCGCTTAATATTTGGAAAAACCATCAATAAAGTACCTATTTTTTATTACAGAAATTGAATAATTATAAGTTTTCTTTACAAAATATGCAATTAGTATTTTTTAAGGGGAAAAAATATGATTATAGTACAAATTCACACTTGTAGAAAAGCCATCATGCGAGATATTCTGTGTCTTAATGGTTGTTTTACACCGTTCAAATTAATGCGAATAAGACCTTCGTTTTTCCCATCTTAGATTTTTATTTATCATCATCACACAAATTTTTACAAATAATGTTTGAAATAATATGTGTACATTAAATTTTGATTATTAATAATTTTTTTGAGTGTGATATATTTCGAAACATGCAACACAAAGTCCAACACCACAATCAGCGCCAAAAATCAAACCCAAACGAAAATTTTTAGACTTCACACAGAAATGCCAGTTAAATTTTTGTGTTTTTAGAAGTTTTTTCCAGCAATAAATCTCCAGCCCGGAAATTTGACGGGCAAGAGAAATAACGAACGACACCTCGGCCCGTGATATTGAAGGGAGCGAGAATTAATGAGTTAACCCTTTGAGCTCCGGGTTATTAAAATTTTTAAATTATGCTAAGAAAACACTTAAAATGTGATTAGGGGACTGTCTTAAATTGAACTATGTGATTAAAAATTTTTTTAAATACCCCCTTTAGGCTGGGGGACGTGGGAAGTTTTTCCACCATCAGAGCTCTAGGGCATTCATTTCAACACGCAAATACAAGAAATGACACAGCAAAGTTATTCTAAAATTACTATAATTGCTAATATTTTAAGCATTTACATTGTTTAGACAAATTCTAAGACTATTAAAATATTTAAAAAAAATTATTAAATGTGAAAATTCAAAATTTTAAAATCATAATTTAAAAATACAAACTAATCGAAATATATCAAATTTATAGATGAAACAGATGTTAAAAATATTTAATTTTTGTTTAGAAATATTTAAAACATAATAAACTCGACAATCTGTTGAATTAAACACAAATTTAGATTCATAGGAATTAAATTGTAAGCACCCAAATTTTGGTTCTGAAACACTATCTAGTATGTAATTTGTAGTGCTGCCATTTAGTGACAAATCACATTTTTCTAGTCCTTAGAGCTCTGATGGTAGAAAATTCTACCATTACTTATTTCTGTCCCCTATAATTATTTAAATTTTCAGTTTAGTAATTTGCATGTAATTATTATTAAATGTTTGAAGTGTCCAAGAGAAAAAAAAGTTGTCTCCTTTGAAAAATATTTCTTTATAATGCTTGAAAAATACAAAATTTCTAAACCTTCAAAATTGGAGTATTTTTAAATCGCATTAAAAACCAAGTAGATATTGGCAGAGAGTGGTGCTGCCATCTAGATTTGAAAAAGACAAATAAAATCTGCAAAACTCAGTTTTTGCTTTTCAGATAGTGTCGTTTTGAAGGAAATTAAAAGATTTTGATTTTATGTGGGTGAAAATTCACCCGGCAGAGCTCAAAGGGTTAAAAGATATAATAAAAATAATAAAATTACTCAGCAAGTATACGTTAGTACTTAAGAATATGTTACAATGATATGGTTATGTTCGATGTGGTTAACACCACATGCAAGAATATTCAGTGATTGGTCAAATTTGGCACATTAGTAGATCCATGTAAAAAATGATCGTCACCTTTACAAAAGATTTTCAATAAACCGTTGTGAATCTTTTACGACGACATTTTGCATAATTTAAATTTATCTGTCATTTGAATGTTGTTTGGCGTCGAATCGCATAAATATTGTAGTTTGCATAAATATGACATAGAAATACCATGTATGACTCGAAGAATGTTGTTTTTTCGTATTAACCAACCACCAACGTATTCACCAATTTCCTGTAAGCCATATTAGATGCTTGGTGATTGCGTTTCAAAGGGTATTCATTTGAAACTCGTCATTTTACGCTTCGCTGAAACTTTGGTGTGAAGCTAAAATGATATTAAAGACACTATAGAAGCCACATTTCACATCAATAAAAATGATTTTCACATCAATCTCGACGTAAGACATTTCTCTTCAAAAAAGTTTTGAGGTGTAAAAAATCATACTGTAACCATAGTACTGGTGAGGTTTTGCTTTAAAAATATTTATGCAAGTTACATACATGATCTGTTACTTAATAGATGATTAAAAAAATTAAAAAGATGTTTGAAAATCGAGTATTTTCGGCTAATGGGTAGCCATATTCAGGATTTGAAATTTTAAAACTTGTTACGAACGCTACTCGTCCATTTCTCACTCATAAAAGCATCGCTTCAAACCGTTCATCCGGGTTACATGGTCGATTCCACTAACACGAAAAAAAAACAAAAAACAGAAAAGAGATGTGAGAGGAGGGAGGTTTTTTTTTATTACCAATCACTGCTCTCTGATCAAACCCAACCATATATTTGGAGCGTTTCAAAATAAAATGTCAGCGCTCCAAATACATGGCTGGGTTTGATCTGAGAGCTACAATTTGGAAATAAAAAAAATCTCCCTCCTAACCTTGCTCTTTACTCTTTTATGCTGTATTAGAGGAATCAGCCGTGGACTCCGGATGAACGGTTTGAAGAGAGGATTTTATGAGTGAGATACGGACAAGTGAAGATCGTAAAAATTGTTTAAATTTTAAATCCTAATGATGGATAGGAATTAGCCTAAAGTACTCGATTTTTGACATCTTTTTGATTGTTTAAATATAGTTTAAGTCAGGCATGTCAAACTCGCCTACCGCCGTGGGCCAAATGAAGCATTGCATGCTAAGACGCGGGCCACATTAAACAAAGTAGATAATATTATTAGAATTGCACACAGCAATATTTGTACGCACGAAACATAGCCATATTAAAAAAATATTCAAGTAAAGTTCCAAAGTTATTATTATAATTCATAGTTTATTTAATCTTATTTTTCGAAAAAATACTTGACATTACTTTTTGTCAGCCAAATCTACAAAGTTTAATTCGATTTTCTAAATTGTATTATCTTAAAAAAATTATTTTACACAAGCTCTGTTAATCTAGCAAAGGTATAACTTTTAATCTTCTGGATTTTTTTCAAATAAAAACTTAAACAAAAAAAAAAATAATAATAAATTGTGTCTTGTATCTATACGCTACGTATTTCATTTCATTTATGAAACACGTTTTCTCGTTCAAATTATGTTGCTTTTACCAGAAAAACTTTGCTACCGAACATTGTTAATATATGCCTAATTGCTCACTTTGCCTCATTGCCAACTTTTTTACTCAGTTGGAAAATTCTAACTCGTAACTGAATTAAACAAAGGTAAAATGCCAAGGATTGGCGGCCCACAGAGAAGGTGTCGGCGGGCCAGTTGTGGCCCGCGGGCCGCGTGTTTGACATACCTGGTTTAAGTAATCAATCATTTATGTAATTTTATATTGTATTATTAATATTAATTTTAGCCTTCTGAACTAGTCTCTTTTATCAAGTATTTTGCAAGTATTGATAAAAAATTTATTAGTTCATTTCATATGATATTGTGTATTGCTGTGTTCTTAATCGGTATTTTAATATGACATTCGATTGATTGAAGGAAAATAAATGCATTAGACCTTTAGCTCCAATTTGTAACTCCCCTAATGTAATATTCAAGCTGATGTAAAGAACAAAATAAACTTGTAAATGGTCAACATTCATACAACCTAAACAGACTTTTAAAATGCAATTATTATTCTAGTAAGAATAAAATATCTCTTTTTAAATCTTTAGTGTAATAAATTTTGATTGATGAGAAAATTCTACTGCTGTAGTCCCTGCAAATTAATCTCTGTTAAACATGCCACGAGACATCTGCTACTGTTTATTTATTTTTTTTTACGTTATAGTTTAACGCTAGAAAGCTATTAATTCACAAAACATGTCTTTTGGTTTAAAAGAAGTTTTCTAATAGTGGATTTGGCTGAATTTGTAATTTTTATTATGATATGCAAAAAAGATTTTAATCGTTCTAATTTCTAAAATTCTGTTGTGTTTGTATACTAAGCTACATTTGGAAAAGAACATTTTTTTTTTAAACTAAAAGTTAGGATTGAGCTAATTAGTAAATGTCAAAGCTGAATTAGAAATAATAGATGCTGAATTAAAAATTGTTAATGTCGCAATAATTATATGTATATATAACATAATTTTTTGTTAGGAGCGGAAAATACCTAGAACAAAATTTATTAACATTTTAAACCACCTAGTACTTAATAGAACATTTTCCGACTGAGAGACAAATATAAAGAAGGGGACCATAATTTATAAGTTACTGAAATGGAAATAGAATTATTACACAAATTTACAATCAAATTGTACCACAAGATATTGGAAATGTGGCTAAATTTTAACCATCTCAAGAAAGAATTACTTTTAAATTGCATACAGAAGCAAACATAATTAAAAAACTTCTATAACGCACTTCAAATATACTAAAGATGCGCTATTAAATAAAATAATGTTGAATTTAAAAAAAAAAACTACATTTATTACAAAATTAGAAAAAAATTCATATAAGAAAGCTCTATTGTAAATCAGTGGCTCGTGAATCGACGGAAACTGCCCACACTGATAAGCCAACTACTCGTGACGTTAATAAATATCATAATCGAGATTAACTGGTTTTTACTCCGATTAATTAACTGAAATAGAAATTTAAGATGAAAGTCAAACTTAGTATAGTATTGAACTAATAAAAATGAAATATTGACATCTGTAATAACATTTTGAAATATTAAAATATATGACATAAAAGAAAGTTTTTAAAAGTAGTTTTGAGATTGGTACATCCAACTAGTTTCTATTATAAAAGATTTATATCGGCGAACATATTCATTTGGGTATCAGATACATAATAAATTCTTCTAAGCTCCATTTCATGTTGCTTTGACAGACTTATTTAAAAACACATCAAAAACTAATAGTAAAAATGTTCATCATTTCACTTTGAGATCATTAACCCACTTATACATGGCGTCCCATTTTTGGGATGCTTCGAATTTTAATAAATTTCTATGATTTTCTTATTCTTTATAACATACAAATTGTATGAAATAATTATCTATAAATGTCTTTATCTGTTACCGAGAGATGATAGCATAAAATGGATATTTATTTGCTTAAATGGAGGCTTTTTTAGGTGTTTATACATTTTTCATTTTTTAAGATGGCGAAATGTAAAAAGTGATTTTATTTATATTTTTCCTATCAATGATTCAAATGAATAAGTCATAATCTTAGCTTGTAGACTTCTTTGAAATACGTACTCTTAACACTTTCCAACAAAGTTGAAAAGTGTTTATGACATCGGTTTGTCTGCCCGTCTGTCCGTGCTGTAACTAATGTAAATATACTCGGATCATTCTGAAATTCTTGGATGTTAGTGACCTCTACCATAGCACGTACCCTATTTCAAATGAAGTTTGTAGCATGTTTAGTTTATTTACAGGCACAGTCAAAAGTTTTCCGTTACATTACGGCCTACGGGAAAAAAATCGTTTAAAATGATTTTTAATGATGTTACATGCTTTCAAACGATATGCATTATTAAGTGCACTAAAATATGCATTCTGTAGAATATGCGATGCAAGGAATAATTATTATTCATTTACAGGTCCACGCAAAAGAATTCCGTTACATAATGATATAGGGTTGGAGGGAATATTTCCGGCGTATTTTAATTACGTTAAATTATTTCATGTATAATGAAATTGATATAGGAGAGAGTAGCCATATTTGGACCACCGCTTTAATTGGACCGTTGTCATTCTGACGTTAATTACAGGAAGAGACTCCACCTACCACTGAAATCCAACTCATCAGAATGACGTCACTCATGATTAGAAGAAGCAGCCGCCTATCACGTGCTGTTTTCAGACAATTTAAAAAAACCCAAAGTTAGCTGTTTTGATCTAATTTTTTCCTACAAGACGTAAGTGAATATTTTAAAACAAAGGTAAGTTATTATGTTTTCATATACATATATTAATTCATCTGTTTATTGCGCATATTTTTCACGCTGATTTATTTGAATTCATTTTTGCGCTTAGTCTTGAAATTCACTGTTTTAAAAAATCGTGCAGTTGCCGTAACTGGGCCAATTTAAGTTGCTTAAATTGGACCAGATATGCGATCATAAATTTGAAAAGTCCTTCCGGCCAATGCCGGGAGGAAGAGGTAGCTTTCATATTCCTTATTTTAAAAAAGCCAACTTATATTATTCAAACACACGAAGCTCAATTTAGTGGAAACCGAATATAGGAGATTCGATACTAATTTTAGGTAGCTTTCATTACAAAAAGCTACCTATTGCAGCCTTTCGGAGGAAAGCGATTTCAAAAAATTTTGGTATATTTTCATCGATCATGACTCCCAGACACCGAAACCACCCTCCGTTCAAAATTGATATATATATATATATATATATATATATATCCATATATATATATACATATATATATATATGTATATATATATATATATATATAATATACATATATATATCTGACATTTGTCACACTGTAACTCTCGTATTTATGAACCGATTTGGATGTAATTCGGAGTGTACATAGTACATACCAATGTCTCGACCAATGTCTTGGCCAGCTTCATCCGCAATTTTGTTTCAAAATGGCGGCCATTTAAATTTTTAAGAAAAAATTAAATTTGAAATGTGGTATCAAAAAATTAAAAATTGAAAAAATATTTTGTTTTTATGTATTTGACCTTTATATTTATAAAAAGATTCCGGAGCAGTTTTTGTTTCGTCTATATCTTAAAAAATGGCTGAGTTATAGCATTTTGAATTTCTACACTGTAAAAAAAATTCCGCAACGTTCCTGGGAAAAAATGGGCAGCTGAGTTGCCCATTATTTCCAAGAAACATTTCTTGAAAATGACTGGTACTTTACTGTATATGTTAAAAACTTTCTACAGAAATGCCAGTAAGTTTCCTGCGAAATACCAGGAATATTTCTGTTGACAGCAAAACATTACTGACATATTCAAGGCTGGAGTAGCACAAGAGCGAAAAATGTCCAGACCAGGGATCGAACCTGGATACTTGGCGTGCCGTGCCAATGCCTTACCTGTTAGGCTATCCGGACCGATACCTGGCTGACATAATTCACTCTGGATGTTCGTTCCCTTCATTATGACATTACTGACATTTTACAGCATGCGGGATCCGCAGACGATTTTTACATTTCCAGTTGACAATTTTCGCTTTATTATCATTATTTGTTAGAATGAAAAAATATTTTGAAATTTACATCAAAATTATTATTTATAATTTACACGAAAAAATAAATTTTCAGTTAAAATTCAATAAAGTAAATATATATATGATATATTGTTTCTGAACTTTGCTTAAAATATAAAAATATATAAATGTAAATAATAATTAGAAAAAAAATCTAGACATAAAATATTTTGGATTTTCGTCAGTGATTATGTTAGTTTACAAGTTAGATAAAATACATATAAATTTTCATGAAAAAAAAACCTAAACGTAATTGTATATTTTTTCCGAAAATAAAAAAAAAATTTAAATTTGCAGCAATTCAAAGTGTCAAATATATGTCAAATTTAAATCAAATTGTAATAAAGTGTTAAAATATAAAATTAATTAAAAAAGAAAAAAAAAAGGCAAGAGGTAGCATCGAACCCGGGCCGTACGGGTGGCGTGCAAGCTTTCTGCGTCCACACCACGAAAGACACGTTGAGAGCTGCAAACTAATGGGTATTTGAAACGTATGCTAAAACTCGGCATCTAATTTCTGAAAATCTAAGGCCCATTTGAAGAAATCCTTTCACAAGAATAATTAGAGATAAGAACTCTAAAACATACTTTAAATTAATCAAAATAGGTGAGAATCATATTTGATTGTCCCCTGGTTAATGCAGATCCAAATAATAGGTGTATTATTTTTTTACACAGTCTGCTCGTTAAAGATTTCACCGACAAGTACGAGAGATAATCTCTTAGTGATGTCACAGAGGTATTGTATTTTCATCTGAATTATCTTGACAATAGAGACGTAAAGGATTATGTCGTCTATTGATTTATTTGCATTCCATATTGATTTTTTTACATTCATTTAAGGAATTCGTTTTCGACACTCGCGCGCGAGCAACGGATTATAGGAACAAAAAAAAAAATGGCGGCCGCAGCGTTTTGCTGTTTCCAACTTTTGTTCAGGAACGTTTCAGATAAGAAAACCAGAATTTCACAGGAAAGAGCTAAATTATTCTAAAAACCTGATAAAAGGCGAAACGTTCCTGGATTTTACATGGAAAGTTACCATTTTTTTTTACAGTGTAGCGTGGCTGACATTTTGAAACGTCCTGAATTTTATCGCGCGATAAAAGGCGTATTTATGAACCGATTTGGATGTAACTTCGTTTATACATAGTACATACCAATGTCTCGACCGAGTTCGTTGGCCAGCTTCATCCGCCATCTTGTTTAAAAATGGCGGCCATTTAAATTTTTAAGAAAAAATTAAATTTGAAATGTGGTACCAAAAAATTGAAAATTGAAAAAATATTTTTTTCTTATGTGTTTGACCTTGATAAAAAGATTCGGGAGCAGTTTTTGTTTCACCTATATCTTAAAAAGTGGCTGAGTTATAGTATTTTGAATTTCTAGCGTGGCTGACATTTTGAAACGTCCTGATTTTTGTCACGCGATAACAGGCGTATTTATGAACCGATTTGGATGTACCTTGGTGTGTACATAGTACATACAAATATCTCAACTGAGTTCGTTGGCCAGCTTCACCCGCCATCTTGTTTCAAAATAGCGGCCATTTAAAAAAATTAAAAAAAATTAAAATTTGAAACGAGATACCAAAAAATTGGAATGTGAAAAAGATTTTTTTCGTATGTGTTTGACCTTAATACAAAGATTCCGGAACAGTTTTTGTTTCGTCTATATCTAAAAAATGGCTGAGTTATAGCATTTTGAATTTCTACTGTGGCTGACATTTTAAAACGACCTAATTTTTGTCACGCGATAACAGGCGTATTTATGAACCGATTGTAACTTGGTCTGTACATAGTACATACCAATGTCTCGACCGAGTTCGTTGGCCAGCTTCATTCGCCATCTTGTTTCAAAAGGGTTGCCATTAAAAAAAATTAAATTTAAAATTTAAAATGATGTATTAAAAAATTGGAAAATGAAAAAGATTTTTTTTATGTGTTTAGCCTTGATACAAAGATTTCGGAGCAGTTTTTGTTCCTGAAAATTTGTTCTTTTGTTTATATCTTAAAAAATGGTTGAATTATAGCTCTTTGAATTTCTAGCATGGCTAATATTTTGAAACGATCTTGTATTTTTCACGCGATAACACACGTATTCGCCTATTTCGATGTAAGAAGGCATATGGATAGTGTACATCAATATCCTGACCAAGTTCACTGGCCAGCTTCATCAGCCATCTTGTTTCAAAATGGCGGCCATTAAATTAAAAAATATATATATTTAAAGTGAGGTGCAAAAAAATTAGAAATTGAAAAATGTTTTTTTCTTAAGTATTTGACCTTGATATAAGGATTCAGGAGCATTTTTTGTTTGTCTTTATCTTAAAAAATGGCTCAGATATAGCAGTTTCAATTTCTAATGTGGGTGACATTTTGAAAAATCTGATTTTTTGCCTGCGACAGAACTTGTATATATCAACCGATTCCGATGTGAATGAGCATGTGTACAGCAATTACTAAGGTCTCGACCAAGTTCACTGATTAGCCTCATCCACCATGTTGTCTTAAAATGGCAGGCACTTTACGAAATCGCCGAATTTGGCAGCAAAATATAAGTTACTTTAAATAAAAGCAGCTTGGGTAAAGCTGAATAATTTCGCGAAATTCTCATTCATAATGATTTAGTATTGATAAAAATTAGTATTGAATCTCCTATCTTCGGTTTCCACTAAATTGAGCTTCGTGTGTTTGAATAATATAAGTTGGCTTTTTTAAAATAAGGAATATGAAAGCTACCTCTTCCTCCCGGCACTGGCCGGAAGGACTTTTTATCCATATAATGAATGAGAATTTTGCCAAATTAGTCAGCTTTATCCAAGCTGCTTTTCTTTAAAGTAACTTATATTTGGCTGCCAAATTCGGCGATTTCTTAAAGCGCCTGCTATTTTAAGACAACATGGTGGATGAGGCTAACCAGTGAACTTGGTCGAGACCTTAGTAATTGCTGTGCACATGCTCACTCACATCGGAATCGGTTGATATATACGAGTGCTGTCGCAGGCAAAAAATCAGATTTTTCAAAATGTCACACACATTAGAAATTGAAACTGCTATATCTGACACAATTTTAAGATAAAGACAAACAAAAAATGCTCCTGAATCCTTATATCAAGGTCAAATACTTAAGAAAGAAACCTTTTTCAATTTCTAATTTTTTTGCACCTCACTTTAAATATATATATTTTTTTAATTTAATGGCCGCAATTTTCAAACAAGATGGCTGATGAATCTGACCAGCGAACTTGGTCGAGATATAGATGTATACTATCCTAATGCCTTCTTACATCTAAATAGGCGACTACGTGTGTTATCGTGTGACAAATACAAGATCGTTTCAAAATGTTAGCCATGCTAGAAATTCAAAGTGCTATAATTCAACCATTTTTTAAGATATAAACAAAAGAACTAATTTTCAGAAACAA
Organism: Maratus speciosus; assembly: GCA_963932465.1. Taxonomy (NCBI): domain Eukaryota; kingdom Metazoa; phylum Arthropoda; class Arachnida; order Araneae; family Salticidae; genus Maratus; species Maratus speciosus. The sequence continues at coordinate 328,492,155 of OZ010795.1, forward strand.
AAAATGCTCCGGAATCTTTGTATCAAGGTCAAACACATAAAAAAAACTTTTTCATTTTCCAATTTTTTAATACCTCATTTTAAAATTAAAATTAATTTTTTTTTTAAATGGCAACCCTTTCGAAACAAGATGGCGAATGAAGCTGGCCAACAAACTCGGTCGAGACATTGGTATGTACTATGTACAGACCAAGTTACATCCAAATCGGTTCATAAATACGCCTTTTATCGTGTGACAAAATTCAGGTCGTTTTAAAATGTCAGCCACAATAGAAATTCAAAATGCTATAACTCAGCCATTTTTTTAGATATAGACGAAACAAAAACTGTTCCGGAATCTTTATATTAAGGTCAAACACATACGAAAAAAATCTTTTTCTTTTTCCAAGTTTTTGGTATCTCATTTTAAATTAAAAACTTTCAATTTTTTTTTAATGGCCGCCATTTGGAAACAAGATGGCGGATGAAGCTGGCCAACGAACTCGGTCGAGATATTTGTATGTACTATGTACACACCAAGGTACATCCAAATCGGTTCATATATACGTCTGTTATCACGTGACAAAAATCAGGACTTTTCAAAATGTCAGCTACGCTAGAAATTCAAAATGCTATAACTCAGCCATTTTTTAAGATATAGACGAAACAAAAACTGCTCACGAATCTTTTTATCAATGTCAAACACATAAGGAAAATATATTTTTTCAATTTTCAATTTTTTGGTACCACATTTCAAATTTAAATTTTTCTTAAAATTTAAATGGCTGCCCTTTTTAAACAAGATGGCGGATGAAGCTGGCCAACGAACTCGGTCGAGACATTGGTATGTACTATGTATAAACGAAGTTACATCCAAATCGGTTCATAAATACGCCTTTTATCGTGTGACAAAATTCAGGATGTTTCAAAATATCAGCCACGCTAGAAATTCAAAATGCATTCTCAGCCATTTTTTAAGATATAGACGAAACAAAAACTTCTCCGGAATCTTTGTATAAAGGTCAAATACATAAGAAAAAAATATTTTTCCATTTTCAAATTTTTGGTACCACATTTCAAATTTTAAATTTTTTTAAAAATTTTAAATGGCCGCCATTTTGAAACAAGACGACGGATGAAGCTGGCCAACGAACTCGGTCGAGATATTTGTATGTACTATGTACACACCAAGGTACATCCAAATCGGTTCATAAATACGTCTGTTATAACGTGACAAAAATCAGGACTTTTCAAAATGTCAGCCACGCTAGAAATTCAAAATGCTATAACTCAGCCATTTTTTAAGATATAGACGAAACAAAAACTGCTCACGAATCTTTTTATCAATATCAAACACATAAGGAAAATATATTTTTTCAATTTTCAATTTTTTGGTACCACATTTCAAATTTAAATTTTTCTTAAAATTTTAATTGCTGCCCTTTTTAAACAAGATGGCGGATGAAGCTGGCCAACGAACTCGGTCGAGACATTGGTATGTACTATGTATAAACGAAGTTACATCCAAATCGGTTCATAAATACGCCTTTTATCGTGTGACAAAATTCAGGATGTTTCAAAATATCAGCCACGCTAGAAATTCAAAATGCTATAACTCAGCCATTTTTTAAGATATAGACGAAACAAAAACTGCTCCGGAATCTTTGTATAAAGGTCAAATGCATAAGAAAAAATATTTTTCCATTTTCAATATTTGGTACCACACTTCAAATTTTAAATTTTTTAAAAAATTTTAAATGGCCGCCATTTTGAAACAAGACGACGGATGAAGCTGGATAACAAACTCGGTCAAGACATTGGTATGTACTATGTACACACCGAATTACATTGAAATCGGTTCATAAAAACGAGAGTTACAGTGTGACAAAGGTCAGATATATATATATATATATATATATATATATATATATATATATATATATATAAAAGAAAGTCTGGATTTTGTATTAATCAACGCGTAGCCCAAACTACTGAACCTAAAATCTTGAAATTTGAGGTAAAAATACTTCTTATGATATAGAGTGCCGCTAAGAAAGGATTTTCTAAAATTCCACCCCTAAGGGGGGTAAAGAATAGAACGAACTTTTAAAAAATTCCTTAAAAATCTGATTTTATAGTTATTTTTCACCTGATAACATATTTCAGTGTATTTTTGTATGCTGAATCGAATGGTACTAACCAAATTCTTTTAAGTCTAATAGTTCATGAGATATTTCATATTTTTCTAATTTGGCCTATCTTTGGCGCCAAAACCTCAAATTTTCAAGTGATAATTTCTAAAAACGCAGTCTTTTCATTCTGTTACTATAGCAAAGGAAGTAATTCAAATTGAATAGTTTTTTAATCAATTCTTTTGATTAAATAATTAAAACAACTTTGTCAGTTAGGAAAAAAATTACAAAAGCTTCAAAAACTAAAACTAAAAAAATAAAAATAATAAATAAATAAATAAAACTGTTGTACTTTTTCGTTCTACCAACACCATGCCAAAATATATGGTATCGTGGCATTTATTTCAATCCTATAACCTATAACCGTGCAAACGATTTTTATTGGAAACCGAGCCAAATATTAACATTTGCTATTTATTGAACGTGAATATTTTTTATGAGTATTATTCGATAGTAATCTCGTAAAACTTTTTAATTTATTATTTTTTAATAGAAAATATTTATTATTTATTTTTGACTGATTTGCATGAAACTGGCTGAAGAAAAAAAAAGCTAAATAAAGTAAAAAGAAAAAAAAATGCTAGATATGACGTCACATTCTATCAAATCTTTTCAACGTGTAGTCAAACTCACTGTAAATAAATGGCTCCTATATTTTGTTTACAACTTCGATTGTATACTACAGCCGTATCTTATAGCTATACGTTATAGCTATACGTTATAGCTAAGTGTTTTATTGGTTTGGATTCAGTGGCAACATTTTCTGTGATTTATAGTAAAAAGAAATAAGTTAATTCCCTTTTCAAAAAAATTCTTGCCTGATGTCACGACTTAAAATTGATAGAAAATGACAATATTTTCATTTAATCATTGTAGATTTAATTTCTATTAATGAAAATTTTAAGTTTACGTCTAAGAGTGATGTTTTATTTAGAGTGGAAACCCTCTTGATCTAATACTTTAATTAAAACTTATAATTACACGTAAAGTAAAGCTTTTATCTTTAAGCAAATGAAATTTCTAATTTTCCAGATAAAATTTCAGTAACTGCTACTTCTTTGAATGCATTTATTGTATTTTTCCCCGTATTGTGAGAAATCGTATACGCGTGTTACGCGTGCTAAAGATAACATGTAATTTAACTTTTAAAGTTAAAAAAATTACCAAAATTGTGTCAAAAGAATATCCTTTTTTCTGAATGCGAGTTTTTTGATAAACGTCAAGTTAAGGTTGTTCATAAAGTTAAGGCTGTTCCCAAATTCAAAGGAGCTACTCTCTCACATATTTTTTAATTAATTTTTGTTCGGAAACGCATGAAATTGGCAGGAGTACTTATTTAAAAACTATGTAATCGAAAGATAGTTTCAATTTTTTGGTAAAGGCATAAGAACTTTCTGTTGGTGTTTTGAACTGAATTTCGAACGCAACACCGCGATAAAGGAGAAAAACTGGTCCTCACGTGACCACAATTGCTCATAAATCGATAAGTAATTTATTTATCAAAAAATGGAAAACTCACCTCAATTCCAAATCGCTTCGATAGTCAGGCCTACAAATTTAGGCCTTCACGTTTAATGAGTCAGAAAATGTGTCAGAAAGTTTCGCGTTGTTGAGCAGGGACTAAAGAACCACCTTAAGCATTATTGCAGGTTATTTTTTTTTTTAATCGAGTTTCATGCCAAATATTCGCTTAAAACATAAGCGATGCTATAGTGTTTTAAACAAAAATGCATGCCATAACAGGTGTCAGGCACACTCATTAAAATACGAATACGCCAACTAGCGCACAGTCCAATTACTTTTTTCATAACTGGGTTCACATGATTATATAACTTTCCCCTATAATTTTATGGCTAAGCAACGGAAAACAATACATTTCGCGCTAGAACATTCCCTGAAAAACTAATAGTGCAAGTCGCATGGAAATCCGTTCTGAAACACTCAAGTTATATGCACCCGGAACAAAATTCCCATTTGCATTTTATATACTTATTGGATTATTTTGAGTAGTTTCATTTGATATCTGTTAAAATTGTGTTTTATTTTATTTTATTTTTGGTGTTTTAATTTCGTTTGCCAATTTAGTTATTGAATAGTACACGAAACATACAAATTCTGAATTATTTACAATTAATATTTTTTAGTTGGGTTGCAAGCATATTTAAAAAATATTCATGCTTGAAAATTACTTAAAATCCATAGAAAATCTGTAAATTGAGATAAACACTACAAACAAATATTACTGAAAGTACTTTTTGAAGTGAAAACTTCTTTAGGCGCGTTGAGCTTTTTTTGAGATGGGGAAAAACCACTGATTTCGAGACCCTGTAACGTAACCGACATGCTAGCATTTTGACACATAGACACTAGCGCGCCAAGCGGTGAATGACAGGAACTTTTCCCTCTTCAGCTCAATCCGAAAAAGAAGAAGGAAGCTAAAACTCACTTTTTTCTCCCGGCGTATTGCTAAATCAAATTATTATTTTGTTTTTCGTCAGTTAAAATGAATTATACCGTATTCGTGACCTACCTATTTCGTGTAACTAAAAACCGAAAACGCTGTATTTCATCGTGTTGATGGTCTGGTCAATGACCAACAGTATTGGCAGGAATTTCGATTACGGAAGATAAAATACGGGGCACAGATGTCAGATACGCACTTGGGTACCTAATTGACAGCAAAATGGCGTTACTTTATTTTACAAGGTAACCCGGCTACTGTTGCTTATTTATTAATAAATTGTTTATTTACTTTTATTTTATTTTTTTAAGTTGTACAATTGTATTGTTCTATAGTTATTAATGAAATTACCGTTTATTTATTGTTGTTTACTTTTTAAAACAATAGAAAATAATTTAAAAATATATATTGTAACTGGTATTGGAAAACGGGCTTTCGCCAAATTGACGTTAAAATATCGCGCCAAACCTGGTTCGTATATCACATCTCTGCCAAATTCTCGGTTTTTTGATTTTTCGACTTTTTATCCAAATTTTCCGGATTTTTTAAATTTTCCCTTTCATTGTATCCCAAACACTACCTTCATACCAAATTTCAAGATTCTAGGGATACAGGACGTACCTCTGAGTTTTGATGATCGGTGAATCAGTGTCGAAAAGGCGAAAGTTTAAGTTCATATATCTTCTGAAATAAAAAAGATAGAAACGTGAAATTTCAGCATTTAGCTCCATTTCCACATTGCTTTAGATTTACGAAGTTTCAGGTTTCTGGGAATCACCAACACAAAGATATTGGGGGGTCAAAAGTACCCTAAGTTGCTTCCAGAAAAAGATGCTTACGGCTGTGCTTTCAAGACTTGGCAGGGGCACTGCCGTGTCCCCAGATGCTTTCATTAGTGCTGCTACACAATTCAACGCATAAAACATTTCCTGACGATTAAAAAAACACACACGTAATTGTTGAAGTTTTCACTTCTATTGGCACTCCCGGAGTGACACTGTTTTTTTTTTTTTTTTTTTTTCTATAAGACGTTGGAACAATCAAATGTGTGATGTTTAGAGGTTAAATTGCAGTAAAAGGGAATTTTGTTGTTGTGTTAGGTTATTGCTACCGAAAATATGATGCCAGCGTTACTCATACACATGTCTTTTCTTTATACTATTGCATTAAGAGTAAACGGTTCATCTTTCGTAATCGGGTTGCCCGCACCTTTAAAAATATCCATACTTGAAAACTACTTTAAAATCCATTAAAATCAGAAAATTGAGATACAATTTTGGAACAAATTTCATTTAAAAGAACTTTTTTCTATTAGCCATTGTAAAAAATGTTTAATTTGTAATATAAAAATAAAAAATGTAATGTGTGTAAAAATGTAAAAATTGTGTGATGTTTAGAAGTTAGAAAAATTGCAGCAAAGGCACAATTTATGGGTTATGTCGTTGCCATCATCAGTATGATGTATGTGTTTTTGCTTTATAATGTACGTATATGCTATACAAACGAGAATTTCACTAAATGCTGCGCGATTCGGGGAATTTTTTTTTTCGTATTGTCAGAAAAATTATATATCTTTCTCTTACATCCGCCACAATAACGTCATGTTTTCTGATTGTCTTTATAATGGTTTATGGATAGGAATACACAAATTTCAGTTATTGTGATAGCGGTATTATTTCATTTTAATTTATTTTACCTGGAAGGTTCCTTATAATTAACACGGGCGAAGCCGGGTAGTTCTGCTAGTATATATATATAATCAATTTTGAACGGAGGGTGGTTTAGGGCTCTGGGGGTCATGATCGATGAAAATATACCAAATTTTTTTTGAAATCGCTTTCCTCGGAACGGCTGCAATAGGTAGCTTTTGGTAATGAAAGCTACCTAAAAGTAAGTAATGAATTTCGATGATGGTACGCTTTCTAAACTATTTTATTTTATATTTTATAATGGATTACTATCTCCATACAAGTTTTTTTTGTATATCTGGATTAATTTTTTTATACAGTTTAGGCTTATATAAGCATAAAAATATTTTAACATGTCTATGTAATAAATTTTGTTTGCAATGTCTTTTATCTTGTATGTAATTGTATTTATTTTCTTTGAATTCTTTATTCCTACGGCATATTTGATTTACAGATTTGAATTTAAACATTTTCCTCCTGCAGGATACTTGTGATGGAAGAATTTTTACAGTTCTGGAGGGTGGAATTATACTTTTTTGCAATTAAAATGCACAAAATCTGAAACCTTGATGAAAATGTTGAACATAGACAAACTGTCTGGAAGAAAAACACTCGTGATAGCAAAAGCTGTTAAAGATATAGTAAACAAAAAGCAGAGAGTAAGTTGTGAAGAAATTGACCTGCAACAAGGCTGCAGCTACAAATCCTCCCCAAAAGCAAAAAAGTCATTAAAAATGTTATTTCCCTTGTTAAATTCAGTAAACAGCCTTGCTAAATACAGCCTTGCTAAATTCAGGAAATAGTTATTTCAAGCCCCCGGGTGGGGGCAACCCCTGAATTCAACACTGTTTCGCTATATAATGTTTTGCGTTTGATTAATCGTAGAGTATATTTTTTTCAATAGGGCATATTTTTTAAACACTTTTTAAATATAATTGAAAAATGTTGAAAACAACGCAGACAAACTGTCTGGAAGAAAAACATTCGTGACAGCAAAAGATTGTGAAATACTCGTACATAGGAAACGAAAAGGAGCTAGTAAGTTGTGAAGAAATTGACATGCAAGAAGGTCGCAGATACAAATCCACCAAAAAATCCTACGAATCATTAGAAATGTTATCCCCCTTGCTAAATTCAGATAAATTAAAGTAAAGAGGGAGCCAAAAAACAGTTGTGTTAACATCATCGCTTTATATGGCGATGATGTTAACACAACTGTTTTTTAACTACACCTTGAAATTAAAAAAAAAAGACAAAAAGGAAGCTTTTACAGAACAAAAGCAATTGGAACATCGAGTTTTAAAAAATAGGCATAATGAAATTAGCAAGAAAATGATGGAAGAGAAGAACTCCAAACATAATGTAAAAAAAACTTCTAAAAAAAAAATCTGATAATTCAGAATTTAAAAAGAAAAATCTAGACAGTGATGATTGGTTTTGCCTAATTTGTAAGAAAAATAAAATAGCAGAAAAGATTTAGTGTTCAGATAGTGTTTAGAGTTCCATATAAGGTTCCATATTGTGTGCGCTGGAAAACAAAAACAATAAACAGAATTCATGTATAAGTTTTGCATCATTCCTTACATGATATTCAAGTAGCTGACAATTAGTTCCATAATTTCTATTCTTAGTTACTAATAACTTTGATTTATATTTTGAATACATTTTGATTTAAAACAATTATCCTTATTTTCAGATATTTGATTTCATTATATTTCATTGCTGTTATTTTGTTTGATTGTTTCATTAATCGCAAACTTTATTTTTAATAAAATTATTTATATTCCCTAGTCATTAAAACAACGTTATATTATTTGGTCCAATTTAGGAGACCGGGGGTTTAACTTAGGCGACCAGTTGCTGAATTTGGACCACTTTCGACAAAATTTTAAAATTAAAATAAAATTTAAGATTTTCAAAAATAAAATGGTCTAAATATTTATTTAGTTAGTAGATGAATAGATTGACCCTGTGTAATGATCTTTTGCATATATTCCAAAAATTAAGTGTGTTACACCTGAAAATAAGGGAAGAGGGCCAAATTCGGCTACTCTCTACTACGTCGCTGATATTTACTATAACTTATTTCATGAATAATACGAAGTGCATAGCATTTACAGAGACACACAATATATTTCAGATACTATATTATATCCGAAGTACTGTACGGTAGCGATGATTGCAGGAAATGCATTTTTAATTATGTTATGTGATTTTATGTTTCACTATATTTATGCACTGTATATAGTGTATATAAATGCTGTAATTCATATACAGGGCTGCACAAAAGAACTCGTAATGGTTACTGGGTATGATTGCAAATTGCTTAAAGGTGGTTTTTAAATGAGTTATGCATTTTTACGCTGAAGTGCATTTAGTTTACTAAAAAATGGTTGTAGAACATAGATAAAATCATATACAGGGTCACGCAAAGAACTGGATACATGGCCGTCTATAAATGATAATTTCTGGAAACGTGATTCCAGTAGTTTTACTTTGAATTAAACTTTAGCTAAATAGCGGCGTGTAATAAAGGTCATAGGTTAACTACAGATACAAAGTATACAAGTATGTGTCCATGTATTAATATAAATTGCTGAAAGATGAATTTCAACCTGTTATGTGTTTTCTTGCTAAACTAAATTTCCCCATTATATAGTATATATATCATTATTATTAAAGGGCTGTTGAAAATAATTGGAATACATATTTGCTATGGATGGTAACTGCTGAAATCAGTTTTTTAAATGTTTTATGCGCTTTCTAAAATGTTTACTTAGTCCTCTTATATACATTATTTCTCTAAATAACGAAGTTTTGTTGAAGCATTCAGGACGTGGTTGAAAGTGTTTCCTTAATTTATGCTTAACGCATGGTTTTTCTTACTTGTTTTATATTGGGAAATTATATGTTCAAGTCTATTTTTTATGCATGCTTATAACGTACAAAATATAGGGCGCTAGTCACAAATGGGTACATATTTTTGTTAGCCATTTAAGGTGCAGTTATTTATGTAAAATCCTTATCAAGATGAATATGAAGTAAATTGTTTTCAAGCCTCACATACGAATATTCTTAAATTATTATTAATACTTATAATGTTATTTGTCTCTGTAAAGAAATATATATATATATACTAGCAGAACTACCCGGCTTCGCCCGTGTTAATTATAAGGAACCTTCCAGGTAAAATAAATTAAAATGAAATAATACCGCTATCACAATAACTGAAATTTGTGTATTCCTATCCATAAACCATTACAAAGACAATCAGAAAACATGACGTTATTGTGGCGGATGTAAGAGAAAGATATATAATTTTTCTGACAATACGAAAAAAAAAATTCCCGAATCGCGCAGCATTTAGTGAAATTCTCGTTTGTATAGCATATACGTACATTATAAAGCAAAAACACATACATCATACTGATGATGGCAACGACATAACCCATAAATTGTGCCTTTGCTGCAATTTTTCTAACTTCTAAACATCACACAATTTTTACATTTTTACACACATTACATTTTTTATTTTTATATTACAAATTAAACATTTTTTACAATGGCTAATAGAAAAAAGTTCTTTTAAATGAAATTTGTTCCAAAATTGTATCTCAATTTTCTGATTTTAATGGATTTTTAAAGTAGTTTTCAAGTATGGATATTTTTAAAGGTGCGGGCAACCCGATTACGAAAGATGAACCGTTTACTCTTAATGCAATAGTATAAAGAAAAGACATGTGTATGAGTAACGCTGGCATCATATTTTCGGTAGCAATAACCTAACACAACAACAAAATTCCCTTTTACTGCAATTTAACCTCTAAACATCACACATTTGATTGTTCCAACGTCTTATAGAAAAAAAAAAAAAAAAAAAAAAAAAAAAAAAAAACAGTGTCACTCCGGGAGTGCCAATAGAAGTGAAAACTTCAACAATTACGTGTGTGTTTTTTTAATCGTCAGGAAATGTTTTATGCGTTGAATTGTGTAGCAGCACTAATGAAAGCATCTGGGGACACGGCAGTGCCCCTGCCAAGTCTTGAAAGCACAGCCGTAAGCATCTTTTTCTGGAAGCAACTTAGGGTACTTTTGACCCCCCAATATCTTTGTGTTGGTGATTCCCAGAAACCTGAAACTTCGTAAATCTAAAGCAATGTGGAAATGGAGCTAAATGCTGAAATTTCACGTTTCTATCTTTTTTATTTCAGAAGATATATGAACTTAAACTTTTGCCTTTTCGACACTGATTCACCGATCATCAAAACTCAGAGGTACGTCCTGTATCCCTAGAATCTTGAAATTTGGTATGAAGGTAGTGTTTGGGATACAATGAAAGGGAAAATTTAAAAAATCCGGAAAATTTGGATAAAAAGTCGAAAAATCAAAAAACCGAGAATTTGGCAGAGATGTGATATACGAACCAGGTTTGGCGCGATATTTTAACGTCAATTTGGCGAAAGCCCGTTTTCCAATACCAGTTACAATATATATTTTTAAATTATTTTCTATTGTTTTAAAAAGTAAACAACAATAAATAAACGGTAATTTCATTAATAACTATAGAACAATACAATTGTACAACTTAAAAAAATAAAATAAAAGTAAATAAACAATTTATTAATAAATAAGCAACAGTAGCCGGGTTACCTTGTAAAATAAAGTAACGCCATTTTGCTGTCAATTAGGTACCCAAGTGCGTATCTGACATCTGTGCCCCGTATTTTATCTTCCGTAATCGAAATTCCTGCCAATACTGTTGGTCATTGACCAGACCATCAACACGATAAAATACAGCGTTTTCGGTTTTTAGTTACACGAAATAGGTAGGTCACGAATACGGTATAATTCATTTTAACTGACGAAAAACAAAATAATAATTTGATTTAGCAATACGCCGGGAGAAAAAAGTGAGTTTTAGCTTCCTTCTTCTTTTTCGGATTGAGCTGAAGAGGGAAAAGTTCCTGTCATTCACCGCTTGGCGCGCTAGTGTCTATGTGTCAAAATGCTAGCATGTCGGTTACGTTACAGGGTCTCGAAATCAGTGGTTTTTCCCCATCTCAAAAAAAGCTCAACGCGCCTAAAGAAGTTTTCACTTCAAAAAGTACTTTCAGTAATATTTGTTTGTAGTGTTTATCTCAATTTACAGATTTTCTATGGATTTTAAGTAATTTTCAAGCATGAATATTTTTTAAATATGCTTGCAACCCAACTAAAAAATATTAATTGTAAATAATTCAGAATTTGTATGTTTCGTGTACTATTCAATAACTAAATTGGCAAACGAAATTAAAACACCAAAAATAAAATAAAATAAAACACAATTTTAACAGATATCAAATGAAACTACTCAAAATAATCCAATAAGTATATAAAATGCAAATGGGAATTTTGTTCCGGGTGCATATAACTTGAGTGTTTCAGAACGGATTTCCATGCGACTTGCACTATTAGTTTTTCAGGGAATGTTCTAGCGCGAAATGTATTGTTTTCCGTTGCTTAGCCATAAAATTATAGGGGAAAGTTATATAATCGTGTGAACCCAGTTATGAAAAAAGTAATTGGACTGTGCGCTAGTTGGCGTATTCGTATTTTAATGAGTGTGCCTGACACCTGTTATGGCATGCATTTTTGTTTAAAACACTATAGCATCGCTTATGTTTTAAGCGAATATTTGGCATGAAACTCGATTAAAAAAAAAATAACCTGCAATAATGCTTAAGGTGGTTCTTTAGTCCCTGCTCAACAACGCGAAACTTTCTGACACATTTTCTGACTCATTAAACGTGAAGGCCTAAATTTGTAGGCCTGACTATCGAAGCGATTTGGAATTGAGGTGAGTTTTCCATTTTTTGATAAATAAATTACTTATCGATTTATGAGCAATTGTGGTCACGTGAGGACCAGTTTTTCTCCTTTATCGCCGTGTTGCGTTCGAAATTCAGTTCAAAACACCAACAGAAAGTTCTTATGCCTTTACCAAAAAATTGAAACTATCTTTCGATTACATAGTTTTTAAATAAGTACTCCTGCCAATTTCATGCGTTTCCGAACAAAAATTAATTAAAAAATATGTGAGAGAGTAGCTCCTTTGAATTTGGGAACAGCCTTAACTTTATGAACAACCTTAACTTGACGTTTATCAAAAAACTCGCATTCAGAAAAAAGGATATTCTTTTGACACAATTTTGGTAATTTTTTTAACTTTAAAAGTTAAATTACATGTTATCTTTAGCAGGCGTAACACGCGTATACGATTTCTCACAATACGGGGAAAAATACAATAAATGCATTCAAAGAAGTAGCAGTTACTGAAATTTTATCTGGAAAATTAGAAATTTCATTTGCTTAAAGATAAAAGCTTTACTTTACGTGTAATTATAAGTTTTAATTAAAGTATTAGATCAAGAGGGTTTCCACTCTAAATAAAACATCACTCTTAGACGTAAACTTAAAATTTTCATTAATAGAAATTAAATCTACAATGATTAAATGAAAATATTGTCATTTTCTATCAATTTTAAGTCGTGACATCAGGCAAGAATTTTTTTGAAAAGGGAATTAACTTATTTCTTTTTACTATAAATCACAGAAAATGTTGCCACTGAATCCAAACCAATAAAACACTTAGCTATAACGTATAGCTATAACGTATAGCTATAAGATACGGCTGTAGTATACAATCGAAGTTGTAAACAAAATATAGGAGCCATTTATTTACAGTGAGTTTGACTACACGTTGAAAAGATTTGATAGAATGTGACGTCATATCTAGCATTTTTTTTTCTTTTTACTTTATTTAGCTTTTTTTTTTCTTCAGCCAGTTTCATGCAAATCAGTCAAAAATAAATAATAAATATTTTCTATTAAAAAATAATAAATTAAAAAGTTTTACGAGATTACTATCGAATAATACTCATAAAAAATATTCACGTTCAATAAATAGCAAATGTTAATATTTGGCTCGGTTTCCAATAAAAATCGTTTGCACGGTTATAGGTTATTGGATTGAAATAAATGCCACGATACCATATATTTTGGCATGGTGTTGGTAGAACGAAAAAGTACAACAGTTTTATTTATTTATTTATTTATTTTTTTTTTTTAGTTTTAGTTTTTGAAGCTTTTGTAATTTTTTTCCTAACTGACAAAGTTGTTTTAATTATTTAATCAAAAGAATTGATTAAAAAACTATTCAATTTGAATTACTTCCTTTGCTATAGTAACAGAATGAAAAGACTGCGTTTTTAGAAATTATCACTTGAAAATTTGAGGTTTTGGCGCCAAAGATAGGCCAAATTAGAAAAATATGAAATATCTCATGAACTATTAGACTTAAAAGAATTTGGTTAGTACCATTCGATTCAGCATACAAAAATACACTAAAATATGTTATCAGGTGAAAAATAACTATAAAATCAGATTTTTAAGGAATTTTTTAAAAGTTCGTTCTATTCTTTACCCCCCTTAGGGGTGGAATTTTAGAAAATCCTTTCTTAGCGGCACTCTATATCATAAGAAGTATTTTTACCTCAAATTTCAAGATTTTAGGTTCAGTAGTTTGGGCTACGCGGTTCAGTAGTTTTGTATTTTCGCAGTTCATTTTGCAACATTTTAAAGCAATTTTACCAACAAATTTGAAAAAAAAAATTCAGGCCTAAATGGGTTAATTTTACATTAACTTGTTATTTGACATCTATTCCGGACTTCTACTTTCGGTTATTTTGTTTTATTCATTGGAAGAAAAAGCGGATTTACAATACTAAGGCTTAATTCATTTTACCTGTCTATTCTAATGAAACATTGTTCCAGAAATTATTCCTGTAACATGAAATATTTTAAATCTATCAAATAAGGTGTCTTTAGCAGGCATACTTAGAATATTTTATCTATTTAAACTACTTCTGTATGTAATAAAGTATCAGTCAAATTTAGCGGCGGAATTTCAATAGAAATGCTGTAAAAAAATAAAACACTTTCGAGTATTTGGCTCGAAAAGACAAAAGCGCCAAGCGATTTGGCGAGCAGTATTTTTCCTCGCCAAAAGCAAACGATTTTAATGCACCTGAAAATTGCTTGTTAATTTATTTTTAGAATGCGTTCATATGGCATTTCATGAATTTAAACTGAAACAATGAGGGAGTTTAATAAATAATTTTTTTGTATTACATATTTATGTTTCTTGTTATTTAATTTTATTATTTAAAAACGATTTTATATATAAATTTTTTTTTCATATATTTAAGCGTATTCCAAAATAAAAGCAAGAGGAAGAATGCTGCATTTATTCACTTCAATATCCAAGAAGTCGTTGTTTCCATAGCAACAAGATTGAGTCAACAGTCAGTGTTGCCAGATTGGGGACATTTTTCCCCCAGATTTTTGATTGTCACCGCTTTTTTAAAATAGAAATATTTGTCCTATATTAAAAATTCTGAAAAATAAGGCGAATTATACTATTTTTAAAAAAGTGGTGACAGTCAAATAATCTGAATTAAATAAGTCCCCAAACTGGCAATACTGTCGACAGTGCTCAACTGGAGTTAATTTTGATATTGAAACAATTTTATTAATTTAAATTTCCTTTTAATTCATAAAATTTGATAGTTAACTTTCATTATATATATATATATATATATATATATATGACAAAACTGTAGTTAAATCAAATTAAAACTGGCAAAACTAAAGTTATTTACATTAAATTTATTTAAACAGGTTCACTATGAAACATTTTTATCTTAAAGAGTATTTGACATAAAAAAAATATTTTGTGAAATTTTATTCATCGCCAACCGGTTATAAATTGACAAATATCGAAATTTTCATTATTTTTTTACTGGCGCTCTATCGAGTTTCCGCCGAAATTTTTTTTATAAACATATCTATCCTCGTGAGTAGAATATTCTATAATTTTTTCAGATTTTTCGGATTATTTTCGTATGAAGACCTTCCTTGTAAGATATTCTTAATTTTAAACTAAGTTTAGGCGCATTATGGTATTAAAAATATTAATTCTTTGATACATTTAATTTTTGGCATTGTCAGTGAGAGTTTTAATAGTTTAAGAGGATTCAGAATTCTCTGATTTTTTTCTACCTTTTAATATTCTTCCTTCACATATTCTAAAATAAAAGTACTAAAGAAAATAATTTTACCACAAAAATATAATATCATTGCTAGATTTTGAAATTAAAATTAAATTAAATTAAATTAAAATTAAATAAATTTAAAACGTTTAAATTTTTAAAAATTTTAATTCCTTTGTCATTTTTTTATATTCATAAGAGTACATTTAATAACTTTAGGGATTCATTTTCTATAAAGATATTAATTTATGCGGAAAAATTAAACGCCCATATCAATGCTAAAATTGAGGGAATAATACGATTTTCTTCATATTTACATTAAAAAAAATTCTATTGCGAAATAAACCCCTACACTGCAAATCGAGATGTGTTAAATCAGACACTTAAGTGTCTGAAACGGAGTGTTCAATTTTCAGACATTCTAAAATATCTTAATTTTTTCAGACACTTTTTATGTCTGAATTTCAGACACTTCAAACGCCTGAATGTCAGCCATTTTTTTAAAAGCATCATACGTAGCCATATGTTTGACCACGTTGATCCTGGATAAATATATTCCCATTATCGACCTTGCACTCATTGTAATAAATATTTTGAATTTATAGAGTAGAATAAGAATAAAAATTAAAATATTTGTCACAATACAGTATAATCTCTTTATAGCGAGCACTTTGGAACCGTGGAACTTGTCCGCCATTCGTAGATAAAAGTCTGTTTTTCTGAGGTACAATGACATAAATAATGTGCATGTTGTGAATAAAAAATGTGTTTCCTAAATAATGGTGTCCTCTGTTTAGGAGTATTCGTTAAAAATGATTATACAGCAAAACTTTCATAGGACAATTGTCTTCAGTGAACACTGACCTTTTATAAAGTAAATACATTTTTTTAACCTCATAAAAGGCAACACAGTCGAATAGCAGGCAAATTCAATGTTTCCGAGGTGCCCGCGATTGACAATTTTTACTATATATTTTTAAATTTAATTCTACTTTTAAAGTTCAAAATATTGACTATAATCAATACAATGTCGAATTAGATTTAAAATATAAGCTTTAAAAAATTGCTATGGAATTTGGAGAACGTAAAATCGTAGGGGAAGGACACTGACCAGTTTGCCCATCTTTAATCAAGCCCCCCTTCTGGAAAAGTCCAACCCAGTATTATGTTTTGCTAAATGTACGTGTTAGTTTTAAGTGCAAAATATAGCTATGCAAGTAAATATTAGAGTTCTACCTCTTTACTGGTATTCATTTTAAATTTCAAATTACAGTTTTACTAAAGGTAATTAAAAAATCATTAGATTAATTTTAACACAATTATTCTAATTGGTAAACAAATCATATTAGATGTAAATTTCCAACTGGGCGAAAAATGTCCGGACCAGGATTCGAACCCGGGACCTCCTGGCTGAAGCCGCCATAGCTCTGTTATCTGAGCTATCCCAGACGATTCTGGTCGAACTTTTTCACTCAGCTAACCTTGATTATTACAGCATCTGGTCTGAACCCTGATTCAGCTCAACAGAGTAAATCTCAGGTAATGGAACTCCAGAAATCGCTGGATACGAAATTACACTAGATTAATTTTAACATAATTATTCGAATTGGTAAACAAATCATATTAGATGTAAATTTCCAACTGGGCGAATCCTGGTCCGGACATTTTTCGCCCAGTTGGAAATTTACATCTAATATGATTTGTTTACCAATTAGAATAATTGTGTTAAAATTAATCTAGTGTAATTTCGTATCCAGCGATTTCTGGAGTTCGATTACCCGAGATTTATTCTGTTTAGCTGAACCAGGTTTCAGACCAGATGCTGTAATCATCAAGGTTAGCTGGGTGAAAAAGTTCGACCAGAACCGTCCGGGATAGCTCAGATGGCAGAGCACTGGCGGCTTCAGCAAGGAGGTCCCGGGTTTGAATCCTCGTCCGGACATTTTTCGCCCAGTTGGAAATTTACATCTAATAAAAAATCATTATTACATAATTGATTTTTATTTTTAATGAAATAAATCTGCATGTTCTTACCGCATTTTTCAATTAGGTTAATAGCACACAATTTAATGCATTTAAGGATCTACAAATAATCAGTAAAGCCTAACAAATTGACTAGTATAGAGATAAGGCGAGATCCTTTTCTAAATCATTAAATAAGATTTATTGACGACATCAACAAATTTTTTTTCTGTTTCAACGTCTAGTGACGTCAATTTCTGATGAGACTGTCAAATCGAGAAGTTATGGGTTTGAAACACTCATGCTGAAAGGGAAAAAAGATTATATGTTAACTATTTTCAGCATAGCAAATGGAATATTTCTAAAATGCTCGGAAACACTAAAATTTTAGCAGAGGAAAAAACAGAGTTTCTTTTAATTATAATGACCTGATTTAATAAGTTTTATCAGTGAAAACAATTTAAAATAAATAAATGAACATAAGTAATTAGCTGTAATATATCTCTGGGAGAGTTAATGATATTGATTAATGAAAGAATGATCAAACTATATACTTCCTTGACATTTAAGATGTACACACCATGAGGCAGAAGAAAATTTCATTAGACAAGAAAAGCATATATAATAATTAAAAGCCACTATTAAATAGGAATGTTTAACATAAAGTTTTGGGAATTCCAGTACATATCACACAATAAACCTATCGGAAATGTAAAAATCGATGTAAGCATCATATCTGTCGCATTAAATGCTTATAAAAATATTGCACACACAAATAAAGCCTTAAAAAAGGAACTCCAGAGTAATAATTACACCGAAAAATATTGTTAAGATAGTCTTTATGGTAATAAAGAAGTTATGATCCAATCGACAGGTGCTGTCACTGAGATTTTTAAAGTAATGGCATACATAAGAAAAGGTTTAGGATGGTGTAAACTCAATAAATTCTGTAACCGCTAATATACACCATGTAGACCCACCAAAACTTACTTTAAGGATAACATTGGATAGAAAATAATACAGAAATATGATTGCAGTTGATTTGAAGTGTAGAAATTTAAATATTAGCAAAATAATATTTTAACATGGAAATTCCATAGGCAAAATGCTTCAAACATATTTTAACATAACACATGAAATAATAAAGCTATAGACTCGTGTGAGGTATCCATTTAAAGAGAAAGCATTCACGGAGAGTTTTCAATACATAGGAAAGGCACCACTTACCTGGAAATATATCTGATTATTACAAAAGCTCATCAACTCAGAGGACGTCCGGATTGGAGGCTACCCGTGAGTTAGGCAGGCTTCGATATTTAAAAAAGAAAATCCCTTTGCACATCTGGCTAGCTCTGTTAAAAGAATGAGAAATTTTCATCCTCAAAACATAGCCCGCCGGACAACAGTTCTCGTTACCTGCTTTAACGAGACGAAAAACACTATATTATCGTTATTGATATAAATTAATACGAAATACCACTATGTCGATACGAAATAAATCCCTGAACTTCACATTCAACAGGAAACGAATCAAGTCAAAATAAATTATTAGTTAAAATGAACGCGTACATAAAAATAAACATTTAGTTTGAATTACAAACGAACATAAAGTTCGAACGAAAGAAATCTAAAACGCATGCGCAACTGAGATTGCCCGTTGGTGGTGAATGCAGAAGGGAGTTACAAAGTGTGTTAAAATTAGATGTTTGCAAATTCTTTAGACACTTTTCTCAGTTCATTTCCAACATGGTCAGTAAGACACTTATGAGTCTTAAATTAAGACATCTATTATGATTGAATTTTCAGATTCAGACACTTAAGTGTCTGAAATTCTTCTTCATTAACATATGTGTGTTAATTTAAGACGCCTCTATTTGCAGTGTAGTTATGGAAAGTAGGCCTTGCCGATTATGTGTAAATTTATGTAATTTTTACACATATATTAAAATTCAAGCATTTTAAAATTAGAATAAAGTTAGGAGAAAGTTAATTTAAAGATTGGAACTCAGATATATTTAAAGAGGAACGAATGCAGTAGAAAATTTGTTTTCACATATTTGTTTAGTCATCGTATCTTTATGTAATTTCGCAAGAATACACTTTAAATTTTGAAATTTTTCTCATAGTAAAGGATACCGAGTACCTTGAAATAAACATTTATTAATTTTGTAATTTAATTTTCACTTCCATAAACATATATAGCAGGTATTATTTTCTTAGAACTTATCAGCATCATTAAAATAAAAATATAATGTTAAAAGTGATTGGTGTAAACGTAAAGGTTTAAAAAATTTAATAAAAAAAATAATTAAAATAATTTTGTACAAACAAACTGATATTCTCAAAATCTGGAATCACAGTACTCTTTTTGTGTGCGAAACAAATAGTTCTGCTAATAAGAATTTTTTTTAACATTTATCGTTTATTGTAATCCTTTAGCATATGCATTTGGATTTAAATGATAATAAGCTATTTTATGGAATTCTATATTAAATACTATTATTATCATTTTTGCATCACTATTATTATTATCCTTTTTAATATACAAAATATAAAATAAATCAAATTGAATTAGCAATGTAAAAAATAACATTCAATTATATTTTCTATACCTGCCCTATTTTTCTGATTTTGTTTTAATGCAGAAAGTATCAGAAGACACCTAGTCGTTACGTTAGATACAAATCCACATTTCTTTATAAATAAAAACATTTTAACAGGTGTGAAATATTGATTCACATACATTTTTATGCTTCGACTTCTTTTTATGTAAAAGTTATGTAATATCACAATTTATAATTTTAAATATAAATTCCTTAGTTTATCTTATACAGTGGTGTGCTAAATGAAAAGACAAATTAATTGAATAAATAATTTATAGAATTACATTAGTATACATATAAACCTTATAAACCGATCTTCATAAATTAAATATACATTAAAAACGTAAAGAAATCATAATAAAGCAATTGTTATTATTACAATAATAATAAACTTCTTTTTCACTGGATATGCAATAGGTGCAAAATGATAAGAACAGAACAGACTTTTCTAAATTAAAGGAGTATTACATGCCGTTTGCGCTTCCTTATTTTCCAATAATTTCAATGCTGTGTTATGGTATAGAGTTTACCAGATTTCTAACTTGTCCAGTTGTCCCAGAATGTGAGTGCAACGGTAATCTATTTCAAGTTTTTCTCACTAACAAACTATATTTGTAGGAATTTCGGTATTTCATTTGGTATGGGCATTAGCGAGTCTATCGATGATAAATTTGCCCTTGAACTTTAAAAACTGGGATGAAATTTTCTATGTTGCATATTGATGTAGCCCCGAACGAACTCATTTGAAAGAACAAGAATTGTATCGACGTATAATTTGTATTTCCTAATATTTCTTTAAAAACGTAATTTAGAAAGTTTTTAAAGGATTTTTTAAACGCTTGTTGTTCCTCTCAAACCCGAAGTGGTAGTGGCACCAGTTATAGGACATGCCACAAAAATGGCATTTTTTTCTGCTTTTGAGTTTTACTGGACCATTCAACCATTGCTTCGGTAGATATTGCGCACTATAATACCCCAAAAGTTTTTCATGGGATTTAGGTCCGGACTATAGAGCAACCAAGGAAATGTGGGTGGCTTATTATGAAAATCAGACTTCTTTTCATCACTGAAACTAATATTAGACCAATTCGTTTATTGCTTCAGATGTTACTCTGTAAACCGAATGCAAGCTTTTTTATGGCTAGGTACTAAACGTACTGATGTGGTTTTACACTTGTAATAATTTCTGACCTTTTTATTTCTTCTAATAGTTCATATTGGTGATAGTGTGTTTA
The DNA here is from genome assembly GCA_963932465.1 of Maratus speciosus. Classification (NCBI taxonomy): domain Eukaryota; kingdom Metazoa; phylum Arthropoda; class Arachnida; order Araneae; family Salticidae; genus Maratus; species Maratus speciosus. The sequence goes on from OZ010795.1 coordinate 328,513,363, forward strand.
TCTCTTTTCAAATTCATTTTCCTGTCATTCACTGTAAAAAAAATCCGTTAAAATACGGAAATTGTACTGGCATACGAGATGCCAGTACTATTTCCGTATTTTAACAGAAAATTTTCCCCGTAAATTCAAGGAAAAAGAAAATTTTTCTGTAATTTACGGGAAACAAATTCCGTTAAAATACGCAAGTAGTACTGGCGTCTCAATTGACGGATTTTAGCGGATATTTTTTTTTTTTTTTTTTTTTACTGCGTTCTTTTGATTGCGACCGTGCAAACAATCAAACTTTTGGATTCATTCGAATACTTCTTATCCTTAATGTAGAGTTTGCTGCAGCATAAACAGTTGGATTCTACAAGAAATGAAAAACGACTACCTTTGAATGTTTTATTTTTTCAGAAATTCTTTGAAGTGATATTCTGATGTTGTTATATACTAGAATTCGGTCTCTGGCGAAGTCCAAAAGCATACCCATCCTTACAAAGTTTTGAAACTAATCAAATGCGCTAAGAATTCCTTTTAAAATCTTTGTTAAATGATATGTGATAATATCACTAATTACGAGGCGCAGTTTCAAAATATTTACTACATTCTTATCATTTTTCTGCAGTGTAAATTTAGTAATATGTATGTTTTAAGTAGATCTTAAAATATATATACAGTTTTTTAAACGACTGTTTTAATATTAATTAAAATAAGTCGAAACGATGAGTTCATTATAAAATTTTTCAATTATTATCTCCAAAGAGCTTCTGAAAATGTAGGAATTTTTTCCAGAAATGTAAGTAAATACGATATTAAATTGGATTTCTATAAATGTTTCTGATGAACTTGAAAAAATTTCTGCAATTGTTCTTCTAAAAATTTGTTATATCTTCTTCTTTCATTTTTTTTTCAGCATACCTATTTAATCAAAATTACTGAGAATAAATTTATAGAAATTTCATTAGTAAGAACATCTTGAGCGAAATATTTATTAGCAAATTTTTTAGTAAATTTTAGTAGATTTATAAAACACTAAAAATTTAGTAATTTTCAGCAGTAAAATAAGTGCGTGGTTATTTAAACTATGAACCTAATTCAACTACGATAGGGTGAATAAAGTTAAATGACAGTTTAATATTTTACGTTCTTCCAACTGCATAATTCATGATTGATGCGAAACGCCGATAATGTAAAGCTGTCAAATAAGAGATGAATTTTATAGTAATAGATTTTGAGTTGAAAGGGACATAAAAGAAATATTCTAAAATATTTTACCCTTTTTGCATTAATGCAGTTCAGTTCAAATATATACTTCAAAAGAATATTTTTTTTAGAAAATGATTCATAAATAATAAAAATAGTGCACTATCTAATAATACTATGTAACTTGTAAATATTAATATGTAACCAAAGTGTTTCTAAAAGACATTTAACTTGATTGAAGTAAAATATTTTGACTGAAGTTTTATACTATCATCTGTTTTAAAACTTTTCTTTTTTTTAATATTAAGTTTAACAGAATATACTAGTTTAGTTTGACAAAATAAATGCTAAAAATTAGCATCAGTTGCATAGATTAAAAATTGCTTCTTAAAATTTTGTTTTTTATTTTGTTTATTTATTTATTTTTTCTTATTATTGTAGAACTCAAAACGCAGCTGCTATTGAAGTGCTTTTTTTTTAAAATTGGAAACTAATGAAATTATTTGAATAATGTATTTAATAATTTCAACAGTAATTATTATTTATTAATTGGTCAGTATTTATTAATTGCTCTTTCGGTAAAAATATAATAAAAAATAAAGTAGTTATGCAATATTAAAATCTGGGAATTTTTTTAACAACGTTACCAAAGATTAAGGGATTTTATAGAAAACAAAACAAAAGGCAATGAAAAATATTTTCCGATGCATTATGGGGTATGGGAAAAAATCATTTACTATGCATTTTAGTGATCTTACCATATTTCAAACATAATGAAATTGATATGCGTATTATAACACCAAAACAAAAAAGAAAATTATTTACATCGCTTTAGTAATTATCAATAAAAAAAAGCTACAATAATATTAGCTGTTTTCTGTAAGATTCTTCAACTGTTGTTGCCCCCAAACACAATTTAGAAATGTTTTTAATACTTTCTAACAAAGTTAAAAGGGATTTTTAATACTTGCTTTCATCGCTCCACGCCGTTTTGCGAATGCAAGTCAGGTCTTCCTATTCTTAGCAGGTATCAAGTTGCTTTTGTGCTGGTCTTTGCCCAGGTAAACCACAGAGGTTTAGGCTCCGTTTGACAGTTGAAACGTGTATGTCTATGCCTTAATTTTCTTATAATTCTTTTTTTATTACTACAGCAGACTTACGACAATCACTTGTAAATAGGGTTTTTTATAATACGGTCAACATTGCATGTTGTTTTTTACAGACGGCCACTTGGAGACGTATTTTCAATAGATTTTCGTTTATTAAATACTTTATTCCATGTACTAACAAGCTTCCGAGACACGTTAAAAAACGAACAACTTCTGCTTGCGTCCTTCCTTGCTTAAGTGCATTTACAACGGCTTCTCTAAAATCACTAGAATATTCTTTGCGTTTCGGCATTTAAAAATAATCACATTAAGTCAATATAAACAGTAATTGAAGCTATAGGGCAACTGACGCCTTCAACAATTAAATGCAAACTAATTGTCAAAATACTTTTGAGCCAAGGAGAAGCCGACAGAGAAAATGGCATGAAAAGGGTGGTTATAAATTATAATCCAAATTTCTTCAAATCCGCTAAAACTCAACTTAAAAAGTTTGATGTAAATTTAATTGCTAGACCCCCTCCTAAATTAAAATCAATTTTAACCACTAGAATTGACCCTATTGATAAATTTGACCTTTCCGGTGTTTATATCATTCCTTTTCTTAAAGAAGGTGGTTATAGAAATTATTATATTGGCACGACTGAGAGAAAATTCCAAGTGAGATGTAAAGAGCACATTGCAGACATAAAATTTAATAGAGGTAAAACCGCATTATCTAGGCTAAATAAAATAGAAAACATAAATATTTTGTTTAATGAAAGTAGATTAATTTATAGGTCAGATTTTTATTTGCAACTTTTTATTAGAGAATCTATTGAAATTTACGTCAGAAACTCAATGGTCTGCAATGATTCCTTGTCATTTCAAATCCCAAATATTTGGATTGAATTGTTAGATAATTTGAAAATAAAATAGGGCAACGTGAAACATGTTAAAATATTACGCGAGTGATTTTGATTTATTTATTTTTAAATTTCATTTGTAATAGTTTATTGTCATTTTCCATCTTTGTGTTTATTTGTTTTTCTGTTGATGATTGAGTAAATTCAATCGAAACATGTCAAATTATTAAGATCTTTTAATGTATTTTATTAACGTTTGACGTCCTTTTTAGCAATTAAATGTTTAATATATATTTTGAGTGTGTTTTTAGAATATATATTTTTGAAACAAGGAGAAGTCATTTTTCTTCGGTGGTGCCGAATGTAAACAAATAAGTTAAAATTTGATACCTTTGAATAACTGCAGTAATATTGATCTTAATGATAGAGAATATATATTTTTTAATATTTTTACATTAAACAAAATAAGAGCTAATACAATGGTGTCAAAATACTTTTGAGCGCCACTGTATAATATTAGCGGACTTCGCCAGCTTTTAGGACTTTAAGGATGTAGTCTAGACATTTTAGGTGCTCAAATATCCAAAGAAAAACTAGTTGGATGTGCCAATCCCAAAACTTTCTTCTATCTAAAACTTTCTCCATGTCAATATTTCATTTTAATTAGTTTTATTAGTATTTTTACTAGAATTATGCATAACTTCATGCACTTTTCAATGGTACAATATTGAAAATGACACAAAAATCGCTATTACAGCGCACCCTTCCGGCGGAATTTTTCAAAATTCAGGTAGGACCTTCTGGCTATGGCCAAAAACATACACAAAAAATTCGGTTCAATTCTATGCATAACTTCATACAATTTTCGATGGTACAATATTCGAAATGCACAAACATTGCTATTACAGCGCCCCCTACCGGCGGAATTTTTCCAAATTCAGGGAGGACCTTCTTGCTATGGCCACAAACATACACAAAACATTTGGTTCGATTCTGTGCATAGCTTCATACACTTTTCGATGGTACAATATTCAAAATGCCTAAAAATCGCTATTGCAGTGCCCCCTACCAGCGGATTCTTTCCAAATTCAGAAAGAACCTTCTTGCCATAACCACAAATATGCAGAAAAAATTTGGTTCAATTCTATGCATAACTTCATAAACTTTTCGATGGTACAATATTCAAAATGCACAAAAATCGCTATTACAACGGTCCCTACCGGCGGATTTTTTCCAAATTAATGGAGGACCTGCTTGCCATAGCCAAAAACTAAAAAAAAATTGGTTCAATTCTATGCATAAATTCATACAATTTGTGATGGTACAATGGCGACACACGGACAGACGGACAGACAGAAATTTTGTATAAACAAGTTTTTTGTGACTGATCTTTAAAACGTGTAAATCCGACGAAAACCGGAAGTCGAAAAAAATTTCGATTGCAAAACTTTCTTCGATTGAACATAGAAGAAAGTAAAAATCGATGCTCCGAAAGTCTTCCAATATAACCTGCCCTTAATAAAAGATAACGTTTTCTTACAAGGGTTATTTTTTTCAGACGTATCTCATCACGTGAATTATTTAATTCAATTCTCCTCTTAAAAAGGAACTCTCCTCATATTCAGTGACTTAAAATTTTGTCACAATGATCAAATAGTTTCCATTTGTATACTTTCTGAGCTATGTAAGGAATACTTGGCAAGACTAAATGACAAGTGATTTATAGACGCAAGATGACGAAAAATATATAGTTCATAAAAACAGCAAAAGTAAAATAAAATACGTTTTTTAAGTTTTATGCGCAATATTTAGCTTCAATGAATTTATAAAATTTCTTTGCTGGATGACACATGAATATTTCATCTTTTTTGTAGTATGCTACATACATAATTCATAACAGATATAATATTCATACAGATGCAAAAAACTCTTATATTTAAAAATCTTAAAAGTACGACAGTATATAAAAATTTAAAAAATGCGATTTAACAAATTACAACGACCATTTGAAAAATGATTTTTTCAAAGACTAAAATTTAAGACATAAAAAATAGCACGGAGTTGATCATACATTACGTACGCCATGGATTACATTTTTCGGTGCTGTAAATTTTTAAACTTCTACGGAGCTGGTCATTCATTACGTATGCCATGGATTAAATATTAATATTCCTGGACAAATTTTAAATGAAATTTCATTCCTAAACTTCTAAACATTCCACAATATTACTTTTTACACCGTCGTATGGAGAAAAAAAATGTACTTTTAAATGCAATTTGTTTGAAAGCTGTATCTCAATTTGTTTCTGAGTTATTATTATTTTTTTTTTTTTTTGTAGTTTTTATTACTTTTTTGTCATAGTGGCAACAGAAGTATCCATCTCTGTTGAAAGTAAAGGGAAAATACAGATTAATGTACAGACCAATCAGAAAACGAATAAATTGCGGGATTCAACTAATAAAATGCTTCAGATATGTTTTTGGTTTCCTACCCTGACCGAGGACAATAACCATTTTTCCAAATGGTTAATGAATATTGAGCAAGATAGAAGAATTCAAAAAATGAAAAATAGTTTTAAGTTTTTTATGTAAGTTACTTTTTTCTGTTTTATCCTCTCTTTTATTGAGACCGAGTTATTAACTGTTTCTTTCAGTGGTTAAAAAAGAATTGCTTAAAAAATTATAGAAGATTGCTTGTTAGGTCAATATTTTGAGTTTGATATTTTGGAACATATCTCCGTTTAATTCTATCGTATAATGTACAGACATTTCCGCCATTATCAGTAAGATCAAAGGTAACACTAGGAGTTGAGACATATGGGGCATTCTCACAAGCTTTTGACTTTTAAGTCCCTGAATAATAATTGTTATTTTAGTACATATTCTTGTGGGGTTTTTTTTTCATAAATTGGGGGATATCCTATTTCATGATTGCATAACAATATTAACGAGATAAATAAGTTTTGGACGGTGTTGGGTGTCCTAATGCCAGGAAAACTTCTATAACCGTCCCGTGTCTCTGATGCTGATTTTTAAGTTTGGAGCTGTCTGTATAAATTTGTTTCAATAAAAGTAATTCAATGTAATTTTATTCCGAAACTGGGACAATTGTTTTATATAAATATGTAGCAAAAAATTAACCTGCACACATTTTTACGGTTGGTATGATTTTGTGAATTCTGTCTCTGGGTTTTAGATTTCTTATTATCCCTCTTGCTTATACAGAAAATCACTTCAGATGCAGACACAGAATTTTTTTTCAAGTTTTTTTCCCATGCAGGAGTATACTAGAGAAAGAATGTCTGAAATTCTTTGACAGGAAAATTACTGCTGAATTTAAATCAGCATTTAAATATCAATTTCAAGCATCGTGACTTTATTGGTGGTCTTACCGTCCCCAAGGTTCATTCCTGCAGTATTCGAGGTAAATTATATATATATATTTTTAATTCAATCCAATCTAAATAACGGTTTCTAAAAATCAATGAACATTGTGGCTATCACTTAGTTTTAACATGATTTGCCTAAAAATAGTGGTAATTTTCCTTACCGTCCGATCCTTTTCATCCTTTTTTTTTCCTTCCGTCCCTTCTATACCATCCCTTTAAGACAATATTATACCAAATTTTGTACTAAAATTACTATATTGTTATTATTTCTTATTTGAATATCCTGTGGGTACTATGCAAATTCATTATAAGTAAAAATTTAGAATAAAATAAAATGTTATACTGGTAAAATGTTAAGGAAAATGGAATGGCTCGCAAGTTTAACTTAAACCTCTGTTAAATAAAAAATAAAAATTTTCGCGGCTGACCATTTTTTCTTTATTTTGAATCATTAAGGCATTCATTTTTTCAGATTAAAATGTTATTTTAGCATGTTTAATTTCACCAGATTTTCATTCCCGAAAATCAAATGATTGTAAGAATTCCCCATATACTTTTGGATTTGCTAGAATGGGATATGTTTCTTCCGCTAAATATCGCATTACTATCTTTAAACCATCGAATACATTGCATGGAAAACAAAATGAAATTGAAATTAAATTTTGTCTGAAAGCTGTTGCTTAATTTACAGATTTTTAATGATTAAATAAATTTTCAGTTATATTAATACACTATTTATACTGATATAATTTTTAGTAACATTAGTAAATAGAGATTTCATATGTAGAACTAAGAAAAGAGTTTCAAGTCGACCAAAACAGGTGATTAACAGACCAAGATTGACGAGAGTAATTTGTTTCATCTTATCATAACAAGTTGAAAATTGCACGTCAAACATGGCAAATGAGGTACTTCGTATTATAACTAGTTTTATAAATATTTTTTGCAACGCATATTGTATCGAATGTATATTTTAGTGCACTTCATAAGTGCATATCAATTTCAGTCTGTTCGAAAGGCTATAACACCATTAAAAGGTACTTGAAATAATTTTTTCCTGTTGGCCGTAATGTAACGGAAAAGTTTTAACAGTGCTTGTCATTAAACTATACATCCGATATCCATAAAATTTGAAATGGCGCGACAAAAGTTTGCAACAATTATATATTTAACATTTCAAACCATTCAGTTGGGTAGTGTTTGCTCTGTCATATGAGGATGGACGGACAGACAGACAGAAGGAAAAACAGACTGACCGAACGACAACTACAGGTGCTATGTTATTATATAATTACGAACGCACCTAAAAATCACCTATTTAATTCGCATATTCCTTTTTCTTTATCTTTTTTTTTCTATTTTACTCAGTTACAGGTTTTATAAAGCGTTTTATATATAAAAACCAAAACCGATGAGTGTATTTTATTGTTTATAAAAAGAATTACAAATTCTAGTATATAGTAGAATTTTTTTAGTTCTTAAAAATAAATAAATAAATTGGTGGCGTGTTTTTTACATTTATTTCAATTTACAAAACTTCTGAAATATTACTAGTTAGAAGAATATTCAATTCTTGAAAGAAAACTTTATTGATAGAATTCTTTATGTTTGTAAAATTGCTGAGTTCTTTAAAATGCTATAAAATTCCATATTTTCCATTTGAAAGTAGGCGTCATCTTTCTACACTCAATTATCTGTATTGTATGAATATAGGAATAAATGCGATGAAAAATAAATACTGTTTTATATAAGTATAGTTTAATTTAAATGCTGCTGAAATAACGCCCCCCCCCTAATTTATGTATATACTAGCTGTAATACCCGGTGTTGCCTGGATCAGAATATATTGCACGCTTTACGACATGAAGACCAGTCTCCTTAAGCGATGTGTTTCAACAATTTCAGCAGTGTTTCAGTTCATTGCTTTGGCGTTAAATAAAGATATCAAGATAGCTATATTTGTTATCCAGAATTATCACTGCAATTTCATTGACTTGAGGTGCATGAAACCTTCGTTCATGCTCACCGGCTGGTCTTTTGTCGGCCAGATTGACGATCTTATAGTGGTCTGCAACCATTCGTTCTAGTCTTGAACACATTGATCACTTGATTATGGTTATGGAATAGACGTTGTAACCCCTGAATAGTTTCTCGTTGTAGTCCCAGAATGTGAGTGCAACGATAATCTATTTCAAGTTTTTCTCACTAACAAACTATATTTGTAGGAACTTCGGTGTTTCATTTGGTATGGGCATTAGCGAGCCTACTCGATGATAAATTTGCCCTTGGACTTTAAAAACTGGGATGAAATTTTCTATGTTGCATATTGATGTAGCCCCGAACGAACTCATTTGAAAGAGCAAAAATTGTATCGACGTATATTTTGTATTTCCTAATATTTCTTTAAAAACGTAATTTAGAAAGTTTTTAAAGGTTTTTTTTAAACGCTGTTGTTCCTCTCAAACCCGAAGTGGTAGTGGCACAAGTATAAAATGTATCCTGTGTAGTATCAGAAACTGTCACCATTGATTCGCAACAATTGCTTTCGGAATAGGTTAATTATTTTTTGTGATAGTATAGAAATCGTAATTTAGGACATTTTTAGAACATTGCAATTTAGAATGTTTTTTTTTTACTCCTGCAACCTCCAGCTGACAATAACACCGACATAAATAGAGCCTATGTTAGACAAAGAGCGGTAAACATCACTTTCCAAAGTTTCCAAACATTACTTTTGAAATCGACTTGATACTTCCGGAGATTGCGTAGAAATCGCAATTCAGAACGTTTTTAGGACGCGTTTCTCCAATTTTTACCTTTTTTAAAACTCGAGTTTTTCAGGGAATGTTCTTAAAGATCATTTATATCTTATAAATAACTACCATGCTTAATTTCAAGTTACTAGCCCCTGAGGTATCACAAAAAACCGCAATTTAGAAAGTTTTTGGCTCCTGCAGTACCCAACTGGTCGTGATACCGACATAAAATAGAGACTATGTTGAAGCAGAAACTGCCACCATCGATTTCCAACCATTACTTTTGAAATTGGTTTGCTACTTCCTGGGAATTTCAATTTAGAACGTTTTTAGAACGCTTTTCGCGCATTTTCACCCCTTTTGAATTTCGATTTTTTAGGAAATGTTCTTAGAGATCATTTATATCTTATAAGTAACTACTATGCCCAATTTCATGTTTATAGGCCCTTCAGTAACACAAAAATCGCATTTTTAGAAATTTTTTGCTCCTGCACCCCCTTTGGGGTAGTGCCACCGACATAAAATACAGCTTATTTTGGAGCAACGTCTGTAACTATCATTTTGACACCGTTATATTTTAAATCGGTTCGGAACTACCTGAGATTGTGTAAAAATCGCAATTTATAACGTTTTTAGAAAGCTTTTCGTGCATTTTCACCCCTTTTAAATTTCGATTTTTTTAGGAAATTTCTTAGAGATCATTTATATCTTATAAGTAACTACCATGCCTAAAATCATGTTTATAGGCCCTTCAGTAACACAAAAATCACATTTTTAGAATTTTTTTGCTCCTGCACCCCCTTTGGGGTTGTCCCACCGACATAAAGTACAACTTATTTTGGAGCAATGTCTGCTACTATAATTTTGACACCATTATTTTTTTTAATCGGTTCGGAACTACCTGAGATTGTGTAAAAATCGCAATTTAGAGCGTTTCGGAATTCTTTCGTGTGGCCATGTAAATGAATAATAAATAGTCTCTGTGCCGCATATGCTACAGAATGTATATTTAAATGCATTTCATAAAAGTATTTTAATTTCATTTTGTTCGAAAGGCTGTAACATTATAAAAAAACTATCTCAAAAGATTTTTCTCCATAGGCCGTAATGTAATAGAATTCTTTTGAGTGTTCCTGTAATCCCCCACTTACTCGCACCGCGACTATCTAACCACACCAACCACGTGTGGGTGGTAGTACGTGTACATGGAGAAAAGTCTGGCTTTACCCACATACACTAGACTTTAATATATATATAGATGTAACTTTAAATTCTTAACTTATAATACATTGTGATCTATATATTTTACGATCTATTATTTTACGTATACTACTTTTTAGCTTTTGTGTGCAGATACCAATAGTGTACAAATGTTTTCTTATAGTGAAGTGTTAGTAGAAACTGATCATGTCATTTTCAGTATTTTATTCCAATCACTGGATTATGCGTAATATTGCCCTTTTCAGTATTATGTGTAAAATTGTCAAGAAAACGAAATAATTCCAAATTTGGGCCAAAAATAAGTTGTAAAAATTCATCGAGTTCGCATTCAAATTTGGCAAACTTTCCATTGATTCTACCTATCAAAGTAAAGATTTTTTTTTAATTCAGTGATTGTGCAGGTACACATGCACGCACACACACACACATACATACATGAGGTAACGGGGGGAGGGGGCGGGATTGGGGACTGGAGGTAATTAGGTGTTCGAATTTTCTTACTTTCTGTACACATACAGATTGATGAAAGTATTGTAATGGCGATAAAACGGGATTATAGAAATATTAACGTATGTTTTGATGTTGAATTTCTCAGAATATGTTTCGCAATTTAAAAACATATTTCACATAAGTGCGTATATATGCGTGTATATTAGGATGTCCTCAGGTTTTTTAGCCCGGGGCTAGAAACGTGAGAACATCCTAATATACACGCATATATAATAATTAATAATTTTTTGTTGATATTGATATTTACCTATATATATATGTATAGGACTGAACAACATAGCGCTCAAACTATGCTTTCGATAGACCTCCCATTCAATGAGCGTGTTATATTTTCGAAGAAATAGGTCAACGGGTTTGGTGAGCAAAACATTTTTCGTAATTTTTTCAACCAGTCTGTGCGATAACTGATAAATATTTTCTCGTATATATCAATTAAATTATTTTTGTTGCTTGCGTTCATCTTTTGCCGGTACAACAACTAAGTTTCATCAGAAAATAATTTAATTTATTAAAATCGTTTTTCGTATTCTAGTTTTAGTCACAATAAAATGTTTTACTTAAAAAAAATATTTCACTAAGTAAAAAAGCATGACATGTGTTAATTTTGTTGAAGAAGAAAGAAAATATATCTAGATTTAAAAAGATCAAACGAAGTACTTTTGCAAAATAAGATAAAGTATACCAAAATATAAAAATTCGCATACTTGATGCTAATTGTTGAAACAATTGTTCATGTTAAAAAGCAGAAAAACCAACGTTTAAAATGCACAAATAATATATGAAAAGCAGCAAACAGCTGTTTCGAATCTACTAACGAGATTCTTCTTCAGTGCAAAAGGAACAGCGTGCTAGAAAAAGCAAGGCTGAGCAAAATCATAGACAGAGACGCGCTGGCTTTTATACCCTATGCGGGTGGCGAAGGCACCGCAACAACCAATGAGAGAGAAGCAGTGGAAACGACTGGGTGGACAAGTAGCGACATCTACCGGAGAAGTAGAGAGAAGAAACCAAAAAATGGGGAATTAAATTAACGCTTTCCAAATACTTGGAAATTCTGGAGTACTAGATAAGTCATTGACTAAAGAGTGAGAATTTTTAATGATATGGTAAGCTTCCCAAAAATCAAGATCAAGGTTAGAAGAACATTTTTGGATAATGATGGCTGAGGAAAAATCGAACCTATGTTGAGAAGACCAAGAATGTTGAGCAATAGAAGAACGTTTGAGCTCCTGATTTTTAACATAACCTTCATGCTCTTTTAAACGAAATCTAAGAGCACGTTTAGTCTGACCAATATAAGAAAGACCACACTGACAAGAGATCTGGTAAATGCCCCAATTATCTAAGCGATCAACGGGGTGTTTGAGATTTGAAAAAGGGATTTTATTAACAGGAGAAAAAATAACTTTAAAATCAAACCTTCTTAGGATTTTAGCAACTTGCTGACTGATTTTAGGAAAAAATGGTAATACAACTGAAGTATTAGAGTTGGAATTAGAATGTTCCCTTTAATGTCCCCCTAATAAAATCCCTTTTTCAAATCTCAAACACCCCGTTGATCGCTTAGATAATTGGGGCATTTACCAGATCTCTTGTCAGTGTGGTCTTTCTTATATTGGTCAGACTAAACGTGCTCTTAGATTTCGTTTAAAAGAGCATGAAGGTTATGTTAAAAATCAGGAGCTCAAACGTTCTTCTATTGCTCAACATTCTTGGTCTTCTCAACATAGGTTCGATTTTTCCTCAGCCATCATTATCCAAAAATGTTCTTCTAACCTTGATCTTGATTTTTGGGAAGCTTACCATATCATTAAAAATTCTCACTCTTTAGTCAATGACTTATCTAGTACTCCAGAATTTCCAAGTATTTGGAAAGCGTTAATTTAATTCCCCATTTTTTGGTTTCTTCTCTCTACTTCTCCGGTAGATGTCGCTACTTGTCCACCCAGTCGTTTCCACTGCTTCTCTCTCATTGGTTGTTGCGGTGCCTTCGCCACCCGCATAGGGTATAAAAGCCAGCGCGTCTCTGTCTATGATTTTGCTCAGCCTTGCTTTTTCTAGCACGCTGTTCCTTTTGCACTGAAGAAGAATCTCGTTAGTAGATTCGAAACAGCTATTTGCTGCTTTTCATATATTATTTGTGCATTTTAAACGTTGGTTTTTCTGCTTTTTAATATTGTTGCACAAAGGCTTTATTTGCTATTTTTACAATTGTTCATGTTTCATGCCTACTTTGGCTCTGAATCAGATTACAGTATCTTAGCTCTAATAATGCTGTACAATAAATTGCATATGTAGCGTTACATATATTTTCAGAAACGACAACTAAAATTACAAATACAACAGGAATAACAGAGAATTTGGGACTCTGATCATACAGAAGGTTTACACATTCGCTTCTATCTATTGTCTCAGAGGAGACATTACTATCACACAGAAACCCAGCAGCAGAATTTTTTTCTGCAGTCTGCAACACAAGTAGAAACTTTAAAAACAGTCTGCATAACTTAAGGACAAACGACCTCTTTCCAATCCGTCATGCACTCACCCCCCCCCCCCAGTATTTGTGATTAACATAAAAGAAAAGTACATTTTTAAATAATTTACCTTTCTCCTCAAAATTTTTAACACCACTATCTGTAAAATCTTTCATAAAATTTGTCAAAATTTCTGTGAAGTTAGAAAACAGAATAACAGCAAAAATAACATATAAACATCACCAATTTCTAAAATTTTTGAAAAAATTGATACAATGTGATAATAACGAAAATTATATATAGATGTGATAATACAGGGATGAAAGCGCACTAAAGCTACTTTGTAGTAGCAAAAATCTAATTTTGTAGCAGTGAAATCCATTTTTGTAGCAGCAACAATCTAATTTTTTAGTAATAAAAGCTGTTACTGTAGAGCAGACTGAAATTCTTAGAAAATCAAATTTGAGTAATTCATGCAAGTACTATAAATAAGTCTGATGCAATGTTTTATTTAGCAATCTTAGCTAGTTGTGGAATTCAAAATTTAATATGCTTTCACTCAAAACATGGCTAACTAATGTTTAACCTGAAACCTGAATGTTGCAGTGAAAACATGAATTTTGCAGCAAATATTTCCGCGATTCTTTGACGGAATTCATCTTTTTTTCATCGATCTTTCGACGATGTTCACGTTTTTTTTTCGCGATCTTTCGACGATGTTCGCGTTTTTTTTCGCGATCTATCGACGATGTTCGCGTTTTTTTGCGCTCTTTCGATGGTGTTCGCTTTTATTCGCGATCTTTCGATGACGTTCATGTTTTTTTCGCAATCTTTCGACGATGTTCGCGTTTTTTGCGCTCTTTCGACGATGTTTGTGTTTTTTTTTTCGCGTTCTTTTGACGATGTTCGCGTTTTTTTCGCGATCTTTCGATGGTGTTCGCTTTTATTCGCGATCTTTCGATGACGTTCATGTTTTTTTCGCAATCTTTCGACGATGTTCGAGTTTTTTTCACGATATTTTGACGAAATTGCGTTTTCTACACGATCTTTTGACCATATACGTGTTTTTTCGCGATCTTTGCACAAAATTCGCTTTTTTCCGCGATTTTTCGAAGAAATTCGCGTTTCTTCCGCGATCTTTTGACGAAATTCGCGTTTTTTTCGCAATCCTTTGACAGAATTCGCGCTTTTTCCGCGATCATTTGTCAAAATTGACGTTCCCCCCCCCCCTCATTTGATGAAACTCGCGTTTTCCCGCCAGCCTTTGTGGAAAGTTGCTATTTTTCCGCAGCCCTTTGACGAAATCGCCTTTTTTTTCGATCTTGTGACGAAATTTTTGCCATCTTTTGACGAAATTCGCCTATTTTATTCACGATCTTTTGACGAAAATCTCATTTTTTAGCGATCCTTCGATAAAATCCGCGTTCTTTCCGCGATCCTCTGACGAAATTTATGTTTTTTCCGCGATCCTTTGATGAAATTTGCGTTTTTCTGCAATCCTTTGACGAAAGTTCCTATTTTTCAGTAGCCCTTTGACGAAGTTCGTGTTTTTTCCGCGATCATTTGATGGAAGCCGCATTTTTCTGCCAGCCTTTGACGAAAGTTGCTATTTTCCCGCAGCCTTTTGACGAAATTTTCACGTTTTCTTCCCGATCTTCTGACAAAATTTCGTTTTTTTTCGCGATCTTTTGACGAAATTCACGTTTTTTTCGCGATCCTTTAACGAAATTGGCTATTTTAACTGCAAACGATTGACGAAATTGTTTTTTCGGCGAACATTTGTCGAAATTCGTGATATTTACGTCCGAATTTTCGGACTAATGACCGATTTTTTTTTTATTTCTTAAGAAATCAACCCTACGAGGACTGACTCATTTAATAATGGCGTTTCACGATCGCGTGTCTAGTTTTCTCCGTGTGTTATTTATATTTTAAAGGGAATCGGAGATTCGTCAATCGCACGTGACGTGGATCGTATTATTATGGCACATGGCAAATTTCTAGCAAACTTTTTTTTTCTAAATTTTAACAGTTGAAAAATAGTCTGCAGACCTTCTCAAGAGTCTGCGACGTGCGTCGCAGCGTTGCGCCGATTCTGCTCCCGGGCACAGAAATCTCTTTTTGTTCGCTACAAATCACGGGCCTTTTCCAGACTATCTGGTAAAGTTCGGAAAAGCTGACTCGTGCTACTGCACGTGTGGAAAAAAAGGAACCTCCCTTCAATACGTAACGGAGTGCACACTAACATCCATATACCATCTCAGAATATACAGAACGATAAGCCTCTCTTCATGGTTCCAAATAATCAGAAAACAACCAGCACTATTACAAAAAATTATAAACTGCATAACACTGATCGAAAGCAATCAAGGACTTTTCCAAATGCCACCTCAGGACTCATTATATGATAATGATGATGAGCTATGGAACTAATCAAACAAACTTTTACTTTAAAACAGCTATGGAATTAGTGTTATTGTTAAAGAAAAATTATGTGTTATACGTCTGTAAAGCGCTCAGCTCGTCTATTTTACTATTATTACCTATACTTATTTTATTATCTCAATTACTTTTTATTACCTATCATTATTTTATTACTCAATAATTGTTTTATTATTCTCTAAAGTCTCTAGATTTAACTACTATATTAAATACTACATTATTAGGGCTTTTAAAATTATAGTAAGAGTGTTTTAAAGTCTGCTAACCTCCTCTGTTGGCTTTTCTTTTTGTAAATCTTGGAGAGAAAAAAAAGAAAGGAAAAGGGAAGTGAAGAATAAAATAAAATACAGGGAAAAAAGGGGAGTGAAAAAAGAAGGAAAAATAGATTTTTTTAAAAATCTTTTCGTTTAACCTCATTATTTGCATCTTTGTTTCTTACTCTTAATGGGTCTTTTAAAATTTCTTAACATTAATCTACCTTTTATTACGGAAAATTTTAAACCTAAAACATCGCTACGTGGGGATAGTTGAGCTCAAACCAATTTGTAGGTCTCCCCACCTGGCTAAATCTGAATCTGAATTACATTGTATCTGAATGCAAATTATTTTGTAAAGTGTTCGCAACATCAAATGAAGTCACCCCTGTTTTTTTCATTTTCGCAATGCTATTCTCTCGGTAAACAGCTAAATTAAATAATTAAGAATGACAGGTAATGCGGCTACATTTAAAAGAGTTTTATTGTTGTTCTTATTCTGAACCAATAAAGCAGCTTCATTTAAAAAAAAAAGAACCCAATTACCTATGCCAACTCTTTCCGTTTACCCAATATACATGCATACAAAAACAAGGTGACAAAAATGTTTTTGTAAAAATGTGACAAATTTTTGCAAAGTATTTTCCATTGCTTTATTTATTATTTATGGTGTATTGTTGCCTTAATGTAATACATTTCATTTTGAATAAAAGTTTTATGAGAAACGAACAATCTATAAAGAAATACACTTATTATATTCTATCTTCAAAAGAATATTGCTTTATAACACGAAATATTTTCATTCAAATAACGTTTCTACCTTTCAAAATTTCACAAGTTACAGCTCTACTCGTCAAAGAAAAGAATGCATATCAGCATAAAACTCATATTTCACTCTACTTATGGAGATGCTGAGTTGCTAAAACGTACAATTGAAACTTTAATGCAATTCCGATTTCTGCAGACCCACTTATACTCAAATTTTAAAAGGAGCGTGTTAGAGGGCTTGATTTAAAGTTTGAACAAAATTTGTCACTCTATTTCTTGTTCATAGAAAATGTAATAATAAATAATAAAATGATAATTTTATGATTTAGAAAGGCGTATTTAAAGTTCATAATAAGGGGAGCTGAAGACTAATGTATCACTTTTGAAGTTTTTATTTTCATTTTTTTTATCTTCTGTAATTTTTATATCGGTCTGCATGAAAATAGTCCTGAATATATCTCAGTCACTTACCTTCTTTTATTAATTTTCTCAAAACAAAAATACCTTTTTCTTTTAAAGAAAAAATACTTTTTAAGATTTAAAAATTCGCTTCACTGTACATTACGTTTTGTGTTACAGTAAGACACCACATGGGTCACAGTGAAGCATATTTAGTGAAAGGCAAATTACAAGATTAATACATATATAAAGGGCGATGTACTGGATTAAAAATCTGTTGCCATATATTTCGACCCACGGAACAAAACAATCGATAGTCTTAATGAATGCATAAAAATATTTAAAAGAATTTATGTACAGAATGATATTATCTGCATACTTATACAAATCAAAGTTACAACTATTTAACTTTAAATGAAAATTATTTACCATGTGTCCAATAATATGTAAATGAGATAATTTAAAAAATAATTTTATTTGACAGATTTTGATTATTTCAGTTACAGCAAAATAAAAATACAAACAATTAGCTATATATGGTTAAAGTGGTAGGGTTGTTATGTTCTTAAAAAAAGAAGAAAAAAAGAAAGCAAGTAACCT
Organism: Maratus speciosus; assembly: GCA_963932465.1. Lineage (NCBI taxonomy): Eukaryota > Metazoa > Arthropoda > Arachnida > Araneae > Salticidae > Maratus > Maratus speciosus. Next base: position 328,531,315 of record OZ010795.1, read on the forward strand.
TCTAAATATTTTTTCTCAGTTAAATATAAATTAGCAATCATATTTTTCAAGATAGTGAAACTTCATAGAATACATTTTTCATTCAAAAAATACTAGAAATTTTTTTACAGCTTTAAGTTTAAATTAAAATAGCAATTTTTTTTATAGTTGTTAATGTTTTTCTACTGGAAATTGTACTAGCAAATCAGTATAAAGAATGGTCCACTATGCCCCTTTTTCAGGTTGGCCAGTGTACACCATATTGACTTGGAATATGCAATATATTAAACGTTCCAAAATATTTTAGTTGCTATAAAACCGAAAATTTTCGTTGATGTACTAATAAATTATTTTTACGCGGTTATTACCACCAGGGCAGCGAGCAAATCGAAATGGATACTTTTGTCAAGGAATACACTGCTTTAGCAGCAGTTACGTGCGTGGCTTTGTCCGAACCTGATCTAATTACATGGGCAGTTAAAAGTTATGTTTTAAATTGACAATTTCGCCTACTGCACTCTTGTACGCTAGTTACTTGATTTCATGTTAAATTAAAATATTGTCAGAAATTGTAGGTCCAACCTGCATTAATCAACAATCCTAGAAACAAAATCGTATAAAGAATTAGGAAAATCGTGTCTTTCTCGGCAAACAGATAGCGCTATGTCACTTGATGAAAAACCCTTAAAAAATTGTTAGATTTCGAAAAAAAGTACTCAGCGAATTTTGATAAAATTCAAAAAGAACCAACACGAGAGTATACTCTTTAAATAAAGAAAATCACACGAATCGGTCGCGTAGTTTCGGTGTAATTGCGAACATACATAAATGAAATACACACATAAGAACTTCATCACTTTTTTAAATTCGGTTAAAGAATAACTTTATCCGATATTTCATGGAATTTAGTTCCTGTTTTGAAGCTCTACTTTTGGGATTAGTGACCAAAAAAATGAAGCATTTTGTCTCTTGTTAAATCTTTTCGAAATGCTTCAAAATAGCATTTACACCAAGTTTAGCTACGTCTGTCTGGGTGGACTTTATTGCAACCGAGCTCTAAACTTTATTTATGGCAACCTTGCGTAATTACGGCAACCCATTTGTACGTTTTATAAGTAGTAATATACTTATATATGGTACAAATTTCCTATAAGGCGGTTTTTACGACTGTTTCATTGGTCAAATTTTTCGCTATTAAAAAACTCTCCAAATGCCCGAAAAAGTGGTAGTCGTTTGGTAAAAAGGAGTATGGAGGCTTAGAAAGTTTTTTATTATTATTATTACAAGATGGGTAATTTTTGGACTGTTGTTCCGGCTCTCTTGACGTCATGAGGCAGTAAGACTTCATTTCTGTTGACAAATCTAGTCTGCAAACTTTAAATTATTGATACATTGTATTCAGCTGGCTGCATATATTTTTCTACATGAATAGTTCAGCATTTTGCATAAACGAAGAGTGTATGCAGCACCAAACAGCCATTGTTATCCTCTTCAGATGACAAATTAGTTTAGGTATGTTTTTCGGATTCTCAGCGGCATTTAGCCATTGTGCAGATCGGCGACGGCTACTGTTAGATATTTACTTTTCAACACATGGGATTTCTTAACTTATTCAATTTTTTCACTTTACCAAGTGCGAGTAAACTGCCGATTTGTTCACGCCTAATTGCTCAAATGCTGCCAAGAAAGTTAAAGTTTGATGAGGGCAAACTGAACTAGATTTCACAGTTCGTTGTTTTTGATGGCTAGTGATGCGTGACAACGTGATTGATTTTCCAGATTCATTCGACGACTCGGAATTTTTAGAACATTCCCTATACAATTCATTTTTTTAGTACGTCATCTCTAAATGCTTTGTTGATATTCCTTAATGCGTGTGCTTCGCTGTTGTTAAATTTGAATTAAAAAATACTGAATTCAAAACTATTTTCGAAATTTTTATAATCTTAATACTACATAGTCATATCATAAAATAAGTTCATATTGAAATGTGTTGGGATTCTTATAATATTCATATACACGTATGCGTGTGCATTTGAATGTATATAATGATATTCGCCAAAGTAAAATTCTATGATTTGATAATTGGGTATAAACTAAATGAAGGCAACTTGGTGATAGCTTTTTAAATTCTTGAATTTTCTCATTTAAATTCAGTATTCGCAGCAACGGGGATATTTTGGTAATCGGGTTTCGCGCATTTTATATTCCGTGTTTTCGAGTAAAATTAGCTGAATTCTAAAACCAAGGAATAGAAAAGCAAACTTTCACACCCAGCACAGACCGCAGGTACTTTTTAAACATAGTTATTGTGTGGTTTATTATAAATTTATTTCTATCCAAATACGTTAATACTGTTGTTGATTTTGTTTAATTTATATTGGTCATACACATGTAAGAAGTATAACTTAATAAATAACACGTAAAAAGCATAAAAAATACAAATGTCACGACACATAAAAAATTATACGAATTAGAAGAATATCTACATGTTTAAAACAAACACGAATGGCTTATTTTTTTAGACAAAAATTGCAGTAATTAAAAACTTTAATCACTATAATTCAAGATTTAGTAATTATGCTGGGATAACAGCTAATTAATTAAGTGTTCTTACTCTTTCAGAAAAAAATGAATATATTTAACTCAACTCTGCTTGCATGCTGTTTTACTGATTAATAGCCGACCTGCCATATATACTCTATACTCCAACTATTAATATAAACTGTTTAACTTATAAATTTCGTTTTTCCCTTTCTTTTTAGTCAAGCGTAAAATTTTGTCGGACAGTTCCAGTCATTTATATAAAATAAGAACCTTTCAAATAACAATTAGGAGTTAATTTTTTATACAGTTATTAATAAAATTTTTCGGGATTTAGAGATAAAATATCTTGATTGAAAAAACTTTTGAAATAGATGAAAATTCTTCAAAATGATTCAGTCAACATATTAAGACGGGTGTTTGTGCATCTACAGACAGAAAATAAAAATGTTTAGCACAAAATGATGTCTTAAATACTCTAAAAAATCAATCAGTTTTTTTTAAAATAATTTCGATTATTGGATGTAGGAGCATCAAGATTGAAAGAAGATAACTTATTAGAAAGTATTAGTTTTGTAATTTTATTTGGTTATTGTAGTTTCTATTCAGTATTTTTCTCAGATATACACACAAATTTAATTTCATTTTAATATAACTTTAGTTTGATAATATAACTTTAGTATAACTTTAGAATTACAAGGGAAAATATAATTGATCATATATTACATAATAAACTAAACATATACTGAAGAGCCAAAACATTATGACCACCTACCAAATAACGCGTTGGCCCACCTTTGGCTCGCAAAACAGTTGCAAAACTCCTTAGCCTGGATGCCACAAGTTCTTCGTAGATGACCGGAGACAGATTGTACCAGATGTTCAAGCTGCGGCCACGCAAATCCGAGATATTCCAAAATGGTTGTTTTTGAGCTCTGGGCTGCCGTTCCATGGCGCCCGAAATGTGCACTATTGGATTAAGATCCGTCGAGTTAGGTGGCCAGTACTTTAAATGGAATTCAGTATTATTGGGATTTTGTGACCGTCGATGTGACGTCACGTGACGTCGATGTGAAGTCATAGTGACTAGAATGTGAAGTCGTTATGGACATTTTAGAGCTTATTTGTGACGTCACATTGTGACCACTTTGTTAAGTCACAGTGTGCAAAATTTGTGAAAAGTGTGTCATTTGTGACTATTTTGGCATTAACTTTGTGACGAACCTGTGACGAAAGTGACAATGCTTTGAAGTCACATCGTGACCAATTTGTGAAACGTGTCATTTGTGACGAAATTGTCATTAACTCTGATGATTCTGTGACTACAGTGACAATGTTGTGAAGTCACGTAGTGACAATTTTTTGAAAATTGTGCGATTTGTGACGATTTTGTCATTAAATTTGTGACGAATATGTGACTACAGTGTCAATGTTGTGAAGTCACACTGGGATCAGTGTGTGAAAAGTGTTTTTGGTTGTGACGATCTTGCGATTAATTTTCTGACGAATCTGTAACAACAGCGGTAGTTTTGTGAGCTCATTTGGGTCTTGCCCTGGGTCGAAAATTTTGATTTTATTCAAACCCAACACAAGTAGTAAGTAGGGTTTGCTGTATTATTTTGCAGTGAGAGGTTCTGCTTGGCATTATAGATTTTTGTGCACTAGTCAGGTTATCTTCTGGTTCTATATGGATTAGGATTAAGTTTACCCCGATTTAAATCACTAGTTGAATTTTCTACATTTTTTTCATATTTGGGTAAAGTTGACAGATTTATTTCTGCGCGTTGAGTTGGTCTGTGTTTTGTTTCAGATGGGTCGGATTTTGGCATACCTGCCAGCATCTGTTAAGTAAGTCCCTATTTTATTTCAGATTTAAAAATATCTCTATTTTGGAAGATATTGAATTTTTTATTTGTATTTATTTCATGCAAATAATATTTAAATTATGCATGTGATTATAGACTTGTTGTCATAACTCAATTTACATATGATTTTAATAGCTGTTTTCGAAAATCTTGAAATTTCGGTCGAGCATAGGTTGACGTTTTATGGCTTGTCTCGGATCAAGAGTCCTCCAAAATTATTTCCGGTTTCAGGTTAATTTCCAATGGAATTTGAGGTCGTATGAATATAATCAGATCCACAGACAAGCAGGCCCACAAAGCCCAAATTGGTAAATATTGTGTACATAATCCACATAATGTAAAGTACATCCATACGCAATGTCCATAATTCATCCGAGGAATTCCATATTACATAGTATCTACGTAGATATTACTATCAGACATCTCTCAGAATACATCCATATAGCGTTTTTTTGACATCCAGATCCGACATAATATATAGTAAAACGGATGTCTATGTCTATACACATCACGTCTTTTACGTAATGTCTGCGTAATATGTACTTATATATACATTATATCTAGGTAATATGTACGCATATAAACATCATATCTATGTAATGTGTATGTATACATACATTATATCAATGTAATATGGAACAGTATGCGTATATCCACACTTTTTTGCCATCTTGTTTTTATAAATTACGAAAAAATATATGTATAGGTGAGTAGTCTGCGACTTTAAAAAATATTTTAAAACATCAAAATTATTGGTAAAAAGCACAAATTATTAGCAATAATAACTAAATTGTAATAACTGTATTTAAAATAATACCAATTGTATCATGTAACTGCTCTGATGGCATTAAATATAATAAACATTAGAAAATATATTATAAGGAAAAAAAAATCACTTTTTATCATCTTAAAACAACATAAACTCTTTATCTTTTAAAAATGCTTTTTCTTTTTACTTTACTTTCAAAAACAGTTAGTCTCATATCATTATAAACAACAAACCTTTCTGCATCCTTTAACCCTTTCAGGGCAAGTAATTGTGTTTCTATAATGTCGAATTCACACCGGAATTTTCAAAAGATTTTATTGTAAAATAAGGAAAATCAATTTTATGACGTTTTTCTACCAAAGTTAGAAAAGTAAAATTTAATAAATTTTTGTAATGCAAATCTTCGTTAATCGTATGTGGAATACAATATATACCATCGCCCCTCAAGGGGTTAAAAACACTTTTTTGCTTTCAAAAATCACCCTAATTTTATTATCACTTTTATTTCACTATACTTTTATTATCTAAAAACATCATATCACCCCATTTTTTTTATCTTTTAAAATCATACAATGGTGTAATTGTTCTGGTAACAAACTAGGTGGTGGTATACGTAATGCTAGCCCACACTTTTTTTTTCTTTTCACTTAGCGTCAAATTTTACCTATGCCCCAGGCTGAAATATATATATAGGGTAGATCTGCCATAGTAATGGACACCTTAAGGAATTTCTTTTAGAATTATTGTTTTATTAATAGTTATAATTATTATATTCCAGTTTTTTTAATATTATATTAACCTATCAATAATATTTAACCATTATTCTTATAGTCTCATTTCCCAATATGAATCGAAATGTAATTTTAAATAACAGAAATATATCTAAACACCCAAAAGTCCAGTAATGGACGCCCTCTGGCTTAGTAATGGACACCCTCTGTTCCAGTAATGGACATCCCATAAAAAGTAATAAATATAATTGTTTTTATGACTGTATTTAGAACCAGAATTTTATGAATACATACTAATGAAACAAAATAGTTATTTTCAAATACATTTAACAATTAGAATACCAGTAATTAATGAAATGTATGTGATCATCATTTACTGTTTGCATCAATTATTGTATCAGAAGATCGATGATTTAATTATTTTAGATGGATAGTTTAAAATATTAAATATCAGGCAATTACAGCTATCAAATTATCGAAACAGTCGGGATTTAAAAGGTAATTTAAAAAAAAAGTTTTGGAATATTAATGTTTAGTTTTGTCTCACTAATTTTTAACAAATAATCTTCCAGTGACTACTTGATATATCATTTATAATAATTAATATTACAAATATGAAAGAAATGGTATTGTGAGTTGAATACTTTAATTACCAAATAAAATAGTTTCAAAATAAACCTGTAGAACTGATGCCTGAAACCACTGATCTGCAGATTTGCTAGTTTCATTAATATTACCCATAAAGTTCATTAATATTACATTATTTTTGTCCAAAGGTGTATAAGGGAACATTTAAGACTGAAAATAGATTTTTATCGCTTCTGCAACTTAAGTGTTTCATTTAAACCAAGAGGGATTAAGCCCTATGAGCCCCTCTTTGACTATGCTCTTAAACAATATTTTCTGCTTCATGGCAGGTTTCATTGCCAGATTATAAAATATGCAAGGTACATATAACATAAAAAAAAATCAAATACTGAAATTTCATTAATCACATAAAATAACTTAGAAAGATTTATTTTTAAAAGTTTTGATGTTATTACAGTTTGGTAAGTATAATTTAAAAATTAAATTTGATTCTTTAGGTTTTCAGTTAAGTCAAAATATTTTATGAACACTATAAACATTACTGAAATTGCATTTTTAGCATTGTCTACATGGGGTGTCCATTACTGGAGAATGGCTAATAAACCATCCCAATAATGGACACCCCCTCTTAAATCCTTAAAAATAAATGAAATTTTGAAATGGCTGTTAGTATATAAAATTTCTATTGCTAAAGTTTTAAAGCTATAGTTTTTATAAAGTAAGCTATAAAGTTTTCTATTGCTAATCAAACAAAGCATTCAAATTTTGCAAGAAATTAAATAATATATAAATTAATTAAACAAAGCCAGCTCTAGCCTCTTCATTAAGATTTTCATAGAAAAACAGCCAAACTTTGAAACATTATTTTCTGCTTCCTAATTGGTTTGATTAAAAGTGTCAACAATAACCCAGTTTTATAAAACATGCAATGGGGAGTTATAAAAAAAATAATTAAAGCTAAATATTTATTAGTTATTTTTTTATTAACCAAAAACTTGAAGGGGTGTCCATTACTGGCACATCTACCCTATATATGTTTATTACACATTATATTTACAATTTCGTTTATTATTACATGGACCTTTAAAAATATTTTCAGCTAAATAATTTTTGTATTTTCTTTTCTTATTGTGTAATATTGCGTTCTCATAGTTTGTAATGTAACATGCTATTTTTGGAAAATATAATTAAGCGAGTAATGTAATTAAAAAATATATTTAGTAGGGACCATCAATTTATTTTTTATGTTACTTTAAAACCTTTTTTATTGTCTTCTCTTTTGACATATCAGTGGGAATCCTTCCATACTCACAGATTTTTTTTTCATAATCCTTCCTTGGAAAAGTAGCACACAGTCCAGGGTCACCAAATTCCAGTTGCTTGCAAAAGATCACTAATGGTAGTCCCTTATTATACAATAAAACTACACACCTGTGATTTTTTTGCGAGCATTGAAATTTGAAGATACATCTATACGGGCAGCAGCTCATCCATCAGACGCTTAATCCGCATTGGTATACTTTCTATTGATTGAGATACTTTCTGGACGTAATGTCAAAAATAATATTGATGCTCCATACAAACCAATTTTTTTAATTACATTACTCGTTAAAATTACATTTTCCAAAAAGTAGCATATTACACAACAAACAGTGACAAAACTAAGACCTACTGTAGTTTCATTACTTTTAACACACCATTTTGAAAATTGCATCTATATATATCATGAATACAGCTGAATAAGTTTTACTTTCGGTATTTTGGGCATTTCTAGAGAGTGGTATAGGAAATTCTGAAAATTTTGAGAATTTTTTTTATTTGCATTTTTATCAGAACTTTGCAGAATTTCATTTATAAATGTATCGTTTGAACTAGATTCTTCGGATATATCTGTAAGGAGACTTTCATAATCTTTCGTTGTTTCGTCATTAATAAGCTTTCGAGTATGCCGTTTTAAATTTACTCTTTCGCTTAGCCATATATTTTTTAATGATCCACCTTCAATTATTACTATAATAATAATATTTTAAGTACCAGTAGTCCCGAATAGGAATATCTGCTTTATTTAATGGCATAATTCTATCAATAAATAAAGTGGATATTCGGAAATTAGGGTACGCACAATACAGGAAATTTAGCAGATCTGCATATCAGGCATGTAGATATTTCGAACTCTGAAATGATGGATAACGTAATGTGTGTTTTCTATTTATTTATTTTTCTTTTGTATGCGCTTAAATTTTTCTATATGATTTCGAAAATCAAAACTGTTTAAAATGATTTTAACAGATTAACCAGTTATTCAATTTAAAGTTTAAAATGTACCTACTCATTTTTTATGTAATTTAAGCCTGAGTCTTTTAAAAAAGCTTATAGTTTTGCTCGTAAATAAATGTTAAAACACATTCTAAAAGGTTGGCGGTTACCGGGGAACTTAAAAAATAGAACGTCCAGCTTACCCGGTTTTGTCGCCAAATTTATTGTCAATTTCAGCAACAAAAATTAGTCGCCAAAAGTGACGCCAACTTGGCGCGATCTCCATTATTTCGCCAAATTTCCATGACTTCCATTGAAATCCAATAGGTTTTACACACTTGCAGAAAATCAACAAATTGAGATATTTCAATGCAGCAAAAACTAACATTAGCTTATGAATGGAGCATAATTGAACTATTTACATTATGTTTAAGCACAAACGCTAACTATTTATAATATTCGTAAAACTATATGTATAATTTTATATTTAATAATTCCTATAATTATGAAACTGTGTCATCTCTAATGATTATGTGCTTGGAGATAAGGAAATAAAATTGTCAAGAGTTGGGGAGGAGCGCATTTTTGCCAAGTTTAATCTAAAAATTGAATGCATAGAAAATAAGGGATCGCGAAGCGATCCAGAATGGAAACGCGAAACAATTACGTCTGGGGGTGGCCAGAAAATAGGGATTGCTTCGCGATACCGAATGGAATCGCGAAGCGATTACGCGGGGTGTTGGTGAGCGTAGCGAGCAGGGGCGGAGCCACCCTAGTTAAAAAAAAAAAATAAATAAATAAACAAAATTTTAAAATGCTCCTTGCGTCGTAATTTTTTAGATATTTCTTCGATTTTGGATTTTAATCATGTAAAACTGTATTACAAACAAATCTGTGAATCGATTTTTTAATCCCTCAAAAATGTAATTTTTTAGAGATATTTTTTTTAAATTCCATATCGATTTTCATCAAAATTTTGTCTTATAATAAATTAAAAATCAAATTTAACTATCTTAATGAAGTAAAATTTTAAAATGTATGCACAGTTTCTTTTTAATTAATATCAGGATTCTTCTCTATCAGTTTCATGAATTTTGAACAAAAATTAAGTAGCAAAGAGCATTTCAAAAATTGAAAAAAAGCTAAAACATTAGGATTGGGGAAAAAAAAGATTTAAAGTATATTAAGAGGCCAAAAAATTCTTTGTGAACAAAATTAAAACACTTGTAACCGTGCGTAAAATGATCGCATCTGTATGCGGTTTTCCACCGCCCCCTGAATACTAGACCTGAGCGCTCACACAAAAATGGCGGCTGCTGAAGGCGGATTTTGTTTTAACATTGGTACAGTCCCTCAAATGTAGACACTAGTCTTTTATAAAAGATTTCCCTGATTCATTTAATCTCAGAAAAATAAAGCGGAAAAAACTTAAAAAAATTATTGGTACGAATATTTAAGGGACCGTACACACGCTGAAAAAAATCCGCCTTCGGCAGCCGCCATTTTTACCGACTTCAAAAAGGAGGAGGTTATCAATTCGACGCGTATGTATGTTTTTTTTTTTTTTTAATGTATGTTCACCGATTGCTACGGAACTTTTTGTCCGATTTATGTGATTTTTGTTTTAATTGAAAGAGGATACTCTCGAATTGGTACCACTTCCGTTTAATCGAAATTGGTTGAGTAGTTTTTTAGTAATTCAACAAAAACCAATAAAATGAAGGATTTCACCCAAATTATCTTTCATTGTTGTAACCGGTTTCTCAATCATAAGCATAAAACTATGTATTCATATACGTTAGCGCCAAGTTGTTGCAAAACTTGGCGCAGGTACGTGAATTATCGCCAAATTTGGCGACCAAAATAAGTCGCCATAAATGAAGCCAACTTGGCTGTAACTAATTTGGCGATATTCCCATTCAAATTCAGTAATGGATCTTCCCCAATCTGTTTCTTCGCATTTTCTAATCGACAGTCATATTTAAAATTCTCAATTGGCAATCGCAATCAAAATAGTAATTTAATATACATTAATTAAAGATGCACCATTATTTCAAATGCTAAATAATACAGAAGCAAACTAACTTAATACAAAACAATAATTTAGTATACAATAGTTTAGTTTAATTAAACACATAACATCAGACTGGAGGCACATAATATATATATATATATATAATAGGTACTTCTTAGTTATCCCGTCGACCAAATTACTGTCGCCATATTGTAAGATTAAATGCCAATAATGGTTTGCCATTAATTAATTAATTGTAAGATTAAATGCCAATAATGGCCAATAAAACCATTAATTCGACGTTTTATTTGTATTTTTATTAATGTTTTACTAATTTATTTGTTCTTTCGTTATTTAAAATAAAAATTATGTCAATTTGTATAATTTGGCGAGTGGTTTGGCGATTTATATAATTTGGCGAAATTGGTCGACGGGATAACTAAGAAGTACCATAATATTATATACATACCTATATTATATTATATTAAACAGTTATATGTATGAATGCTTTTTGATTGTCTTTAATATTTCCACTAAACAACATTAATGATAACTTTCCTGTATAGGGGCCTTGGAGAGAAAATGAAAATTTCACTCATATTTTCTGACAACCTATTAACTGTCTCGGTACTACTTAGTTATCCCGTCGACTAATTTCACCAGATTATATAAATCGCCAAACCACTCGCCAAATTATACAAATTGACATAATTTTTATTTTAAATAACGAAAGAACAAATAAATCAGTATAACATTAATAAAAATACTAATAAAACATCGAAATAAAAATCACTTGATGACGTAAACACATGTATCTTGCTTAAAGTCAAGTGAATGTAACATTTACGATCAACCATTATTGGCATTTAATCTTATAGTTTGGCGATAGATTTTTGGTCGACGGGATAACTAAGTAGTACCCCTGTCTCATGTACACAAGCAAGTTTTTCAATATTTATAAATTAATTTATTGTAAACAACCATTTGTCTACTTTTATATACAAACAAAAGTTGAGCCAAGATCCCTATGCTGTTAAAGTACAAGATAAACAACATAGAAAGAAATAAAAGGAGTTACTCTAATTAGTATTACAGGCAGCATTGTTATGGTGCGGTGTATTTATATGGCACAGAACTTAAACATCAGTAGGCATAAGCATAATGGCGAAAGCAAGTCAGTGAGTTACGCAGTCATGAAAACATTTGAATTGTATCAAGAAATGAGAGCAAGTAAATTTGAATCAGATTGCCCGATAAAAGCAAAAAGTGTGCGATACTAACAGCAAACATAGTTTAAAGGAAATGCGAATATCATAAGTTGCTTCCGAAAGTTCTATATGTTCTGTATGTTTTGCAGTACTAAAATACGTCAGTTAACTATGCAGAGCAATGACACTTTGACCAAGACTATTAAATGAGCATGACGATGAATTTCTAATCTTCCGTAATCGAGCCCACAGTTAAGGCTAGCGTGAAACAGAAAAAAAAAAAAAAAAAAAAAAAAAAATAGCAGCAGCAATTGGATTAATGTAAATGTGGGTATCATAAAATATTTAATTTGCAAAACGCTTTAATGCACCAAATCATATTAGCTCAGAAACAACAATTGGCAGTGGACGCAATAACGGTAGATTACTTAATAGTTTTAAAACCTCCACTGCCCAACGTATTGCAAATGATGATGCAATAAGAAGCATAAATGCCTAAGTAAGTTAAGCTGATTTTGTCAAGAAAGATTACAAAATGCCGTCATGATGCAACGAGTTCTCAATTTCTCTATCAGAATCTTTAGATTTGGCGAAAGATTAAGCAAATAATTTAAATTATGAATAAAAGTACTCTGCTGAAATGCTTAGCATACATTTAAGCACATTGGCATTACGTATACATTATACATTACATATTGGCACTTGCATAATATCTCCATATAAGAAAACATTAATACCACCAAAAAATAAATTGTTTTTAAATTCTTGAAACCTCAAATGAATTATATATAAATTCTCTTTTGACACCATAGAAATTTCATCTATGACCAGCCATTTGAGGGAACGCCATTTAAGACTTTCGCCCTGTAGTCTTTTCACGATCATTTTTTGATAAGTTATTCGGTTGTCATGCACCCTAATGGCTCCTGGTGCATGTAAACTCCGTCGATAGTTGCGAAAACGTCGAATTTACCTATGAATTATACCTCTGAGGTGCCTTGCCAGATGAAGGTCTCGTTATCTGATTAAGCTTCTAAATTACGAGATCAACATGAGTAGCAATGAAAGGTGTTCAACAACAAGATATAAATGTTAAGTAACTGGCATAAAAAAGTTCATAATTAAGAAATAGGCACTGCCGATAGTAAAATGATCTAGGCGTTCATCAGGTTTATTGCCGCTACGTGGCGATTAGGTGGTCTCCTACGCCGATGCCAGGTATTAAACCCGTTCATCTAGGGCAACCCGGAAGATAAAGGCCTGGTCATCGGTTAGAAAGTATGAAAAATAAGTCATTGGGTCTCTCTTCTCTATTTCATAGAGCATTTTTAGTAAGCCGAAGAACTTTTTATTGTCAGTTTCCAAAGTTCGATATTTTTTCATGCGAGCAGCATCTCTTGTCGTTCTACGCATGTCCAAATAGAGAAACAAAAATATTTAATTAAAAAATAAAGCTATTAAATCTGAAGAAGAATAAATGTAATATATATATAAAGAATTTTCACAAAAAAACCTGTATTATTAATGTATACACAAATCTGGACAAAAGTATTTACTTATCAAAATAACATCTTTAAAAGTTTCTTTAAAAGTCTGTAATTTCCTCCAAAAGAATTATGCAAAAATTGTAACTCAAAAAAAAGCTAAAAAGTGAAAAATAAACTTTTTTACCAAAAATAAAACCGACTTCAAAAACTACTACAAAGTAAAAAATAATTTTTTTTTTTTTTACATAATATAGTTAATAAGAAATTAAATTAAGAGCATTGTATTTACCATGCGTATTATTATATTTATGTGCCTTAATTGGATTTTTTAGAGTCGGTGCCAGCCAAGCAAAGTTCAAAATTAAAATTGCTTATCCAATACAAATCGTAACAATATTCAACAAAACCGTTTAGGAAAAAAATTCCATTCTCAATCAACTCTGACACCATCCTGCATTTGAAAATCTGTTTGGCTACGATTTTTTTTACATAATAGCCTGTATAAACGCATTAATTTTACAATAATCCTTAATTTAGCACACATAATTACAACTAATATCACTTGAAAATACACCTTTATAAAATCAGATGAAATGTTTCAAAAATGGTAAAATTCAAATTTTTTAACTAAATAACAAATCGTAAAAAAACTCGTAGATATTTGGATGTGTGTCAGTTGGATAATTATACTTAACTTCGTTTGGCTGGCACCGACTCCAAAAAATCAAATTAAGGCACATAAATATAATAATACGCATGGTAAATACAATGCTCTTAATTTAATTTCTTATTAACTATATTATGTAAAAAAAAAATTATTTTTTACTTTGTAGTAGTTTTTGAAGTCGGTTTTATTTTTGGTAAAAAAGTTTATTGTGTCAGCATTCAGGCCTATTATTCAGGGATTGGTGAGTTTTCCACGAGTGACGTAATACAAATTAAAGAATAATAATACACACAAATAAAATGTCGATTTTGACTCAAAAGGTCTACGGTCCCCTTACACTCTCATTTAACTTAAAAAATCCATTTCCACAGCATAATTTTTTTAAATTTTTAACTTAAAATTATGAAACACAGATGTAGGATTCGCATACTACTTTCAAAAATGAACTCCATTAAAACTGATATAAGTTGAGATTGTAAAAAAAAAAATTACAACATTTAATCTTATTAAACGGAGAAAATACTGCTTAAAACGCATTTAGTATAAAATTGAAAATATTTTATTTAAAGTGCGTTTTCAAACATTTAAAAGAATGTGAGCAAAATTGAATTAAAAGCATACAATCATCGTGTACTTACTCAGTGGAAGAGATCCAGAAAAATGGCAGACGATGTAATTTGCTTAGAATTAGTTTAATATAAAATCCCGGGCGAATTTCAAAAACACCTGCATGGTACAATGCATGCGCAATTCCATGGTATCAAAGTAGATTTCGCGCCAAAAATTAAACTTGCCTGAGTTCCATATATTGTAAAGTACTATAGATAAAAATGAGTTTTGAAGGGAAAAAGAAAAGTAGGAGGGAGAGATTTAATCGTTAGGATACTAATTTATTTGCAGATGAATTATAACTATGGGCTAAAAATAACGTTAAACAAGTGTTTTTGAAATACACTATACTTTTGCATGATCAAGAAATACATTTTGCAGATTCACACTGACAAATTTAACCAATTATCTTTTGTATTACATATAAACATCTCAATATATTTATATCATATATTCATGAGCAATTGTATTAGCTCAAACGGTTCCTAGAGTCTAATGCAATATCAAAGAAAAACGCTATAATTATTCGACATAAAAATTAACTTAAGATATTCGTACTGTTAGTGTTATTATTGTTATTTATATACACATTTTTTTATATGTAGCCTTAAAAGCTGTATTTAAAAATTGTTATCTTAGAAACAAGATTTTAACGGAATTTTAAAGAAACTTCATATTGAGCTCCAAACCATATTTCAATATGCTTTTGATTGAGGTCTGTTGTTCATTATTTCATGTATTTTTATCCATACGTTCGTAGCAAATAATTTGAATACAATCTTTTTAATTATACAATAAACCATTATAAAGTTTAAATTACAAATCCTTCTCAAATTAAAACTAGCTACATTCTGGTACATTTCTGAATAAAATATTATTTGCCAACACATAAAATTGGAGGCATTCTTATTCAGAAACTATAAAATTGAACAAAGTTTTCCATTTTTCGGCAAAAGCGAGAGAATTATCCGACAATTCTGTCAAAATTGAAGGTTCAAATCTCGATTTCCGTGCGCGACAGCGCCAGAAAGGTCTTTGAATATTAAAAATACTTATAACTAGTAAGATGTAAGACATTTATTGAAAAATGGGATCGTTATTCGAGTCCAATATTTTGTATAGTTATGGCTGCCAATTTCATCATCTATAGTTTAAGATTAAGTCCTTGAATGTGTCAGAAAATTTCGCACTATTGAGCATTTTAAAATATTTTCTGAAAAGCGCCTTAAAGTGTGAAAACAGAAAAATTAACATAAAATATAAAGTCCCAATTTAAAGGAAGAAAACAACAAATAATGTCAAATTAAATATTATACATGGTAATAATAATCGATCGAAATTAATTTATATTGTATAAGTAGTATTTAAGTATTGCGCGGCAGCGCAATACTTATTTATTTCCAGTGTCACTTCTCAATGTTAATTTAATATAGAAAAGCCTACGGAGATCATAACTTTTTCATTTTTTCTTCCCACCTTTTTGTCCCTGATGCCACTCATTTTTAATTCTTTGCTAATTCTAATAATATTATAAATTCAAAGTGTAAAAATATTTGCCAGATGTCAGGGTCAAAACAGATCATAAAATGCCTTTGCATATAGGTGGATTATAATCTAGAGAGTAACATGGGCTAATCTTTATTTACATTATTAAAATATTTTTCTTAATAATTCCAAATTTCACTTTTTTCATTGAGATTCAACGGACATTTTCTAATAAAATTTAACATTTTTCCTCCATTGTTGTAAATAATTCAAAACCCGTAATAATAATTTGCCTAATTTTAGTTGAATGATTTTCACGTGAAACATGAAACTGAAATATATTTTTTTAAGAATTAAAAAGAAGATGAATATGACGTCATAGTGGAAATAAAAATGACATTTTCAAGCAGATCTTTTAAGTTCAGAGTGGAATTTTCGTCCAAACTACAACAATATTCATTATCGCACTGGTGAAAATTTTTGAATTATACCACAAATTGTGATGCGATATCGCACAAATCAGAGCCTGATGATGATAACCTCCATTAATTTTGAAATGTGTTCATCTGATTGCAGTAGTTATTAAAAAACTTGACATATTAAACAAAAACCTAATTTGCAGAACAAATTAAAAAAACAAAATTTATTTCCTAAATTGTTTAAGCCCGAGAAGGGGTAGATATTAAGATATTTCATTCAGTTCGTTCTACATTTAATGTTACATTTTTGTAACAAATAAGTTAATCCGATTGAACATTAAAAAAAAAAATGAAATTCATACAATATAATACTTTAAACACCTATATACTTAGATACCGTTCAAATGAAATCGAAATAAATCTTAGACTTTTTCCATTTTTAAGTTGTAAATATTTGTACTGCAGATTTTGCATTATGTTTATGACGATTGTACATAATATGATAAGATACGTGCAAAATACAAAACTTTAAAAAAAGTCTAAGATTTATTTCGATTTCATTTGAACGGTATCTAAGTATATAGGTGTTTAAAGTATTATATTGTATGAATTTCATTTTTATTTTTTAATGTTCAATTGGTTTAACTTATTTGTTACAAAAATGTAACGTTAAATGTAAAACGAATTGAATGAAATATCTTAATATCTACCCCTTCTCGGGCTTAAACAATTTAGGAAATAAATTTTGTTTTTTTAATTTGTTCTGCAAATCAGGTTTTTGTTTAATTATTATCTATATTTAACATAGATCTCCTGTATACTTTTTTAGTGTAATTTTCCGTAGTTAATGCATTAACATTTGAAATTATTATAGCAGTTTTAAAACGGTAAATATTTTATGTAATACATAGCTGTATATTTTAATGACTTTTCACGGTACGACTTTAACGTTATTTTTGCGTTTAAGGTTTTGCATATTTGGTACGGCAAATGGATTAATGTCGTTGCGTCAAGTGATTGTTCGCAATGTTGGTTATTACTAAAATTTTTAACAAAAACGTTCTTAAAAATCATTTCCCGATATGTTGATAAATAAATTATACAAAATATAACTTAATTTTTGTAAGATGTGCACAAAAAGAATCCAATCCAAGCTCCCAAATACCTTAAGACGGCCTGTTTAAAGTATTGCTTAAAATAATTCTCTTCATTTTCAAAGATTTTTGAAATTCATATTTTTGTCACACTGTGACTTTACAATAGGGTGATTTTTTGTCACATATGTGACGTGACGTAAGTTACATGCAGTGACATAACAGTGACGTCAAAAAAAAATTTTTATTGTCAGAAAAATATTTTATACAGTAAATAGCATGTCTTGAACAATTTTTGTAATTTTTTAAAGTTTTCTATGACATTCACATCTCAGTCACAATGTGACATCACTGAGTGGTGGCATTTTGGTCACATATGTGACGTGGCGACAGTGACTTAAAGTAACGTCACAATTACGTCGCTGTGACCATGCATGCTATGAGGGTATCGCCACCAGCATAATATCGGCCTGTATATGACCTGTTGTATAAGGGGGAGAAACAGCTTGCCTAGAATAAGGCGTACCCTGACACGGCCATCGACATGTTGAAGGATGAATCGTGATTTGTTAGAGGAGGTAACTCTTTCCCAATAATCCACGGTCATTTCATGATGTTCCCGGACTTAGTGTAGGAGTATTTGGCGATGATGCTTGGTCAACAGAGGCACATGAGTGTGACGTTTGCTGCGTAGTCTAATATTCAACAGTGCCAGCTGCACTGTGTGCTCCAAAACAGTTCTTTTTGGACCTGTATTGTATTAGGATATCAGTTGAGCCAGTCACTGGTGCCGATTTTTCTTTACCAAGCAGAAGAGTCTCCGATGTCCTGTTTGATAATGCCTGTGAGTCAAACATCATGGCGTCTACTTATGGTTTCACCGTCATTCATACACTTTTTATTGCTAACAACGATGTATCACAAACAACCCACGAGATGTGCAGTTTTGGAGTTACCCGTACTGAGTCGTCAGCGCATTGAGTTCTGCCCTGTATCAAAGTTGCTTAGATCAGCAGCCTTCAGGCGAGTTCATTGCAAAATGCGGGGATGGTCATAATGTTTTGGCTTGTGTAATGTTTGGCGGTGTAAAAAGTATTTTCTAACTGATAATTTAGAATTAAACATTTAAAACTACCGTTACTAAACACTGACTGGCAACATATTATGTATTAAGTCTTTGTCCATATTTATCAGATGAAAAAAACCTGGTCTGCAATAATGCGAAGCTTACGAAAAAGACAGGCTACCGCGGTGCATCCAACTTGTCTTTTTTTACAGACCGCTAGACTGACGTGATACTCTTTTCGCACACCTTCATCGAGCATCATGGGATTCCAGCGTCTGCAAAAAAAGGATAAGTGGAATCCACCGCGGTAGCCTGCCTTTTTCTTTAGCCTCGAATAATGCTTGAATTTTTAAAGCACTTTTCAAAGCATATGTTTTTGAAAATATTAAATAATTTAAAAGATTTTAGTTTTTATGGACAACATCATTTTTGAAATGCATGTTTAATCAGTTTTAACATAAAGTTGATAGAACATATCTCTAAATTTCCTTAACTTTTAAGACGAATTTGATCATATTTTGAAACCTAACATATAGAAATATATATGAATTCTCGGAAGCATCTATTTTATCCATTTGCTTAACGATACTAGCGGATCCAACTCGGGGTTCCCAAATTACAGTAAATAGTTAAAAAACATTTTTTTCTTTTAGAAACTAATTTATATTTAATATAATTTTTAGATTTTTCAGTAAGAACACCTAAAAGCCTTTCTATATGAAAAATATCCATAATCTAGTCAAATACAGTTTTAATTTATTAAAAGCTATACCTTTTTATTAGCCCCATACAAGGAGTTAACAGCCGAAGTAATCGCCAAAGATTTCGCTACTTAAAACAATCTTTTTGATTCTGATAATTTAAGTGGTTTAAGCCGTGGTTCGATTACATGTCCATTATATTTCTGTTTTTTACTTATTTAATTGTTTTATTTCTTTATTGATAACGTTTTAAGTACGTTAAGGAAAATTAGCCAGGAAAAAATGCTAAACTATTTATATTGTTTTAAGCGCAAACGGGTTAATTTATTATGATTAGGGTGCACACAATAGAGTTAGAATTAAAAAAAAATTCAAATTAAAAAATTATTTTAAAAACCTTAAAAAAAATCAGCAAATACAAATTTCAAACAAATTGCTGTTGAAAGAACGTTTATATCTTATTCGACAATGTGGAAATTTAAAGTATGCAATATTTAAAAGTGAAAGAAAAATGCAGTAAAATTGAAATTTATTTGTAGGTTGTTGGCATTGCCAATATGACGTCAGAGTTACTTACCGAAATGTTTTTCCTTTATAATATAGATACATATATTTAAATCATATTTGTCCGTTTAATTTTACTGTTAATGTCAACCTTCAATAACACAAAATTTTAACTATAATCTATCTTTACTTTGGTCTTAATGGGCCAAGAAATATTGCTTGCTTATAGGAAATATTTACTCATGCGGTTTAATTAGATAATAAAATAATTCACAACAAAAGAATTGAATTGATTACGCTGGATTCAAAACAACCACTACCATTTAATTAAATACTAAGCGCATGGAAAATAAGCCGTTGATGGTTAGACAATAAGCTTTATTTTAAGATGATCATTTGCAAATTTATAACGATAGTATAATACAAAAGTACTTACACATTCTCCAGTAAAACACAAGCCATCAACCTATTCTAAGTATTTCAGAATAATGTTTTCATTTTGACATCATCCACTTTATAAGATATTTTGGATGTTACATCAAAGGAATTGAGGTTCTGATCATCACTTAACCTTACACTAATATAACTAACTGAAATTCAGAATAACCGAAAAGTATCACCAACTCACCAAAGAAAATCCAGCTAAAAATTTAAACCATTCCAGCATCTTTTATTACCTTACCCAATTAACATAAAACACAAAATACAATTTTCATAAAGCTCAGAAATTAAATATTTCTTTCGTCGGTTTCGCATTCATACAATGGTCAATTATAATAAATTGAAATAAATAAATGAAAAAAAATTAAACTAAATAATTGAAAAAAGAGAACTAAACATGAGTTAGGATTGCTAAAACTTAACTAAGCAAATTCACTAAACTCCAATATTTCAATTTCCACTATATAGCATCTTATGACGAACTTTGAACTTCCATTGTAAATGAGCAACAAAACTTCTTTAATTCCGTATGGAACCATTGTTCATTAGTGGAACCTTAAATAAACTATATATATACATATATATGTTGATATACGCACATACAGAAAGAGCATGACTAAAACACCCCTACTTCGACCTCTGTTTACATTGAATTAATCAGTCAGTGTATAACCTTCAAATTTTGCGCACATGCTATTCAAGACATGGGGAACAGCGTTGCCAGTTTGGCCTCCACTTTTATTAAAGA
This sequence comes from Maratus speciosus, assembly GCA_963932465.1. Classification (NCBI taxonomy): domain Eukaryota; kingdom Metazoa; phylum Arthropoda; class Arachnida; order Araneae; family Salticidae; genus Maratus; species Maratus speciosus. The sequence continues at coordinate 328,552,490 of OZ010795.1, forward strand.
ATTTGGATTCACACCAGAAATTGAAAACTATATATTCAGATTTATTTAATGTCAGAGTTTTCATAATTACAAAAAGTAAAAAATATTCTTCAAAATGTTCCGGTGTGAAATCGAAATTTCGTGGTAAAAATGGAGGTCAAACTGGCAACCCTAATGGAGAAACGAATTAAGCAAAAAAAAAAAAAAAAGTTTAAAAAACAACCGATAAATCGCGCTATTCAACTAGTCGTGCGCTGTAAAGATGCATCCCTACAAACTTTATATGGACGTACCAAATGTTCACTTGAAAAGGGCCTTATGTACGCACGGTATGCTGCTCAATATGGCTTCCTTCATGATGATGCAAAATCTGCAGTCTGTGGACAACATGTTCAACTGCAGATCGTAACTATTTGACTGAGAAATTTCTCATAAGTAGAGTGATGCCTTCTTTCAGAATAAAAGGCCTCTATAAACAAGATTTTTTAAGTGTTCACACAGCAGGAAATTCCCGGGTTAAGATCTGGAAAACAATCTGGTCAGATTGTCAGAAATGTATGACAGGTTGCTTTGTCATTATTGAAATGTTGCATAAGAAATAATATTCTCCCCAGTTTTTATCGTCTTTTATACACAGAATATGGCTGCAAACCATGGGTTTATGGAAAGTTTTGTGCTTACAAATTAAAATTGCAGTTACGATGGCAGTTTAAGCTTATTTGCGTTTTTTTTATTAGGGCAATAGAAATTAAAACCGAAAATGTTTATTTCCCAATTGCATGGTTTTTTTTATTACTATTTTTGTCTATTTTTCCTATTTTCTGAGGTACAGAGCCATCTATCGGTATTCCTAGAACTATATTTTTGCTGTAATCAGTTTCACCATGTCTTGTATAGTACGCACTCAAAATTTGAATCTTTTACATTGACTAGTTCGAGGTCAGAGGTGGGCTGTTTTAATTACAGCTATTCGTTTATATACATACAATATATAGGGGAGATGGGGGCACATGTGAACACGGGGCACATGTGAACATCGCAGTTTTTCGATAGTTACTATAAGCTTTTTTATTTGAAAAAAATTACTAAAGATGATAGCATGTGTAGACATATGGTAAAAATTTTTTGAAGCTCTATGACATTTTGTTTGTCCTCTGTAGCCAAAACACTGTTTTTAGATCTCAAAAGTAAAATCATTGCTCCAAGTTCATAAGCGAATAATTTTATTTATTCATTCATTTATTTGAATTTGAGTGTTTTACCATATACTATGAATACTAATAAACATTTTTGATAAAATTCTTTTTCTTCTAAAATTGAGAAATGTTAATTATTCATCAATTTAACAGAAGCAGCAATGTGGGGCACTTGTGAACAGGCTAGTTGGGGCAGATATGAACAGTTCATAAGTACCCCAATAATCATTCTGTGATTCTGTTTCTTTTAGTTAACTTAATGAGAGATAATGTCAGTTCCATTATCTACAATTTTCCTGAAATTGAAGATATTTTCCTCTCACAAAGTTGAATTTGTATTGAAACTTCCACAAACACATCTTTCAGCAAATACATAAAGAACAACAGGCTCGTCTACGTTCAATTGTACTTTAAATAAATTTAATGTTTTCTAAAATGCAATAAGTGTTTTATATTATTTTACTAAACGGTTTATAACTATATTTTTTATGCATTGTTAATACAAAAGTATTACTTTGAACAATTTTGCAAATTTTTCTTTTACATTTGTTCTAACCTTGCAATGATGGCTTACTTCCATCTCTAAAACATTTATGTATATGATGCTTTGAATGGAGATAGATACCAGTAATATTTTAAGAAAGTACAATTTTTAAACTGATAACTACCGAAAACTTCCGATTGTACCCCCCTCTCTTTCAAAAGCAAAAATAGTTGGGGGGGGGGGGGGGGGGTTATAGTCGAGATTTTTTTTTAAATCATTAAAAAACCCTTCTTTATCTAGAATTTACAAGAAAATAAGGCAAATACAGGAGTGAGAATCTTTCTTATTTCGGCAGATTTCCGATAAATAATATGTAAATGCCCCCTCCCTAAAATTTCCCCCAAACAAAAACCCTTAAACAAAATTTAAAAGTTTTAATTTCTTTTTTTAAATTGCTTCTTTATTTTTTTATTTTATTGCAATAATACTTAATGAATTATCTAAGACTCTCCCCACCAAATCTACTTATTTTCATTTTATAATCTTTTGCTTAAACATATCACGCAGAAACTAGAGAAATATACATATATATTTTTCTTTATGGTGAATTTAAAAGGTAATATAACTAAGGATTACTATGACAAATGAATAAAGGAATAAAAAGCACATTAAAGGATATTTTTTCCTTGTGTTCACATGTGCCCCACGTGTGTTCACAACTGCCCCGCTGATGGGGCGCATGTGAACAATTTTTTGATTTTATAAAACTATTAAAAAATGTAAGAAGAACTATACAGGTGATTTCGAAAAAAATACCATGTGCAAACGAAAGTTCTGTTTACTATATTAAGTAGTTTTTGTTTATCGAAATTAATCCAGTTATGAGAAAAAGCTATATTTATGCGAACTGTTCACATGTGCCCCCATCTCCCCTATATATATGTGTGTGTGTCTGTGTTTTTCTGTATACAATGTATAATATTTGTATCATATCTTGAAACTCAATTTATAAATGTTATTTGAAATTAATGATGAATTATAGTATTCTATAATGGTTATATATTTTCATACAAACTACTATGTTGCTAATGCGCAAGTCATTATTAATATTTGCTATAAAGATGTATTATAATTTCGCTTTGAATTGCTAAAATTCTCTTTGAAACACTATTTCTAATTATAGGTACCCCATATATTTTTAAATATATAATATCGGTTAGCTAAATGTTTTGTAACGTTGCTCTAAGTTTATTGCTACAACTGCGGATTTTCATAGTGTATCCTCATTTTCATTTCAACTTATGTAGTTACATGACGCCTTTATGTAAGAAATTCCATTTGATGCTGCAAGTTTATCATCTCTCTTGGTCTCTATTAAAATTCATATATTTAAAATCAACATATTATTGTTCTACTGTTTAGTTTAAATTTAATATATATAATGTTTGAATCATGTCTTGATACTCAATTTATTTAAATACTGAACATAGAATAAAGTTTTATATATCACTTTATTCGTTATACAATCAGTTATCAAAATAAAATTGCTAAATAAGTGTAATATATAAGAAATTTGAAAAATGATTGATTTTAAACATGAGAAAATAATGGGTCAACGCTCCCCACATATGGGAGGCTTAGCCCACTTTGTTTTATAGTGAAATATTTGTGTAGAGAAATAAAACCAGTTTTAAAAAAAGCAAAATAACATTATGCTACATGCTTTAATTATTGAAAAAATATTTTTGTAAATATGATGTTTAAACAAACCTGTTTAAACGCAATCGCAAGTCATAGGAGAATTTTTTTAACAGGATTTTGTATCAGGAGATATAATTGTACAGCAGGGAAAATGAAATTTTAACATTTAAGACAGTATTCCGTTAGAGACAGGTTCCGTTTTCATTGGGATCCATGAATTATTATGTCCAGATTTAGGAGCCACTTTCCTGAATTTTTTTTTTTTTTTTTTTTTTTTTTGACTCATTTGACTACTTTTTGTGACGTTCGATCTGACAACTTTAGTTGTCACAGAGTTTTGCTTCATCTCACTGTATTCATCGCGGTGAAATTTGCCTAAATACTTTCCTAAAGTTTTTCGATCAAGGCTATGTTCTTTTGCAGTCGCATGTGAGCACCCTGTCAGGGGTTAATTAGCACTTTCAGTACGAAAATGTTGAAATAAATGCCTAGCACCGGAATTTATGAACAAATTTATTTGGCAATAAGAAAAAGGCTATATTTCACATAACATATTAAATGGAAAAAAATTTTAACAAAACTCTGATGCCATCGTGCGTTTGGGAATTAAAGTTAAGTGGTTTGATAAACATACCGCTGCCCCTGAAAAGTTAAGACTGCTGATTTCATACTTTCTAGTCTTTTCCACTGTTGCTATTTACGTATTGTAATCAAAATTTGAATGGAAAAAGTTCCTATCAACTTTTCCATTTATATTTCATTAAATGTTTTCTTGCTGTGGATACTATAGCAATTTTTAACATCTTTCTTTCATCAGTTTTAAACATATTCATTTCCATCACCCCATTTTACTGTAGCTTTACAGAACAAATTTACATTCTTTTTTATATATAACCATTAACCTTCATTATGCACAGTGTATAATAAAAAGATTTCCAAAATCACTTAAGTAAGGAAGCTTTGAGCATCTGGTCAACCCTCCCTCACATTGACTGGGTCAAACCTCCCCACATATACCCCTTTTCTAAAGAATAGCACATTGTTATATTAAGCCTAACTTACTGTACAATCTTTATGCCTAGAATGAAAGCTCGATATTTCTCCATTACTTAAAACCTCCTTACTTAAACTTCTATGATGTATATTATCTGAAACAAGCTTACAAAATATTTCTAAAAAACACAACATTTAGGTTGAAAACGCCTCACAATTAATTTTTTCCACACCTTTTTCGATTATCTTTATGAAACAAAGCCTGTTGTTTGAGCGTTCCAGTAGCTTTGTTGACATCTAGTAATAAAACCCTGACATGATTTTATATAGAAAAATTGATGAGTGGGTCAAGCCTCCGGTATGGTCAACCCTCCCTAGTCTCCCCTATAGTATGCTTGGAAAACTAGACGCAGTTCTCAAGCACTTCTGCATGATGCAAAATTTTCATTTTTTACAGACACGTTCGTCTTATACTTTAAATAAAAAGGAGTGACTATTCACTCCACCGGAGTGAAGAGACCGACCCTTTTTAGAGTGAATATTCACTCTGAACAAAAGAGGAATCGTTGACCTTCTGAAAGAGTGAATAGTCACTCCTTCGAAATGAATATTCATTCTAAACAGGGGTGAATAATAACTATTTCGGAGGAGTGACTATTCACTCTTTCTAAAAGAGTGTGTTTTTACACCCCTGGTAGGAGTGAATAGTCACTTTTTCATACGAGTGAATAGTCACTCTTTCATAGGAGTGAATGCTCATTTTTATGGAGTGAATACTCTTTTATGTTGCGTTTATGGGCATTTTTAAAGAATCATATTTTTTAGAGCATGCAATGAAAATAGATACAATCGTGGTAAAGATTGGAATAAAATACTTAACTGGCAATATTTATTTAATTCATAGTTTGTAACACTAATTGAACTGTTAAGGGAAAAATCAATTAAAGTTAAATATGAATTAAAATCAATTTTGACAGAAATAAACTAAAATATTTTGTTCCTATCTTATCCCTTGTGTTTGCGCTCATTGCATGCACAATAAATATATGTTTTAAAATGGCCAGAAGGGCAAATAATTAACCGAAATCTTAATCAGTTAATATTATATCTTTCTTCTTAGATACCTATTTAATTGTATTTAGTATTTTAATAATTCCAGTGATGTACGTTAAGTTCTTTTTTTCATGTGTGATTCAAGTTTTAAATATTTAGATCTCAGGACTTAAAAAAATTGTCGTAGACTTGTTGATGAGTAATGCCAATACATACAATTAGAGATCGACCGAAAATTCGGTTTCGTTTTCATCCCAAAATTTGAATTTCGCCGAAAATTCGTTTTCGGCGAAATACTGCCAAAAATTTGGCTGGTCAAAACTATCTATATGCCAGAAATCTCGTTTCTTCCTTCGGAAATTTTCAACATTAATTGTCGATGCGAGCTGTATCGGATCAAATGAGTCACTCTTTATTTATGACTATTCTTATCAGTCGTCAGAGACGCAAGACGGGAGGGAAAATTATAGTGCAAGCAATGCATATATAAATCAACTTTGAGGATATCTTTTTACACACTTTGAAACCGCGAAAATTTCAAAAGCTCGTTGAGAATTTTCCATCATTCTGTAATCCTTTATGCATTAATTACATTTAATTTTATATGAAAATAAAAAGTTTTATAAATAATCACTTTAATAATATCCATATATTTTAATTCGAAAATGGCTAAAGTCCTTTTATTATCTTAAAAAAGCGTCGTAGACAAGACTGTTCCGATTGGCTGATTAGTATTACCCATAAAATACACACTCCTGCTTAGAGTGAATATTCACTCTCGACAACGGAGTGACATATTTCACTCTCGACAATCGAGTGAAATATATCATTCCTTTCTAGGGAGTGGAAAATTTCACTCTTTAAAGAGTGTATTTTTACAAAAATTATTCATCGCTAATGAATTTAAATCTAGTCAAACGTTATTGTTTACTGTATTTTAGTTGCTTTTAAAGTTTTATTAATTAGTGTATATTAAGTAGATGTTATATGATTAACTACGTGTGATTTCATTTCAATTTTTGTTTTAAATATAAAGTCTTATCTTTTTAGCTTACTTTTCAGTAAAGTAAGCTTCAGTTTTTCGCGATTTTGCAGAACCCTATTGTTCTGAAATATTTTTAATTTTTCCACTAAAAACACAATGCTTATCAACTCGCATGTTTTTTTGATAAGTTCTAAGTTTCATCTAAATATTAAGAATGTGTATTTTTTAATGTGTTGTGATCTCTCATTGTTTTATTAAATATGAACATGGAGTCTAGATTTTTTATATTCTCTGGAGTATGTGTATATTTTAAACATATATCTTCCCTTCATCATGATTTCGAATTTTCTTTCACTGTTGTTGAAAAACGGATATTAATGTAATGCATATTTATGAACGACATGATAAGTCATATGTAATTTTAAATTTTTATTCCCGTATATATTGTATTTTGTCAATATAACCTAAACAGATTTCGTATGTTTTATAGGAAAAGATTGATCTAAGAAATAGAAAAAAAAGGAAATCTAAAATGAAAAGAGATGACTGCATATGTGCTGTTCTTATTGGCTGAAAGACACTTTTAATGTAAAAAGTAGTTATTTATCTCTTTAAAATATATTCAATCTTATATTATATAAGTTATACTACGAACATTTAAAAGAATGTACCAAAGCACTTTAATCTGTAAACTTCCTATCAGGCATAAAAAACACTTTATTTCAATGCTTAAATATCATGTTTTGTTTTTAGTGCCAATAATTACGTGTATTATAAACGCAGGAAATGAGTTTACAATAGAAGAAAATTGAATGACTGATTCAGAATGTCTATAATTAAATGTTTTGATTAAAATCATAAACAGCAGAAAAATGCTTACATACAATTAAAAAAAAATATATATATATATACCAATTTGAAAAACACTAAAAATAATAATTGGTAATTTTACTATTAAACAACAACAATAATAACGATAAATACTATAAGTCTGTATAATCAGAAAACAGTAAAAAACCGAAATAAATCCAACAGCTCACTAGCAACAGATTTTCAAGAAATCTCAAAAGAAAACAATTCCAGTTCAATCTTTTTATATGTAATATAAAACTATTTAACTTATAATCATAACATACAAACTCTACAGCAATAAAATATTAAAATTAAATAAGACTTACCTTTATGCTCCATAAGTAACCATTTTAATAATATCCTGTATATATATTAATCCTAAAATGGCGGACGACTTTCTCTTATCTTAAAAAAAGCGTCGTAGACTTGCTGATGGATAATACCAATACATACAATTAGAGATCGACCAAAAATTCGTTTTCGTTTTCGTCCCAAAATCTGAATTTCGTCGAAAATTCGTTTTCGATGGCGAAAATACTGCAAAAAATTCGGCCAGACCGAGACTATCTATGCAAGAAATCGCGTTTCTTCATTCGGAAATTTTCAACATTACTTGTCCAAGAGAGCTGTATCGGATTAAATGAGACACTTTTTATTGATGACTATTCTTATCAGACAAGAGAGACGCAAGACGGGAGGGAACATTATAATGCAAGCAATGCATATATGACTCAACTTTGAAGGTATCTTTTCATGCACTTTGAAAACGCAAAAATGTTTCAAATGCTCTTTGAGAATGTTCTATCATTCTGTAATCCTTTATGAATTAATTACATTTAATTTTATATGAAAATAAAAAGTTCCATAAATAATAACTTTAATAATATCCGTATATTTTAATTCTAAAATGGCGAAAGTCTTTCTCTTATCTTAAAAAAGCGTCATAGACAAGATTGTTCTGATTGGCTGATTAGTAATACCCATGCAATACTCACTCCTGCTTAGAATGCTTCGAGAGTGAATATTCACTCTCGACAACGTTGTGACATATTTCACTCACGACAATGGAGTGAAATATTTCTCTCCTTTCTAGGAAATGGAAAATTCCACTCTTTAAGGAGTGTATTTTTACACAAATGCACTCCAAAAAGAGTGAAAATGTCTGTCACTCTTTCAAAGAGTGAACTTTTCACTCCTCCCAATTTTAGAATGTATAGTATATTTATTACTCGAGAAGCATACCATTGTAATGTAATAGAATTTGAAAAATATCTGTTTTTAGTATTTAAAAATCTTTTTACATTTAGGAAAACACACGTGTTGTATAATAGATTGCAGTATGTTGTCATATTCGACCGCTTTTTCATTCTTTTCAAGTTATTTTCTAAAAGGTTAAATCAAGAGAAAGAAGCTGTAAACTAAAAACGAAAGTCTAACTACTTGAAGGCCAAAAGTTCTTAAAAATTACGTCTAGTTTAGCAAAGTAAAGAGTAATTAAACTAACTCTTAACTTTAGTAGCAGAAAAAAGAAAGAAAATGTACCATAATATTGAATATTAATAGTTGCAGATTATGAGCTTCTAGAAAGATTTTTGTTTTATATGTAGGTATATGTAGGAGACCTATTCTATCTTGCATTCTTTATAAGTTAAGTTTCTCTCAGTAGATGGTAACCATCACTGATGGCACCAGATGACGCCTGCGTCAATTCGATCACGTGATGAAGTATGTAGGAGAACATTCCATTCCTTTCCAAAACGTAGCAGAGGTCTTGAAGACGCTGCGAAGGGATGATACTTGGAATGGGTTGGGTTGATTGTTGACGGCCGATTATCTACTCGAGGGATATAGGCCCTAGGGGGAGTGCCCTTCGTGGGTGTCTTTCTAAGGGAACCTAACCCGTATTTACGCATGGAAAATCCAAGGCTTCGAAGAAAACCACGAAAACTCCGAAACGGTTAGGCCGACGGGCGCGATTGGGTTCGAACCCAGCACCTCCCGTCTACCAGCTTCGAGAGCAGAACCTCTCAGCCACTGGTGGGGCGATACTTGGAATGAATTAAGATGTTATATCAAGTTTAGTACTTTAAGAATAATGAAGGGAGGCTACTTCCTATTTGTAAAAAAAATCAGAGGTAAATAACTTCTCACATGTATATAGATAAGCTTTCAATATATATTCATCCAATATATATCAGTGCGGAATTCTTTTGTCAAGTAGTCTATTTTTTCTTTACTATATATGTATATTTAAATTTTAGAATTCTTGATGGAAATGCATACAGCCTCTTTTTTGTTGTATTAAACAACCTAAAAGTTCATAATCAGCGAAGAATATTATTTAATATTTTGATGCAGTTTATGTCTTTTTTTTTTTTTTTTTTTTTTTTTTTTTTTTTTTTTGCTGAAGTTTTGTATTATTTTGATTTGTCTTCTCTTTATTTTAAAATTTTTTAAATTGATGAAAAAAATGAAAAAAAAAAAACACTTGAATATGACAACATACTACAATATATCATGCAACAATTATGTGCTCGTAAATGTAATAGTATTTTAATATAATGAACGAATATGAATCAAATTAAATTACATGAAACTGAAACCTTGAAAAGTCTATTCTCATTAAATAATTCATTTCAAACTTAAAACAGCTAAACATGATTTAAACTTTCGTACACATATGTACTTGTGTTCTAATAAAGAGAACACTAAATCTAATGTTTGCTAAACTAGACGTAATTTTTAAAAACTTTTGGCCTTCAAGTAGACTTTCGTTTTTAGTTTAAGCTTCTTTCTCTTTATAGTACAGTTTTTAATCGAGAAACATACCAATATTGGCTATATTGGAACCTAACATTGTGTGAGTATTGCATTCATCGGAACCCCGTGAAACGATATACCATTAGTGGTTAAATATAGGTTTTTCGTTGCAAATATCTGCAACATAACATCACTATTATTTAAAAATATTCGCAATGAAAAGGAAAATATATTTTTATCAATATTTTCAAAATGTAAACACTTCAAACGTGAAACAATATTTCATGTCATTATTGTTAATATTGGCCAAAATAGAAAGAATACGAACAATATTCACCCAAAAAATATTTTCTTGCTTGGACATTTTATAAAAGAACATAATGACAAGATTTCAGGGAATTAAAAGGGAATTTTTTAAACAACTATGTTGATTTTGTGATTTAATAAAGTTGTAAGTACTTCTTTCGATGAATCAATTATATTCGTTTTCATAACGATAATATATAATCTAAACTAGGAATATAAAACACGTAATTTCTAAATATATTGACCATCAAGAGTAAAAGTAATTGTGTTAATTCTTATCTTCTACATTGCTGGATAAGAAAATAATCCTTCATTACTTTCGTGAAAACACCGAACCCCAAATATAAAAAAGTAGCACATTCAGTGTATACTCCATTTCATTACATCTGGATGCATGAAAACTAAAGCAGAGAAAATACCTCTTGAGAGAATCATAATTTGTTTTGCCCATTTAGTTACTTCTGTCTAATCCCTTTAGCTGAGGAGGCCGAGCAAAAAGAAGTTTTTATTAAATCGGATACTTGTTGATAAAATTTATCTTATTAGTAGTTTATTTTTTACTCAGTCTTCCGGATATAAATTTCGTTAGCAATCAAACTCACAAGAGAAAGTAGAAAAATAGAAGTTGCTAGATAAGCCTTTTCAAAGTTTTTTCTTCACCCACATATTCCGAGCTATATAGGCGTACGCCGTTAGCCTTGTTAAAAGTATGTTATAATGTCAGCAACTAAAATATGGCAAATGTTTTATAGCGACAGGGTATAATTATATGATTGGAGAATTAAAAAAAAATACTAATATATCAGTTTTATCACAGAAATAATGAAATGTGTAGCTTAAAATGTCTTAACTTTTTCAGGGGCAAGGTACTTCTATTTGTAAAATGCTGAAATGAGAAAGCGACACCAGAATTTAAAAACAAATTTATTCCAATGTAAGCAAAAGTTTTTTTTTTTTCCACGCACTTAATAAAAGGGAAATTTTCATTCTGATATTCTGGTGCGAATGTAGCATTTCGGAATTAAAATTAGGCGGTCCAAAAATGAACCACCGCCCTTGAAGGGGTTAATATAACAATGCGATTGGAAAAGTAATTGACTGTTTACAAATTTTTTGTTTCCTAATTTTCATTTCATTATATATTTTTAATAGTTTTGCACATGTACAAATAAAACAATAAATGTATTGTTCTAATAATAAGTCTTTTTTTAAATCACTTTTGGCATAAGGGAATAACTTCATAAGCAATATGCTCCTCCCATTTATTAATTTAAGTATTTCTTTTAATTTAGTTTATGTTTGAGCAGGTTCTATCACTATCAGTTTGCAACCATTATTTTTGAAATCGGTTACGTGTTTCAAAAGATTGCATATAAATCGTAATTTAGAGCGTTTTTAGAAAGCTTTTCGCTCACATCATCCTTTAAAATTTGGAATTTTCTTTCGACGATTCTTAAAAAGCATTTGCATTTTTTAAGTAATTATCATGCCAAATTTCAAAATGTTAGACCTGTCATTATCACAGAAAACGCAATTTAGAAATTTTTTTGCTCTTGCAACCCCCACGTGGTAGTGACAACAACATAAAAATATAGGCTATGTTGGATCAGGAAGCCATCATCAATTTGCAACATTACGTTTGAAATCGTTAGATATTTCATCAGATTGCATATAAATAGGAATTTAGAACGTTTTTAGAATACTTTTCGCACAATTTCGACCCTTTTAAATTTCGAATATTTTAGACTCTGTCCTTATAGAGCATTTACACCTTATAAGTAATTACCATGCGAAATTTCAGGTTGCTAGTCCCTGCAGTATTACAAAAATTGCAATTTAGAACGTTTTTTTCTGCTGCAACACCCAGGTGGTAGTGACATCGACCTGAAATACAGTCTATGTTAGACCAAGGGCTGTCACCATCAATATCCAGCCATTACTTTTGAAATCGGCTTGATACTTCCTGAGATTGCGTAGAAACCACCATTTAGAACGTGTTTTAGAACGCTTTTTGCGCATTTTCACCACTTTTAAATTTCGACATGTTCTTAGAGCTCATTTATATTTAACTATTAACAGCCATGCCTAATTTCAACTTGCTAACCCCTGTAGTATCACAAAAATCGCAATTTAGAACTTTTCTGCTCCTGCAACCCTCAGGTGGTAGCAACACCGACATGAAGTAGAGTCTATGTTACAACATGGGCTGTCACCATGAATTTGCAACCATTACTTTTGAAAGCGGTTTGATATTTCAAGAGACTGCATAGAAATCGCAATTTAGAACGTTTCTAGAATGCTTTTGGCGCAATTTCGACCCTTTTTATTTTGGATTTTTTTTAGAAACTGTCCTTATAGAGCATTTACATCTTATAAGTAATTATCATGCCAAATTTCCAGTTGTCAGTCCCTGCAGTATCACAAAAATCGCAATTTAGGACGCTTTTTGCTCCTGCAACCACCAGGTGGTAGTGCCACCGACATGAAATAAAGCCTATGTTAGTGCAAGGGCTGTCACCATCATTTTGTAACCATTACTTTTGAAATCGGTTTGATACTTCCTGAGATTACGTAGAAATCGCCATTTAGGATGTTTTTTAGGACGCTTTTCGCGCATTATCACCCCTTTAAAATTTCGAATTTTTTAAGAAATTTTCTTACAAATCACATATATCTAATAAGTAACTACCGTGCCAAATTTCATGATTCCAGGCCATTCAGTAACAAAAAAATCGCATTTTTCGAACGTTTTTTGCTCCTGCACCTGCTTCCGGGATGTGGCACTGACATAAAATATAGCCTATGTTAGAGGAAGGTCTGTCACCATCATTTTTACATCACTATTTTTAAAAATCGATTTGGTACTTCTTCGATTGCGTAGAAATCGCCATTTAGAATGTTTTTAAGAACGCTTTTCGCGCATTACCATCTCTTTAGAATTTCGAATTTTTTAATAAATGTTGTTCTTAGAGTTCATTTATATCTTGTAAGTAACTACCATTACAAATTTCATGTTTCTAGGTCTTTCAGTTACACAAAAATCGCATTTTTCGAACGTTTTTTGATTCTGAACTCCCTTTGGGGTAGTGGCATGGACATAAGATATAGCCTATGTTGAAACAGGGAGTAATACCATCACTTTGATGCCATTCCTTTTGAAATCGGTTTGGTAGTTCCAGATATTAGATCCTACAAATAAACAAACAAACAAACTTTACTTCTTTTAGTCCTGTCAAATTAGGCAGATTTTGGACCATTTTGGGACATATTTCGGAAAGTTTTGAAACTTGGTAATATTATTTGGGAGGGTCTATTAATGAGCATAATAAAAGTCCTAATGAATGGGGGGTTAGCGAGAGTGGGAGGAGGCAAAAGAAGGTACCCTTTTTTGGTTTTTCCTTACTATCTCGTAATCTATAAGCACTATGGAAAGACAATTCAATTCTTTACAAAAAAGGTTCTGAACATTTTTCTCTAGAGACCATAGTTAACGAGGAAATTGCATTCAAAATTAAGAAATTTGCCAAAAGTCACATCAGCGCCAGAGAGCGAACCAACGGCACTTACATTGCACCTACTTAACCTAAGCTGCCTTCAACAAACGTTAATAATTGTTGTGGTGAGAAGAATGGAAGCCTGGACAATAACTTCAACAAAGGACATTTTTTGTTAACATAAAACAGACAAAAATGAAAAATGCGTAAAATAGCATGATATAGGAATAAATAATATACTCAAGTCCGTTATATTTTGAATAAGCCAGATTCAATGAACAATTTAAAAAGATGTTGGTTTGTGTTCCATTTCAATTAGGACATCCTCCTCAACAGGTGGTGGGCTGTTTAAGCACTCTCCATGGCAGTAGTAGCAGGCGGCAGTGCATGTGATTCATGTTTTTTTTTACATGCACCGTTTTTTCTACAACCAGTTATACATTGGATGAGGTTTAGTACTACCTCAGGTGCAACAAAATCGGTCGTTATGATATTCACTAATATATGAACGAGCTTACGTTTCCAACCCCAAATCTCAGGAGACAGTTTTTCCCTACCACAACTGTATCTGTAAGTATATATATTTATCTGAAGGGATTAAGGCTGTGAGAAGAGCAATTATATCCACATCCTGTCCAACAACATTAACGTTGTCACTTTCACTCAGTGAATCTATAGAAATCTGAACAGTCAGAGTGTCGGCATTATTAGACCTTTGCTGAGATGAGACTCCTTTGTCATTTAAATTAGAGGATAGAATGAGAATCAACATTGTCTTATTGTTCTTATTTGAGAGAAACTGATTTGGGGGCACACTGATGACAGTATGATCTTCAAAATGTATGTCAACTGACGTTTTCCCTGTGCACTTCCTATTTTATTCAGCTACTTTGGTACTGTTTACAAGGTCAGTGTATCCATCGAAAGCAATTCTGCAGCTCTTTCCACAATAGTACTTCTTAGTAATGTACTTTATGTGGGTGTTGCAAATGTCCTGTATTGTTGATCCCTTCTTCCACTAGGGGTGGACGATATCAGAAATTTAATATTGCGATATATCAACGAGTTAATATCGATATTCGTGATATATCGCGATAACTACCATAAACTGTGTAAGAATAAAAATATTGCTAATTTCGAAAAAAATGCTGCAGTAGCAGCAATTTAAGTACCAACAGATGTAGAAAGCAACGTATCAATCTTTTATAACTATATATGTTCACACAGCATCATTAATATATATATAATGCAATCATATACAATCTTATTGTCACCATCTTCTTACATCTTGTATTTCATCAAATAAGTCTTTCCAAAAAACTAATGATAATATTATTGTTAACAATCGTAAAATTATTGCTTATTATAAATTACTAAATATTATTCCTACTAACTTTAACTGTCCATATTTAGTGCTCATTCCTAAATTTCATAAGACACCACTTAAATTCAGAACAGTAGCAATCGGATGCAATACATATAATAATTATGTTAACAATATTTTATTAAAAATTCTGAGTCAAATTTATAATCTAACAACAGAAACATATAATAAACATTGTATAAAAAATAGTTATCAATTGGTTAATGTACAAAGACATTAAATGTGTAAAAAATATACGTACATATGATTTCAAAGATCTATTTAATAATATAAATCTTTAAGACATGCATAATATAATTAATACACTATTTAAAACATATAAAAATAAATTAACTCTTCCTACATATATGGATATAAAATACTTTCGCACTTTAACTAATTTTATAATATACAATAACTATATCTTACAAGATAATATTATTTATCTACAAATAGGAGGAATCCTTCAAGGCGGATCTACATCCAGTTTGATGCCTGATTTATATTTATATCAATATTAACGTAATTTCTGTAATGCAAATATACTAATGTATCGCTATATTGATGACATAATTTTAATTGACACTAAGCAATCAAATATTTCTCAATTTCTAGTTGCTTATCCAACTAATTTAGAATTGACTGAAAACCTTTTAACAAATAATACTATTAACTTTTTGGATCTAAAAATCATAATCGCAAAAAACAAAACAATTACTGATTTTTAGACAAACGTAAAGACTTTCAATTTAAAGTTAATACATTTACTCATTTTAAATCATGTCTACATAATTCAGTTTACCGTAATATACTAATTAATCATTTGTATAGAATCAAAAGTTTATGTTCCTCCCATCTTATCAATAAAAACATTAAACAATTAATATTTGATGCATTAAATCATGATTTTCCTAAGAAATTCATATATTCCTTAATCTACAATTAATGATCTAAACAATGGGTAGTAGGGAGGTTTCTCGTAAGTTACTATTAACATTTTGCGTATCAAAAATATACATAAAAAATTATAAAAAAAATAAAAATAAAAATAAACAAAAAAAAAATTAAAAATACAAAACATATAATTTTCTTTTTAAAATAGGTTGGCTGGGGGGTAGACGTTAAATTACGGAGGAGGGAGGAGTTGGCTGGATAATTTATATGCAAATGTTGATTTAATATATATATTTAAAAAAAGGATTGGTACGTTGTATTTTTGAGTTTCTATATTTATTTTGGTCCTTATGAATTTAATGTCCTTAGAACTGTATAAAAATATTTATATTATATTAATTTACATCAATTTAAGTCACTTTTATTGATTTACTTCTATATATTTTGATTTATAATGGTGGACGCTAATTTAATTTATGATATATGTATTTATCTGTATGTAGAAATGTTGTGATTTGTTTGTATATACCCCTCCCTCCATTCTGTAAAGAAACATTTTAAAATTTAAAACATTAAATTTATTAAGTGATTTATAGAAACAAACTTTTATATTATTATAAGTGTAACGTATTTGAAATTATTATTAATTTACTTAATTTTAAATAAAATAATTAAAAATAACTATAAAACATCATATTAAAGATGCTAAATGATTATTTTGGATATTCTTTTGAGCTGTATTAGAATGATATTGTTGTGCTGTTTTAAAGTGATTTAATCGGTTCAAATATTTGCAATATATTCAATATGCGATTTTTCTACAGGTATATTTGGTAATCTCCAATAGATGACACCGCTACAAATTATTTCTACTTCTTTTAGACGTGATTGTGTTCACATATAGACAATTTTAGATTTTTAATTTTGTGAAGTTCCGCTAGATGGCAGCATTAAATAATTATTTATTCAGTTCTAAAATAATAATGTTGCAATACCTTATTATATTATATAATAGCTTTTATTTATTACCTATTTAATTTTAAACATGTACTTCTTTATGTACTTTTTAGTAATAATTTATTCCAGGATCCTAAAATAGCATAAAATAATTTTTATTATATAGACTATATAAGTTATTTATAATTATTATATTTATAAGAATGCTAATACTATCTGCAAATTGTGATGATTTGCAACCGTAAAGATTCGCTTTTAACTGTACCATTTAATTAGGAGGGATTTTTGCTGTGCTAAAATAGGATATATGTATGAGATTGTAATATGGTTATTACATTTCTCTTGCTGGGTAGTATGTCTGAAATTTAAATGTTCCATTTTTTTCATATTGTTTATTATTACGGATTCTACATTGATTAATAATTTTTTAATTCAATTTACATGGCATGGTAAATTTATACTTTTTGTTGTATAATCGATCGGGTACATAATCGTGGTCAATTTTTAGCTTATTGCTGGATTCTATTACAGAAATTGACTATGTTTTTGCTTATATTTGTATTTCATGTATCCTTAAAAATGTGAAATGCTATATAAGCTTCCGGCTACATCCATCCATTTGATCTATTATTTGTTTGCGATACGTCTTTTAATGATTCAACAATATTTCGCTGGTTATTTGTATCTTTTGTTTTAAATAGGTTATTATATCAAAATTTGGTGTTTTTTTATATGTTTTATATGGATTAATCGTCGCAATGTGCTGGTGAATTAGTGGTATTATGCTTGATTTTGTATTACAAGTAAAAGGTTCCATCTTTATTTTGTATAATGTCAGTGTTATGAATTGAAGCAAAATTTATTAATTTATTAATTTAATTTTAGTAATTGGAAATAGATGATGATTAGTAATTTTATAATGGTTATATATATATATATATATATGCAAAATAGAAATATTTTAGAAAAAGAAACCAATGTTTGAATCTGTTTGCACTTATAGCATTTGTTGCATAGTATTTTTCTTTAAAATTAGTATGTTTCCTTTTCTTTCTGCTTTATGGATTATTTTTATTAATAACATTTTAACTATTTAATTACTTCGCATATAACTGAGAATATTATAAAAAAAACAAATTAATATAAAATATTCCTAAATTTAGGACAGTGATGATTTTAATATAATTAAAATAAATAAAAGCAGAGAAAAAACTAAAATTAATTTAATGCTACGTCATGCTAATATATTTGTAATTAAGTAGGTTTCAGTGGATGATAGATGCAGCAGACATGTTGTTTTTCAAGGGTCAATCCATTTCAAGTGGTCGAGCACTAGTTGCTCGACCATTTTTAAAAAATCTGAATTTTTTTTTACAACAACCCTAACATGATGGAAGTTCAAAATGACTATTATTTTAATTTTATTATGTTTTGTTTGTGTATGGCGGCCATCTTTGTTTCATCGTCTGCAGCAATTTTCTCACATGAAGGGTTTACGAAATTGTAAATAATTCATCGTTTATTTCCCCAGTTCAAGTGCGGATTGTTGCAATTTGTACAGAATACATTGGGCTAAAAATTTGGTAATAGAGTAGTTTCCGAAACTAACTGCTTATTGGTGAAATTTAAGCATAAAATTTCAGTTTTTTTTCAAAAATTTGTCCGTTTACAAGAAGAAATTTTTGTAGCAAGGAAAACTGTCAACATGACATAATTTTTTTTACAAATAGGCCAAAAGTACTTGTACTCACACGCCAAGTTCCAGACCTGGGACTTCGTTTCTCTTCGCTAAAAATATTCCCAAATTTTTCAAAAATGTCAAAAATTGCACTTTTTAGGCTTAGATATCTCTGGTGGGGTACGAGATAAAAATCTGAAGTTCTGGTTTCTGAGAGTATTGTATGGTAGTGCTATGCACAAGAAATTTAAGGATGGAGATTTGACTACAAGCTGAGATATGGCAAGGGCAACATGTCAAAAGAATACTGTCAAACTATTGTTTTGCTGTAGTCACATTTAAGTATTTATCTCAGAGTGTCATTTAAATTTATTTTTTTGATTATCTTTTAATAATAGTAACAGAAAATAAAGCCTTTTGCAAAGCTTAGCAATTAATTTAAAAAATAATTATGCCTAAGGCCTACATTTTGTATGGTTTCAGTAACTTTTTTTGTAATTTTAGTAACCAAAAGAAACCTCAGCACTTTTATATAAAGAAAAAAATATTTTTATACAAGACCTGAGACAAAAACAGAATAGGGAAAGAGAAAAGCTGTTAATGTTGGCATACTTTTTGAGACATGATCAAATGTGTCAAAACACATACCTGCTTGTTGGTTTAAAAACCACAATTTTAATGCTGCTTGCCAGTCCCTGAAACTTGTTCCTACCATAAGTATATTCCTGTAAATGAAACATCATACGATGTTACCATGCATCAGCCTCAAGTAAATTTTAGAAAGTAAAGATAGCCAAAGCCCTTTCAAAATTTATACTTCAGAAAATGACATTTTTGCAGAAGAAGTAAGCTAGGAATTATTAATGAACTGAGACTTGCACATAGTGATTTCAAAGTTTACTTCTATGAGCCAGCAGGGCCAAGATCTTCAATCAAGTTATCAAGAAATGACAAGACTTGGTTCCTACAAATAAAATTTTGAGAAAGATCAAAATTGTGGTTTTTAAACCAACAAGTAAGAATGTGCTTTGACACGTTCGATCAGGTCTCAAAAAGTATGACAACATTAAAAGCTTTTCTCTTTCCCTGTTCTGTTTTTGTTTCAGGTCTTCTATAAAAATATTTTTTTTTCTTTATGTAAAAGTGCTGAGGTTTCTTTTAGTTACTAAAATTACTTACAACAAAAGTTACTGGAACCATACAAAATGTATGGACTTAGGAATAATTATTTTTTAATTAATTGCTAAGCTTTGCAAAGGGCTTTAGTTTTTGTTACTATTAATTAAAGATAATCAAAAACATAAATTTAAGTAACACTCTGAGATAAATACTTAGCTGTGACTGCAACAAAACAATAGTTTGGCAGTATTCTTTTGACACGTTGCCCTTGCCATATCTCAGCTTGTAGTCAAATCTCCATCTTGAAATTTCTTGTGCATAGCACTACCATACAATACTCATAGAAACTAGAACTTTAGATTTTTATCTCGTGCCCCACCAGAGATATCAAACCCTAAAAAGTGCGATTTTGGACATTTTTGAAAAATTTGGGAATTTTTTTAGCGAAGAGAAACGAAGTCCCAGGTCTGGAATTTGGCGTGTGAGTACAAGTACTTTTGGCCTATTTGTAGAAAAAAATTATGTCATGTTTACAGTTTTCCTTGCTAGAAAAATTTCCTTTTGTAAACGGTCAAATTTTTGAAAAAAACTGAAATTTTATGCTTAAATTTCACCAATAAGGATTTATTTCCGGAAACTACTCTATTACCACATTTTTAGCCCAATGTATTCTTGTACAAATTGCTTCAATCCGCACTTGAATTGGATAAATAAACGATGAATTATTTACAATTCCGTAAAACCTTCTTCTGAGAAAATTGCTGCAGACGATGAAACAAAGATGGCCGCCATGCACAAACAAAAATTAATAAAATTAAAATAATAGTCATTTTAAACTTCCATCATGTTAGGGTTGTTGTACAAAAAAATTCAGATTTTTTTTTAAATGGTCGAGCAACGAATTAATGATTTTCTGGACCACTTGAAATGGATTGACCCCCGATCTTTTTCTAAGGAATGAATGCATTCTTAATCGAAGAAATTCATTGTATTTATATCTTCCTACCTATTTACTACAAATAAACAACATCGAAACCTTTTTAAGAAAATATATAAATATTCAAATCACATTTCGGAATAGTTTTATACTAATTTAAATTTAGTTTTTTGATAAATATTCCTTTGAAGCTAAAATATCAAAACAGGATATGCTATATTTATTCTAGAAAACTTTGCTCTAGAGAAAATACAACGAATGGCACAGAAGAAAGAATATCAATACACAACAACATACAGTAGCAAGTATACTTTACAGACTGAAAAGTTCTTTTTAAAAGCAACGAATCATCATAATAAACGAGTGCTTCGACCTTAACTTTTCCCCAACTTTACGAGAAAGAATAAGTGGGTAGGTGTGATCACAGATAGCACAGAGGGTCTTGTTTCATATTCCTTTCAAAACACTTTATTCTTTAATTAATAAAGTCAAATTCATAATTTATAATTATTAAAT
Source organism: Maratus speciosus (assembly GCA_963932465.1). Lineage (NCBI taxonomy): Eukaryota > Metazoa > Arthropoda > Arachnida > Araneae > Salticidae > Maratus > Maratus speciosus. The sequence goes on from OZ010795.1 coordinate 328,573,757, forward strand.
GCTTAAAAACCGCACATAAAACGGTTAAAACTACTAAGGTTAAAAAAAAAAATTGCCCCCTCACATCCTTACCCCCCGAAATTTCTCCCGCCATTCTTTTAAAAACTTTTTATTATGTGTTATAAACTATCTTAAAGTTACAAACAAATCACTGTGTTAGACTTCCTAATTTAAATAAAATAGGGTTCTTTTAATTCCACATTCCACTACCAGGGAGCGCTCTCTATTCTTAACAAAACTGTATCTGAACGAAACTCCCTTAAAAAACCAATTCGTAAATATATTAGTCGAGAGGTTGACGGTCTTAAACATCAATTTAAGATATTTTCTGAAATTACTATTTGAAAATAGTGGTATTAACACTTATGAAATTTGTATATTGAACAAGTAGCATTTTTCTCAGGACTTCGTCAAAAAAAAACTCACATAAAACAGTAAAAACGCTAAGGTTTAAAAAGAAATTAACGCCCCTCCTCCCCCCCTGCCCGACATTTCTCGCGCCATTATTTTTAAAACTTTATTATTATATGTTATAAACTATCTTAATGTTTCAAGCAGCTCGCCTTGTTAGATTTTTTAATTTAAATAAAATTGCAGTCTGTTAGTTGCACATTCTACCACCAGAGGGCGCACTCTATTCTTCACAAAAGTGTATCTGAACGAGACTCCTTTCTACAACTTATCCGTAGATTCATTAGTCGAGGGAGTGGCGGTCTTAAACATCAATTTATGATATTTGCTAAAATTACTATTCTAAAATAGTGGTATCAACACTTATGATTTTTTTTATATTGAATAAGTAATATTTATCTCATCACGCCGTCAAAAAACCGCAAGCAAAACGGTAGAGAACGCTACAGTTTAAGAATGGTCTTAAGCAAGAATTTAAGATATTTGCTGAAATTACTATTCAAAATAGTGGTATCAACAATTTTGAAATTTTTATGTTGAATAAGTAAAATTTTTGCTGTATTTTTATAAATGTGGCGGTGAATGTGACAATGAAGCTTTAAAAGCGATCGGGAAAATTGCTTAAAATACACAAGTTAGAGTCCGGAGGGGTAAATATAAGACTTCTCGAAATCCTTATGATTTGTCGTGTAATCACAAATGTGCACAAGTATAAGTATGCAAAGTATGCTATAAGTATTCAAAATTCCAAGTCTCCAACTTAATTAGGGGATGAGTTTCAAAAATTGCTTAAAATACATAAGTTAGAGACCGGAGGGGTAAATGTAAGACTTTGAAATTTTTATGATTTGTGGTGTGATCACAAGTGTCCAGCTATAAGTATGCAAAATTTCAAGTCTGCAACTTAATTAGGGGCTTAGTTAAAAAAAATTGCTTAAAATATACAAGTTAGAGACCGGAGGGGTAAATATAAGATTTTTTAAAAAATTTTATGATTTACCGTGGGATCGCAAGTGTTCAGCTATAACTATGCAAAATTTCAAGTCCCCAAATTAATTAGGGACTGAGTTAGAAAAATTGCTTAAAATACACAAGTTAGAAACCGGAGGGGTAAATATAAGACTTTTTGAAATTTTTATGATTTGTCTTGTGATTGAAAGTGTTCAGCTATAAGTGCTCTGATTCGTTACTCGCAAGTCGAGCATCGCAGCTGTTAGGCTATGAACTCAATGATAACAGCTATATTCTATATCAACTGGAAGTCAGCAATAATCAGAGCTCGTTTGATTATTCATAACATATCAATAGCTGTAGTTATATCAATAGGTGTGGAGCAAAGACAACGGCCAGAGAAAAAAAGTTGATAAGTGTTATTCAGAATTTTGTAGCTGTTGGGCTATAAACCCAATGATAACCAGCTATATTCTCTATCAATTGTAAATCAGCAATAATCAGAGCTCGTTTGATTATTCATGACATATCAATAGCTATACTTATATCAATAGGTGCGGACCAAAGACAACGGCGAGAGAAGAAAGTTGATAAGTGTTATTCAGTATTGCGCAGCCAAGCTGTGTAATAAACTCGAAGTTTTCAGCGAAGGAATATTGCAATAATTAGGCTAGTTCTAGAGATAATCAGCGGAAAGAAAGATAATCAAGGTAGATTTTCTGTTTGGAGTAGATGGAGTGTGAAAACATTGTAATGGAATATTGGGCTATGTTTTTCGGGCCTGTGGCGGTGTAAGCAAAACATTATTATTTTATTTGGTTTTGAGATATTCTGCGGTCTTTTTTTAAGGCTCGTGTTCAAAATTCCAGTGAGCTCAAAACATTGTTATTTTATTGGGATATATCAATAGAGTCACGGTTTAGATATTGTTATTGCGATATTTAAAAAAATATCAATATCTGTCGATATATTGATAAATAATCCTGCCCTATCTTCCACACCACATTATGTAAAAGGAAGCCATCATCCACAACTGCTGTTTGTTGTTGAAGGTCTATTATCTCATCTGATTGTTCAAATATTTGATACAAAGCCCTTTTCTTTGTCTTGCGCATTCCGCAATCATTGAAAAGAAAGAAAGAATAAGGAGCCAATTCGTATTGTTGGTAATTTGCTAAATCATCATTACTATGTTTACAGAAGGAAGTCTGTTGGAATACAACTAGAGAATCTATAGTTATAGTTGTATCATGATATTTGATTGAATTGTGCATATAGTTGAGTGATTATTCTATACCTTTCCGAGTTAGTTTCACATCTGAATAGTATTTTCCAGACACTTGAATCATCTTTTTACACCCTATTTCCAAAGCTTTGAAGCAGGTGACAGTTTCCTCTCCAATAACCCCAGAAGATATTCAATTATATCTATCTCAGGAAAGGGCGGGTGATTTTCAAATCAAGTTGAAAGTTTGGAGATACCCGCATCATCTCTATTCATCCGAGCTTCACGAAAATCTTCATGTTGTTCACCAGAAGAAAGCGTCAAACACAGAATTCTTCCAGGGCGGTACAAATATGAAATGTAGTTGTGGCGCCAAGAAACCACTTATTCCTCGTCCATGTGTGAGTCCTCCAGAGAATTTCATAGATCGCATTAGTGTTTGCTCAATGGTCATATCAGACCAAACTTCTGTCCGAAACTTGTCGCGGCGTTGAATCGTGAAATAGTTCTGTCGAACATACTTGTCGTATTCCCTTTTGTCATGATGGATTGAAGGCTCAGCATGTCTATAATCTATGTAAAAAAAGTATACTAGAAAAGTTACAGAAGGAAATTAAATTATCGTTAAGCCACGCTTTTTAAAATGACTGCAAACCAGATTACGTAACATATAATTTATATAACATGATCTATAGTTAAGCAAAATGCCATTTGTTGAAGTTACTGTTCAGGCTTACATTCTCCTGACCACGACATTTATTAACGTTCTTTTAAATTTAAGTTAAGTAGGTACAATGTAAGTGTCGTTGACCCGCTATCTGACGCTGGTGTGAGATTTGACAAATTTCTTCATTTTTGAATGCGATTATCTCGTTAACTATGGTCTCTAGAGACAAATATTTATAACCTTTTTTGTAGAGAATTTAACTGTCTTTATCTTTTGTATTAGCAATTTTTCCATAGGACTTATAGATTACGATATATTAACAATAGACCGAAAAAAAAAGGTACCTTCTTTTGCCTCCTCCCACTTGCGATCACCCTCTATTTATCAGGGCTTTTAGTATGTTTATTAGTAGACCTTTCCAAACAATATTACCAAGTTTCAAAACTTTCGGAATTATGTTCAGAAAAAAAATTATTTTCACTGGACTATTTATAATATTAGTATAGACTAAATAAGAGGTATTTGAAATCTAATATTTATATTTAAATATAATAATTTCAAGATTGGTGTATTCAATTTTATAAAAATACATTATTGATTACTATATTTGTGTTTTATATTAAATTATGTGTGCCTTTTAATAAAAAATGTCGATTCTTACGTGCAAGAATTTTATTATGATTTAAAAGAAAAAGCACTTAAATATTAATAACTTTCATATATGTGTATACATATATAAAATATTTAAATAAATCGAAATAGTTTCTAATGTTTATCAAAAATTCCTATAACATTTAAATAAACTGCACTTATTGTTTGTGATTAGTTAAAATCTGAAATTATATTAATCATGCCTAGATGTAACTTTAAATCATTCTGTTTCAGAATTGATTTCTATTTATAATGATCTTTAATATAGTACTAAATTTAAATACAAATAGTAAAAAACGAACCCTATACCGACAAAAAGAAGACAAAAATCATACACTTTGGAAGGATGTTGGAAAAAGAATTTTAGCAGACTTCAACAATATATCCTAATTTTTCGCAATCTTAGCATTTTTTATGGTGGGAAATGTAATAATGTGGCTCACTCTGGTATGAATTTCAAAAAATGGCATACAAATATACAAAATATATGAAACAGTTAAGAATTTTCAATATCTAAATAAAAACTATATATCGCGTTCGTCGTTATGTGCATTACTGAATAAATCACTTTGAAAATGAACTGTCTAATCCAGAACCAGACGATTAGCAGCTCTATTGTGAACCAATACTTTAAAATTATTTTTAGCACAAAATTTATAATTTATTTTTTAATATAAAAATAAGAAAATCTACCAGTATTGCCAATTTAGTGAATCTTTTAATTCAGAAATCCACTGTTTACACTGAATAACACTGTTTCCTAAAAACAGATTATTTATTATCAGATTAAATAAGCTAGAACTATTATTCACCACAAATAATTGTAGATATTGGAATAAAAATATCTAATAAATTGGCAACACTGATTTCAGCTAAGGAAACTCTCAATTGGAAATGAAAAAAAAAACAAAGTAGGTAGGTGTATTTTATGTAACAAAATGTGGCAGGTGTTTACCGGTTCACCAATTGAAACAAAAGTGCATCAGAATGACAAAATACTCCTGAACATCCTAATGTTTTTTCTTTTGTTTTCTGAATGTTTGAATCGTATAAAGGAGCACACCTGGTCCCCATAATTTTAAATTCGGATGTGCCATATTCGATTGTCTTTCTGGGTTCAAAGGGAGGTGGATCATAACAGAATATAAACTTTGTGACTTCCAAATTTTATACAGTGAACGAAATAGCATACATTGTACAATGTTTTATTTTATGTAAATAATATTATCTAAGCCTATCTTCTAGCATAATTTTTTTTTATGTCGTGATTCGTAAGAAAGTGTGTTTTGAGATATTCAAAGATTTATCTATTTAAAATGTGTAACTTTTTTTTTTCTTCGGAAATAAAAAAACAAATTCTGCTTAGGCTGTAATTCGTAAAAGCTTTTTTACAATATGTGTTAGCAGCTCTCCATTATATATATATATATATATATATTATAAATAAACATATGTTTCACTGAACAGTTACTCTTAAACAGTTCAAGCTGCTAAAAATGTTTTTTCCCAATAAATTTATACATTAAGATATGTAAATTATGCCTAAGGGTGTGAATCCTGCGATTAAAAGTTGTATTTTAATAATAATAGTATCAAAACACTGCTTTGTTAAACATTTTTTACTTTCAACACTTTTTAAACACTAATTAAGTTTTGCTACTTTGTTCGCCAAACATTAAACATGTTACAACAACTTAATCTTAATAATGAAAAACAACTTAATCTTCAGAAAGCCTTGTCGTAGTGAATGTTGCACAGGTAAAGCAAAGTGAGGTGTACCTCATTTAGCGTACAATATACTACGGTTACATGAAATTAATGGAAATAATAAGTTTCTAAACATAATTCATTTTTTGAGATATTAATAGAGCCGATTACTCTTTCTGAGGTTAAGATGAAGAAGCTTAAGCAAGTAAGAACTAATAAAGCACAATGGCATAAAGTGACAGCACACAGAACTGAACTTTGCAATGGAATTTGTGGGGGAATGCTGGGATTTGTTTTAATCGAAATCCGGCATTTACAAGTTTTGATAACGGTATCCAGATAAAACATAGCGTCATCGCTCCACATAACTCGTCCGTGCGAAAACCATCCATTTCCAGCAATCATCATAAGCAATGAACATTAAAATACGTACACCATGATGGAACATTTTGTGAATATGGTATATCGCATATAAGAGAAACTCTAAAACATTCTGCAGAATATCTCCCTAATTATTAAATACTAGAAAGATATACGGAATACTGTCAAGAATAACGGAAAATGAGATATCAAGATATATACAGTTTCCTCTATTTCGCCAAGGTTCCTTTGCTGGAAAAGTACCGAGAATTTAATTCATCTATTCAGCTATGTAAAACACATTAAAATCGGGCAGTTAGGAGCTCAAATAGTACAGCGCCGTCTAGTGGCGGTTATTTTATTGGTAGCATCGGATTGAAGATGTACAGACGTACATTTTCGTACATTGCACTTTAAATTCTGACCCATAGATTAAAAAAAGAAACTCTAAACGCACAGAGTTTAAATTAAATTTCGGTGAGCTCGATTATGAAAAATTATTGGATTTCAATGGGAATTCCGCCAAATTAACTAGCTATCGCTAAGTTGGCGTCAAATATGGCAACTTATTTTTATCGCCAAATTTGGCGATATCTTGCCAAGTTGGTCAAAATTTGACTGTATTGTGGTAACTTATTGTGGCTGCTACTAGTACTTTTCAAAAATTAATCATTGTTAAACTCATACCGATTTTTCCATAAAAATCCTAACACGGCCGCGATAAATGAGGCGTTCCAACCGGAATTGTGAGGGACACACAGTGACTTGGATTTTATGTAAATAGATGACATTTTAAAATCTACTCTTTCCGCACGTGCAGGATTAGTACCAAGTGAACAGTTATTTCCTGTTCGATTAATACAGTATTTTTTTCCGTTCCCAGTATTTCTGTTTATTTATGATCAAGTCCAAATTTTATGACACCCTGTTTGTCGGCGTTTATGATGAGTAATTAAGACAAGTGGTTATTATACTGCTCTACTAATCAAGATGTTCCATACCGTAATTCCAATGGATGTTTTTAGTGGTAATAGAATTTAGCTTAAATGGGCGTTCTGATAAGTTTTGTTCACGGATGTGAAAGATGAACACATCGCCACAAAACCAAGCAATAGTATCCATGTTCTACGGAAATATACCGTTCTTTTTTAGCTCAAAATCATTCGTCGAAGATTATTATTGTTAGACCTCCATTCAAATAATTTTATCTCTTGGCTTTTTTATACGCGGGACAATTTTTTATTCTTATTTCTTTATTAAAGTAGTTTAACAACTAACGTACGATCTACTAGATCTCGTTTCACGATCGCTAAAAACGTCCCTTTATATAAAAGTACTTTAAGACTCCTTATACAAGGAGAAGAATTTCCGATACATTATTATATTATTCAAGTTTCCCAACGAATATCGTTTTCTCACTTATGGGGCTCAATCAGTAGTTATTTTTTTCTGCAGAGTCGAAACTGCATGCCCACGAAATGCAAATTTGCGAAATTGTGTTCCAGTTCACCTAGTAAGATTTTACATAATAGCAGCTTAATTCACATATGCTTATTTCACTTACAGTATGTACTGCGTGTTAAAGTGGTGAACTGTATTAATCAAAGTATTATATTTCAAGATAGAGCTTGTTAAAGTTTTTTCTATATATTTAATTTTTTTAATTATTTAGATCAAGCCTTTAATTCAGAACAGTATATATATACTAGGGGGCTCTGCCCCTTCAAGCTATGTTCGCCAACCTCCAATCAGACACCGCAGAATTTAAAAGCACGCTAATTTGATCGTTATGAAAAAGATTAGAGAAAACTGTATTATAATGAAAAACCTACAGCGATTCCCCTGTAAGCGGGTTTCCCTTCAATTTCCTTTGATTGCGAAAATTTAAGGCCGAATCAGTTGATGTTAAGACATCCAATGGTTGTTTTCGTGTTTGATTAAAGAAGACCAGTTAAACATTTGAAAGGAAGCTAAAATAAAATGAATTAAGTAAAAAGAGTCTTTCCCTCCCGATATTTTTAACAGCGTTATAAAACGATTGACCAAATACAATTTACTACAACTTACTGCTTTAACCCCTTCTAGGGCGGTGGTTCATTTTTGGATCACTTAATTTTAATTCTTAAGTGCTGCATTGGCACCAGAATATTGGAATGAAAATTTTCCTTTTACTAAGTAATAACAAAAGCATATTTGTATTTCGAAATTTGTTTGTAAATTCTGGTGCTGTTCGCTCGCTGATTTCAACATTTTTACAAATAGAAGTATATTGCCCCTGAAAGGGTTAACCGCATATTAATGTATTTATTATTTTAAAGTTTCTCTTCTTTTTTAATATTCACGGGTAAATACAATTTTCAAGACATAATTTTCAATATTTTCCTGATTTTAACACTTACTCATTTAATAGTAATTTTAAAGTTTTTTTTTCTGTTTTTAATAGTCGAGTGTAAATAAATTTCTAATATTTAGGAAATATTATTCTTTGTGCTGTTTTTAGAATTAAAAACAATCTCTATAATAATAGCCTAAGTCATGTGACTATTAAGAACAGTTCCGGGTGGATACCTTCGCTTTTTATACTCCAGGCGGCCATTTTGGTACTTTAATGTTAACCAACCACAGACGATAAGTCGCCAAATATTATTCTATAGCTATCATTTCTCTTATATTATAATAGTCCAAGTCATGTAACTGCCACAAACAATTACAACCCTTCGCTTTTCATAAGAAAGGTTTCTACTTTGATTAAAGAAAGTTATATTTTCGAATAAAACTACATAAAAGTTGCCATGATCGCAAAGAATTCTTGGTACTTTTATGTTAGCCGAGTACAAATCTTCGCCAGTAGCTTTTTTTTTTAACTCGTCAGTTAGCATTTTTTTATTTTTCGAGTGGTAAATTAAAACGGTACTACTTGGTTAAACTATCCACCAAAAATCTATCGCCAGACTATAAGATTAAATGCCAATAATGGTTGATCGTAAATGTCACATTCACTTGACTGTAAGGAAGTTACACGTGTTTATGCTATCAAGGGATTTTTATTTCGACGTTTTATTTTTATTTTTATTAATGTTATACTAATTTATTTGTTCTTTCGTTATTGAAAATAAAAGAATTATATAAATTATATAAATTACGTCAATTTATATAATTTGGTGAGTGGTATGGCGATTTATATAATTTGGAGAAATTGGCCGACAGGACAACTAAGTAGTACCATTAAAACACTGCTTAGAATTTGAAATTAAATGTCAGGAATTGTTCCATTGTTTAACCGGGTTTTGCAAGATTTTTTTTACGACAATTTGGCGAAAACCTCGTTTTCGAATACCAGTTATATATGTATTTTTAAATTATTTTCTATTATTTTTAAAATGAAATAACAATAAATAAAAAAAATAATAACTACAGAACAAAAAAAAAATTATAATATTATTTTGAATAAAAGAAAATAAATGTAAATAAACATTCATTAATAAATAAGCAACAGTAGCCGGGTTACCATGTCAGGCAAAATAATGCCATTTTGGAGACATTTAGTATATGGCGTATATGACATTATAATATTAGGCGTATATGACATCTGCGCCTAATATTTTTCTTTTCGTTTCGTTTAAAAAAAAGAAAGAAGTGAAAGTAATTCATTTTAAAGTTTTCCGTTGTGAATGAAAGTTTTGTATTAAATAAATATCTGTTATGATTAAAATTTGAGTTGCCATCATTAGAAAAAAGTATTTAAAATTAGAAAAAATTAATATTTCGAAAACTAATTAGAATTTAAAATTTCTAATACCTGTTTTGAGATCTGCAGTTCAATACCGATTTTTGGTGTTAATTTCATCGCAAAGTATTCCATATTTTAGGAGAAATCGCCGCGAAACATAATCAGTTGTTTAATTAGTCGTTTCATAGAATCGTTTCATAAATTAGTTACATTTCAGTCGTTTCATATATCCGTTTCATAAATTCGTTCCATTAGGATTTTATATATATATATGGTAGATATATATATATATTTATATGATTTAGGAAATAGAGTTTGTAATAGAGTTTCCTATGTTATTTTTTACTTGAGAAATTCAAGTAAAAAACGAAAGATTAAATTCGAGATCATGCTAATTAAGTTTCTATAGCAACTCTAATTAATGAAGATATGTAATTTTTTTCCTTTAGCGTGGGCGGACAGGTAACATGTCATGTATTTAAGTGAAGCGCAATTAATTTGACTTTTTTTTGTTTTAAGTCTATTATGTATAACGTACTTAAAGTTATTAATATCGGCCTTTTACCTAAAGGGATAGTTTATAACAGCAGAAATATGTTTGACAACACTGATTAATTTATACAAGTGCTGGGGCTCTTAAATAATAATTATGGATAAAAAAATTAATATTAAATCATTACAGGATTTGATGATGAAGTTGACTTTATTTTATTAGAAAAGAAACTAATCATTCATATTTAATATAGTAATGAATTTATTAATATAAAAGTTTTAAATGTTAGTAAAAGACAATTTAGAAGAACAATTATTCAGAACAGTACTAAAAAAGATAGCAAATTTATAAAATAGAATAAACATACTTAAATTTATAAGCAGTTAAAAACAATCACAAATAAATTAACAATTTTAGCTCTTACCTTATGTGTTGATTATAATTTTAAAGTTTTCTAATAAATCAAAAGATTAACGTAAAAGAATTTTGTATAAACCAAATTTAAGTTTTCACAAATATACAATTGATTCATAAAACAAGGTTTGAATAGCTTTTATCATTAAAAGTAATATCAAGTAAGGGTTGTAAAGTTGTATGTTTCAAGACGAATATTTCAGTGCTCCAATAATGTCATTAGCACTACATATTTTATTAAGTTAGCCAAAAAAAGATGACTCTGTCAACTAGAATGATAAATCTTGGAAATGTTGTTTTAATGTATGATAGAATTTCAACAAACTAGACTGATGTCAAAAAGTTTCCTTTATTCCTGGCAACTTATTTTTGGTACCGAAGAGGGCATGTGGACGCGTGCATGTGCATGCGAATTTGTGTGTGTGTGTGTGTGTAAGCGTTAACATGGCAGACGATAGTATCCCGAGTGACACAGCTTAAGACCAAAATAGAAAAATATACAACGTATACGCAAATACGGCGAAAGTTCCATAATAAGGTCCGCAGCCAACTGGCATTTTTTAGGGGACGCTGTTTGCGCATAGGATGAAATAGATAAGCCCACTGTTGTAACACACATAAAGTTGCATCCGCGTTGTCGCCGCCAGTTTTATTGAAACACAAGGTTGTGCATCATAATACAGATAATATAAATCAAAATATTGCAGAACTTAAAGGACCTCAAATATTTAAATATAAAAAATAAAAAATAACAAGTAAAATAGGTTCAATACAAAAAGTTTTAAGCCACAAAATTACACAATAATAATTGTTTCGTCCTAAAAATATATCAGATCTTCATAAAATTGACATACACACATAGCAGGCAAACTACCTTTTAAATTTCATGGTGTCTTAAAAAAAAGTTATAACATAAATATTCAATAGTATTCACAAAATTAAAAGTAAAGATAAAACGTGACTTTTCATAAAACGATACATAAAGAAATATATATTATACAATTTCTTTTTTGTAATAATTTACTATATAAAACAATGATAAATCCAAATGAAATCCGAATTTTTACAGTCTCCTTTATTTTCTTCATGATTATTTGCTCGTAATTACACTTTAAATTTTGACTTTTCTTTATAATAATTTATTAAAACTATTTAAAATAAAATAGTTTTATTAAATAAACCTTTTATTTTTCTAAGCGAGTAAATAGCTATGAAATATAACTTTAAAACCTTTTAATAGTTTTAGCAACATTTTCTTAAATTAATAAAAACACAAAAATGCAGCAGATGTTGTTTTATGATAATTGTAATTTCATAAGATCTTCAGAAAAACAAAAAACAATTACAAGATAAAAATTATTGTTAATGCTACAATTATGCTGTTTTTCTTTGTATGATTTATGTAAAAAAAAAAGCTAATGCATTTTTTTAAATCTTAAATTTGTACACTTTATTGAATATTTTATTTTTCTAAATGGATTTATCGAAGTTTTTTTTTTAAGTACACATTTTTAAAAAATGTAAATCATTGTACGTTTGTTTTATTATTTTATTTTTCAATATGCTAAATAAATAGAAGGAAATCTCTTGTAAGTTTCGAAGAACGTTATTTTAATCCTATATTTTATCCGACAAAATGTTCTTATGTCTTCTTATAATTGAACATTTTATGTTGCAGCATTAGGCTTGATTGTAAACACTAACTGAAATAATAATGAAATGCATTTTATTTAGACAAACGATTTTATTTTTTAATTTTAATATAAATATAGAATTAGGTGCTAGGAATTTAAAAATTAGATAAGAAACCTAATTTATTCTAGCGGTAAATGCAATAACATCCTGCAAAACTGACGGATGTAAGCGGTATTCTTGGAAAAGCGAAAAGTATACATATATATATATATATATATATATATATTTACTTTCTTCTACCTTTACAAGATTTTCGAATCCCGGTTTTCGACGGATTTACACATTTTAAGGGTCAGAGAACCCGAAAAACATGTTTTTACAAAATGTCTGTCTGTGAGTCTGTCTGTGAGTCTGTCTGTCTGTCTGTGTGTGACACAAATTTTGTGGGCACTCTATCTCAATAAATAATGCACAAAATTTAATAAAAATTGATATTCAGTTAGTCCATGATACAAATTGATTCTGATTAGTTTTTGGTGCAAATCGCTCAACAGGTGGCGCTGCTATGCTGCATTTTTTAGGATTTCCGCAATGGCTCTATCTCAAGAACTAACGCACGGATTTTTATGAAACTTCAGGTTCAGTTAGTCCTTGATATGACTTGATGTTGATTACGTGTTGGTGTAAATCGCTCAACCGGTGGCGAGGCTGTGTTGCATTTTGCGCGATTCCCGCAATAGCTCTATCTCAAAAACTAATGCACGAATTTTCATCTAACTTCAGATTTAGTTAGATGTTAACACAAGCTTTTTCTGATTAGTTTTTGGTGTTAATCGTCCAATAGGGGGCGCTGCTATGCTGGAATTTGCATGATTTTCGCAATAATTCTATCTCAAAAACTATTGCACGGATTTTCCGCAAATTTCAGATTCAGTTAGACTTTGACATAAGCGGTTGTTTGGTGGTTTTGGTGTAACATAGGTTTTGGTGTAAAGCACCCAATAGGTGGCGCTGCTAGGCTGAATTTTGCTGAATTTACACGACTTCAGAGATAGCCATATCTCAAGAACCAATGCACGGAGTTTCATATCTTTAAAATCCTCATGATGGGCATAGATTGCCGTTTAATTTTGGCAGTGTGATAGCGAATTTTCAAGTATTAACATGTATGAGATAGAAGAAAGTTTTGGGATTGCTACATCCGACTAGTTTTAGATTGTGTTGATTTTTAGAAAAGGTCTCATTAAACATATAAAGTAATTTCCTTCATCATCAACTGTTTTGAGATAAAAATCATATGCATGAGAGATACTTCACACTGCAAAAATGTTATGTAACGTTATTCTATAAAATTGGTGGAAGCCTTGCAGTCTCCATTTTATTGAGGAATTTAACCGATATAACTGGTGTTACGTTGTGTACACTAATGTGTAAAGGGTCTAGCCGGATAAGAAAAGCGAAATGGCCCCCGCTGCCGATGTTTGAAATAACAAGTGTGGTAATAACGCTCACCATGAGAATACAATATAGTGTTTTTAGCCCCTGACCGTCAACTGTCCTTGAAATAATCGGCGAAGTATGCGCCGACGCTACTATTTTTCAAATACGTTTTTCTCAAAAAGTATAAAAGTTAAAAAAATTAAACCATCACCAATTATTGAAGAATATATTAGTTCACATTATACTTTTCACATTTTTACACAAATTTTAACATAGAAAAATAAACAAAAATATTGGAAAAAAATATTAATGTAGTAATTTTATATTTACACGAACCAAAAAATTACAGAATAATGCTCAAAGTATATACTTTTAAGAAAACAAAATTCGTTAAAATCGAAGATGCGCTTTTTCAGTTATAACGAAAATAATGCTAGCAACTTGCTAAAATATCCGTAACTTTCCCTGTTTGCATTTGCAGAAACACGCTACTATCATTGAATTGGTCGATTCATGACATTTCCACTCGGGCAGGATGCGCAGTACGCCAAAATCAGATAATGTTTCCTTTTATACTACTTCCCTATAGGTTTGTTTTGTGTTTGTAAATATTCTGTTATTTTGACGTACTCCGCATCCTTCTCGCGTAATAATATGAAGAATTGACTAATAAAATGATAACATTTGCCTACTATGATTTTTACGTTGAAGCAGGCTTTGGGGCTGTACACGTACGGTGTACATATATAACGTGTCAGTTTAGGAGGGAGGGTGTGGGGGAGGGCTCTGGCACTTGACATCGGAAGATATCTGTAGGGAGAGGGGGTTGTCATTTGATATCGTTATCATTTTTGAAAAACCCAAAATATACTTTTTTCGTATCTTTTACTTTACGTATGTTATCTTAATTATTTTAAGTCTGTTTTCTTCATTTCTGAAAATACAAAGTTATTATTAAAACCATTGAATGATTATAAAACATTTCATTCCAAAATATCGAATAACCCAACGTTCACCATTAATATTCTCCTGCCATATGCGTATATAATTCGTTGTTAGTGAAACCAGATTCGAAATTATATTTATTATTTTTGCTAGTAAAAGATGGGGAATAATGTTGGCCACCTGTTTTGTTTAAAAGAAGTTCTGTTTAGCCCCGGCAAGGGCAAAGTGCAAGAAGACAATATTACTGCTCAATGCATTATGTAACAAAGAGCTATTATTAAAAACTTTTAAATAATAAGTATTTCTTTAAACTGTTATTTGATATAAAGTTATTTCTTATATAATAGTGATATTTTATGAATTTCTTCTCGTCATTTAAATCAATAAAATATGCGAATAAAAAATGTACAACCATATCTGTATTTCATTGCAAACACATAAAAAGAAAAAAAAAAAAAGGAAAAAAATTGTAAAATTAAAAAGAATTTTTAGACATTGATAACAATATTATTAGGGGGATGGGGGTTCGAGGAATGACAATGTATGATATCGGAAGGTTGGGAGAGGTCCAAAATTGCAGAACAGTTGATAATCTTATATATTTACAGATTCTATTCAGCTTCACCTGCACAATCGACTTGATATTATTACACGAGAAGGATGCGCAGTACGCCAAAATAACAGAATTGTTTCGTGTTTACAAACACGAAACAAACCTATAGGGAAGTTGTATGTATGGAAACATTCTCTTATTCTGGCATAATGCGCATCCTGCCCGAGTGCAAATGTCACGAATCTACCAGTTCATTGATAGTAGCGTACTTCTGCAAATGCAAACAGGGAAAGTTACGAATATTTTAGCAAGTTGCTAGCATTAGTTTCGTTATAACTCGAAAAGTGCATCTTCGATTTTAACGAATTTTTTTTCTTAAAAGTATATACTTTGAGCATTATTATGTAATTTTTTGGTTGGTGTAAATTTAAAATTACTACATTAATATTTTTTTTAATATTTTTGTTTATTTTTCTATGTTAAAATTTTTGTAAAAATGTGAAAAAAATATATAATATGAACTATTATGTTCTTCAATAATTGGCGTTGGTTTCACTTTTTTAACTTTTGTACTTTTTGAGAAGAACGTACTTCAAAAATAGTAGCTCCGGCGCATAATTCGCCGATTATCTCAAGGACGATTCAAGGTCAGGCGCTAAAAACACTCTATTGTATTCTCATGGTGAGCCTTACTATCACACATGTTATTTCAAACATCGGCCGTGGGGGCCATTTCGCTATGCTTATTCGGCTAGACCCTTTACAACAATTATATCTGTTTAAATTACACGATTATATACAAGTTAAATTACTCCATAAAAATGTAGGCAGCATGTTGCACCCAATTTTATGGATTTATGTTGCATAAATTTTTTACAGTGCAATCATGCAAACATGTTGTTTTTGCACATTGCAAATAATGGCTCCATTCTCCATGTCCATGTTTCTAAACTTCAAGTATAAACTTTGAGTAGAATAAGAAAACATCGATATGAGTGATATTCATTCAAATAACATGAATGGAAACGCTACCGGTAAGAGATGAAAGAGATACACAGTCATAAATAAATAGTACAATGTATAAAAAATTAAAAAGCTCATTTTTACGAAAACGTAACTGCAAGACACACAATACATTTAACAAGAGTTGTTAAAATTTCCGCCTGTTAGTAGTGTCTGACAGCTGGACCGAATGGATTGTCAAAATACTTATATCATATACATAAAACTTAACGGATATTGGAATATTTAAGACTACAAAAAGAGCCTTTCTTTCCGCCAAGTAAATGTTCGTTAACATCTCTCCTTCATTTAACTGAACTGGTCTAGGCGGTTGTCGCTAAGTTGCCATAGTTTGCAGGGAAACGTTAACTGAGCATGCGTCCTGCGCATACTAAGTCGCCACACTAGTTATGGAAATTCTTGGTAGGATTTCCATTTCAGAACCAATTATAGTTTTATTCACTCTGGTCTTAAAGTTGCACCACATATATAAATTGATGTTATATTATAAAGTTGAATGTCAAAGAACAGGTACGCTATGGGTTTAACATGTTGAATCCTAGCTCTGAAATACAATGCCATTCATAAATTTCTGGTCATATTCTTCAGACCAGACGCTGAAATCCCTCTATTCTATAAAAGTAACTTTTACTACATCCGTCGCTGCTGTAATTGAATTTATTGTGACCTTTTGAATTGACTCATAATAATAATAATAATAATAAATGTGCATATAAATATACGAAAACTTTTAGTTTTATAGAAGAAATGTGTCATAAACACGCTGAAACAGATAGGTTTTAAATCGATGAATTATTTTAAGACCTATTTAATGTTAAAATCAGTCAAAATATTTCTGTTAAATAAGTTTTATGGATTAGAAAATATCTATAATAACTTAACCTTTTATACAGGTACATAAGTGACTAGATTAAGGTGTGCAATATTTAATCTTTTTTTTTTTTTTCAAATTTGTCTCATTTTTATTAGTTTTATTTTCAAGTTTTTATTTAACCATTTCATTATATAGATTTTTTTTTATTTCGAAAAAGTAATTTTTCAGCTATTGTTACCAGATTATGAAATACATAATATTTTTTTTTCCATATAGAAAATAATAATATTGCCAAAATCTTAATTTAATAATAATATTACTAAAAACGTTTCAATTTAAAATATATTATCCGTAAAAATTAAAAAAAAATAATAATAAAATTTTATAATAATTGTCTGAGCGAAGCGAAAGCTAACACACAGCGCAATATTACTTTCCGGCCACATACAGCTACGATGGAAATTAACGCCATCGCCTACTAAAAGAATGCGTAATAAAAAACTTTCGTCAAGAATAACTCAAAAAATATTTGTCGGATTTCGTTTCTGATTGCACCAAAAGGTACCTATGCGTGTAACCCTACTGAATGCACCTTCTATCAAAAATAAGTTCCAAACCGTTTAAAAATGATAATAAAAAACTGATAAAAAAGCACAATTTATCTACATACGTCACGAAAATTTAGCGTACGTCATTTTCACTGGCTGGATGTTTTTGTAGAAAATCGGATTACAGCACATGGAGCAAAGAAAATATGCACGCACTAATATTACAGTATAATAAAACCTATTTAAACAGGAAAATAAATACGGATTTTTTTTTTTTTTTTTTTTTTTTTTTTTTTTTTTTTTTTTTTTTTTTTTTTTAAGGAAAAAAAAATATCTTAGTATTTGATATTTTGCGATAATCTCTGTAACATAATTTTTCGAACTCCAATAGCGTCTTTTATATTTCGCGTGTGCAAATTAGAAACAGTTCTTTGATGAAAAAATAAAACTTTTTGATTATGGCATCATTTCTTCTTCCTCTTTTTTCTTTTCTTTTAGTATTTTAAATGAAACTAGATGGAACCCGCGTCGACCAAAAATCTATCGCCAAACTATAAGATTAAACACCAATAATGGTTGATTATAAGTGTCACATTCACCTGACATTAATCAAGTTACACGTGTTTACGTCATCAAGTGATTTTTATTTCGATGTTGTATTTGTATTTTTATTAATGTTATACTAATTTATTTGTTCTTTCGTTATTTAAAATGAAAGCTATGTCAATTTGTATAATTTGGCGAAATTTGTCGACGGGATAACTAAGTAGTACCAAAAAAAACTTCATGACAACTTTAAAATGTCAGAAATTTTTAGAAAATAATTCTTAGGGAAAATTCAAATATGTAGGAATTGTTCTAAATATGATCATAAAAATCTGAATTTGCTAAAATCATGATCAGTTCGGCAGGTGGAAAAGCACACATGCTCCAAAGTCAGACAGCGACAATCATGCTTGACCTTTTTTTAGCATAGTGTTGGTAAATGAAATCTATATATATATATATTACGCTATCGTACGTGGCACAGAAATCGCAATTATTTGTTAATTGTTTAATGGCAACGCCCGAATGCCTTGATGAAACGCACCTCATTGGTTATTGAACAGCATTTAATGCATCACCATACCTATAAGGGGGGTTACCATAGGAAGATCCTGTTCTGTCGCCAAATGCCGCCAAGTTTGTCACCAACTTGGCGACCAAAATGAGTCGCCGAAAGTTACGCCAGCTCGGCGATATCTCTAATATTTCGCCAAATTCCCATAGACTTCCATTGTAAACCAATAGGGTTTATTTGCTTACAGATAATCAACAAATTGAGATATTTTAATGCAACAAAATCTAATATTAGCTTAAAGGATTCTATTAATTATATTTAAGGGAGTCCAAGTAAATTAAATTATGAATAAAAGTAACATGATACAATACTTTGAATTTCTTTCCTAAACATAAATTTTAAGGGAGACCAAACTGGTCGCCAAGGGCAGTTAGTTGTGATTTAAATTTCTTTGAATTGAAGGAAATGTAGCTATGCATGAAATAAACAAAATAAATCAAATAATTGCCCAATGATATAAACGAATATGAAAATAAAATTGAAGAAGTATTAAATTGGTTTATGTATGTATTTTAATAAATACATCTGCTAACACGTATTAAATAAACTATTTATGTTTTTATATAATAAAAGTTAAAAGGCACCTTTATCTACGTGTATGCTAATATTATAAAGTAGTAACGTTTGTGTGTTTGTGGAATGTAATCTCTGAAACTACCTAGCTGATTTAATAAATAATGGTTTGAAAATGCTGGTGACAATCTCTGCTCCAACAAAGACTGTATTTATGTCGGTACAACAACCTCCATGGGTGCAGGAGCGGAAAAGATCTAAAATTGCGAATTCTGAGATGCTGTTTGGACTAAAAATTTGAAATTTTGTGCGGTGGTTACTTTTAAGATGAAAATACTCGTTACGAACGCTTTCTACAAGGTTCGAAATATTAAAGTTAGAAGCCTGCCAGAAATATTTTCTGCAGTGAAAAGAACGGTGGGCTAAATGTGTGGAGGCGCAAGGGGCGTCCCTCGAAATGAATAAGGGCACCAATCCTGTCAGGTAACGGTTATATTTGTTTCGTTCAAAGGTTGAATATTTATCAGGCAGGCCACATATTGCCATTTAAAGATAGCATCTCATTTTCTATTCTTGTCACGAGTTATTATTAAATCTATGTTCTCACCAACGTCGCTCAGACTAATCACTCAGAGTTAAGTCTTAATTAAATTATTATATGAGAAGAGTATAAATTGGGTAAATTACGTGATATTTAAAAAAGACGTATTTTAAACGATTTTCTTATAGCGTTTAAAAATAAAACTTTTCTTCAAGCCGTTATTATAAAAGACCGAGTGTTAGCAAAATTATTTTTTAGTCCTTTGTACAAGCTGATTTCCCAATATGTGACAGATCGGACTTAATGACTTATAAAAATGGATTCAGATGTCACTATCACGGTGGATGTGGCCTCGGTAACCGAAAAATACCCCTCCCCAGTCAAAGAGGAAAGAATGGTTGCCCGATTGCAGAAGATTATCACTGGTCGTGATAAAACATTCAATCTGCCGTAATCATGTAATCTTTTTAAAGCAGCATGAATTTCTCATTTTTAGAGCGTACATGGTCTAGACAGGGAATGACGATCGTAACTCGTAGGTGACAGAGCACTCCAGTTATGCTATATAACCATTCAATGTTTCTACACTCATGAGAGCACAGAAAATATCAATTTTCATAAAATGATACAAATCTAGTAATTTTAACTTCAACTATGTAGGCATAAAATGCCTAGCCCCTAAATTATCAATATAATTATCAATAACCTATCTTCAGACAATAAGACAATGGCTTCAAATAAGCAAACGAGCTACAAAGCTTTTTGTGACAAACAGTCTAAGATAATAATGATTAAAATTAATTTTTGGGGCACAATAACTTGGAAGCATTTTGGAAATTAGAAT
Source organism: Maratus speciosus (assembly GCA_963932465.1). Lineage (NCBI taxonomy): Eukaryota > Metazoa > Arthropoda > Arachnida > Araneae > Salticidae > Maratus > Maratus speciosus. The sequence continues at coordinate 328,594,342 of OZ010795.1, forward strand.
GAAAACAGCGTTTTTTAATGAGGACTTCGGAATTGGTGCTGCCATTTATTTGTGCTGATTTAACACTAGAATTACCGAGGTGAGCCATCTGTGACCCAAGACGTGATTTTTCGCTCGTATCACTGTTTCTTTTTTTTAATAAAACTTAAATACTCAGTATTTAATTTTCCCTAAATACTCAGTATAGTTCATTAACAAAACTTTGGTTAAAATCGAACATATATTTTTTTTTTACCTATACGTTAGTATACGGGGCATTCTCACAATCTTTTGACTTTCATGTCCCTGAATAATAATTTTTATTTCAATACACTTTTTCTTTCATATACTGCGGAACATCCCATTGCATGATTGCACATCAATATTAACGAGATAAATAAGTTTTGGACGAAGTTGGGGGTCCAAACACCTGGAAAACTCATCTACCGTCCCGTGTCCCTGATGCTGATTTTTAAGTTTGGAGCTGTCTGGATAACATTGTTTAGATAAAAATAATTCGAGGTAATTTTTTTCTAAAACTGGAACTACTGTTTTATATAAATACGTAGTTAAAAATTAACCTGTACACACTTTTAGGGTTGTTATTATTTTTTGAACTCTGTCCCTGGGTTTTAGATTCCTGACAATCCCTCTTCTGAAATTATACAGAAAATCATTTCAGGTGCAGCGACAGAATTTTTTTCAAATTTTTTCTCATGCAGAAATATGCTAGAGAAATAATGTCTAAAATTCTTTGGCAGGAAATTTACTGTAGAATTTAAATCAGGATTTAAATATCAATTTCAAGCATCGTGGCTTTATTGGTATAGTCTCACCGTCCCCAAGGTTTATTCCTGCACTTTTTGAGGTATATTTAAAAAAATAATAATAATTCAATCCAATGTTAACAACTGTTTCTAAAAATCAGTGAACATTGTGGCTATCACTTAGTCTTAACATAATTTTCCTAAAAATAGTTGGTAATTTTCTTTACCGTTTCATCCTTAGCGTCCCTTTTTTCTAATACCGTCCCCCTTTTTTACCTTACCGTTCCTTCTTTAACACCCCTTTAAGACAATGTTATACAAAAATTCTGTATTATTCTACATTGTTATTATTTCTTATTTGAATGTCCTGTGGGTACTATGCAAATTCATTATAAGTAAAAATTTAGAAGAAAATAAAAAGTTATAGTGGTAAAATGGTAAGGAAAATTAAACCCGCAAGTTCAACTTAAACCTCAGTTAAATAAAAAAATTTTTCACTGCTGACCATTTTTTCTTTATTTTGAATCATTAAGGTATTCGTCTATCAGATTAAAATGATATTTTATCAAGTTTAATTTTGTCAGATTTTTTTTTCCCAAATGTCGAAAGATTGTGAGAATACCCCATACCTAGAATTACCGTGCTGGGTCACCACCGTGTTGACACGAGCAAAATAATGTCTTGTTCTTTCATTTCAACAGGGCTTTCAACTCAATATTTTTCAATAACAGAAGAATAAGGTAAAGAGATGTATCCACTTGCTTTTTACTAAAAGAGTAGGGAGGGGGGGGGGGGGGATCACACATCTGTCATGCACATACAAGGCAAATGTGCCAGCTTTTATCTGATTTGAAGTTATTACTTTAATTTTGTAAGAATGCTGTTATCTCTGTTATACCTTAGAAACAAAATAAAATGAATATTTTGCCTTTTGTAAACCGCGCAGGGGGAAAAAAAGAAAAAGAACTAGAAAGCAGGAATTTTGATTTTTAAGAATTTACTGTCACCCCGGATAAAAAAAAAATATATCTGTATATACTAAATATAGATAATACAAAACATATTTTAGTTTTAAGACTTAAAACACACACACTCTTTTATTTTATATAAAATGACGTCATTCGTATCCTCTGAAGAATTCCTCATTTACGATCCAGTATTAAACAACATCTACAGTAAAGTATTCATATGACGTTATTATCGCTGAATAATACACACATATACACAAAACAAAAAACAGATGTCATTAATGAAACTCGACAAAAAAAATCGGCTATCTAATTATTCATATGCCTTCATTTGTTTGTAATAAAGATAACTGAATTAAATATAGTTTATAATAGCTCCATGTTTTATCAGAAATCATTTATTTATGGCATTTTTTTTTCAAAATAGCACGTATTTTATTTGCATTTTTTTTTCAGTACTTAAGGGAAAATGACTAAAATAGCACAAAACATATAATTACTATTTTTCAACTATTTTTTTCTTTACTTTCTACAGAAATGGAGTACTCCAGTTGCCAAAATTAAACAAATGACGATAAAAACTACAAAAAAATTAATATCTCAAACAGAAATTGAAATGCAGTTTTCAAACAAATTGCGTTAAAAAGTACATTTTTTTTTCAATGCGACAGTCTAAAAATTGAAAATGTGCGGTGCTTAGAAGTTTAAAAAATTGCAGTAGAGTGTTTAACCGTGCAATGACACATCTACTTTGTTTTACGGCTAGCAAATACAACGGAACGTTATTTTTTGGAGACGACACCTTATTTGCTGGGAGAAAGAAATACCCTATCGGGGGTCTAAAAAGAGTCTGTTAGTGGTATTCCATTTTTGCTCATTTATAATGATAGGGTGGCGTCGGAGGACTTCCAGATGAGGAAATTTTAAAATCACGAAGCGTAATTTCACAAAATGATTCTAACGACGAAATTGCATCTGATGATAATGACAATTTTGATATAAATGACGAAACAAATTTTGCTGAAAATGCCCATAAAATCGTATCGTTGGAATCCAGTTCAAGTGACACTGAGCTCAACGAAAATAGTCAAGTAATCGCTGTGGAAGATCATGGAACACCAATAAATTGTATGTGGTTTGAAGAAAATACAAAATATAGGAAGGAATTAAAAAAAGACGAGAGAGATACAAAATAAATACCCTTCAAAGTGATTTGGAAGAAGCAAAAAATGGAAGATAGAGCCGCAGTGTTCAATATCTTCGGGTCGGTGACCTATTCAAAGTATAGCGGTTCAAAATCTAGCAGTCATAAATGCTTGAGTAGTTTTTAGCGATACAACAGGTTCTAACATAAGCAGAAGAGTCTATATTCTAAAATAGTGAGAAATACATTGCAAAAGAACCGTAAGTTATCAGCTTATGGACCACACCGGAAGTTTCAAAGAAAGGAAAACGTTGTCAGATAAATCAATACTAAGAGAATAGTACTAATGCTGTGTGTGGAAAATGTTTATATTTGTGTGTGGATTATGAACAGCCAAAAAAAAAAAAAAAAAGAAACAAAAATCATATCATTTTGTGTGTATTCATTGGATAAAACTTGTATACTGCAAGTAAAAAAATCGCGGAGCTACATATATTTAAATTTATTGTCTTTGAATATCTTATAACACTGTAGAAACATTTTTACAGCATTAAATTTATAATTAATACATGTATATACCGGGTATCCCAAAAATGACGGATGGATTTTAAAATTCAATAACTTGCAAACGGTGACAGATATTAAAAATTTTTTTGCAGGAGTGCTATGTATGATGTCAGGAGTATTTTTTGCAGTGATTCTTGATTTATTTTAGTTCGAATTTCAAACAATAGATGGCGCTGAGAGCAATAGGTGCTCAGTCCAGACTCGATTTTTGGTACTTCGGGATCCATTCAATGCATTTTATAATCTCCTTTTTTCGCATGGAAGAAGAGAGAGGCTAAAAAATCAAGCCTAGATTTAGCGGTTATTGCTTACAGCGCCATCTATCGATCCTATTTGTAACTAAAACTGAAAATTGCAGCATAAAAACTCCTAACATCTTACATAACACTCCTGCAAGAATTTTTTTAATATCTGTCACCGTTTGCAAGTTATTGAATTTTAAAATCCATCAGTCATTTTTGGGACACCCGGTATATATATATATAATGTAATATTATTTAGAGCCGTCAAAATATCAATATATATATTCTGACATTAGAACTAAACATTTTCTTTGCTTGTATCGATTCAAATTTCATATTATAAAATTGTCTGGAAGCTAAATTGTATTAATCATTAATTAAAAATAATTGTATTAATCATCCAACCTTTTTGTATGTCTACTTATTGTGTGGCTGTATCTCCCCTGCAAAACAAGAATAAACCTCTGAAGGCCATGGTTCAGCTATGCCCCATCCCGCTAATTCTAGGTAAACAGGAAATAGTGAAATTGCAATGTTAAATCAAACCATTCAGCTATTAACCCACATTGGACCGCTTTCCTACAAATAGGACAGCTAATAAAACATTTAAAAAAATTTGGTAAGGCTTTTTTGGATGCATTTTGTTATGACGTCTTTAAAATACATATAATTATAACATATAAACAAAAAAACAAGTAACCGATTAAAATTTAATTGAAACAAATCTATTTAAAAATTCTTTATGAATTGTGATCTTAAAATCTAGAATTTTACCGTTATTATTATCTTTTTATTGGAGAAATCATAGAGTATTTTTGTACTACATAAACAGTATTTTTAAAGTAAAATAAAATATTTGCTCATAAAATTAGTTTATGTATGCATTTTATATGTCCTTACTATGTGTCCTACTAATATGTCCCCTTTATAAGGCAACTAGTTTCTTAAAAAATTAAAAACTTTTTTTTCAAAATTTCCCTAGTATCTTCTTAATTACACCATATTAATGATATAATTGAAGTTTTAAATTTCAAAAATATTTAATCGGTGTGGTCCAATATGGGTTAAGAAGTGAAGTCAAAATATCAAAAAATTAAAAATTTAGTTACTGTGAAGAAATGAATATATATCCACTTATGCGGATCTCAGGACTGTGCCCAGAGTTTATGTGAATATAATTCATATCGTTATTATATAATTCATTTCAAATTTCAGACGTGGAGATTTGAGATAACTTGCACATTATACACGTTCAGATACATACACAAGGTGATTCAAAACAACTATTGAATAACTTCCAGGGATGTCAGGAACACAAAACGGAGCAATATTAACATAGGAACAGGATGTCACAATTAGGGATTGCAATAACGCAAACCGGCAGAATCCCGCGCTTTTTAAAAAGTGATATTAAACGATGTGGTTCCTGAAATAAAGCTTTGCATTTCTTCTGTGGGATGCATACCGATCTAGCAAATTACTCAGTCAATTAATAAAATAATAATGAAAAAAAAACTTATTATTTGAAAAAAGAAAAAAAATCAAAGTTATATAAAGAATATCCTATAATGAAATAACGAATATTTCAATTGGACGAAATCGTTTATAATGTTTCCAAAGTCAAAAATTCCTGTAAAATTTTAATCAACTGTATTTATTGTTTGTGACCAGTTAAAATTCTTAAATTACAATTTTCTTACGTAAATACTACATGTAACTTTAAATGGTATTCTTTCAGAATTGATTTCTAATTATAATGATATTTAATGCAGTCCCAAACGGAAATACAACAAGTAAGAAAAATCATGCATAGATTATGAAACACTTTCCAACACTCCCTGAAATCTTTAACGAAACTTCGTTACTTAGGGAAATAAAGTAAATAAGATAACTAAGCAAACATTTAAAAATCTGATTTCAGTAGTTACCGCCCATAGTCAAATATGTATTCCAATTCTTTTGAACAGCCCTGCATTCAATCTGTATTTTGATATATATACTATATAATGGGAAAATTTAGTTTAGCAAGAAAATGCATAGCAGGTTGAAATTCATCTTTCAGCAATTTATACTAATAGTTGGAAACATGCTTGAATACCTTTGTACAGCCCTGTAGTTTACCTAGTACCTTTATTACATGCCACTATTTAGCTAAAATTTAATTCAAACTAAAACACGCTTAAAACTACTGAAATTACATTTCCAGAAATTATCGCCCATAGACGGCCATGTATTTAACTCTTTTCGGGGCTCTGTATATAATTTTATCTATATTCTACAAATATTTCTTAGTACACTAAATTCAGTTCAGCGTAAAAATGCATAACTCCTTTAAAATCCACCTTTAAGCAATTTATGCTCATACTCAGTAACCTCTGCGTATTCATTTCTGTAGCTCTGTATATGATCTATAGCATTTATACGCACTTTATTGCTTGCATAAATATAGCGAACAAGTAGGTAAGTGTGATCACAGATCGCACAGAGGGTTTCGTTTAATATTCCTTTCAAAACACTTTATCCTTTTGAAAAATCGGTTAGTTCCACATCTCGCAACCAGGGGCGCACTCCATTCTAAACAAACCTCTATCCGAACGAAACTCCGTTTTATATACTATCCGTAGATATATTAGTCGAAGGGATTGGACCGATAGCACCCGAGATAAGTAGGCACTCCCTGGCGCTAAAAAGTGGAACTAAAATGTGTAAAGCTATGGTGCATAATATGAAAGAATTGTCAAAGTGGTTTCGGCAAAAGTGCCCCCGGGTGAAAAGGGCGGAGTTTAGAAAAATTGCTTAAAATACACAATTTAGAGCCCGGAGGAGTAAATAATATAAGACTTTTTGAAAATTTTATGATTTGGCGTGTGGTCTGAGGTATTGAGCTATACGTATGCAAAAATTCGTGTCTCCAACTTAATTAGGGGCTCTCTTAGAAAGAATTGCTTAAAATACATATGTGGTAGCTCAAAGGGTTAAACGTAAGACTTTTTCAAGGTTTTACGATTTGTCGCCTGGCCTCAGGTGTTCTGCTATAAGTCAGCAAAATTCCAAATCTCCAATTTAATAAGGGGCTCAGTTAGAAAGAATTGATTAAAATACGTATATGGGAGCCCAAAGGGTTAAATGTACGATTTTTTCAAAGTTTTATGATTTGTCGTGTGATATGTGGTGTTCAGCTATAAGTATGCAAAATTTCACGCCTCCAACCTAAATAAGGGCTCACTTAGAAAGAATTTTTTTTAAATACACATGTGGAAGCCCAAAGGGTTAAACGTACGACTTTTTCAAAATTTTATGCTTTGTCGTATGATGCGTGGTGTTCAGCTATAAGTATGCAAAATGTCACGCCTCCAACCTAAATAGGGGCTAACTTAGAAATAATTGTTTAGAATACACATGTGGGAGCCCAAAGGGTTAAATGTACGACTTTTTCAAAATTTATGATTTGTCATATGATGTGTGGTGCTCAGCTGTAAGTATGCAAAATTTGAAGTCTCCAACGCGTATAGTTTCTGAGAACGGACTCTGTGACAGTCGGACAGACAAACAGAGGAGCGAGACGAATAGGGTTTCGTCAGATGAACGAAACCCTAAAAAAGCGCATACCATATGTAAAAATGCATTTCGAGCGATCATTACTAATATACAGTAATTCGGATACAATATAGTAACTGAACTCTTTTCGAATACACCGCAAACAATTTCCCCTATACCATTTTGAACAGAATTCTTTTGTGTGGCCCTGTAAATAAACAATAACTATTCTTTGCACCACATATTCAACAGAATGTTTATTTTAGTGGGCTTCATAAATGAATATCAATTTTACTATGTTTGAAAGAGTGTAACACCATTAAAAATCATTTGAAACGATTTTTTCCCATTGGCCGTAATGTAACGGAAAACTTTTGACTGTCCCTGTAAATGAACTAAACATGCTACAAACTTCATTTGCAATAGGGAACGTGCTATTGTAGAGGTCACTAACATCCAAAAATTTCAGAACGATCCGAGCATATCTACGAGAGTTAGAGTGTGGCCAGACGGCCAGACGGTCAGACGGACAGACAAACCGAAATCATAAACACTTTTCTACTTTGTTGGAAAGTGTTAAAAAGAAAAAAAAGAACCGTATACCCAGAAAAACAAGATAAAAATCACAGACCTCGAAGGGATATTGAAAAAAAGGAAACAATAAAAACGGATTACATTGCATGAAAGTAGTTTAATCACAGATTTTTATACTTGTCGATATTGTATGATTATATAATCAGCAATTAGTGTTTTAGTGTTAATGCCGCAAAGACTTTGTATATTAAGGGCTGTATTTCTAGATCTATAATTGGAATATTCGTCGAAACAACTGCATACAGTATTTTTTTTTATAACCTATTTTCATTATAATACAAAAGAGTAAGTGGTGCATGATATCTTTATTTTGTGATTATATGGTTAATAAATTATTGTAGTGCTGATAAAGAGCTACAATGTAGATGAAATATATAGTACCGGTAGTAAGATAATAATGTTTTATTATTTTTTATTAACGGGATACCTTAATATTTGTTTACATAAGAAACAGCGATCTGTACTATTTTTTCGAAGCTATTTTTTAAATATTCGTTAATTTAAATTGCAGGATTGTAATGACCAATTCCACTTATTCAGCCATAAATACATGATGTTCCACTCTAACCAAAGTTGAGTTTCCGTTAATAACTTTGAGGAAAGTAGAGAAATTTTAGTAAAAATTTGAAGAGACTTGCATGCCTTTGTGCAAAATGTGGTAACATGTGGTAAAAAAGTGCTGCAAAGGTGTATTCATTCAATCAGTAATAGACAATATTCTGACAACCGCATTCCAAAATCGGCAGCGTTAAAATTCATGCATTTTTATGTGCGGATAGTGGCACTTTCCAGCTCTTTTTTTGTGTTATCATGCACCACATAAAGAAAGGACAGTCTCTTCAAAATTCTATTACAATATCTATCCTTTTTCAAAGTTTTTCTTGTAAAACCGAAAACTGTCAGAATAGAATTCATCAATTTTTAACACTTTCCAACATAGTTGAAAAATGCTTATGAATTCTACTTGTCTGTCTGTCCGCCGTCTGCCGTCTACCCGTGCTCTAACTAGTATAAATATACTTAAAATTTCATTAAATTTATATATGCTATTGTAGTTTTTATAGCGTGTTCTGTAGCAAAAACAAAGACGTTTTCTTAACAGGGAAACTGAAAAGAATTCCATTATATTAAGAGGCATGGGGAAAAATCGTTTGCGTGTATTTTAATTTTTTAATGATGTTGCACTTTTTTAAACATATCAAAATTAATATATATCACTGAGTTGTAGTACAAAGCACTTACTGTAGAGTGTAGAGAAAATTACTGTAGAGAGAATTTATCGGTCACTTACAGGGTTACAAAAGACATTGGCTACAGAAGAAAATAAAAAAAGTAATTGAACTGTTGAAGCCAAGGAACAATAATTGCTGGAGGTGCGTTATCTGTTGTGGTACGTGTTTTTAAATGTAACTACTGTTTTAAACCATTTATGCATGGGACGTTTTGAATTTTAATAAATTTGTATAATTTTCTTCTTCTTTATAACATGAAAATTGTGTGAAATAGTTATCTATAAATGTCTATATCCATTACCGAGATATGACAGCATAAAAGGGATATTTATTTGCTTAAATGAACGCTTTTTTTTTTGGAGTTTATAGGTTTTTCATTTTTCAAGATGGCGAAAAAGTAAAAAGTAAGTTTACTTGTGTTTTTGTACCAAGGATCCAAATAAATAAGTCATAGCCTAAGCTTGTAGACTAATTTGAAATATGCATTTTTTAAATTGGGAAATTATATGTTAAAGTCTATTTTTTATGTATTTTTGTAACGTACAAAATGTAGGGCATTAGGTGCATATTTTTATTAACCATTTAGGGGACAGTTATTTATGTAAAGTTCTTTTCAATATGATTATTAAACAAATTGTTTTTAAGCCTGAAATTCGATTATTCTTAGTTTATTATTACTAACACTTATAATGTTACAGTCTCTGTAAAGAACTATAGTTTTTTAGTAGTTCATACAAATACTGATTACAGTATATAATATACAATTTAAAAGCTTATTTTATATAAATTTAGACAAAACTTATAATTATTCATATTGTACTATTACATATTATGCTTATTACCATATTTACTACGTTTACATTTTATCAAATAAATACAAAAAAAAAAAATATATATATATATTAGCGTAATTTTTTTTTCCAGTTCATTTTGCAACATTTGAAAGTAATTTTACCAACAAATTTGATAAAACAAAAATTCAGGCACAAATGGGTTAATAATACTCGGTGTCTATATATTCTGTAGCTCATGTGCAGGGTTGCATAAAATTTCTCAAGCACATTTCTGTTTATTCACGGAAATTGTTGAACGGAAAATTTTAACTGGGCTATGCGTTTATTTCAACTAACGTTTGGCATACTATGTGGTATGCATACAAATATATAGATCATTTACAAGGCTGCACAAAAAAATCAATTTTTTTTCCGATTATAGATAGTAAAGCTAAAATTGGATTTTGAAATTCCCTCTGTTTTTTCCAAATTGTCATCATGTTTCACCTTAATAAACTGTGAAGTTTTTGTACAGTATTATGAGTTTGTTGAAAGCGTTTAATAATCTGTGCTTTACGCATGAATTTTCGTTCTTTTTTCATTTTCTTTTTTGACCATGTAAGTGGATTGCGACTTCTTGATCATCTCTTATTACAGGTTTGTTTTGTGTTCAGGTGCTTTTTGAAAATTATTGAACAGTTTTCTTAATAACCCCGTGTATAAGTGAGTATTTTTTTAAAGGCAGTCAACATGTTTATATTGAATAATATTTTTATATGTTGAAACAGTTATAATGTACTAATAAAACAGAAACTCCTTATGTGACTGCAAATCAAATAAATCTTTTATTCAATTTCGTTTACTCAGAAAATAAACATTTTTGTTGTTATCGAATGCAATTATTTCTAATGGGCATCAAAAAGGAAATCAGAATCTAAGCAACAAATGCAGTTAAATTATTTCTGGTCTTAAGCTATGCTGAACAAGTCGTAATTGTGTTAATGCCCTATTGACTGTGCTGACCAATAATAAATTAATCCAAGGCATTTTCAATGAGGAAGGAAAATAGGAATTCCCAAATGCAGGAAATAACCATTTATTGGATAACAAACTTCAGCATGTTCTATTTCATTTTATTACATATAGTTGTAAGAAAAGTGGAAAGGTTTATGTCTTCAACTATTAATTCTAATCAAAATGTTTGTGTTTAGTGTTTAGTCACGCAAAATCGAATGCAAATATTAGAATTATTTCGATAGTGTGATAAAAAATGTCTTTTTCCAGAAAATTATTAAAGAGTAGTAATATGTATATATGTCATATCCTAATTGCGAAATCTGGCTCTTTGGAAAGAGCCAGATTAATTGGAGAAACAAACACCTTTTTCAAATCACCCTGATATTTTATAGACTTATTGCAAACAGCATGTGCAGTGTTAGGATAATTGGAAAGAAATATTTGCTTCTCAATCTGCCAGATTTTTTTTCAGACTCATTGTAATGGGCGTATAAATTTTTGGGCTAATTAGGTAAAAACCACCTGTTTATCCAAACAGGTGGTAATTAGGCTTCTTGCAATATATCCAGTATAGTGAATGTTTATGCATGATTTCGGCATAAAAATAGACGCTGGAGCTTTAAATACTTAACAAAAATGTATGCGAAAATTGTCTTATTAACAGATTAAAATAACGAGACTAAATGTCGAAGGTTAGTGAATAATTTGCTTTTATTTTAAGGGTACAACTTCGCAAACACCTCGTTCAGAAGTATCAGCAAAATCTGTAGATGAGGGATATTTTTAACATTTTCCCAGCATTACGTAGCTAAGACGAAATACTGAAGGAAAATAATAATAAAAGTATACAAGAAAAGTGCCGCATCAAAGAAATTGGCGGATGAGGCAGTTTTGTACATTTTCGCCATAGCATTAAGTAGAGAAGATGGGTTGCCGAATGAAAATTATGAGATAAAAAAAGATGTAAATTTATGTATTATTGAAATCTGGAGATGAGAAAGATTCTTTTTATTCTTTTCACAGCTTTATGCAGAGAATATGATTTGCTGAGCAAAAATAATTATAAAATATATATAAACAAATTGTTGTATTAATAAGATGTGCTGGTAAGGGATATTTTTGGTGTTTTTCCCAGCATTACGTAAGATAAGATGGGTTACGGAAGGAAAGAAGATATAACAAATATATAAGAAAAATGCCTTATTGGCAAAAATGATTTATTTTTCTGAGTACCTGCTGTCCCACCAATAGCCGGGAGATTCTGCTCTCAAAGCTGGTAAACAGAAGGGGCTGGGTTTGAACGCAATCGCGCCCGTCGACCCAATTTTTCGGGGTTTTCTACGAATCTTTGATTTCCTTGTGTAAATACGGGTTAGGTTCCCTTGGAAAGACCCCCACGCAGTGCTGTGCCCCTCGGGACTATATCCCTCGTGCAAATAATTGGCAGTCATAAATAACGCCAACACCTGAGTACCTGCTAGTAATTATTACTTTAATTTTATTCTAAATCTTCCACGTAGTTAAAAAAAGCTCGAGGTGAGCTTGAATATCTCAGACTAGAGTATTGTATCAGACCTGTATATTACAAAAAAGTGTGTTTTTCGGTTATCTCCCGTGAGCTTTCTACCTATTTTTTTTTTAATAAAAGCTGTTCATCTGAAGATGTGCCTGGACTAGCTACTTCTTTAAAAATTCCTATTTTTATATTTTTTATTTAATTTTAAAGTATTTTTATGAATTTTTTTTTTTAAATGGTGCAATCGGATTACTTCTATTGTTGCAGAGAAATAATCGGTTTTACTTATTTATTTATATCTTTAATGATGCCATTTTCCCATTACAATTTTAAAAAACTTTAAAAAAATATGTGAACATAAAATGATGTCACGCTTTAATAAACACACACTTTCATTTATAAAGTTGTTACATTTCTATACTTTTTCATTCCGCCGATACTGAGTTTGAGACACTAGGCGAAATGCTTCAGTAATATGAAAATGTCGTCATATTAAGAAAACGATCATTTTTTTTTATAGAACTATTATTTTACCACAAATGTGTCTAAAATACTTAAATTTCTGGAACTTTTACTGCCCGGTATTTTTTCAATAGTTTGAACAGTTGAATCTTTTGAAAATAGTATTTTGTAACTTTAAGTCAAAAATATATTTGTTTTAAGACTTATATTAATCAACGTAAGATGGGTTTTTCATTGCAAATAATCCTGTATGTTTATTATAAATCAGTGCAACAGTTCCTTTAAAACATTTTCTTACATCGAAATTCGACGGGTTTCAGCTAATTTATATTTATTTTAAGTGTACATGTTACCTCTCACCACGACCAGATGTATTAACGAATCCTCTTATATTTACGTGGATACAATCTACGGTTCCATGAATTAAAGTGAAACGTTTTATTTACTAAGTTCTATCGAGTTCATAATTAATGCAAGAAAAAACGAACGTTATTGTAGATTTCAAACAAAACAGCCGTCTTATAAGGTTTTCTTAAAAAAAAAAAAAAAAAAAAAAAAAAAAAAAAACTTCTACCAAATGCGTTCTGGTTCATTTTTAAGCGTCAAAGTATAACATTTGCAGACACGACTTTTGATATGATTTGAAATCAAATGAGTTTTCATTTTTCTATAAATGAATTCCATCTCAAGTTGAAGTTGTAAGGATACCCCATTCCATTTTCCTGCTATTCTGCAAAATATTTTTGTTAACTTTCAATTTCATACAACAAATATAACACAAGATGATTGGTAAATTCAAAACTGCACATCAAATTCGTCGCAAATTATGAATTTTTGCAATTTGTTTAATTACTCTCATTTTTGCTCCGCGTTACAATTTTTTTTTTTAATTTATTATAAAATAATGGCATATGCATATATATATATATATATATGCGTGTGTGGAATGCACATTCCACAAACTTACACAATCTCATTTATGTGTATGTTGGATGGATATATGTTTATTTAAAATCGAAGTCTCTGTGTGTCCCTCACAATTTCGGATGGACCGCCTCATTATTTTCGGTCATGTTAGACTTCCTATAGAGAAATTTGTATCAGCTTCAACAATGAGTAACTGTTGAAAAATACTAATGGAAGGGTTGCCACAATAGCCCCAAATCCTGACCAACTTGGCAAATAGAGCTAAATTTGGCGACAAAAATAAGTTGCCGTGTATAAAACCAACTTCGCGAAATTCCCTTTGAAACCTATTAACCGTTCAAAATCAAGCTCACCGCAATTTAATTTAAACTCCGTGCATTTAAGGTTTTTTTTCAAAATCTATGTATCAGAATTTAAAATGTAAACCGAAAATGTACGTCTTTACAGCTTCATCCCGATGCTACTAATAAAATAACCGCCACTAGACGGCACTGTACAACCTGAGATTCTAACTGCCTTATTTTAATGTGCTTTACAAAGCCGGATACAGAAATTAAATTCTCGGTACTATTCCAGTATAGTTGCATTGGCGATATATAGAAAACTGCCTTGGCGAAATAGAGAAAACTCCCTTGGCGAAGAAGAAAATTTGGAAATACAACTTGTGGCCAGAAAGTTCGTTGAATGAATTTTTATTTTAAATACAGTATTGTACATCATCAAATACAATTTACTGTCCTTCAAAATAATCTCCATAGCTGGTAATGCACTATTGGGAACGAGTATATAAGTCCTGGAAACTTCTGTAAAACAGTTCTTTCGGAATGGCTTTCAGCTCGGCCGTCACAGCGGAGTCCGCACACCGCCTTGGTTGTACGGGTCTATGTCATTTAGCAGACAACCAAATAGCCGACAAGACATTTAGCAGACAGCAATTAGACGACAGGACATTTAGCCGACAAGTACATTTAGTCGACATGTACATTTAGTCGACAGGACAATTAGCCGACAGCGACAGTTAGCCGACAAGACAGATAGCCGACAGAGACAATTAGCCGACAGGACAATTAGCCGATAGGACAGTTAGTCGACATGGACAATTAGCCGACAGGACGTTTAGCAGACAGGATGATTAGCCGACAAGACAATTATGCGACAGGACAATTAGCCGACAAGACAATTAGCCGACAAGACATTTAGCCGACAAGACATTTAGCGTGACATGACATTTAGCCGACAAGGCAATTAGCCGACAGGACATTTAGCCGACAAGGCAATTAGCCGACAGGACATTTAGCCGACAAGACAATTAGCCGACAGGTCAATTAGCCGACAGGACATTTAGCCGATAGGACAATTAGACGACAGGATATTTAGCCGAGAGGACGATTAACACAGTTACGTTTTGGTTTGGATACTGTTAGGTTTCGGATAGGTTACAGTCAGAATACAGTTAGGTTATAATTAGTTTACGGTTACGTTAAACTTGGGTTACAGTTAGGTTACGGTTAGGTTACAGTTAGATTACGGTTACGTCACAATTAGATTAAATTTAGGTAACAATTAGGTTACGTTTAAGTTACAAATAGGTTAAGGTTAGATTACGGATAGGTTACAGTTAGATTAGGGTTAAGTTACGGATAGGTTACAATTAGGTTACGGATAGATTACAGTTAGATTACGTTTATGCTACGATTAGGTTACAGATAGGATACAGTTACGTTATAGTTTGGTTACAATTAAGATTATGAATAGGTTACAGTTAGATTACGGTTAGGTTACGGATAGGTTACCGCCATGCTACAGTTAGGTTACGGTTAGGTTACAGTTAGATTACGGTTACGTCACAGTTTGATTAAATTTAGGTCGCAATTAGGTTACGTTTAAGTTACAAATAGGTTAAGGTTAGGTTACGGATAGGTTACAGTTAGATTAGGGTTAAGTTACGGATAGGTTACAGTTAGATTACGTTTATGCCACGATTAGGTTACAGATAGGATACAGTTACGTTACAGTTTGGTTACAATTAAGATTACGGATAGGTTACAGTTAGATTACGGTTAGGTTACGGATAGGTTACAGTACGTTACTTATAGGTTACAATTAGGTTACGGTTAGGTTACCGCCAGGCTACAGTTAGGTTACATTTAAGTTACAGTTAGGTTATAGTTACATCACAGTTAGAATACGGTTAGGTTATAATTAGTTTACGGTTAGCGTACCGTCATGATGCGTTTATTTTACAGATAGATTACGGTTAGGTTACAGTTATGTTACAGTTAGGTTAGGGTTAGGTTATAAGTAGGTTACGGTTATGTTACGGTTAGGTTATAATTAGGTTACGATTAGGTTACAGTTATGTTCCATTTCCGTTACAGATAGATTACGGTTAGGTTACGGTTATATTCCATTTCCGTTAAAAATAGGTTACGGCTAGGTTACGGTTATGTTCCATTTCCGTTACAGATAGTTTACGGTTGGGTTATGGATAGGTTACAGGTAGGTTACAGTCACGTTACATTTAGCTTATAATTAGTTTACGTTACGGTTAAGTTACCGATAGTTTATAGTTACGTTACAGTTAGGTTACGGTTATGTTATAATTAGATTAAGGTTAGGTTGCAATTAGGTTACAGTTAGGTTACGGTTATGTGATAATTTGTTTATAGTTAGGTTGAAGGTATGTTACCGTCAGGTTACGGTTAAGTAACACGTTACAGCTAGGGTACAGTTAGGTAATGTTTATGGTACAGTTAGATTAAGGTTACGTTACAATTAGATTACTGCGTCCAGGGCTTAAATTCTAACAAAAAAAGTTCCGGAGCCCTAATCAGCGCTACCGGTACAACAACTGTACCGTTTCCCCCTCCCCCCCTGCCCCTGTAATCTGCATATTTATATTTGGTACATTAAGTGCAAAATTTAAAGCATTTTTTTTTCTTTAGCAAAATAAAAATTTTAAATATATCTATCAGCATGTACTTAACTGTCAACTATTCCACTTTTTAGTTATCACTTCTTCTGAATAGTAAAAATCCGTGACTATTTTTTATGTTAATTAATTGCAGAATTCTGCGATTAAATAGGGTAACGATTATGATTAGGAAATGGTGTTAACACAGAAAAGGGATAGTTCGCAGCTATGCATTTTTAAGAAAAAATGAATGAAATTTACAGAAATGAATATTTATATGCTGAAGAATGGAACAATGTTTTACAATTTCCTGAAAAATGTGCATATCTTAAACTATAATCATTTCCTTCCGCATAACAATCTTTTGCGGTGAGTCCCTGAAAATCATATAAAATTAAAAATTTGACAAAGTTATCGGAAAGAATCTATGCTTTTATAGAAAAAGGGGAAACACTGCTCGATTGCTTTCTATCAGAATAACAATACATGGTAATTATATCTATTTACAAAGGAAAGTGACTTCGTATAGGTGCAGAGAGCCTTAGCGTGGGTACCGTTCATGATACAAAATAAATAGAAAAATCACTAACGTGATTTTTATACTCGTACGCAATAGAAGACAAAAAACCTCGAACAAACAAACATCAAGCTGATGCTTGTTGGATAAAACAGAAAATATTCTTTTCAGGTTAGATATCGAAATAATAAAAAGAAAACCCAGCCAATAAAAAATTATCCTACTGTCACAAAAGAAAATCGAACTGAAAGCAAATTTATTGTTCAGTCTCTTGAGTGGTGCCGTATTCATACGTCGCCGATATAAATTTCAAATAGTAAAACGCGATTTCTGTTTCCCCTTCATTTTGATCATAGTAGCATTAAAATGATTTGAAGTGGAATATAATACGTAATTTTAAAAGAGGATTTTTTTTTTTCAATACATGAATAAATAAAATTTTAAATGTAATACAGATTGAGCTCGAGTCAGTCTAAGCCTAAAAACTGATATAAAAATTGAGACTGTTTTATTTCCATCTCCTACGTGTGTGACACATTACGTCACATATAAGTGTTTTGTTAAAAAGAATGCAAAAGCTTGGAGATGGGAAGGAAAGGAAAAGGTAATTTAAGCTTCGGTTTTTCGGAAGCGCTATTGCACTGGGCTCCGGAACCCTGTATTTATACAGTGTAATTTTATATCACACTAGCTGACCCACCCGGCGTTGTCCAGGCCCATCATAATAACCTTAAATAAAACTCAAGTTTGTATGATTTTATATCCTTTGAAAATCTTTTAAATTAACCTAGTTTCGGAAGTCCCATTACCTTCCACAGCCTCTCGTGTGTTCCCAACAAATCTCTTTCCGAACGAACCTGTGAAATGGGTCCCCGCTACCTAAAGCAGTGTGTACTGGAAGTGCTCCGCACGTGCCGCAGATAATCGAAAAACAAGTCGAGTGAGCCAAACTTCGTTGTAATCAAGACCATAGAACCCGAAAAACGAATGCATCATTAATGTTCGAAAATGTTGGTAACTGAAGTCTAAGATAAACTTTCATAATACAGAAAGTAGCTGAATTGTAATCTAACTTAAATGAACCAATTACCGTTGAAATCGGTCCCCTAGAACCCGGGGAAAGAATACACCCCTAAGCGGTGGAAGGTTGCCCCCCCCCGCCCCTCTGTAAATTTCACGGACTACTTTTAAAATTAACGCAATATTATTTAATAAACGGATGAAATCCCGGGCGGCAAACAACGTAGCTACGCTACTGCACCTAACGAAAATTTTCATACGGATTCGACATTCGTTTTATTCGATGTTAGCATAAATTAGAGGCCCGATGTAATTATGAGCGCGCTAGAGTGCGAAGCCAGCTAGTTTAATAAAATGTTATTATTATTACGCTTATATGTTAAAGCCTCGAAAACTCGACATCCTCATAAATAAGTGTATTTAGTTAATATTATTATTTATACCTTTGCTCTAAAAACTGGATAACTTGAAGATTCATTAAACCGTTTTATATCGAATACAAGTTATACGGTTAAACCTTGATGAATCCTCAAGCTTATAAATCTATGTTTTTATTTAAACAATTATCATTGGTCATTGTGGTTAAAACCTTGATAACTCTGTATCCTCATAAAGCAGTGCTTCTATGCAATAGAATATAATTAATTTTCTTTACATCCGCAATAAAATTAAAATAACAAGTTATCCCCAAACGATCTCTCTAAACGCAAAAACCTAGTTACTTCGCCATCTCTTTAAATTTATATTTTGATCAGTTTGATATAAATTTTGTATGATTTCCAAAAAACCTCGAAAAGTCGTCATCCTTAATCATCTGTGATTTTATTAAGTCGAATGTCATTAATGAATTATATATATCCAATCTTTATAACTTGACATTCTCACAAATTCGTCTTTTTGCGCATCGAATTTATTTAATTTATATATTAAAAGATCAGAGATTCGCCAGCGTTAATAAACCTTTGTTTTTGCTGAAAGAAGTAGTATTTATTTGTTACTGATATGGGGCACTATAATATCGATAGCTCATCAATTTCATAAATCAGTGCTTTCACTCAATCATCATTAATATTTTATACATAAGCATTAATACCTCAATAACTCAACTCGTCAGCTACTAAAAGTGTGTTTGTATTTAACTGTAGAATAAGTTTTCAGCGAGATCGCATTTAACGACAACCCAGTTTTTAGCGAGGAAAATTGAATAAAACGTATACCAATAAAAGAAAGTTTCGCTCTGTCTGTGTGTATGTGAGTGTTTGAGTGTATGTGTGTCTGCGTTTGATGACTAGCAAAATCTACCGCACGTAGAAGTCTGAACATTTAGGTGAGAACAGTCCAAGACATGTCCTGATGCACCTGACAATCAGATTTTTCTTTTTTAGGGTTCCGTACTTAAAAAGTAAAAACGGAAACCATTATAAGATCACTCTTGTGTCTGTCTGTCTGTCACAGCCATTTTACTCGTAAACTATGGAACGTGGAAAGTTCAAATTCGGGGAAATAATAAAGACAATTGACCCACATATTTTCATATTAATAAACATTCATAAATATATTTAGTAAAAAAGTAGAGGGGCTAATTATGCTACTTGAAAAAAAAAATCTTTTCATTGTATATCATGTGGGGTATCCTGTGAAAGCTTTTGTAACGCTGAACTCAAAAATACATTCCTTTTAATTTTAGGTATTATATTTTCAAAGATATTGTTGAAAATGTAGCGCAAAAATATGTCCCCCGCCCCCATCTAATTCCGAATCTACTGAAACTAAAATTATGAAAAAATTAGAGGTAGTAGACATTAATATAAACCTTGCCGAAAAATTATAGCGATTACCCTAGGTCACATAGTTTTTGAGTAATTAGCGTTTTTCTGTTATACACAAATTTCGATTTACGGGCATTCAGAAAAATTGTTGAGCATCGCTGAATATACCTATCGTTGCAGAAGAATAAAAGCATTGTTTATAATGATTTTCGAAAAAAATCATCAGTAATTAGCCGAGATATTAACCCTTAAAGGTACGGTCAGTTTAGACATACACAAGGACAGGGGCGGCGTACTCTATGCCTAGTTAACAACTTTTAATGATATATATGTGTAATGTAATGTCCAGTAACAGTATAAAAGCAATAAACGTCAAATTGTTAAAAACATACTAATTTAAGGGGTCTCGGGACTCTAAAAAGTGGGAAAAAAAGACCATTTTCAACATTTAATGTCGTAAAATGTATATGATTTTAAAACACAATTTTAATTGGAATGAAAGATATAAGTATGTTCTTTCGTTTCATGTATTTAAAAAATTGCAAGATACAGAATTAGTATTTATAGGGGGCTGGAAACTGTTAGACATTTGCCGAACAAAAAATTGGCATAACAGTTTACGCGCAGGATTACAAAATAAATATTGCAACTAGAATGAAAATTTTGGTGCTTACTTATACTTCAGATTGTAATAATTTCCCTGAACTTAAATAAATTTATATTTAAAGCCTTTTTATATTTTTAATGCAATGATGTATTTAGCTAATACAAAATTTTGAAAATTTCAACAGTAAAATCACCTAAAAAATATTTTTTTGAACAATAAAAAGGAAATTTTAGGTTCAGTTTATACAGACTAACATGAATTATATGTTTTGAAAATTTCATGAAAAAATATTTAGAAGTTTTTGAGGTATCCTGAGCGTTATGCCCAAAAAACGCCATTTGGAAAATAATGACTTTAAAGTTTCGGAAACGCCGCTTCAGCTATTGAGCGGGTATAATTCTAAAAGCCAAAACTTTTGTTCTAATGGGAATTTCAAGGAAACAATTATATCAAAATATTCAGAAAAGATAGGAGTTTAACATCTAAAAAAATTAAAATTTCTTAAATTTTGAAGCTTTAAGAGTCCTGCGACCACTTAATCCTTTCCGGCACGGAGTAATTCTATTTATAAACGTATGAAATAATGAACTGACACCAGAATTTATAAATGAATTTATTAGAAAATGCGAACTTGCTTATTTTCACGACCATGATAAAAGGGAAATTTTAATTAAATATTCTTGGTGTCGTTTGTCTGTTTTGAAATAAAAATTAGGTGTCCGTTTTTTAAGGGCATCGCCCTCGAAAGATTTAATTAGAATGAATCGCATAAATACTGTGGGATTCACGATAGTTTGCATTGATTGTATCTCTCAATGCGCCTCGAGTGACTTTAAAAGTTAATTAAACACCTATCTGGAAAAACGCGGCACTGACCAAGGCGGCGTTGCAACTTTGAGACCTCAATTCGAAGCGCGATTAGCACAATGCCAAATTTAAACTTTGAACAAAGGTTTTGTTTTAGCTACACTGTAGAAATAAAGGTTATTACTACGCTGAATTTAGTTTCATGAAATGCCAAATGAAGTTTAACTATGCACTGTTTTTATTGTCAGTACCGAATTAAGTTCATCATAAACAGATTAAAATAATATTAAAGAAAGAGTTATACGAACAGCTATGTTTGATATTATTTAGGTTCCATATCTCTTTGAACTTTCATGGTATACCCATTTACACTTTTCTAATATATACAGTTATACTCAACCCTACGTTGTATAGTTTTTTACAAAGTCTTAGTACTCTTTTAGCAACGATTTTTTTTTTTTATAATACAATTACAAATTCATATATTTATTCTATGGTACCCTCTGTGCGCGAGTAATGCTCGCACTTGACAGTTTATTTAAGGGTCGGGGCCCCTGTGCCTCTTTCAGTTTTTATGCTCTAAATTGTTAATAACTTACCCCCTTTATATCCGATCTTCTTCGTTCTTGGGGCCAATTCTCCATTTAGTTATTCCCTCATTTCTACATTCCAGTTAAGACCCTGGCAGCCTGGGACCCGGTACAGCACCCCTTGAAGTTTTGCGCCCTAAATTGTTAATAAATTGCTTCCTTTTAATCCGATCTTCATTTAGGTATCCTTTTTTCATTTAGTTATTCTCCCATTTCTACATCCCACAGTTAAGACCCTTGCTCCATTCTCCCCCCTAGGGTTCCGTAGTTCCCTTGAATTTTTTGTGCGCCATGCATTTTTCACCCTCTAATTTTCTCACCTTCTCAGTGCATAATTTTAAAACTGAGTATTGTACTCTTTTCCCAGGACCAACACCCTCATATTTTATTTGGGCCCTAGGACAATCAGCTATCCAGTCCTAGGACAGCATTTGCCCAATTTTTGGCGCATTTCTTTAAATTATTATTCTAAGAAATACTAATTCACAACTCTATGGTTAATTTTGAATAATTGAAGATCTAAGACCTTTTAACATATTTTCATGTTAGGGCCCTGCTCTTAACTATCAGTTGGCCTTTTTTGGGCCCTTTATTGTAGCTCCCTTAAAAATGACCCGATTCATTAGCTTTTTTTCTAACAACTTCTTAAGTCTTCTACCAACTCCATGAACGACAAAAAAATTTCTCACTTCAGCTACCACCAATTTTGAATATTAATCTCCTTCTTGGGGCCTTTGTTGCAGCTTCTTTCAAAACGATCTTACTCTATTACAATTTTCTACTTCATAGTTCTTGCGTCCTACGGCTACTTTAAAGCTATTAAAATTTTTTCCTTTGCCCAACTACATTCCAGTTAATATCCTGCCCCCTGGGCCCGGTCCTTCTTTATACCCAAGCTACCACCTTTTTTGAATATTAATCTCCTTTTTCGGCAACAATTTACGTTTACTCACTACATCCGTAAATTAAAAATAAAAATCGCGTTACGTTAACCCTTAAATGCGCGATTTTTTATTTTGCTTCGAAAAAATTATATATGATTCTCTGAAAAGTTTATTACAATAATGAAAAAAAAATCAGAGATACATTTTTCATATAACATAGCAATCTTTTCTTCTGTTGCGCATCTGCAATACAAATAATAACTACTGTTGTGTGGCTGTTTTACGCTAAAATTTTGCAAATCAGTAAATATCCGTTTATTAAATAATATTGTGTTAATTTTAAAAGTAGACCGTGAAATTTATAGAGGAGGAGGGAGGCAACTTCCACCGCGTAATGATAAATTGTTTCGTCGGGTTATAAGGGCCCAATTTCAACGGGAATTGGTTTATTTAACTTAGATTACAATTCAGTTACTTTCTGTGAAAATACTACTTTCTGTGATTATGAAAGTTTATCTTAGACTTCAGTTAACGACATTTTCGAACATTAATGATGCATTCGTTTTTCCGGTTCTATGGGCTTGATTACTACGAAGTTTGGCTCACTAGACTTGGTTTTCGATTGTCTACGATACGTGCAGAGCACTTCCGGCACATGCTGCGTTAGGTAGCGGGGACCCAGATTACAGATTCGTTCGGAAAGTCGTTTGTTGGAAACACACGAGACGCTGTGGAATGCAATGGAACAACCGAAACTAGGTTCATTTAAAAGATTTTCAAAGAATATAAAATCATACAAACTTGAGTTTTATTTAAGGTTATTATGATGGGCCAGGGCAACGCCGGGTGGGTCAGCTAGTGTGATATAAAATTGCATTGTGTAAAATTTGGTTGTATCGTAGGGAACTAGAAAAAGCAAGCAAAAAATTCATACCGCACAGTTTGTTTTTTATTTTTAATTCGATATAGATTTCGTTATTCATATGTCTAACTGTTTTATACGTTTAATATAATATGTTGAAACATCACAAAGAGATTATTATTTGTTAAAAAACCTTGTTTATGTGACTTACATTTTTCTACACAAACAAATTGCAGTAGTAATCCTTATCTCAGTTCATATAATATATATTTTTTTTAATGGCAATTTCCCATATCCGTTTATTTTTCAAAAAAATCATGAAAATTCAACAAACTGTCGTATCGGAACATTATTTGTACTATAAAATTTATCAAATAATGATAGTTTTGTGCAAAATGAAAAAAAAAATAGTTAAAATTCTCACCGATAAGCGAAGTTTTAGGAGCTTCATTATAAAACTGTATGACAAACAGGCAGATTATGGATTCTTAAAATAGTCTGACACTAAAAAATTGAATTTGATTGTTTAGTATCTGAATGAAAATAGCTGTACATTTTATGCTTGTAAGAAATAAAAATGGTTCTATATGAATGCGTTAGAAAATAGCCAATTTGGATTTGAGAAAATCATTTCAAAAAAAAAAAAAAAGAAAAGAAAGAGAAAAAAATCACTCCCGGCTCGGCCTGCAGGCACAGGTAGATTTCGAAGTTAAGTACTAATTTCACCAAAAAGGCTAAATCAAGATTAGAGATAAACACAGTTTGACAATTTTTTCTGGTCGCTTTTGACGAGTTTTTAATTTTATTTTTCTGAACTGGTTTTATCAGAATCATGTTAAGGCTGTGTTCTCAACTACACTATTCAACAAGGTTGATATTTTCTGACACAATGACGTACAGATTTTTTAACGTAATTGTATAAAATTGGCAGACCTACTACAAGGGATTTTTCTCCCTTCGTTCAGTGTTTTTTCCCTTTTGTTGGGAAATTTGGTTCAAACTGTGACAATATTTTCTGAAACATCTATTGTGTTTACAAAAAAAAAAAAACGGAAACGTCTTTCAATTACATAGTTTCCGTATAACAACACCTTCCAATTTCATGCGTTTCCGAACAAAAAGGAATTCAAACTTATGTCATAAAGTTGCCCCTATGGATTTGAGAACAGCCTTAATACGATATTTTTTTCTTGAACCCCTTTTTTGTGTAAGCGTTGGTTTTATCAAAATCTTGCCAATATAAAAGTTGTAGATAATATCAAGAAGATTTATAATAAATGTAAACGGATTTGATATCTTGTGAATTGACGAAGTTATGATTCTTTTTTCTTTTTAACCCTCTCCATTTTTTCTGTAAGAGTTGGTACTATCAAAAACTTGTCAATATAAAAGTTGTAGGTAAGATTAAGAAGATTTATAATAAATTTAAGTGGATTTTATATCTTGTGAATTGACGAAGTTATGAATTGTTTTCTTCTTAAAACTCTATTTTTATTGTCCCTTGAGCCCATTTTTAATGATATCAAAAACCTGTTATACATATTTTTTTTTACCTTTTCCTAGAAGTAATAATAATTTTAAACTGATTTGATATGCATTATAATTAAGTTTTTTTTTTCTGTTTTCACAAAATCCTTCCCTATTTCCATCCCCTTGGGTCGATTTTGCCCATTAACGAACTTTACCGAGATTTTCTGCCCCTTGATTGTATGGTATGGCCTTGATCAGTTTGGAAGAGGTTTGTGCAGAATTATGGAAGTTATCGTGTCCATAAAAAAGTGATATATATGGATAGATAGTTAGATAAAGTTTTGAACTGGGGTGGTTTGGTGTTCTATGGTTTCATGATCGGCGTAGATCTGCAAAAATGTTGGAAAAATGTAATATGTAGTATTTCTTATTACGAAATCTACCTAAAATGTATTACCCTGATTTTATTCCTCTAAATATCTACAATATTCTGCTTAATACTGAAAATCGTCCGAAATTCGTTAGATCCCTAGCTGAGGCTGGATACATTCTACGACTACAAAGGCAAACTTTATTAACAAGAATGAAAAAAAATAATATTAAATAAGAACCAATTTTATTAATATAAAGGAGGACCTAGCTTCAAATTTAAAGAAAAATTCTATATGCTTACCATATATATCTAATTCGATAAATGCTTTTCTTAAATTTTGAATATCAAATTAAATTAGAATTATTTGAAAAAAATATTTTTAATTTTCTCAACATATATTTTTTAACTTTAGAGTATTATTGATTACAAAGAAACCGTTATTGAAAAATTAAGTTAATACAAACAGAGGAATGAGAATGAAACGTAAAAAGTTCTCAATAAACTTGAAAATTGGTGAAACAATTAAAATTATATATCACGTTTAAAACAAAATGTTATTAGCCTCCGGTACGGTATGCTATTTCTTTCTCCCAGCTTATTTTGTGTCCAAAAAATAACGTTACCTTACAGAGGCTAGCCGTAAAACAAAGCATTACGATTAAATACTGTTTAGAAATTTTTTAAACTTCTAAGCATCGCACATTTTCAATTTTTATACCGTCGTATTGGAGAAAAAAAGTTCTTTTAAATGCATTTTGTTTGAAAGCTGTATCGCCATTTATTTTTGGAATATTAATTTTTTTGTAGTTTTTAGAGCCATTTGCTTAATATTGGCAACGGAAGAACTCGATTTCTGTAGAAAGTAAAGGAAGAATAGTTTTAAAATTGCAATTATATATTTTTGTTGCCATTTTCTCGCAACAACCGAAAGAAAATGTAATTAAAATACGTGCTATTTTGAAAAAAAATATATAAGCGAATGATTTCTGTTAAAACAATGGAGCTATTATATACTATATTTAATTGTAAGTATCTATGAATCATTAGATCGCCTTTTTTTTTTCTTGAAAGACGGAATATTTTTTTGCATTTGTGCATTATTTCGCGATAGTGATGTGCTATGCATGCTTTACTGCAGATGTTTAAGAATAGATCGTAAATGTGGAATTCTTAAGCGGATGCGAATGACGTCATTTTACATAAAATAAAACGTGTGCTTTAAGTCTTAAAATTGAAATATGTTTTGTACTGCAGTAGAGTCCCGCTTAACCGAGTTATTTTCTTCTGATGGACTGGTGGCTTCTATTATTATGAAACAGCCATTATAAATGAAGTGTTAGGGGAAGATAAAAAATCAGTCGTAAAAAAAAAGAAAAAAAAATTATATATATATATATATATATATATATATATATATATATATAGCCATTTCCCCCCCCCCATTCCGACCAGAAAATCAGAGTTCAAACTTTTACGGCTGCTCTTTCATCTTCACCTAACACTTCATTTATAATGGCTGTTTCATAATAATAGAAGACATCAGTCCATCAGAAGAAAATGAAGTAATGGAAATGCCGGGGGCGACACTAAATTCTGAAAAAACAGAATTCCTGTTCTCTAGTTTAATATTATTGTATTAAATTTTCAGTTCATTTGTAAACGTAGGTGTATATGATCCAACAATGGCATTCATTATACAAATAATAGTTTCTCCAAAATAATTTTTTACATTCCGTGTTTAAATGTTTAAATTTCTTAATTAAATCAGAAAGAGAAACAGTCCTAATATATTTTTTTTAATCCTTAACAGTGTTGAATTCATGGGGTGACCCGGGGGAGACATTCTCCCCAGAGAATAAATGTTCCCATGGAAGATTTGAGATTTTGTGTTTTCAATGGTCAAAAAGTGCAAATTGCAACCCCACCCCCATCCCGGAGATCACAGAAATCCCTCACGAAAAAAATGTGTCTAAATTCAACTTGATCAATAAGAGAAAATTAGGAATAATCCAGTTTAATGCCATAATATGCTTTATTTGTATAA
Source organism: Maratus speciosus (assembly GCA_963932465.1). Taxonomy (NCBI): domain Eukaryota; kingdom Metazoa; phylum Arthropoda; class Arachnida; order Araneae; family Salticidae; genus Maratus; species Maratus speciosus. Next base: position 328,621,924 of record OZ010795.1, read on the forward strand.
AATAGATTTATTAGCACGGCTAAATTGGTATCAAATAATAGCTCTTTTTCGTTAATAACTGAAGAAAATGAAATGAATAAAGAAATGTCCAAACATGATGATTGATTTCTCCTTTCAACTGTTGCATCATGCTTCCGCCATATACGCATATGTTGGCGCAACACTGTCTGGAATAAATAATGTTAGGGTGGAATAAAAATAAACAGCTCTTAAATTTACCATTATCTAGTCAAAAATAAATAAAAAAATAAATAAATTACTGATAAAAAGAAGTTAGATATAAAGGATTTTATTTTAATCTTTTTATGCATAAAAATGTCTCCATGAATATTTTAGAAAGTTTTGGAAACAGGGCCGCCATTTGAGGGGGGCAGAGGGGGGCAATACCCCCCCCCCAAGGAATTTGATTTTTCGGAAAATTTTCATCAATTGTCAGACTCAAACAAAAATTTAAAAAATGCTCAAACGCTATGATAATTTATCAGATTTGATTACAATAAAAACAAATGCATTAAATAAATGATTTATGCATAGAAATTAATAATTATCCAAAACATTTCCTATTCGAACTTTCTTAAGGGGAGATATATATCGTACTTTGCCTAATTTTAAAAATACATGAGAGAAATTTTCTTTTATTAATTGCTTCTCAGCTGTGTACAACTTGCCCCTGATGGCTAGAAATTCAGGTGTATAGAGTTTTTTAAGATAGTTTTTTTTAGGGGTGGAGGAGGGGCGAGTATAATTCAAGTTCTTAATTATCCGACTTTTTTGCTTTTTTGGATTATTAGTGTCACATTATATTTACTGCAATCATTGCAATGTTATCAAATTATTTAATTATTTGCTTTATTAAACTATATTATATATGGTACACTCTAAATAAATTTCAACGCCTAGGAATGGAGTCTGCGAGCACCCAACAAAACAATTTCTTCAACACAAAACCGACAGACTTCCACCAAACCCCAAAGTAAAAGAAATTGCTCCATATTTTAACACGTTTATAATAAAGTGTTGTATAATTTTATCCCTTAAGTACAGAAATGAACACATGGGTATTACTATGAGCCACCATTAATAGTCAAATCTATAGTTTTTCATTTAAAAATATTCAGGACTTCCTTGTTAAAAACCAGATCACACCGACTCCGACCGAAAGATATAAAGCACAATCCGAAAAACCTAAAGTGTACAGTCGTGGGAAAAAAAAAATTAAACGCCCCTACTAACTCTGAAAAAATTATCGTAGAAGAAAGTTACTGGTACCAAAACGATTGGTAATAAAGTCTACTTTTAAATGATGTATATAAAATTTGCTTAGGGGGCCATCTAAATCTTAAAACGAACCATAACTTTGTTTTTTTCAATAGCAGTACACAATTCTGACAGCATAAATGAACTCTACACCCTTCAATTAGCCTAAAAACAAACTTCTATGATATTCGTACCACAAGTGTCCGATAAATTAAGGAGTGGGGTTGCCCCCTTTTCCCCCTTTATTCTTAACTAATGAACCTCCAAATCTAATCAAGGCTGCTCCTTAACATGATAAACCGGTATAGCAAATTTGGAGCAAATCAAATAACTCTGCATGAAAAACCCATTTATCTAAATTAAGGGGTGGGGTTGGACTAGCTCCCCTATCCCCCTTTATTCTTAACTAATGAACCTCCAAATCTAATCAAGGCAGCTCCTTAACATAGTAAACCGGTATACCAAATTTGGAGCAAATCGAATAATTCTGCATGAAAAACCCATTTATCTAAATTAATAGCAGATAGCCCCCTTTCCCCCTTTATTCTTAACTAATGAACCTCCAAATCTAATCAAGGCAGCACCTTAACATGATAAACCGGTATAGCAAATTTGGAGCAAATCGAATAAGTCTGCATGAAAAACCCATTTATATAAATTAAGGGGGTTAGCTCCAATATCCCCCCTTTATTCTTAACTAATGAACCTCCAAATCTAATCAGGGAAGCTCCTTAATTAATAAACCGGCATAATAAACCGGTATACCGAATTTGGAGCAAATCGAATAATTTTGAATGAAAAAACATTTATCTAAATTAAGGGTGGGGTAGCCCTCTTTCCCCCTTTATACTTAACTAATGAACTTCCAAATCTAATCAGGGAAGCTCCTTAACATAATAAACCGGTATATCAGATTTAGAGCAAATCGAATAATTCTGCATGAAAAACCCATTTATCTAAATTAAGGGGAGGGACTAGCCCCCTTTTCCCCCTTTATCTTTAACCAATGAACCCCCAAAACTAATCAGGAAAGCACCTTTCCAGAATGAACCTAGAAAAAAAATTGAAGCAAATCGGATGTTTCTATCAAGAGTTACCTCGTTACGTGAATATGTACGTACATACTTACATACATACAGAACGGCGGGCACATCTGCTCTCTGACCTTGATAGACTGTGAGCTAAAAAGTTGAATTATGATGGTGACGAGTTATTGAGGTTGACATTTTTGGTATATCACCGACCCATATCAATGAGTCTTCTAAATTCTTTCGGCAAAATGTATGTTTTGGATAAATATCATGTCGGCTATTTGACCTGTCGGCTAATTTTCATGTCTCCTAAATGTCCTGTCGGGTATTTGTCAGGTCGGCTATTTGACCTGTCGTCTAAATGTCCTGTCGGTTATTTGACCTGTCGGTTAATTGTCCTGTCGGCTAATTGTCATGTCGACTAAATGTCGGCTAAATATCATGTCAGCTAATTGTCCTGTCGGCTAAATGTCTTGTCGGCTAAACGTCCTGTCGGCTATTTGACCTGTCGGCTAAATGTCCTGTCGGGTAAATGTACGTTTCGGCTAAATGTACTTGTCGGCTAAGCGTCCTGTCGGCTAATTGGTGTCTGCTAAATGTCTTGTCGACTATTTGGTTTTCGGCTAAATGACATAGACCACCGTAACCTAACTGTAACTTATCCATAATCTAACCGTAACCTATCTGTAACGGAAATGGAACATAACCGTAACCTAACCGTAACCTAATTGTAACCTAACCGTAACGTAACAGTAACATACTTATAACCTAACTATAACATAACGGTAACCTAACAGTAATCTATCTGTAAAATAAACGTAACATGACGGTGCGCTAACCGTAACCTAATTATTAACTAACCGTATCCTAACTGTGATGTAACTATAACCTAACTGTAACCTAAATGTAACCTAACCGTAAGTTAACTGTAGCCTGGCGGTAACCTAACCGTAACCTAATTGTAATCTATCCGTAACCTACTGTAACCTATCCGGAACCTAACCGTAATCTAACTGTAACCTATCCGTAATCCTATTTGTAACCAAACTGTAACGTAACTGTATCCCATCCGTAACCTAAGCGTAGCAGAAACGTAATCTAACTGTAACCTAACCGTAACTTAACCGTAATCTAACTTCATCCTAACCGTAACGTAACCGTAACCTACTTATAACCTAACCATAACCTAACTGTAACATAACTGTAACTTAACAGTAATCTATCTGTAAAATAAACGTAACATGACGGTACGCTAACCGTAACCTAATTATAACCTAACCGTATCCTAACTGTGATGTAACTATAACCTAACTGTAACCTAAATGTAACCTAACCGTAAGTTAACAGTAGCCTGGCGGTAACCTAACCGTAACCTAATTGTAATCTATCCGTAACCTACTGTAACCTATCCGGAACCTAACCGTAATCTAACTGTAACCTATCCGTAATCCTATTTGTAACCAAACTGTAACGTAACTGTATCCTATCGGTAACCTAATCGTAGCAGAAACGTAATCTAACTGTAACCTATCCGTAACTTAACCGTAATCTAACTTCATCCTAACCGTAACGTAACCTACTTATAACCTAACCATAACCTAACTGTAACATAACTGTAACCTAACAGTAATCTATCTGTAAAATAAACGTAACATGACGGTACGCTAACCGTAACCTTATTATAACCTAACCGTATCCTAACTGTGATGTAACTATAACCTAACTGTAACCTAAATGTAACCTAACCGTAACCTAACTGTAGCTTGTCGGTAACCTAACCGTAACCTATCCGTAACCTACTGTAACCTATACGGAACCTAACCGTAATCTAACTGTAACCTATCCGTAATCCTATTTGTATCCAAACTGTAACGTAACTGTATCCTATCCGTAACCTAATCGTAGCAGAAACGTAATCTAACTGTAACCTATCCGTAACTTAACCGTAATCTAACTGTAACCTATCCGTAACTTAACCGTAATCTAACTGTAACCTATCCGTAACCAAACCTTAACCTATCTGTAACTTAAACGTAACCTAATTGTTACCTGAAAGTAACATAACTGTGACGTAACCGTAATCTAACTGTAACCTAACCGTAACGTAACTGTAACCTAAGTTTAACGTAACCGTAAACTAATTCTAATCTATCCGTAACCTAAAAGTATCCTAACCATAACCTAACTAGGCTAATCGTCCTCTCAGCTAAATATCCTGTCGTTTAATTTGTCTTGTCGGCTAATCATCCTGTCGGCTAAATGTCCTGTCGGCCAATCGTCCTGTCGGCTAAATGTCCTGTCGGCTAATTGTCTTGTCGGCTAATTGTCTTGTCGACTTATTGTCCTGTCGGCTAAATGTCCTGTCGGCTAATTGTCACGTTCGGCCAATTGCCTGTCGTCCAATTGTCTGTCTGCTAAATGTCCGTTTCGGCAAATTGTCCTGTATGCTATACGTACGTTTCGGCTACTTGTCCTGTCGGCTAAATGTACTTGTCGGCTACATGTCCTGTCTGCTAAATGTACTTGTCGACTAAATGTACTTGTCGGCTAAACGTCCTGTCGTCTAAGTGCTGTCTGCTAAATGTCTTGTCGGCTATTTGGTTTTCGGCTAATCGTCTGCGACCGTGGTTGTACAGCAATTTCTGACCGCGAATGGAGTTGTGACACTTCATCACCCCCGTCCCCTCCCCCTTATTCATCTGATTTGGCCTGCAGACTTCTTCCTCTTCCCCCAGATTGAAGTCAGCCCTGAAGGGAAAGTGATTCACGGACATCACCGACATTCAACGCAACGTGACGGCTGAGCTGAAAGCCATTCCGAAAGAACTGTTTTACAGGAGTTACCAGGACTGATATACTCGTTCACAACAGTGCTTTACCATCCATGGAGATTATTTTGAAGGACAGTAAATTGTATTTGATGCTGCACAATACTGTATTTGAAATAAAAATTCATTCACCGAACTTTCTGGCCACAGGTTGTATATTTTCTGGCAACATATTTCCACGTTTTAAAATGTGTTATTTTCATCTAACACTACGGAGCAAGAGAGAAAAACTATTAATATTCTTGCACATATGTTGTATATATCCTTATATCTCATTTTCCGTAATTTTTGACGGGATACATTTCTAGTAAAGTAAAACAGCGAAAAGATTAACGAAGACGCTTCACAACCACCGAGGAAAGAAATAATAAAATTTATCCCCCCCCCCCCCCCCCGAAAAAAAAACTTCAGTGCAAGCTAGTTTTTTAATATTCTGTTAACAGCAGATTTTATATTAAGAGAAAAAATACAGATTGAGAACTCGATATTTTATTTCATCAAGACCAGTGTTTATTATACTTCTGTGATCATATTTATTTATATATATAGATATAGAATGATTCGTGAGTGTGTTAAAATTGATTAATGAGTACAAAGTAACTTATGGGAGCAAACCTCGCTCTTGATCATCAATATTTTTGAGTATTTTTCTTGATATCAGAATCGAAAAGCACTAAAAATCACCTTTCATTCGAATAAAATAATTTATTTACAATACTGTGTAATAGTTCCCTTGTTTAGAGAAGAGAAATTTCCATGCACTTTTTCTGGCAACCTATTCACAGTTTCATATACATAACCAATGTTTTCAATATTTATTCGATTTATATAATATGAAGAAGACATTTCTCATTTTTTTTACATACGAGCAAGTAAATTGTATATAAAAAACAATAATAATACATATATAAATAAAATATTTAACAGATTAAAATACATAAACAAATGGACAAGCATAAAAATTCATCAGTTTTGTTTTCATAGCTAATTGCATCGTATTGCAACAAATTACAATTTATGAAACCGCCAAGATCAAGAAGAAGAAATAGCAACAGCAAAAGTACCTAATTATTTAACACTCGTAAAAAGCATTATTTTTATCACACTCGGATATAAAGTATACTAAGGTCATTCAAAAAGTAAGTTACTCTCAAACAATGTAGGTCAAAAAAACCTTTTCGGTTAAGTGCGCTACAATACAATATGACACACGTACACCATACTATTTCGCTAGATAATCTCTCAGTCTCTGCAGACATTTGTCGCAATGTTGCACTAACCGTTCGATCTCCTGATGATAGAAATTTGCTCTTTGGTGCTGAAGAAAGCGTAGAACAGCTGTCTGAACATGGTCATCCTTGGAAAATTCTCTTCCATCCAAATTTTCTTTCAACTTGCCGAACACGTGGTAGTTGCAGAGTGCCAGATCGAGACAGTACGGTGAATAATGTCAGACAGTCTTTGAACTGCTGGCACAATGGAGGATATTCCAAATATGGGTTCGAGGCTGAAAAAAGTCACGTGGTACCGGTAATTTACCCAAGGAACTTCTAACTGATGAGAAGGGAAGATACTACTGCTTTGCCTCATGAACTGTTTCATTGGCTAGCGGGGATTTACATTACACGTCTACGGAGCCTTCCCTTCTTTACGCTAGAAGTTTTTACCTTGATCACGTGATCAAAACGTAGATGGAATATCCTCCATTTAACAATGGCTGGGTGTGACATTGCATGTGACCCATACACTGCCTATATTTCACAGTCCATACATATTGCACCATATTGCACAGAAATAACGTACTTCGTCTTGCTACGCACTTCGACATTGCAATAATTTTGCAGCTGGCGCGCCATTTTTTTCTCGCAGCAACGATTGCACTATCCGAATGAAATTATTACCGTTGATAGCCATGGAACTTAGTTATCGTTTGCGCAAGTTTCGCTCTTGTTTCCAATGCTGCCATCTGTGAGGTAACAAGTGTACTTTACTTTTTGGACGTTAATTGTATTCTTAAAATGTGTTGCTGTTAACTTTCATTATTTCAAGGTGAATCATTATGCGTATCTTTTCTGTTTATTAAAAAATATACACTAACAATGAGTTAAAAATTTTACTTCTAAAATATTTCTATAAATAATTCTTTTTTTTTTTTACTAAAAAGAGGATGAATATTTTTTGCTCATTTTCTTGTTGCATCGAAATGTCTTTTAAAAAAATGCAAAACTAAACATTAAATGAAATGATTAATGGAGCATGCATCCAATTTAAAGCTTAATAATTTAATTTCTTGACTAATATATTTTTTCTTTTTATCAGTTAGCGCCGTTTCGTCTATCTTTTTCTTCTTTAAATGGCGTTACACCATTATGTCTAGAAAAATTTTACTTTATTTCAATGGGTTTTTATTTTCACGCTTTACATTTGATATATGCAGAGATTAAAAAAATTTAAAGCAGGAAATGTGTTTTTTAAAGGAAGTGATCCTTACTGATAATTCTTCATTTTAGATAAGATATTTCTTATTGAAATTTAAAAAGAAAAAAATAATAATATTGCTAACTTTAATTTAGCAGTTACAAGTATTATTTATATATATATACTGAATGCTAAACAAAGCATGGTATTATAAAAACTTTTCATTATTCCTATTTAATGTTTGTATTTTTCTTAATTAGTAAAAAACTTTTAATTCATTTTTAAGGTTCCGTACTTAAAAAGTAAAAACGGCATCATAATAAAATCACTCGTGTGTACGTCTGTCATTCCTTCTCAGCCCTTTTTTACCACTTTCCAATAAATTTGAAAGTGATTATGCATTCGGTTTGTCTGTCCATGCTCTAACTCCCGTAAATATACTCGGATTTTCATGCAATTTATAATCCATATTTAGGGTCACCTAACCATGTTTGGTATTGCATATGAAGTATGCGGTATTAATATTTCCTTTACAGGGCTATCCAAAATAATTCCATTACATTATGGTATATGAGGAAAAAACGTTTGCAGAGTATTTTAATGACACTACGCTGTTTCAAATGTATTTAAACTGATATAAATCACTGAATTTCACCATAAGATGATTACGACAAAGTAGGGTATTGATAGCATTTGTCCTTTCATTTACAGGCACACACAAAAGAAATCGCTTACAATACTGTCTTTGAGTAAAAACTGCTGAAGTGCGTTTACAATTTCGGCTTGCGCTTTTAAATTTAACAGTTTTAATAATATATTGTGCTGCTCAAAGCATACAATAGGGCAATACAATGTATACAGGGTTGATCAAAGAATTCGGATAATTTTCCGATTGTAGATGGCAACGTCTGAAATTTGAGTTTTCAAGTGTATGATGCGTTTCCATATGGTTGAATTAGACGTAATATTTTAACTTATTAAACTATGAAGTTTTGTTACATTATTCTGAATGTGTTGGGAAGTGTTTCATAATCTACGCTTGGCATATGATTTTTCTTTCTTGTTTAGAATATGAAAATGGAAAATTCAAACTTGCCAGATTTATAAAGACCGACAATATTTATAGATTATTAAACAATCACAAATATGTATATTTTTCTAATTTAGAGATAGCTAATTAAGTAAATTTGTTTGTATATGTGTATCCCGTAGTGTTTCGTTCGAAAGATCTCGTAACACCGAACTCAAAAAATATTTCTTTTTAGGTACTTTATTTTTAGAGGTATATTCGAAAATGTACTCCAAAAAATGTCTTACCCTCTCTATTTCCGAACCTACAGAAACTATATATATATATATATATATATCTAATAAAAGTGAATGACTATGAAAATTATTATGAAAAGAGGGTGCAAAACAACAATAAAAATCCATGAAAATTTATAACGAAAAAACAACAAACAAACCACTCCCTGCTCTTCAGAAAGTGGGAGGAGTGAAAAAAGCAGGTATCAAAAACAGAAACAGATACCTGCTTTTTTCACTCCTCCCACTTTCTGAAGAGCAGGGAGTGGTTTGTTTGTTGTTTTTTCGTTATAAATTTTCATGGATTTTTATTGTTGTTTTGCACCCTCTTTTCATAATAATTTTCATAGTCATTCACATTTATTAGAGATATATTCACTTAGTGCATATAAGAAGCTGCGTTGCGCCTGATGCACTGGGTTATTTGTTTTTAAAAAATTTTTTGAAAGCATTATATATATATATACCGGGTGTCCCAAAAAGGACTGACTGATTTTAAAATTCAATAACTTGCAAACGGTGACAGATATTTAAAAAATTCTTGCAGGAGGGTTATGCATAAGGTCAAAAGTTTTATTACAGTGATTTTCGATTTTAGTTCGATTTACAAACAATAGATGGCGCTGTAAGCAATAGTCGCTAAATACAGGCTCGATTTTCGGTCCTTTATCTTGTTCCATGCAGAAAAAGGAGATGGAAATGTATTATCCGGGCCACGAAGTACCAAAAATCGAGCCTGAATTTAGCGACTATTGCTTACAGCGCCATCTATTGTTTGTAATTCGAACTAAAATTGAAAATCACTGTAATAAAACTTTTGACCTTATGCATAACCCTCCTGCAAGAATTTTTTAAATATCTGTCACCGTTTGCAAGTTATTGAATTTTAAAATCAGTCAGTCCTTTTTGGGACACCCGGTATATATATATATATATATATTAATAGGGCAGCAGGAGTTTATTTAAACCTCGCACGAAAACTACACCGATTGTCCTAGGTAACCCATTTTTTGAGAAAATCGTATTTATCCTTTACACACTAACTTTATTTTGTGGACGCTCAGCGAGGAGTTGAGTAGTCGAGGTACTCGAGGGGACTCGGCGTACCTATGAACGCGGAATTATCCAAGGATTCTTGATAATGATGTTATAAAAAATGTTTTATAATTAGCCTAGATGTTAATTAAAAACATACCTAGAAATAATCATCACGTACCAAGGCTGCGTTGCAATTTGTGACTTCCTTTCGAAGCGCGCTTGGTACAATACCAAGTTCAAACTTTGCACAATGTCTTTGTTATAGGGAAACGTTTCTGCAAGAGTAAAACCTGCGCTTGACAGATTATTTTAAATTGAAAATATGCTACAAAAATTATATACATTTAATTATGAGTATTTCGTTTATTTAAGAAAAAGAAAGCTGCCAACCCTTGTGATTTTTGAACATCACTATTTTTGAACAGTAATCTTTTTCTTAATTAAATGCAGCATTTTTTGTTAAATAAAACAGAAATATTTATTCCAAATTACTGATTTGAAATATCCCGAGAGTTGATAACACTGCTGTTTTAAATTGAAAAACTTATCTTAATGATATTATACAAAAATTTAAACTTCTTTTCAACATTATTTTTTTCTTTTCGTGCTGCAGCATGTTCACATGCTTGATTTTCTACATTTTATGCGATATTCATAATAAAATTTATGACTGAATTAACTGTGGTATACCAATATTTAAAAATATATTATCTACCTTGCGGTATTTTAAGGATTATTCTAGACGAAAAATAAAGTTTACAAAATGTTTGTAATTTTTTTTTTTTTTTTTTCAAAAAACTGCTTTTATATTTGTTTGTAGTTATTTTAATTTTTCATAAAAAGCTCTGTATTTGAAATCTTAAAATGTACATTAAATTTATTAAATATGTTATTTATGTTGTTGTCGTTGTTTTGTTTCGTTGACTATTATTATGTGTAAATTTGATTGATTATTGAATAAAAGAATGTACGCAAAGAATGAGTTAAAACTTTTTACTCCTTAAATGTTTTTATTTATTTCAATTAAAAGGCGGATGAATAATTTTTGTTTATTTCCTTTTTGAGATTTTTCTTTTCTTTTTTTTTTTTTTTTTTTTTTTTTTTTTAATGCGTTGAAAAAGGAGGGGGGATGAAACATTAATGAAATGATTAATAGAGCATATAATTGATTTAAAGTTTAATAATTTAATTACATGAATAATAATTTTTTCTTGGTGGTACAAATTTTTACAGCTTCAAATGGTGTTAAATCATTGTTAGAAGTGTAAAAGAATGTATCTTTTTAATTATATTTTTATATTTATATTTATATATATATATATATTTATATTAACATTTCATGCAAGCACAGTTTAATTTTTTTAAATCAGGAATTGTGTTTTTTACAGGAAGTCAACATCATTGATTACTTTCCCCTTTGAGGACTAACTTTTTATTTAAAATTTAAAAGAATAAAAAACTGTGACTGATGTTTCTTAATCTAATTTTACAGTTGGAAGTATTGTTTTTATGTGTTCTGAATATTAAATAAACTTCTTATTTTAAAAATATTGCACGTTACTTAAATATTTTGCTGTTTTTTAATCGGAATTTTTTAAATTATTTGTTTAAATTAAAATGTGCCACGAATATTCTATATAGCTTATCTAGAGTAATTTCTGATATTTTAATTAAACATAAATTACTAGTAGAAAAATGTTTTTAATTAAAGCTTTTATTATAATGCACTAAAAAGGAGAAAAATGTTAAAGGAGAAATAGATTGAAATAAATACCCTTTTTAAAATAAATAAATAAAATTGCGAGTCTTTTTTTTATCAATTTGTTTAAAACAAGTCAAAATTGTACGCACTCTCAGAAATAGAATTCTCACTTTTGACGATTTAGCAATCCTCAAGCTGTATTTCGTCGTTTTTGACGATCATTTCCTTTCACCATCACGTGACTTTTAAGGAAAGGTAAACTCTCAGATATTTGACGAAAGTTTTTCCTCAATCACGGTCAGACTCAATGCATTTTAAGGAAACCGTTGATGTACCTCCTCATATCCTGCGATTTTAGCAAGCAGATATTTGCTTGTTTGTATTAGTCCCGTAATAATTTATTTTTAAAACAGCACTTTTTAGTGCTTTTCAGAAAATACTGAAATATAGGTAGTTATTGTCTCTTCATAAGTTATTTTTTTAGCTGTTAACATTTTTAGGAATGCTTACTATTATTATTATTATTACTTATGTTGTTGTTCGTTATGTGTTAATTCGAAAAGAATATATTTCCTGTGTTCAAAAACATCCAAAAAGAAAATTTAATCAATAAAATTTCAAACATCCGGGATATCTTTTTTTTTAAATTTATTTAAGAAGTATATTCTGTTTTCAATCAGATTAAAACTAAACATAATTGATCCCTCTCCCTTTTATAAACAGCAAAGTGTTAAAATCTTATCCACCTATTCAAAATGATAAAATCTCACGCAATATGCACTTCACAGTTCGTTATTTGTGTGCAACAAATTAACCAGACCATATTCTAACCATTCATTGAGCAAAGAAAATTTCACTAATAAATGATTTAATCAAGCCATATTATAATTATTCATTGACCATGAGAAAAACATAATAATAAATTAGCCTTCCTTAAAACTTTCAGCGCAGATAAAATTACAATCTATCTTATCAAAATATAATCACGTGGCAGCTTTCATTACATCAGTCTAAAAGCACATTCATGCAAGTCCCCAATAGCCTGGTCGGTAGAGCAAGTGTCTCCCACCCCAAAGCCCGCGGGTTTAAATCACGCCGAGGAAAACCGGAAGTGATTTTTTTCTTCCCCTGGTAGAGGACCAAACTCTTCAATAGATGGCGCCACCAGCCCTTTTTTGACGAAACTTTTGAGGAAATTTATATCGTCAAACAAGTGAAGAAAGTAACTTAATCAATTTGACGAAATATTCGCTCGGAGAATATTCCAGGAAACCGTTTCGTCAAAAACAAAGAAAATTTCGTGAAATCTGAGTATTCATTTCTGAGTGTGCGTCAAACGTGGCAAATGAGATGCGTTCGAACTGTAACTAGTTTCATACATATTTAACTATTGGTGCAAAAACTGTTGCGCTCTTATGCAAAAATGCATGAATACAAAATTTATTACGATTATATATTATTAAATTCGATAATACGCAAATATTATGACTTCTTCGTAAATAGGACATAATAACTATGACAACCTAGAATCATTACCTATCATGTGATATCACTGAATTAATTACGTACAATAGGATTTAATAGAAAGAAGAAAACTTTTATTATTATCGTTTTAATTTTTGCTTAGATTTTCATAAAATTTGAAATTACTTGACAAATTCTGCAACGATTATATATATATTAAATTCAAACCACCCGAGTGGGTAGTTTTTGCACTTTATATGCGGGCAGACGGAAGACAGACGACGACTACACATTTATATATTTACCAAGACAAAGAAAAAATGATAAACTATTTTAAATCCAGCTTCCTGGCAAGAAAAGAATCGTTCAACGTCCGCTTGAGGATTGAACCCATATCCATTCTTTCTCTGTTCGCATTTGAAGACGGCTCCCTTTCGCCAACCGTGCTTACGGCTCAATCGAAGAACATCAGATTGCATCTAAAGCAATCTATATCCGAAATATTTTTAAAATACCCCCCCCCCCCTCTCCCGAATGTAAGCGTCTGCCCAATTTCCAACAAATTTCAATTTTCGAAAAAATTCCGTTTATAAGCCCCCTACCAAAAATCTTTGTTTGGAATGTTAGTTTTGGTCCACCCCTTGAGGACCAAATTTTTTAAGGCGCGTCGATAAGTGCGCCAAGGTTAGTTTCTATGTTTTTGTTCTCCCTACTGTGCCCGTTTGACGTTTTTTATACGGCACCATGCACAGCTCTTTTTGTTTTAAATGCCGATATGCTCTGTCCTTCTTAGAGATAGAAAATACGCTCTGCCGATTTTCCTTGTTTTTTCTTTGCGCCCTCCATTTTTTTTTCAAAATATTTTTTCTTCCTTTTTTGAGGGGAAAAACACATGATATTATTTTTTAATAAAAAAAATCTATGCACGGTTTCTTTCTGTATAACGAAAAATCGTATCAATCGGAAACTGATGATCTGATTCTGATAAACTACGACTTCCAACTTCACGGAGTTGAATAAACAAAAGAAATCGTAGATAGTCCGCTGTTTTTCTTTGCAGTTGCTGTATATTTCTGTTCGAACATCTGCCTCCTAAAAGTAACAACCATCTCAAATTTCAAATTACTATCACTAACAATTCCATAGAAATCTAATTTCGAACATTGTGTGCTCATTTTTCCCTTTTAAATCTAGATTTTATTTAAATCATTCTTAGCGAGCATTTGTTTCTTACAAGTGACCGCCATGCTAAATTCCTAGCCTGTGGTCTCTTCAGTATCACGCAAATCTTAATTTAGACCTTTAATTTTTTCTCTTGCATTTTTTTAAATTTCGCTTTATTGAAAAAAATAACTGTTCTGAGAGTACATTTGCGTCCTAAAAGTAGCGACCATGTTAAATTTCAAGTTTCTACTCCTTACAATTCCACAACAATTGCAGTTACAGCGTTTTTAGGAAATTTTAGCTCATTTTACCCTTTTAACTTTTGAACTATTTAGAATCCGTTTTTATAGAGCATTTCAATCTTATCAGTAACTAATACGACAAATTTTAAGTTTCGATCCCTTTTACTATCATACAAATTGATATTTTAGAAAGTTTTCGCTCCTGAAACCCCTTGTTTGTAACGGCACCGACATAAAATATAGCCTATGCTACTGCAGAGACTGTTTCCATCAATTTAACACTATTACTTTTCAAATATGTCCTATCGTTCAAGAGATTATCGTCCCGACGAAGAAACGAACATTACTTCTTTGTAATCATGGAAAACGGTAGTATTCCAGTGACGCAGAATTAAGCATAAAATCGTAAGAATGGCGGAATTCATATATACACCTAACACGAGATCAAAGGAAACGCGAAAAGTCGGCGCTTCATAACTCAGCAAATATAGCGCATATTGTTCTGATTTTTTAAAAGCTGTCTTATATCTGCAGTATTTTGAATTTTTTACATTTCTACATGCAGTATATTTTGAGATCTCAAAACCCATTTTTAAAGTACTTGCGATTGATAAAGTTCCTAATTTTCATTTCTGGAAAATGGCCCAGGAGATTTTCTTTAAATTGATATATAATTTGAATTTGTTTTAAATGAAGGGAATGGGATAATACTTCTGTCCGGCAAAACTCTTGTTTTTTATATAATTCGCAATTTTTTTTTCTCAAAAATGACCTGCGCAATTTTATTAAAATCAATATATAAATCTGTTTGAGATAAAGCGAATAACATAACACTTATTTGCAGAAAAATTGTTGTTTGCTATATAATCGTTATGAAAAATGAAACTATATTTTTTCGCTATTCTATGAGAATTTACCGCAAATGCGCAAGAAGTTATTAATGTATTCCTGCGCATGCTTTCTTTTTATTCACTTTTGGGAACAGCTAGCTATCGAAACACTAGCTGAGCGGTTAAGAGTGCTGCTCTCATAGATGCGATATCTCGTGTTCAATCCACAGTGATGCCTTTTGATTTTTTTATGAGTTGCTTTGTAATTTTTTATTGCCAATTAGATCATTAAATAAAATTTAAGACTTTTTTAATTGTTATCAAGTTAAACAAAATTAAATTTCAATTGTAACTAAGCTAAATAAAATAAAACTTCATTTTAAATAAATTTCAATAATAGATTTGGGCCATTTCCTGCAGCTGGTAAATGTGGCGCCATCTGTAACATTTCATATAGAATACAGATATATACATTTAACATTTTTTTATGTAACGATAGCTGGAAAATGTTATTCAATATTATTTCATAATCCTTTAGATATTTTGAGAGAGTTACTATCAAACAGCAGATATATCTAGTACATTGACTTTATTAACTCGTAAATGTAATTTAGTTTAAAATCTTTTATCTAAATTTAAGTAATAAATTTTGTTCTATACATTTCAAATATTTTGTAACTATGTATCTTATCTCCACATAAAAATTAAAAATCTCAGAGTAACTGTTTCAGAAAGTATTTTCACATTTAATTATGTATATATAAATAAATACAGTATTTTCTTGTCTAATGTATATCTGCTAAAAAAACTAAAATACTTCTCAAATAGTATTAAATTCAGACATTTTTCTCCGGGAAGGTGTGTGTGTGTGTGTTAAAAAAACTGCAGAAATTAATTTGCTATATTAGTATAAAAAATTTAATGTAATTTAAAATAAAAATCTCTTGAAATTGTTCCAATTATTTATTAAGGTTATTATCGCATTACCCGCTGGTGTTGCGTTCACGCAACGGTCGAAATAAATGCACATATTTATTTTCATACACACCGCTATTTTGCAATTAAAAAATCGGCCTTACTTAAAGACGCAATATTTCATTATCTTATAAAGCGAAAATTATCTTTCAGAGTTTGTGGTGGCAAATGCCGTTCAGCTGAAAAGTTGAAAACTTCTGCCTTACAATTTTGGCGGTTAATGGGTTAACTGCCATATTTATTTTTTATATATGTTGAAAATATCATATCTTAGACTAGGTACTTCTTTTTCGTTTTGAGAAATGACGCGAAATAAAATCATTAAAAATTTGCTGTTTAATGTGTTGCATAATAATACAAAATTATTTTCTAACTAGCAAAATAATTTGCAAGTCTTCTTGCCAAATTGTCTTCTATTCAGTAATATGAGCATGTAAAAATATTTTTAACAACTTTTATAGAATTAACCTATAATATGTATATTTATTGTTACAAATGCAATGCGACTTTAATCTTTTCCTGCTCCACGGTGAAATATGTAAAATTTGGGATGCAATTCTAATATTTTTCAAAAAGGCATTTTTCAGTTCAAATTTTTGTACTTTAAATATTATTTTAAATTGTAGTTTACATAATCTTTTTGTTGTAGCCATAAAAAAATCAAATGGTAATGGCTATTTTAATTAAAAAAATTAAAAAAATCATAAAATGATGCATTTTTTTTAACTTTAGTGAGAAAAACTTTTTTTTAATGTACAAATTTTATGATTAAATCTTACTAGAAAATGTGGCTATTTTGATAGAAATTTATGTTTGTTGCTATGAACTTAAAAAGTAAAAAAACAAAACATATATCTTTATCAACCAGCTGTTTTTCTTATTTTCATTCATATTTATTGTAATTATGGTACAGATTATTGAGACTCAAAAGGAAAATAATTAAATACTCAATGGCAATTGATGTTTCCATCTATAATCGAAAACCGAAACTGCATCCAATCGATCACGTGATCGGCTGGCTGAGTACACTTGCGCCACAAAACGAGTATTACTTTCGGTGTCAATTCTGTGTGCCTATATTTGTTGTTCTCCTGTGCTTACAATGTTATTGTATTTTAAATAAAAAGGTTTAAAGAGTCTTGATATAGAGAGTTTCTTGATATTTCTCTTAAGAAAGTAAACTTTTTTACATAGCAAAATTTAACAAAGCTTTCTATATCTTGAAACGAACCATAAAAAAACCCCATTTTGTATAATACTTCCATATCTTACTAAAAAGTTCTTAACAAATCAAATAGTACAGCACTCTTTACAATTGAAGTATGAGGTATGTTTTTTTGAGCGGGGAGGGGGATTAAAGGGAATGGAAATCACGATTATGAGTTCTTATCGTTGGTCTTTATTTTTTTTTATCTTTTTGCTTTTAACCTAAAAAAAAGTAATGATATCTATTCAAAAAACCGTTAACGGGTTAAAAGTTTGTGACGCAGCACTTTATTTTATTGCTATAAGAATTTTAAATATGGAACTTAAAAATAATGATATCAAATTTTAAGTGACGCTATATTATTTATTTCGTATTTTTATTTTTGTTTTATTTATAATTGCATGTGTAAGAATTATGTTAAATTTAAAAGGATGTATAAAAATTTATTCCTTGATGCTTTATCATTCACATCTTTCATTAATTCAAAGTATGAGCTCTAAAAGATATGTTATCAAAATTTAAGTGACGCCGAGATGTAGCTTTAAACAATTTGTTTTAAAATTCAATTTTAATTGTCTTCGGTTTGGCTAAATATAGTTACTCATCTAACCAAAACATTTTTTTTCCCAATACACAGTTAAAAATATCACTTTCGCTGAATCTATACAATGCACTGTAATGTATTTATATGAATAAATTGATTTATCTTTTGTGCCACGCTATCCAAAATCAAAAGTGAAATGTATGTAAATGATTTCTTTGCGTCATTGTATCCAAACTAAGCGAAATGTACGCAAATGGATATTATGACGCAAAGAAATTGTTTACATAAATTTTACTTTTGATTTTGGATAGCGTGGCACAAAAGATAAATTAATTTATTCATATAAATACATTACAGTGCATTGTATAGGTTCAGTCAAAGTGATATTTTTAACTGTGTAATGGAAAATTAAAAGTTTTGGTTAGATGAGTAAATATATTTAGCCAAACCGAAAACAATTAAAATTGAATTTTAAAACAAATTGTTTAAAGCTTCATCAAGGCGTCACTTAAATTTTGATATCATATCTTTTAGAACTCATATTTTGAATTTATGAAAGATGTGAATGATAAAGCATCAAGGAATAAAATTTTATACATCCCTTGAAATTTAACATAATTCTTACACATGTAATTATAAATAAAACAAAAATAAAAAGATGAAACAAATAATATAGCGTCACTTAAAATTTGATATCATTATTTTTAGGTTCCATATTTAAAATTCTTATAGCAATAAAATAAAGTACTGCGTCACAAACTGTTAATCCGTTAAGGGTTTTTTGAATTGATATTAGTATATACCGAGTGGTCTTAAAAAAATTTTCCCCGATATAGGAACTCCTAACGGCCTAACCGCTCCACCAATCGAAAAGAAATTATAAATACACTTATTTGAAGGTATGCGCTCGAGATTGTGATGTATTCAAACAATAGAGATCTCACGGTTACGGTTAGAGTGAAAACATTTCAAAATTTTCGAATGGCAACACCCATTTTTTCATGCGCAAATTCATGAGAGCATTGAAAAACATAAATGACATCGGAATGATACATGTACGATGAAAATTACCGATGTAAAACACTCGTAAAAAAGACCACTGTAAAGGACCAAGGACAATAGAGGAGAGAAGAGAGAAAATAACATTTATTTGAATTAGCGGTTTTCAACATACCCACTTTCGCAGACAATAACACATTGCATGCGTGAGACTGTTGACAACAATGTTGAAAGTAACATCGCAGAAGGAATCTATACAACATCACGTTTTATGGCATCTTTGAATTCCGACAAATTTCTTGAATTTGATGTGTACACCTTTGATTCCAGATAATCCCAGAACCAGAAATCCTTTGGTCGAGGGATAGTGGTGGCCACAAAACTGCAAAGTTACGAGAGATGATTCTATGATCAAAGTGCTGTTGCTGTACTTGTCAAACAGATGTGGCGACGTCTTTAACGACATCTTTAACGACATTTTGGTGCCGACATTCTGGAATTACGTAATTGTAGAACATTGTTGTATACCGAGCACTTGTGATGGAGCACATTTTCATACCTGTGGAAGTGACCTCCTGGAAAAAGTATTTACCGAAAACGAATGTGTTTGCGATGCCGCACCGCACAGTCACTTTAGCTCCGTGTAAATGCGTCGGTGTCACATCGTGGGGATTTCCATCAACCCAGTGATCACAGTTCTTGGAGTTCACATTCCTAGTTAAAGAAAAATGAGTATCATCCGTCCATAATATTCGCAATGGCCAGCTATTACCTTCATCATATCTGATGAAGAAAATAATTTTCAAAGTTCAAACGCTGTTTTTCGTCTCCCGGCCGCAACATCTTGACGCGCTAGAATCGATAGGGAAACATCCCCAGAACAGTACGCAGAATCTTGAGGACTGTTGTTTACGGTACATCCAAACTGCGTGAAACACGTCTTGTAGTATGCAACTGACCTGCAGTAATCTTGTTATGCACTTACGCAACAACTTCAACAGAAATAGATGTTCGTCCGGATCGTGGTTGATCACATGTGCATCCAATTTCTTCAACTTTTTTCACTAAATCATGTACAGTTTTTTCGGAACATGGGCCTCGTCATAACTTATGATTTCGGTGATAAACTAGCTCTGCTTCAGCAGCCTTTTTCCCGTTCAGATAAAACAACTTTATCAGTTCGCCAAGTTGTTTTATTACAAGTGTCATCATGTTGGCACGTACGAACAACTGATTGAAGAAACAATCTTCTCACACTGTTTATGAAAAATTTTCTACACGCAATGATTTGCATATGATGTTCTGTGATTGGTGCTTCTAATATCTATTCCTGTGAATTATGCAAAGTGCGTCAGTTCACCTCACCTTTGAATTGACTTTGGTCCTTTACAATGCTCTTTTTTGCAACTGTTTTATACCGGTGTAACGACCCTAAATATCGCTTGGAATGCGTGATTTTCAGATGAAGCGGAACCTCAAATAATATCTGGTCACACCATGAGATACGAAAGCAGGGCTTGCTCCTGCATTGGAGTCCTTTTAATTTACTTCTGGCTGACTTCACTATCGTACCGAAGGAGCACGTTTTCGAAGTACGAGGAACGAGGTACGAGGAGTGGCTACAAGACATGTTTTTCAGTAGCCGAATTTTTTTTTCACTTGTGAACTGAGTAATGTTGTAAGGCTTGTTTTAAAATGTAATCATTCCTTTTTAGTCCAGGCAATGGGGGATTTTACCTGACAAAATTAATGGTAGTTCTGGAAATCGGCTTACTTTATGTTTTTTGGGTCGCTGAATCCGAATTTGTAACTTCCCACCAAAATTTCCCCCGGCAACACTCCCCCCACCAAAAAAAAAAAAAGATTTTTATTAAAAAAATCAATTTTTTTATTGTTTTAGGGGAAAAGTATCTAGAAATTCAGAAAGCAGACAAAATATTCAACAAATTAGATATATGACATTATGACTTAGGATGAAGGGGAAGGGGAGATCTGCCTCGGAACATGCGCTGCGGTGCTGCGTGGACTAAGTTGCGCAATTCCACTTTACCACTCACGCGTTTACATTCGCCCTCCCATCTCCCCTCCGAACTTTCTCTATAAGGTTTACTTTAAGTTTTTTGGGTCGCTGAATCCGAATTTTTAACTTACCTCCAAAATCCCCCTTGAAACCCCCCAAAATAGTTGTTTTTAAATTAATTTTTTTATTATTTTTAGGAGAAATCTATGTAGAAATTCAGGACGCAGACAAAATTTGCAACAAATAGGATATATGACATTATGACGTAGGATAAACGGGAAGAAAACCAAATTTTTTCAAAAAATCAATTTTTTGGAAGTTTGCCGGTGAAAATTTTGGTGAGAAATTACAAATTCGGATTCAGCGACCCAAAAAACATAAAGTGAGCCGAAATTCAGAACTAGCATTAATTTTGCCAGGTAAAATCCCTTATTACCTGGGTTTGCATAACTTAGTGCACATAGCGCCGCAGTTTATGTTCCGAGGCAGCCCTCTCCTACTAGTTTCTACATAGTTTCCCCTAAAACAATAAAAAATTTAATTTAAAAATAACTTTTTTTGGGGGGTGGGAGGGATTTTGGGAGTAAGTTAATAATTAGGATTCAGCGACCCCAAAAACTAAAAGTAAACCTTTTTCCAGAACTAACATGAACTTTTCGAAGTAGGGTTCCTATACGGTCTCTATTACCTGGACTATTTAGAGTGTTGAATATTATGTTACATTAGAACTGATTATAGGATTGAGTTCCACGATATTACACCGATAATTTTAGTCATAAGTGTATCGTTCCAACGCCATTTATGGTTTTTCAATGAGCTGATGAATTTGCACAGGAGAAAATGGTGTTGCCATTCGAAAATTTTGAATTTTTGTTTTCACTCTAACCATAACCCAGAGAGCTCTATTGTTTTAAATCACCACGATCTTGGGCGCATACCTTCAAATAACTAAATATGAAATGTCCTTTCGATTGGTAGAGCAATTAGGTCGCTAGGGGTACATATATCGGGGAAGTTTTTTTATGACCTCCCTGTATTTGCTCTATGGGAGCTTAATGCGTTTTTGTTTGGTAGTTATTGCATTTACATACACATACAAACATCCATACACAAATCATGATTACAGTATTTTTCATACGCTGTGTGTTCAGAAAATCAAAAAGAAGAAGCCTTAATGAAATGATTGATGGAGAATGTAACAAATTTAAAGCTTAATAGCTTAATTCATTGAATATTATTTATTCTTTTTATTACATGACGCCGCTTCTTATTAAATTTTCTATTTTTAATGTCTTAAAATATTATGAGAAGGCTTGAAATTTTTTCGTTAGTTTTATTTTATTCAATTTTTTCTTTAATGTATGATATGTACCGAGATTAAAAATTTATAAATCAAGATATTCGGGGGGTTTATCTACAAGAAATCTTCATCATTAATTAAACTTCTAGTATGGGATATTTTTTTGTGTCTAATTTACAAGAATAAGTGACTGATGTACTATAACGTTTAATTTCACAGTTTCAAGTATCGTTTCTGTATGCACTGGGAGCATATTAGCATAAAAAATATTTAATTATCGGTAAATAGTGTTTTTGTTTTCTTGAACAGATAAAATAATTTAGAGTTTTTTTTTAATCAAAAATGTGTTATAAATAATATATAAATTATTTTAAGAGAATTTCTTTCTTTTATCACTCTCCAAAATAGTTGAAAACTGTTTATGAATACGATTTTTCTGTCCGTCCGTCTGCCTGCCCATCTATCTGCACTCTAACTCGCGGATTGCCATTTATTTGACATATGTTACTGATTCCTACCATCTCATCTTCAGAATTGAAAATGAATTTTGGGGCATTTATATTTCATTTCAGCTCTCAAATAAATTCCGTACATTATGGTGTAGGGTGAAAAGTTGTTTCCTATGTATTTAAATTTTTCTACACTACAGTAATACCTCGACTTACGTCAGCAATTCGTTCCAAGGCCAGCAACGTAAGTCGAGGTAAATTTAGATGAGCTTAAAAGGATAAGTAATAAAAATTCACCGAAATCTAATGAACATATTCTGTTGCATTTAGGATTATGTTACATACATTTAACATTAGCAAAAAAATGCATTTGGAATAAATAAATCAGTAAGTTTTTAACTTACAATTTATTGTTCTTTTAGCTGTCCTGATCAAGTGTTTGAGAATGTGAAAAAGTCTTGCAATGAAGTTCGAACCGACAATTTTTTTTCTTTTTTTCCTCTTATTAGTACTTTGAAACAGCAGAGTGACTTTTCTAGAATTTTTCTTAGTCGTTGCTGCATTTTGTTCGTCTGCATCAATATTTTCAAGAACCGTCATTCCAGCTTCAATAAGGTTTAGTCTTTTGGTCAATTTTGCAACCGTCATAATCTTCTCCTTCCACCACCTAGGCTCAAAATCATTTATTTCTTCGACGGTACTTTGTTTTAATTAGATAACTTCGTTGATGGTTAATTCCTGATCAGAGAAATCTGTGAGTTTAATAACATCTTCAGAATTGATCTCAAAGTTTTAGTTCTCTTCCATTTTTGCCGATTTCATCAATTAAGAGATATACAGGAACACAATTTTCAGACGTTTTCTTTGTCTCCGCGAAGGAAAAGGAGCACGGTCTTTCCAAGCATCTTTCATTGTTTTTTGTTGAACGTCACCTTATGAATCTCCTATGACTGTGACTGCATCGGAGAAGTTAAATTTCTTCCAAAAGTCTTCAAAAAAGTTCAAAGTGCGTCTTAATAATAATAATAATAAAATACCAGGACAGACGACGTAAATTCGGGGTGAATACATTATTTAGGTACACTACAAGAGGCTTACTATAGAGTATGGAGCGAATAGCATTTATCGTCCATTTACAGGGACATATAGCGGAATTCAGTTACATTACTGTTTAGGAGCGTTACGTGAGGTTTGAAATGTGGCATACGTTTTAAATTGTCACTAAATTTTTGCATATTAGTTAGTGTAAGGATTCTATAAATGATATACGAGGCTGCACAAAATAAGTCGCATTTTGCTTATTGACGGAAATTGCTGATGGAGAATTTTTTAACTGTATTATGCGTTTTCAAATTGAATAAAATTTTTGCATACTGTGTAGTGTATATAAAAATCTATACATCATATACTGGTCTACATAAAATAATTCGGATACTTTTTCGACAACAGATGGTAATTGCTGAAATTGGATTTTCAAATGTGTTGACAAATTAATTAAAAATGGATCCTATATTCTTTGAGAAATTCAACAGACCTTTAGCCATCACAGTATGTCTTTATTGAAGGGAAATCAACTGAATGAGCACTTCAAGACCTGATTTCCCAAAATTAACTAAATGTAAAAGATAACAAATGCACTTCCCTACTATCTCTTTACAAAAAATGACTTTGACTGTCTGCCATGTCTCAACGCAGTTCAAGAATTGAAAAATCTAGATACAGCGATACCTTATACAAATACAGTAAGTAACTTTCTCTCAGTCCTCGAAGCATATCCAAACTAACCCTCTAACGAAATACATTGGTTCACCAAGTGATTTCCACTAGAGATGAGTTTGGGTTCTTTTTAGAGCGCGGGACCGACGATTTTAAATCCGATCCCGCTCGAGTTCGAAACATTTTGTGCCATCAGAGCACGAGCCATCTCGAGCCCGATACCAAAAATAAACAATAGAAAAAATATTTCATAATGTTAAAAAATTGTATAAAATGTAATATATAATTTTTAAACAACTTCTTACATATAAATAAATGTTAAAGGAAAATTTAAATTCCATTTTATGAAAACAGTGGCCGAGAGGTTCTGCTCTCGAAGCTGGTAGACGGGAAGTGCTGGGTTCGATCCCAATCGCGCCCGTCGGCCTAATCGTTCGGAGTTTTCGTGGTTTTCTTCGAGCCGTGGATCTTCCATGCGTTAATACGGATTAGGTTCCCTTAGAAAGACCCCCACGGAGGGCACTCCCCCCGGGCCTATATCCCTCGTGTAGATAATTGGCCGTCAAAAATCAACCCAACCCAACCCAACCCATTTTATGAAAAGCGACTTTTGGTATAAAAAAAAAATTCTTCATACTTAAAATGATTCTCATATATTTTCTCTCTTAATAAGTAAATCTTATGCACACGTTAGCGAAATGTGTTTAATGAATAAATGCATGGAATTTTAAGAAATCACTATCTGTATGTCGAAAAATCGAACAGCGTTTTTTAACTTTCTATAAAAGTTGTACATCTATAACTATAGTCGATTCCTTCTTCATAACAACCTGATTGACGTGACTCTGAAAAGTAGTTTAAATTAAAATTGAGAAAGCTGCGATGCTTTTAGAGGAAAAGAAGAAACGTTGCTTGATTGTTTTCTATCGGAAAAAAAATATTAATTATATTTGCTTACGACTGAAAGTGACTTCGTACATGTGCAGTATACAGCTCCAGCATCAGCAGAGTTCATAATAGTAGATACAATGATCACTAAAGTTATTTTCATATCAAGAGCTATTATGACTTGTGTACAATAGAAGACTAAAATATCCTATCTCTTTAAGTTTGATAAAGCGCCATTCCTCTACTGTACATGTCCCTAATTGGGCACATCGCTTTACTGTATCCTGTACTGTGCTCTTACATCGCAATTTTATTTAAGAAAACCAAACACAACATCACTCTCTCCATGGTTCTCATATGTAGAGAAAAATCCCACTCTGCTACAAAAAATAATTGACTGCATTAGACTAATGCAGTACAGTCAATATGTATTCCAAAATAACGTGCCTCAATTGGACTTTACTGACTAACCCAAGCCTTATCTCAAGTCTTTAATTTTTTCGAATTAATATAAAAAAATGTTATTGCAATTGATAATTTGTACATAGTAGTCCTTCCATAATGCACAGATCAAGGTTAAACATTTGTTATTGTCACTGCTGTTTTTCATACTCTAGTGCAAATAGTCTCTGCTTTATTCTTTATGGTATTAAGTGGTTTAAAATATTCATAAACAGGGGTTATCATTTAAATACTTCCTTAAATGGTCAATTTAAGCTTATGAACAAATATGTCAGAATTATCTCACAATTGCTTAAAATCTAGTATTGAACACAGTTCTAGTTTTTGCGAAATGGCACTTTGTATTGTAAATATTCTTACTGTTTTTATGAGTCTAATATTTTAATAATCAGACAACAAATGCTGAATATTTGTATCTGCACTTTTTCATGCCATCAAATTTGTAATTTTGTACTTAGAGGTAGTCTTGCAATTTTTTTTACTACAGTGATACATTGTTCGCTGACTTCCACGGCATTGGAAAATGTTACGAAGTTCAACCTGTATTGTGTAATATTTCTATCGTAATAGGAATAAATAGAATGTGCATTTCTACCATAGCTAGTAGTTCATTTCAAATTATTGCAGTCCTCATCTAATCTATACCATGTATTGTTTAGTCGCACGCTCAGACAATTGGGCTGCTAGCTGTAATAACATTGTACATTTTTTTTTCAAATATTTCAATAAACGTGGATCTTAAATGACATACTTAACCGGACAGGGTTTGTTGTGCTCAAGCAATTTTGTTGGCATCCCTGCTTGTCGGAACTTTAACTGGTTTACTTAGAGATAATTTTTTACCATTTTAAACTATGCATTTTTTGTTATCATATCCTGGAAATATTTCATAATCTTTGCTCAGCGTACAATATTTCATAATCTTTGCTCAGCGTACAATATTTCTTACGCATTGAATTTCTTGTTTTTGATTAAGCCAAAACCGTTTGTTTAACAAAACATAAAATGCGTTTTCAATACTAATATGTTCTTTTCCAATTCTGTTCGTCTTGCAGCAAAGTGATGTGATTTAATAAATATAACCTGATTTATATTCTGAAAATCTGACTGAAGAATTAGCACTTCTTAACCGAGATGTCGAAGTTATCGTCTGGCATTATTTTAAAAATTTGTAGAGAGAAACTTAGTTTAACATTGCTAACCCTTTTTTGTTAAAAAATTCTTTTTATACTTATTTTTAAACATTTATGCAAGGTTAAAGGTATATATAAATATTATACAGACATACAAACAATATATACAATAAACCCAACTGGAGTGAAACTCACTCCAGTTGGGTTTATTGTATTTATTGTTTGTATGTCTGTATAATATTTATATATACCTTTAACTGATGAATGAAGGCGTTATTTATGTGTGTATGTGTGTTTTAATATATATTGTAGTATGAGTGTTTTATTATATTTATCCAAGGTGTTCAAATATTCATCCGGCAAACTCAGAGGGTTGTTATTATACAAAAAAAAATTGCAATGGAACAGGGTTTCGAAAATCATGTACCGTCATCCGGGGTTAGTTATGCCACTGGGGTAACAAAAGCCATTTTGCTAGGTAAATTTCAGGTTTTAATTTTGGCAGCACTGTGTTGTGTTTGAAAGTTAACTTTGCCGCCATCTATTCAAAGCTTTAGTAAAGTTTTGGATCATATACTTTAATACTGTGTGTGATTTAAATATAAGTTTATAAACCTCTATTTATATTTAAGATAATTTCGTCACAAATGTATACGTTTCATAATTTTAATTACCAATCTTGTATTTTTAAATGAATTCACTATAAACACTTTCAAACATAACATCACACAGTACTTTTCTGGATGTTCTACTTCATAGAATATATTTCTCTAGATGTGGCTTTTTTCAGACGTTTAAAGACATAGTAGCGTGAGACGTTCAATGACTGGAAAAGAAAAATCGTGGCACTGTGCCTAAAAGCAGGTTTCCTAGACTCTTAAAAATGTTCATTGATGACTTAGGAGAAGTAAACATCAAAACCAACTTGAAAAGTGACTTCAGAGCAGCAGGGATTGTGCCTTTGAATCGACAATAAGTATTGAAGAGGCTTCATGCGGATCATAAAAATAAATAATCTGAAGATCGTGATTCTAGAAACAACTGGGATCAATCATTTAAAACCTATCTGCAAGAGGGCAAAAATAATGAAACAGAACATTAAAAGGAAATTAAATGTTCTATTAAAAACCTCTATTTGTGACTAAAAATAGGGTTTGCGAATCCATGTCCCATTACAATATTTGTTCATTTTAATGCCCCCTAATAACCCTCAGCTGAATATCTGAAAAACCTGTATATCGAAAAAAAAAACCGTTATATTCATCATAAATGAAAACCCATTAAATGTATCAAACGTATTGTTTTTCTCGTTTATGGTTTCATTGGATATAATTATGCTCAGGTTTTGTGTTTTATGAAGCAGGCAAAAAAAAGGGTTAAAATTTTACTTCTAAAATGGTTTTACTTAATTTTCTAAAAACCGAATAAAGAAAATGTTGGTTCCTTTTTCTTGTTGCTTTGAAATGCGTCGAAAAAAAGCAAAATGAAACATTAAATGAATTGATTAATGGAGAAGGTAACTAATTTAAACTGCGATAATTTAATTCCTTGGATAATATTTTTTTCCATTTGTCACACAAAACCGTTTCGATAAATTTTTACTCTGCATGACGTTAAATAATTATTTAGAGTCTGGAAAAATTTTATTTTTTCATGTTTTATATTATTTAATTTTTTTTGTAGCAGTTACTATGTGCGCAGATTAAAAATTATGAGTGAGGATTTTTTAATTTAGATTTTCAGGAAGTCATAACCATTGATCATTAGACCCTTTAAGACATAATTTTTTATATGAAATTTAAAAGCAAAAAGCGACTGGCATTGCTAAATTTATTTTGGTAGTAGCAAGTACTGTTTTCATATATAACGATTGTTAAATAATAGATATATTTATAAAAATATTCAGTTTTTCTTCATGTTATTGTTTTAAAATATAGCATTTTTTGCTTAAAAAGACGATTAAAACATTCAGTATTTATGTTTGAAGAAAAGTACATAAAAGTTCTTCATCTATATATATGTGTGGATATACACATGCAAAATGTTCCCAGTGCAAGGAGTAGCATTGTTTCTGCAACCATCTCCCATAAAAATTGGAAAATGCAGCCAAAGATGTTGTCGTTTTCAGTGTGAGCGTCTTATTATTTTTGACAGCAATTTTATTTAAAATAATTAGTTGTTCTTATGATGTAGAATTATACATTGATAAATTGATATACGCAACATCAATTTGTTCCTAAATTACATTCCGTTAATGTATTTGATCTCTCATAAACCTTTAAAAATCTATACATTAGCTATTATATAACTTGATTTCTTATCTCATTTAAAAAGCTCTCTTTTTATATAAATGTAAATATATCTTGATACACTTGGCAGGTTATTAATAATCCAAATGTAATCATAATAATATTTTATTTCCTGTATAAAACAAATCTTTGTTATTTTTCTTTCGTAAGTTAAATGTGCCTTGCATTTCTCGAATCTCCGTATAATGTTTATGATAGAAATTTAACATCTGTCAGTAAATAAAGTAATTATACGGTGACGAATGACTGATAAAATTGATAACATTATAATCTAGCACATGTTTAAATAAATAACTTAAAGGTTAATGCTCATTTCTTTAATTGTTAAAAAAACATTTTTCATCTGTGTTTTATCGCCAGAGTTATTCATTAGATTTTGAATTTTTATATGTTGGCAAGCTTACAAGCTTACGGATGTTTTTTTTTTGTTTGTTTTTCTTTTGTGGCTCGGCAGATATATTTCTCGGGAACATAGCAACCAATTTCAGAAAAGTAAGGTCGCAAAATACTGCTCGTGTTAGGGGAATCACCTCACCATGTTTTGTTGGATTCGAATAAAAGAGTTTACGTGAATTTTTTTTGTGTCTTCAAGTTGTTTTTACTTTCACAAGGAGAGGGCCAACCTTGTTAATCACAGATTTTGATTATTTTAATATATGTTGTAGGGTAGACACCCCTTAGTGTCAGGTTCAACGGAATTTATCCAATGCCCCTTAGTTCTTGAAAAACCAGGGGGTCTAATATTAGTAGACAACTTAAATACTTACTTCGCAGCAAAAGTGACAGGTTAGTCGTAGCTCAGTTGGCATGGCATTTGCCGGCTGATCCGAGGGCCCGGGTTCGATACCTGAA
The DNA here is from genome assembly GCA_963932465.1 of Maratus speciosus. Classification (NCBI taxonomy): domain Eukaryota; kingdom Metazoa; phylum Arthropoda; class Arachnida; order Araneae; family Salticidae; genus Maratus; species Maratus speciosus. Next base: position 328,652,057 of record OZ010795.1, read on the forward strand.
TGCGCTACATTTGTTTTTCTCGTTTTTTGTTTTATAAATATAGTTGTAATTATAATTTAATAATTTCAATTAAAAATTTTAACACCAAACATTAATTATAATGTTAACAAACTTAAATTTATCATTTCTTATTTGTAAACTATTATTTCTCATCCATTAAAGAGGTTTAAAAAGAAATTGGATCTATTATTGAATGATAAAAATTCCAAAATCGTGACAAATTCTGTTGTGGTGCCATCTAGTTATGATAAAAAAAAAGAAATATTCAAATAAAATAAAAGCAGAAAAAAAGATAAAGGGGAAAGCAAAATAATTGAAAGTGTAAGCATACTTATTACAAATTTAAAAATCTTTAATATGCAAAAAATCGGCTGTAATTTAATTCTGATGCTAATTTTTAATATGATTATGCTTGTTACTTTAAAAACAGAATAATAGTATTATCTCATTGACTTCCTTTGTTAAAGCAATGCGTAAATGATGTTTCTTTAAAATCACGAATTGACACAATTGCTCAATATCATTGCATCGATAAAGAATATATAAAATACATTTTAAAAGTGATTTTTTATAAAAAAAAATAACAGTTTTATGATGTTTTATTACAACTATTTAGTTAAAAGTAAAAAATTAAATAGGTTAAAATTATAATTGATATACAATATTAAAAATTTTAATTGACAGTGAGATTATTAAGTTACACTTACAAGTAAATTTATAAAACAAAAAATGAGAAAAACAAATGTAGCGCACTCAGGTATCGAACCCGGGCCCGCCAGTCAGCACCATACCAACTGAGCTACAACTGACCTGTCATTGTTGTAGCAAAGTAAGTATTTAAGTTGTGTACTAATATTAGACACCCCCCCCCCCGGTTTCTCAAGAACTAAGGAGCATTGGATAAAATCCGTTGAACCTGACACTAAGGGGCCTCTACCCTACAACATATATTAAAATAATCAAAATCTGTGATTAACAAGGTTGGCCCTCTCCTTGTCAGTGTCTTATTTTAGGAAACGGATCAAAGTATTGTGCATAAAATGCAATCTAAATATTAACTCCTCATACAGATATACGGCGTAACTTAACCTAACTTAACCAGCAAAATAACTAAAAGATAAATAATTATATATCCACACCACAATTCTTTAATTTGGAAGACAGTGATCATTTTGAAAGCTTGGTACACAGATTTAATGAATTGAAATTGGGATACATTAGAAGTGTCATAAAAAATTCTCCAATCAACATTGTGAAAATTTCTTATACATTTCTGACACATTTTATGACACGCTGTATGAGTCACTTTTGAATGCAAAAGTATGACGCTTTCGGGTATTATCAATGGAGTGATTTGTAATCGAAGAGTCTTGTCTTTTGTCATTTTGCTTAAAAATGTTTACATCTTGAGTCATAAACGATGACTTTTTCCTGGCAGCAATGTTTTCTGTCTCCTGCACTGTAAAAAAAAAAAAAAATAAATAAATAAATAAAAAATAAAATCTGTAAAGTTACTAAAGTTTTTCTAGGAAATTGGGATTCCTAGAACTTTTATGTAACGGCAACAAGAAAAGTTCCTGTAACTGCGTCTGTTACGGGAATTTTTCTTGTTGCCATTACATAAAAAGTTCAAGGAATCCCAGTTTCCTAGAAAAAAATTAGTAACTTTACAGATTTTTTTTTTTACAATGTGAGCTCTCGCGTACGGAAATTCTGATCAAAAAGCAGACTTTGATAGCATTTTCTGAAACATTTTCTGTACTTAATAACTAGTTGGATGTGCCAATAACAAAAGTTTCTTCTATCTCACATATTTTAATATTTCAAAATGTTATTACGAATGGCAATATTTAATTTTTCTTAGGTCAGTACAACATCAACTTTCATTTTCATCTTAAATTTCTGCTTTAATCAATTAATCGGAGTAAAAACGAGTTAATCTCTATCATGATATTTATTAAAATCAATAGTTTTCCGTTATTCTGTTGTATATCAACTATTCGCAGATAGTCGGCTTATCAGGATGGGAAGGTCCCATCTCTTCACGAGCCGCCGGTGTACAATGGAACTACGAACTAGTTGGATGTGCCAATCCCAAAACTTTCTTCTATCTCATGTCAATATTTCATTATAATTAGTTTTATTAGTATAAGGGACATTCAAATGAAACCCGGTCACTACTGCAAAGTAACGATTTTATTAACACACACAAATGTAGTTATACGTAGTACACAAACTTAAAAATAGCCGACAAAACTTTTGGCACATTTATCCATTACGACACTAGCCAGTCGATTCGAAAGTTCAAGTGTTGATGCAATATGGTGTCAGTGGTGCCCACGCTAATGCACAGTAACCGATGGATCTCGTCCACAGTTATTCTGCGGTTGGCCAAGACTAAATCATTCACTTCTGCAATCATTTCCGGTGTGATGACACGATGAGCCTGTCCAGGACGAGCATCGTCTTCCAGTAACTCGCGACCGTCAAGGAATCTTTTGCGCCATTCCACAACAGTTGAACGACTCAGATTGTACACACCGCGCACAGCTTTCATCCGTCGATAATGGCCTCCAACTCCCTCTGACGCTAAAAATCGAATCACTCCTCATTGTTCCTGCTTACACGCCTGTATGTTCAGTAGTGGACGATAACTTGTGTGACTACCTTTTCTTTGGCGTGCAACCACACTGTCGCTATGCAACGTGAGACGTTGCGCATGCGTCAGTCTCTCTACCAATCGATGGTGCCGCCATACACGCGGTTACGTGGCGCCCCCTTACGTCTAATACAAAGTTACACCCACTTACCGGGTTTCACTTGAATGCCCCTAGTATTTTTATTAGAATTAAGTATAACTTAATGCACTTTTCGATGGTACAATATTGAAAATTGCACAAAAATCGCTATTACAGCGTCCCTTCTGGCGGTATTTTTCCAAATTTGGTTCAATTCAACAAAATATTTGGTTCAATTCTATACATAATTTTATACACTGTACGGTGGTACAATAAAGAAAATGGTACAAACATTGCTATTACAGCACCCACCCACCCCTACCAGAAGATTTTTTTCAAATTCAGGGAGAACTTGCTTGCCATAGCCAGAAACATACACGACAAATTTGGTTCAATTCTATGCATAACTTCATACACTATTCGATGGTATAATATTCAAAATGCACAAAAATCTCTGTTACAGCGCCCCCTACCGGCGGATTTGTTCGAAATCAATAGAGGACCTGCTTGCCATAGCCAAAAACTTTAAAAAAATTTGGTTCAATTCTATGCATAACTTCATACAATTTTTGATGGTACAATGGCGACACACGGACATACGGACACACGGACAGACAGACATTTTGTATAAACATGTTTTTGTCATCTCTGATCCCTAAACTTGTAAATCCGACAAAAACCGGAAGTCAAAAAAAATTTTCGATTACAGTACTTTCTTCTATTGAAGATAGAAGAAAGTAAAAATCAAGAAAATGACACAAAAATCGCTATTATAATGCCTCCTTTCAGCGGAATATTTCTAAATTCAGGGAGGACTCCCTGAGGGGGGGTTTCACCCCTCAGGGAGTGAACCCCTCAGGGAAAGAAACCCTCAGGGAGGAGGGTTTCTTTCCATGACCAAAGACATACACAAAAATTTGGTGTAGTTCTGTGCATAACTTCATATATTTTTAGATGATACAATATTGAAAATTTCACAAAAATCGTTATTACAGCGCCCCCTTCCGTTAGAACATTTTGAAATTCATGAAGTACCTTCTTGCTATGGCTAAAAACAAACACAAAATATTTGGTTCAATTCTATGCATAACTTCATACACTTTGCGATGGTAGAATATTCAAAATGGCACAAAAATCACTATTACAGCACCTCCTTCCGGCGTAATATTTCCGAATTAAGAGAGGACCTGCATGCCGTAGCTAAACACTCAAAAAAATTGGTACAATTCTACGCGTAACTTCATACACTTTTTGATGATACTATGGCGACAGACACACAGACAGAAAGACATTTTCTATAAATAGGTTTTTGGGGGTCACTGAACCCTAAAACGTGTAGATCCGTTGAAAACCGGAAGTCGAAAATAATTTCGATTTACAATACTTTCTTCTATTTAAGATAGAAGAAAGTAAAAATGAATAAATGTTCGATTACATAATATCTGAACGAGAGTACCTACAAAATTGTGCGTTTCCGGACAAAATTTAAATGAAAAATATGTCAGTAAGTACCTAGTTTGGATTTGAGAACCATCTTAATTTAAACTAGGATAATATGACCCCATTCCGTTTTTCTGTCAGATACGGATAAGCCTTCATCATGAATACTGTCCTCGAAAAATGAAGACAAACCCTAGTAATCTTAATTTAAAGTAAATAAACAACAAATTGAGAACATTTTCCTCGTCAAAATTAATATACAGTGTGCAATATATTATCTATCATCCACCTTTGATTTCTCAACCGTTGGTCGTAGACATATAGTTACAATTACAAAAACGTTTCAAATGAGGTAAATATTCACGTTGTGGCATTATTTAAAGTAAAAAATCAATTTTATAAAAATTACGAAATATAACTTTTTATACAGTCCTCCAGTCCCTATAGTCATTTTTAGTAAACGTTTACACATATCATAACAGATGTAACACAAGAAGTTTGATATCTGTACTACAAAAATTGACACAGTTATTAAATTTCAAAGTTTGAGATTTTTTCACATGATTTTGTCTTTCATTGAGGGATTACTTAAAATATGAATTTAAGTAATTCGAGATCAAAATCAGGGTGCAATGTCTTTTTACGGTGAAACCACCTTTAACGGGTATCGCGAAATCGGGGGATTATCAAAGAGGGCTATTTTATCTTAAAATATGAGCTAACATTTATGGGTCGAACAGCATTCAAACGTCAAAGTCGGTAGAATCGCCAACCGGAAAATAAAACATATTCACTAAGGACTAGATAAATAGCAGCGGAATACAACCGAGCTATAACGATCAAGGAATGCTACAGTGTCTGCGAGTGTTTATTCAGAACGTTTCTCTAAGGATCTGCATCCAACGCATGAAACTATAACTGATGCATTGCACCATCTTAGAGAGACCGGCTCTGTTTCACCACGACCCAGAACAAGTAGACGGGCAAGGTGTAACGTTCGAGTGACACCGGAGGAGGTGCTGGCATTCGCCTTTTAATTCCACAACTGTTACGGTGGAAGTAAGCGAGGCATATGGTCAGCATGTCTGAGTCTTGTTACATGCACATAATGCGCATCTATACCATCCGACACTGGTGAAGCATTGATGCCGGGTGACCACGCACGACGATTTTATTATTGTAAGTTCATGCTCAACACCTCAGAGAAAAATCCATCGTTCCTTTGTGACATTCTACGGACAGATGAATTAATGTTTACACTTGGTGGCATTGTGAACGTGCACAATGTGCATTACTAGTCTCTGGAAAACCTCCACATCGTCCGCACAGTACGACACATGTGGTGCGGTGTATGGGGAACCCAGATTGTTGGACCCATCATCTATGATGGGACCTTAACGGACGATCTTTACATGAATCTGCTACAAAACACGTTATGTGACTAGTATGAAGAGCTGCCTCACCGACATGCATTCCGGGTGTGGTTTCAACATGATGGGGACCTCTCCGCATAAAACATCAAACGTCCAGGGCGTATCTGGCCACCGAATTTGGTCAACAGACCCGTGGATATGGTGGTCCGGTAGATGGCCACCACATTCGCCGGACTTGACTCCTTCTACCTCTGGGGTTACATCAAGACATACATATACGAGGGTGAGTCGGAAAATAAGTTTCCCCTGGCAACTGTGGACAGAGGTGTGTATGACAGACAAAAAATGTAATGAAACATTAAAGATAAGACCTAATTTTATTTTTCTACTTAAGTGCCAAGTGAGTTGAGACATTTGTCATACCCTTTATAAGCTTCATAAAGCCCTCCAGGAAAAAATCAGGGCCCTGCATACAAAAGAAGCGTTGAACGGCTTGTCCCAGGTCAAAATTCTTGCTAGTACTAGCATCAGAAATATGCTAGTTTTTGCTATGTATTGCTTTGTCTGCTAGATTTTCATGCTAGTATATGCTTTACAATGCTAGCCAGCATCACATGATATATAGTTAACTTACACAGTAATAGCATGACAAGCTATGTACAAGCATTTTATACCTGTTTGCTGTTTAAGCTTCTTCACAAGCATGGTGTGGTAGGTACCTTACCGTGCTATTATATGTTTTTTTATGCTTGCCAGCATAATATGCTATGCAGCCGGCTTAGGGGAAAATAGCATGACAAGCTATGTACAAGCATTTTATGCTTGTTTGTTGTTTAAGCTTCTTCCAAAGCTTGGTGTGGTAGGTACCTTACGGTGCTATTATATGCTTTTTTATGCTTACCAGCATAATATGCTATGCAGCCAGCTTAGGTAGAAATAGCATGATAAGCTACGTACAAGCATTTTATGCTTGTTTGCTGTTTAAACTTTTTTCAAAGCATGGAGAGGTAGGTACCTTAACGTGCTATTATATGCTTTTTTATGCTTGCCCGCATAATATGCTATGCAGCCAGCTTATTGAGAAATAGCATGACAAGCTATGTACAAGCACGTTATGCTTAGTTGCTGTTCAAGCGTCTTCCAAAGCATGGAGAGGTGGGTACCTTAATGTGCTATTATATGCTTTCTTATACTTTGCAGCATAATATACTATGCAGCCAGCTTATTAAGAAATAGCATGACAAGCTATGTACAAGAATTTTATGTGCTTATTTGCTTTTTAAGCTTCTGTAAAAGCATGGAGAACCTTAACGTGCTATTATATGCTTTTTTATGTTTACCCGCATAATATGCTATGCAGCCAGCTCAGGAAGAAATAGCATGACAAGCTATGTACAGTCGTGGAAAAAAAGTAAACACCCCCTACTAACTCCTCAACAAATTATCATAAACAAAAGTTACTGGTACCGAACGATTGGAAATAAATTCTACTTTTAAATGATGTATATAAAATTTTCTTAGGGGGCCATCTACATATTAAAAGGAACCCAAACTTCATTTTTTTCAATAGCAATACCCATTTTTAACGAGATATTTCAAATCTTCGGTTCAAGCTATGCCTAGACACCAAATTTCAAGTCATTTGAATGATAAGTTTTTGAATTATAAACATTCAAAATTTAGTGCTTCTAATGTTAAATTACATTTTCATATTTTTATTTATATCTCCTGAAATTCTGTTCCTAATGTGCTAATTCTTTTTTGTAGCAATAATACTAATATACCCAAACATAAATACGCTGAATTTTCAAGTTTTAAAATTTTATGATATGAATAATGAATTATGAAATTAATATTCGAAAAAATTATGAATTGCAATCTACAATTTTTTTGATGGATTTACATTTATTAAGTCCTGCTTTATGGAAATCCAAAATTTCACATTTTTAATCCAATTAGTTTTCAAATTATGCTAAAAAACCGGCAAAATGATGGTTTAAGGGGCCGTCTATAATAGAAGTGACTAGATATTTTGAAATTTCCTCTGCTGTCCTGTAATCTAGCTGGTTTCATTGACTTCTTAAGCTACCTTGATCATGAAGGGTTAAAAATCTCTTGGTTAAAAATCGAGTATTGAACTTCAATTTGGATAAAGCCCTTAAAATACGCTTGTTTTAAAATAATTAATTTCTCGGAAACTTATGGTACGAATCGCATAAAAATTTGTTTACAAGCTAATTGAAGGGTGTACAGTTCATTTATGGTGTCAGAATTGTGTACTGCTATTGAAAAAAACGAAGTTATGGTTTGTTTTAATATGTAGATTGACCCCTAAGCTAATTTTATATACACCATTTAAAAGTAGACTTTATTTCCAATCGTTCGGTACCAGTAAATTTCTTGTACGATAATTTGTTGAGGAGTTAGTAGGGGGTGTTTACTTTTTTTCCACGACTGTACAAGCATTTTATGTGCTTATTTGCTTTTTAAGCTTCTGTCAAAGCATGGAGAGGTAGGTACCTTTACATGCTATTATATGCTTTTTTATACTTGCCAGCATGATATGCTATGCAACCTGCTTTGTTAGAAAACAGCATGACGTACTATGTGCCAGTAAAATATGCTAATTTGCTATACAAGTCTATTCCCAATAATGATGAGGTAGGTACTTAAATGAAGACTTGTGTGCTTGTTATTGCTTGGCAGCATCAAATGTTTATTATTATTTTTTAATTTATTTATTTATTTTTGTTTTCTTTAGTTACTCGAAGTATAAATTTGACACTGTTTTTTGAAAATAGAAGAAAAGGAAATTTTAATTATAAATTAAATTAATTTTTCAAATCCAGAGAGAGACAATAGCTCTCTTTCACCTCCGTCCCCCCACCACCCCCCACCCCCCAAACAGAAAATTCTTAGTTTCTCTTTTATTATAAGATAAGAGAAAAGATTAAATTTCAATTTGTTTTTCAAAATCGAGAAAAAATTTAGTTACATTTCAAATTCGAGGTAGGCTTAATGGATCACCTAAGACCTCTTCCCTTAACGGAATATTCAGGAGTTTGTGTTATGGAGGTTTCACTGTACATTGCAATTTTTCAAGATGTAAAATATAACTTCTATTTTTTAAATTAATTTCTATGAGGGTGGGTTAAATTCTACGAGGGATTTAACTTATATGAGAGTCTTCTAGAGGAGCCCTCACCTCCCCCGCCGCTTATAAAAAAAAAAAAAAATTCTTCTGTTTCTTAGAATTTAAATATTCTAACTTACTCGAAAAAAATGCAGTATATCTTTAAAAAATGTAGAAAAAGAAAATTTTGTTCATTAAAATCTAAAATCCGGGCTGGCCCTCTCCTGAATTCAATACTGTCTTAAATCCCCCATTTGAGATTAGTTTTTAACCTCTAAATATCAAAAGAAACAGAACTAAAAATTAATTACCAAAGCGGATATAGAAGAGTAACCCTCCCCCGCCCCAACAGAAAATTTTAAACTGATCTTCCTCTTATTGTTAAATTATTTTAGGTTACCTGTAAATTATAAATTTTCTATATCTTTAAAAATGTTAGAAAATAAAATTTTGTTTATTAAATTTCAAAAGCCGGGAGGGGGAAGGGGAGGGCTGTGTCACCGCCACCTGAATTAAATACTGCCCCTTGAACATGTTTGAGATAATTTTTTAACACATAAACTTGAAAAAAAAATAACAAGTAATATCCATGGTATACTTAAAGGGAAAAAGCCCCCTCCCCTTCCCCCCGAATTGAAAGAAAATTCCTCCCTGCACTTTCTCTTAGTATTTAACTCTGTTAAGTTTCTCGAAAAGATTAAATTTGCTACGTTTATTAAAACCAGAGAAAAAATAATATTTCGTTAAACTTCAAAATCCAGGGGCGGTAGATTTCCTTCTTCGAACCGCTACAACGTAAATTCAATACTGGCCTCGTCCACCCGTTTTAGAAAAATTCCAAACACATAAATCTAAAAAAAAACTGAAAATTAATTTCTATAAAGGATTTATTGGGAAAAAGTGCCCCCCCCCGGTTTAGATAAAATTTTAACACATAAATATTTAAAAAACTGAAAATTAATTTCCGTGAAGGATTTTTGGTAAAAAGCGCCTCCCCTCCACTCCCCCATCATAAAATTCTTAGCTGTTCATTCTCTTAGTTTTTAATTATTTCAATTATACAAAAAAAATAAATAAATAAATAAAAAATAAAAAATAAAAAATCCGTGTTTTTTAAAAAGAGAATTTAGTCAATTAAATTTCAAAATTCAAGGAGCACTGTTTCATGTGAGAAATAAGTTCATAACAGTCGAGTTGAAAATATGTACAATTGATCCCCCCCCCCCTCCAATAAGGACTAATTTTTAAAATCTTAACCCCATCCTAAATCGATAAATTCTATCCTAAATATACTTCAAAGTCTTTCTTTTTTCTGCAACAAATAATTATGACCATATTCAAAACATTCATTAAGCAAAGAAAATTCCACTAATGAATTATAATAATCAAGCCATATTCTAATTATCCATTAAACATAGAAAAAACCCTAATAATACATTAACCTTATTAATTGCAACTTGGAGGATAACAGCATCGATAAATTCTATGTCTTATGAATAATCTTATAATAATCGATAACCCTCTATCTTATAAAAATATCAACACACAGCAGAATCAGCTCTTCATCCATTACCCGCATTTAAAATCGTTTACAAACACGACCCCAGTGGCGAAGTAAGTAAAGCATCTGGCTTCCAAATCGGATATAATGAGTTCTGTCCTTCTCAGAGGAAAAGAAAAGCCGACCTAAGTTCCCCTTCTGAAAGCTGTAGGTACTTCAGAAATTCTCCAAAGATGGCGCCACCAGCGTCATTTTTTTCTAACCGAGAGAATAGAAAAAAATAAAAGCAAGTGATGCTAGAAAAATAATGCTAGAATAGCAAAAATTAAAAGCAAGTGATGCTAGAAATGTAATGCCAGCATAGCAAAAATTAAAAGCACGTGATGCTAGAAAATTAAAAGCAACTGATGGTAGAAATGTAATGATAGACTAGCAACAAAAAAAAAGTTTCTGTTGCTGGTGAATTACTGCTAGAAAGCAGAAATTACAAGCAAGTTGTGGTCTTGATTGTTGCTAGGCCAGCAACATATTCAAGTAACACAAGCTGGAATATATATGCTGGCCAAGCAGTAAAGTGTTCCAATACACACCATGACTTGCTGGGAATTATGGTGGAACTAGCAAATGTGTTATGGTAGTTTATGCTAGTTAACTGTGCTGGGATACAGCATTTAATGCTTGCCTAGCAAATAAATACCAGCATGAATTTCGACCTGGGGTGTGACTTCAGAATTGCTTACAAAGAAGTAGTCAAGCATTCCTTTCGTCTGTAGTGGCCGTGCACGTCTGTCCAGGTCTCGGTCTGTCCAACACTTGCTGACGCACCTCACTGAATTGGCGGCACCATTTCCGCACCATTTGTTTTGACATCACATCTGGGCCATAGACTCCCACGTGGCGGTTATGGATTTATCTGCTCCCGATACTCCACGTGCCCGTTCATACCGGACAACCGCTCTCACTTCCTCCTTTGACCACGAATTCACAACGCACTTTCTCTTCATATGTACCGGAAACAGAATGATGCATAGCAGCAGAGCCTTGATTTTTTTCAAGGAACGCTTTTTGAAGCTTATAAAGGGGTATGACAAATGTCTCAACTCACTTGGCACTTATGTAGAAAAATAAAGTTACGTCTTATCTTTAATGTTTCATTACATTTTTTGTCTTTCATACACACCTCTGTCCACAGTTGCCAGTTGAATCTTATTTTCCGACTCACCCTCGTATGCGACTGAGGCCACTTCTCTGGTTTATCTGAAGCAGCGCATCATGCTTGGTTGTCGCACAGCTTGCACACCTGTTAAGCTCTAACGTGTCCAAGACTCGGTACTGTCACGCATTGAATTGTGCATTGTTAGCAGTAGAGAACACTTTCAGCAGTATCTCTAGTAGATTCTGGGATTTGATGTATTCATTTATTATAGTAGACAACTTTTCTGATATTATAATGAACTGATAATTATTTTTCTGTTTAATTTCAATATTTCTTTCTTAGCTTTGAATACGACATCTGAAAGTCAGCTCAAATTTTTAGATGAAATAAGGCTCTTTGGTGATACCCCAATTTGGCGATACCGGCTAAAGCTGGTTTCGCCGTAAAAAGGACATTGCCCCCTGATTTTGATCTCGAATTACTTTAATTCATTTTTTAGCTGATCAGTCAATGAAAGACAAAATCATGTGCAAAAATCTCAAACTTTGAAATTTAATAACTGTGTCAATTTTTGTAGTACACATGTCAAACGTTTTGTGTTATATCTGTTATTATATGTGTATACTTTTACTAAATACTATAGGGACTATTTACTATAGGGACTGAGGGACAGTATGAAAAGTTAGATTTCGTAATTTTTATAAAATTTATTTTTTACTTTAAATAATGCCACAACATGAACATTTACCTCATTTTAACGTTTTTGTAATTGGAACTATATGTCTACGACCAACGGTTGACAAATTAAAGGTCGGCGATAGATAACATATTGCACCCTGTATATGGTACTCTATTGACATTTTTTATGTAAAATTTTATAAAATTTTCTCAGCAAAAAAAAGAAGTTTGTGGGTGCTGATGCACCAGTGTGGTTGATGATCATTGTTTTACTAAAATAATTTTTTTGTGTTTAATACTAATTTGAGTATGGTACTTTAATTGATACGTCAAAGCTAATTGGACGTTCATGAGAAAACATCATACTTTATATTCATCAACCAAGGTTAAGTAAGATATTGATTTTGTTTATATTTAATGGTTTCCCCTTAAAAGCAGACAAATGAACATTAGTATGTTTTTTTTTTTTTCACTAAAAACTTTGTTTTTATACTTGTTTATATTACTTATATTTAAGTATTCTTAAAAATTATTAAATTTATCGTATTGAAATACCGATTTAAATTTATTACACATATTTTTTTTCGCTTTATTTGTTTTGTAGGATATCTTTTGCCATCTTTCGATTATTGGGAAGTGAATGTAAACAAGGAGTTAAAAATTTATTTCTTCAATTCCTTCTCTTTCAGAAAACCGGATATAATGATTTTTACCGATTCCCTTTTCTTGTTGCTTCAAAATCCGTTAAGTTTAAAAAAAAGCAAAATAAAACATTAAATGAAATGATTAATGGACCATGTAACTAATTTGTAGCTTAATAATTTAATTTCTTGAATAGTATTTTTTCCTTTTATCATATGGCGCCGTTTTGTATATTTTTTTATGTTTTAAAAAGCGTTAAATGGTTATTAGAAATCTAGGATAAGATTATTTTTTCGGGATTTTGATATTACTTTTTTTAAATATTTTTTAAACTGATGTGCGCATAGATTAAAAATTTTAAATCAGGAAATGTTATTTTTTGAGGAAGTCATCATCATTGATTACTATTCATTTTAATGGATAATTTTATGTTTGTAATTTTAAAGAAAAGGTGACTACGGTTGATAATTCAAATTTTGTCGTAGCAAGTAATTTTTTTAATATACTAGGTTCGAAATAAATTATAATCTCTCTATTCTAAAAAAAAGTAACTACCGCTGTCACCGCCGCCGCCGCCGCCGGTTTTGATTTTTTTGTGACCGGAGGCCTTTCTTCGTTAATATTAACAAAAATAATGCATACAAAAATATGAAAATCGGTGGTTTTATACAGAAATGTTTGATAAACACGCTGATGCAGACAGTTTTCAAATCGAAGAATTATTTTAGGAGTTATTTAATGCTAAAGTTGGACAAAATCGTTCCACTAAAAAAGTTTTATAGCAGCAAAAACTATACATGGCAGTGTAATAATTTTTAGATCATTTTATGCGTTAGAATTTGTCGGAGTGTAGATTGCATTAATTTTTTTATTTTGACTCATTTTTTCAGGTTTTATTTCTATTTTAAATTCAAATTTTCAGCATTTCTAGAGATATTTTTTACAGATTTCAGAAAATTGTACGAATTTAAACTGTTGCCAACTGTATAAAAAGCGCAAGCAATAATGTTTGCTTCAAATTAAAAATTTATTTACACGTGACTATTATAAACAGGAAAAAAACTTTCAAATTAGAATTAAATAATTACGTATAAAAAGCAGGAACTTATTAAAAATTACGTCATAAAAAGTATACACGTGAGTTTTAAAAGAGAAAGGATATTGTAAAATAATAAATTCATTAACATGCGTTAGAAGTCTTAGGAGAAATTACGTCATATTTACGTCACATTATAGTTATTACATAAAATGAACAAAAAATAATATTGCAAAAAAGTTTAAATTTAGAAATTGCGCTAGACATTTATTTGATATTTTGAGAATTAATTTAAAATGTCTTATTTAAAAAAACTTTCTTTTCGCTTTGTTAAAAAATACCAGGAGACAAAGACTCTCTTTACTTAATTCCTTTTATATTAGCTTATTTTGAAATGTTGTTACACGTGTATACGTCATCAAGTTATTTTTATTTCGACGTTTTATTTGTGTTTTTATTAATGTTGTACGAATTTATTTGTTCTTTCGTTATTTAAAATAAAAATTATATCAATTTGTATAATTTGGCGAGTGGTTTGGCGATTTATATAATTTGGCGAAATTGGTCGACAGGATAATCAAGTAGTACTGCAGCGGATTTGGCGTCAAAATTCCCCAATCAAAGAGAAATGAGTAGAAATTCGTTTATAGGGAGATCGCCACTGTTTTTTAAATTATAATTCAATCTTTCGAAATCTTTTTAAAGCCGATCAAATTAGCGTGCATTTAGAGTCTGCGGTGTCTAGACGGGGGTTGGCGAGCGTAGCTCGTAGGGGGCCAAGCCCCCTAGTGTTATATAAAAAATACTTAATTATAACTAAATAATTTTAACTTCTTTTAACGTACAGTCACGAGTCGCAGAGTCCTATATTTTTTATACATTTGTTGCCAGTAATTCCAATGAATAATTTTCGTGATAGATTCTTATGCACATGTTAAAGAAATTTACTGGAATGATTATTTTTTAGAAAAGGGGAATGCGATTATATAAAGAAATATAATACGCTGCTGCCTATGCATGTAATTTTTTTAAATAAATAAAACAAATATTAGAAACACATCTTCTAAATTTGAAGAAACATATATTAAATATTCGAATATGATTAACCTAAATTCTCATAATGTAATTTGGAGACTTTGGGTAAAAATACAATTTTAATGCGCGATCTTTTATCTTTTCTCTTATCTCGTGAGCTCAAAAAGAAAGATAAAATAATGATATAATAATTTATATGGATAAACATTTGAGTATTACTTCTACTACGAAAAATAGCATTTTTAAACTAATATTAATTTTCAAGAAGGACAGATTTGCATATGCAAATAATAGGATAACTACAAAATGAGCAAGGATGAAGCGATTTTCTTCAGCGGCATTTATCACGCTACGGTTATGACTTGTAGCAGCGAAAATATATTTGTTAAAACATTTAAAACAACACAGACAGATAATGAAAAATATATAAGGTCAGACCAGAAAACTTAGAATTTTGAAAAACAACCCAATGTAATTTAAAGTCCTTTCCAAACGGTTTTCCTAAAAAGTGGATAAAAAAAAGGTAATTTTTCTGTCTACATTCCATTTGTGGTCATAAAAATTCTGTTTTAGTTTCATATTACCGATGTCCAAAAGTTCTAATCAGATTTAAAGTTTAAAAAAAAGTTCATTTTTGTTTAATCATTATTATGCTTTATAAGCTGTCTACTTCTCTTCAGTCTCTAATATAAATTTTTAAAACTTTCATGTAATAAATTGCTGTCTAATAAGAAACTGAAGATATAAATAAGCAAGCTGTAGCTTAATTTTTTTCTAAGTCAATAACATTCTAATGTTTATAAGAAATAGTTATTTTCGTTATATTTTTTCTTCACATTTTAACAGTAAAAATATTTGGTTTTTGTTTTATTAATTATCGATAAGTGGATTTTACTTTCGAAATCTCTCGTTCATGACTAGATGTTTCTCCAGTAATTGCACTTACATTATTTTGTTTTTCCTATACAAACAGTTTTGTTTTTCATCCCCGATATTTTATTCACCAAAACAACTTAGCCACTGGAGTTTAAAAAATCCTAAACAGTGATACCAATTTGCAAAGACATAAGCTCTTGTAATTTCATAAGCAGGGACAACAATCATTATACTTATTAGTGTTCAAAATATTTCGTTGTTGCAGTTTCTCAGCCAGAGTGCACTTTTTGGCGAAAGTGGATTGAAGCATAATTAATCCCTTTATTTTTGTCCCTCGTAAATATTTGTAACTATAAAGTTACGTATTTAACGATTTACCACCTGCAATTGGCTAACAGGAAAATGTCAAAAAATTATTATTTTTTAAATTTATAATTAAGTTTTGAAAAGATTAAAATATTGCAATGCCATCGGAAATAAACGTTTATATACTTTTTATGCTTATTGCAGTTATCATGAATTATGCAATGGTCGAGTATTGCATAAAACATTTTTTATCACAGACTGAACACACATTTCTCACAGTTTATTCCGGTTTTGATTGCTTTTTAGCCTCTTCAAAAACAAAACTGTGTTATTGACACAATTTATTGGTATTGTATGTCATAGAATTGCATTATAACGAAAGAATAAAAAAATACTTTAAATACTCACTAATACCAAGCTAAAACGAGTTTTAGAGAATGGTTTATTAAAGGAAAAACCACAAAGTTATCATACATACGCAGTCGAATGCGAAAAAGAAAATTATTTAGGTTTCTTTAAAGAAACAGATTCCTAAAATATACACAAAATATACCTTCATTTAAGAAATGTAATATTAAAAATACATGACGTCAACTTTTTTTTTTTAAGTTGTTTTTAAAATATTTCTCCCTCTACGATCTTCGAACTTCTCTCGCTTAATAGGGCTATTCCCTTTTAAAGCTCTTCTGGGCAAGAAAATGTAATCTTCAAATGGTCAGAAAACGACGTTGAGACGATTGGAGTTTTTTATTTATGTATCTGGGAGCAGTTCGCTTAGAATTTCGTTTGACCAATGGTCGACATTTATAAGTGACATTCAGACATCGCGTTTGAACACCGTATTCATGCATCGATTTTATTTTCTGTTTTAGGAGGCACTCATACATTTTTCTACGAGAAATTGCTTCGATTCTTCACCGATAATACTCGTAATGTAGCTTCAACAGCAGCATAAGAGAAAGTGCATTCTTTTTAAGCCGATGAAATTTATCTTGTAATAAATTTATCATTAATCCTAGACATCAAATAAAATTCTTAAAAAGTATTTCTACTAAGATAAAAAATATCTATTGTATGTTTATTTCGTTTTGATTTGTTTTTCGTCTTTAAAATAATAAAAACTGTGTTATTGACAAAGCGATATTTTGTCTTATATGTGATATTATAAAACATTTAGAAATAACATTAAAGAGAGCGTTCTAGAATTAAAAAAAATATGTCAAATACGTACTAATGGAAAAATAATTTATTTTATAATCTCGTTAAAACAGAAAACAAGATATTTTAAAAACATATCACAATAAAAAAACTACAAAATGTACCATGCATCGATAGATGTGTTTGAAAGATGATATTGTTTAATTTTATTAAAAAATATATTCGCCTAAAACACAGACAAAAACATCTGTATTTAAAAAATATGGATTAAAAATAGATTTCATCGATTTATGTTTAATATTCTTTTTAAAAAAGTAAGTTGTTTCTACACATAATACTTCAAATATGCCCTAATAGCAAAATAAATCAATTTATAATCAAAATATTTAGCAACATGTCTTAATGTAGATTTTAAAAGAAACGACCTCACAAAATAATTTGTTTTTATTTTTAAAAAATGTTTTTAATTTATATGAAAGAATATTTGCATCTAAAAAAATAATATTTAAAATAGATTGCATAATTAAGTAAAATAATGCTATAAAAAGTGATAAAATATCTTTATTAAGATTGACGATCGTTTCGTCGCACAAATGGCGACATTTTCAATGGAAATGTTTCAAGGAACATGTCGCCGTTTGTGCGACGAAACGATCGTCAGTCTTAATAAACATATTTTATCACTTTTTATAGCATTATTTTACTTAATCTGTTTATAAGTGATTATTATACATGTTTTTATAGACTACATAAGCTTATTTTTAACTTTATTTTCTAAAATATTTCTTCCTGTGCAATGTTCAGAATTCTCAACGAAATGAGATTGTTAATTCTTTTTTGAGCTCTTCTGTACTAACGAAATGAGATTGTTAATTCTTTTTTGAGCTCTTCTGTACTAAAAAATGTATTCTTTAAACGCCACGACGCTAAATCCATCGGAACATATATTTTTTAGTGTTATCTCTACGACATTACTTAAGATCGGTCCATACTGCCTTAAAAAAAGAGGCGTAAACCCTTAATTCCCGGGTTACAGAATATAGGTGAAAAATATACAGGGTGGTTCTAATTAAACTTCCCCTATAAACAGCATCCTACAGTGCAAACGGGTGAGCGGAATGCAATGAAATTTGACACGAGATGCGCTCACGGAATTTTGAAAAAAAAAAAGTAGTTCCAAAATGTCTACCATATGGCGCTTTTTCCGGAAAAAAATATTAAATTTAACACAATAAACGGCTAAAACAGCCGGTTTTGCATTTTATTACTCATAATTCTTGTTCTGGATTGTTAATATTACTTTTGTATTCCGTTTTGTTCGTTTATTGAGTTAAATTTAATGTTTTTTTTTCGGAAAAAGCGCCATCTGGTGGACATTTTGGAGCTTTTTTTTTTCGAAATTCCATGAGCGCATCTCGTGTATAGTCTATATACCAAATTTCATTGCATCCCGCCCACCCGTTTCCGCTGTAGGATGCTGTTTATAGGGGAAGTTTAATTATAACCATCCTGTATATTATTTCTCATATTAACCTTTTTGTTTCTCTTCACATACTAAAGGCACAGCGATGAATGAGATATTTTTCGAAAGGTTATGAAAGCGGTTTTTGATATACCATACTTATATATCGTTAAACGCGTTATCTTATAAATAGAATTGCAGTTCATCAAAAATTAATGGAAAACTTATCCAGAAATAATCTCAAAACTTGCGGTGAGAAAAAGACACGCATGGGTCTACATGTTTTTTTAAAAAAATTGATAACTGTAGTAGATTTTTTACATTTAATAATTTTTTAGAATGACTGCTAACTATTCTAAAAAACATATGTGAAAAATAGCAATAATGCTTTCAAATAAAGTTTCGTAATGTATTAAATTGGATATTTTCGTATTGACCTCACTTCAGGAGTTAACAAACAGCTGAAGAAATCTCCAAAGATCGCTATTTACAATCAGCCTTTTTCATTCTGTTAATTTCATAGGATTACTCACGAAATTCGATTACGTGTCTTAAATTTGTGTTTTATTTATATTTTATTGTTTATTTATTGATTGATGGATGTTTAAATTTCGTTATGGAATATAAGCTGGAATAAAATGGTGAATTATTTTTATTAAGTTAAGCGCAAACAGATTTACGTTTCGTAACCATTTTCAGGTGATATATATAGATTTTAAAAAAATCATGATTGAAAATTATTTTTAAAACGATAAAAATTGAGTAATTGCAATGCAGTTTTCAAATAAATTGCGATAACAATTTTTAAACAAATTGCATTTGAAAGAACATTTTTATCTATATTCGACGGTGTAAAAATTAAAAATTTTCGGTATTTAGAAATTTAAAAAAATGCAATAACATTAATAAAAGTTAAATTTAATCATCTGCTGCTGCCACCTTCGAAATGACGTCAGCGATACAAGTAGACACGTTTATCCTTTATACTAGAGATAGTAAAGTGCATCCTTAGACGTACCCGGCGATTTCTCATAAAATCTTTCCTCTAACCATAATACATATTTCAATTTAGTTATAATTCATAAATTAATTTGAAATTAATGTTACTTTATTTTTTATCATACCAAAAATGATTTTTTTTTTCTTTTTAATTTCTTCTATCATCATTACAAGATGAAAGTATATTGAATTCGTGAAAATTTTCGAATCCCAGTTTTTGACGGATTTACGCGTTTTAAGGGTCAGAGTTTCCATAAAACATGTTTTTACAAAATGTCTGTCTGTGAGTTTGTGACTGTGTCTGTCTGTCTGTCTGTATGTTTGTGAGGCAGATTTTGTGGGCGCTCTGTCTCAAAAACTAATGCACTGAATTTATTAAAAAATTATATTCAGTTTTTTCCTGATATAAATTGATGCTGATTAGTTTTTGGTGCGAATCAACAGGTGGTTTTGCTATGCTGCGTTTTTAACGATTTCCGCAACAGCTCGCTCTATCTTAAGAATTAATTATGGATTTTTCAAGAAACTTCAGATTCAGTTAATCCTTGATATGAATTGTTTCTCTTTTCGTTTTGGTATAAATCGTCGCTGCTATGTTGAATTATTCCCGATTCCCGTAATAGCTCTATCTTAAGAACTAATGCACAAATTTTCTTCAAACTTCAGATTCAAATATACTTTTATAAATATTATTGCTGATTATGTGTTGGTGTAAATTGCCCAGCAGGTGGCACTGTTACGCTGCATTTTTCACGATTTCCACAAAAGTCCTAATTCATGAACTAATGCATGGAATTTCATATCTTTAGAATTCTCACGATGGGCATAGATAGCCAAATAATTTTGGCACTGTGATAGCGAATTTTAAAATATTAACATGTATGACATAGAGGAAAGTTTTCGGATTGCCAGGCCCGACTAATTTTTAATACCATTACAAAACATAGTGTGGATTTCTCTTGAAATAACGCCCATTTCTATTCAATGAACTATGAACATTTTCCGCTTCAGTAGTGCTTTATTGTAACTTGCACTTAGCGTTTTTGCTTTCTAACGCGAACACGACCTCTTTATTTATTTATCTGGGGGCAGTCAACTTAGTATTTCATTTCGAGAATGGCCGACATTTAATACTGACATTCAGGCATGGCGTTTGAACAACATTTTTTTCTGTATCGATTTTTTTTTATTGTTTTATGCGTTATTGGTACATTTTTCTGCGACAAATATCAGTGGTGTTTAATTATTAATACTTTTTATGTAGCAATACACGAGAATTACTTTCTTTTTAAACCTACACTGTAAAAAAAACGGAAATACTACTGGCAATCTAGACGCCAGTACTATTTCCGTTTTTTTACGGGAATTTCTGTAATTTATGGGTAAAAATTCCCGTAAAAAAACGGAAATAGTACTGGCGTCTTGATTGCCAGTAGTATTTCCGTTTTTTAGTCCGTTTTTTTACAGTGTATGCAACTTATGCTGATATAAATTTGTTATTTGCGAATATACAATTTCATTCTTAAGAAAATAATTTTACAACAGAAAATCGAAACAGCATATTTTAAACAGGTTTTATAGTAATTGCAAAATTTGGCATGCATGTGTAGGCGAATATAAAAGATAAAAATTATAGTTCTCTTTAAGATAAATTATACACGACATATATATATATATAGGTTATGTATATTCTTAAACTATACACAAGAAATATTTATAAATGTGTACATATAATTAAATATTGCATAGACTTTTTAAAGTGGTTTTAAAATGTTTGTACCACATTGGTCTACTCTTTTCTAATAATGTCTTTCTTCCTTACCCCTTAAATGCTTAGTGATAACATGTATTTAAGGTAGCGAAGGTACTCATGGTATGTTTATATCGATTTTCTTTGATTTTGTTTCTAAAATAACAAAAACTGTAAATGTCGCACACGTGAATTTAGCACTTTATTTAATATTCTAATAAATTTCGGAAATAGCATATAACCACATAAATTACCTAAAACACTTTTAAATAAATTGACTCTAAAGGCAGTGTTGCCAGATGGGCTACATTTTTTTTTAATCATATTCTTGATTGGCACCACTTTTTTGATATGGTAAAATGTGCCTTATTTAATGGCATATTAATTAAGGCAAAAACAAAGTGAATTTTACCGTTTCAAAAAAGTGGTTCCAATCAAGAAATCTGAGTTTAAAAAAAGTAGCCTGCTGGCAACACTGTCTAAAGGAAATATATCTGTCTTGTGCAACGCAGCATATTTTAAACAGGTTTTATAGTAATTGCAAAATTTGGCATGCATGTGTAGGCGAATATAAAAGATAAAAATTATAGTTCTCTTTAAGATAAATTATACACGACATATATATATATATAGGTTATGTATATTCTTAAACTATACACAAGAAATATTTATAAATGTGTACATATAATTAAATATTGCATAGACTTTTTAAAGTGGTTTTAAAATGTTTGTACCACATTGGTCTACTCTTTTCTAATAATGTCTTTCTTCCTTACCCCTTAAATGCTTAGTGTAACTCAGGAGTTACATGATATTCTTTTGCCATTTGGCGCTTTCCATTGATCTTTTAGTGCGCTATTATGTGTTAGTTATGTGTGATAACATGTATTTAAGGTAGCGAAGTATGTTTTTCTTCTGATTTGTCATCACATCACAGAGAGGTTTTAACATCTTTTGTTTAAACTGCTTGCAATGTGCTCGACTGGCGGTTTTTTTTTTTTTTTTTTTTTTTTTTTTTTTTTTTTAATCTTTAAAGATATCTTACGTTTGAATCGTTTTTTCTTTTCTCTCTAAAATAATTAAATCTGGTAATCTGACGTTGACAGATTTTGTATATGCCGTATTATATTAACTTTTGGGTTATTTATTCAACAGAATTTTGACAAAATTAATTTGATTTTTTCAATACTTTGTAAATGGAAACATGTGTTAGAAAGAAGCTAAAATCTATCTCTAAAAATATTTCATTTAAAAATACTTTTGATTAGAGGGGGATAGAAAGAATGTTGTCATATCTGAATAAATAATAGTTCAAATATAACAAATTTTTTAAATGATTTCTTCAAATGATCGAGGAGGAAACGTGAATTTCGTCTTATACCTGCTGAAAAAACGCGAATTTCACCAAAGTTTGCAAAAAAAACGTCAATTTTATCAAAGGACCGCGGAAAAAACGCGAATTTCTACAACGGTCATTATCAAATCTGGTAATCAGACGTTGACAGATTTTGTATATTCCGTATTATATTAACTTTTGGGTTATTTATTCAACAGAATTTTGACAAAATTAATTTGATTTTTTTCAATACTTTGTAAATGGAAACATGTGTTAGAAAGAAGCTAAAATCTATCTCTAGAAATATTTCATTTAAAAATATCTTTGATTAGAGGGGGATAGAAAGAATGTTGTCATAACTGAATAAATAATAGTTCAAATATTACAAATTTTTAAAATGATTTCTTCAAATGATCGAGGAGGAAACGAGAATTTCGTCTTATACCCGCTGAAGAAACGCGAATTTCGCCAAAGGTAGCAGAAAAACGCCAATTTTATCGAAGGGCCACGGAAAAAACGCGAATTTCTGCAACGGGTCGTGAAATAAGATACGTTTCATTAAAGGCCGTTAAAAAAAAGCAAATTTGTTTTAAATATACATTCAAAGTATATACACTATTTTTATGCTGATTTATTGAAAAGTTTATGAGTGACAGATTTTCAATTTATGAATTATTCACTTTTTCAGGAATTTTCACCTTTTCTTTTTCTTTATCCTTTTATACTTATAACTTTTAAAATATTCATGTTATTATCATAAAAATAGTCTAGCTCCTGTATAACTGTATTATATGTATTACAGAATTCATGAAATGTGTTTATATTTAGTAGTTTCGAGAAAATAGAAAGTTTTCGATTAATATTATGCTATTTTATTAAATTAATTTAAAAAAAATCAGGATTCATACGCTGCAATGGGTTCGGGTGATGTTAGGTGTTTTAGTAAAAGAAATTTCGTAAAGTACTGGATGCTACATATGATGATAGATTTTTCTTTTCATTCAACACGGCAAATATTGCTTCAAGAAAATTCTGTTGAAAATCCTTGAAGCGCATTAATCCTGAAATTGTCTATTCGTATGTTTATGTCACATTTTTATGCCATTTTTAACAGTAAATAGCGATTTTAAACTTAAGATTTACAAAACTTAAAAGATAGTCTGTTGGCATACAGATACCTTAATAGCGAAAGATTTCGGTAAAGATTTCACTACTTAAAGACACCTTTTTGATTCTCTTTAAATCAGTGTTTAGGCAGGTATTTTTATTTCATATCTATTAAAATTGTGTTTTATTTATGTTATATATTTATTTATGAAGTATTAATTTCGTTATGGGATATTTGCTGGAATTATTATATGCTGAACTATTTATATAGTTTTAAGTTCAAACGTGTTAATTTTCCGTACGCAGGTTGCACGTGATAGAGATAGACACAAAAATATCATCCTTGAAAATTATTTTATAACCAATAAAATTCTATTAAATGAATATACAGCTTTAAAAGAAATTGTATTTGAAAGTAAATTCCTCCCCCTATTCGATGGTGTAAAAATTGAAATTGTGCTATGTTGAGAATCTAAACACGTAATTTATCATTCTGATTAATGTCATCGTCAATATGACATCAGCGTTACTCAGGGTCGTGTTTGTGCTTTATAATATAGATGTTATTACGAAATAAAAAAAAAGCTATTGCATGTTTTCGTCACTAAAATAATATAAACTGCATTATTGATGTGGATATTTTTACTTTCTTCCGTATGTTACAGAAGAAAGCATAGTAATAAAAAATTTTTCGACTTTCGGTTTCGAGCGGATTTACATGCTATGGGACTCAAAGTTAGAGATTCCGAAAAAATACGCTTTTACAAAATGTCTGTATATCTGTGCCTCTGTATGTTCTCCTTGTGATGTCGAAAAGAGATTAAGTTATGCATAGTATTTAAAAGAGCTTCATATGTATGTTTTGGCTATGGGCAGTAAGTCAAAGTTTAAATTGGGATATTCCGTCGGAAGGCGGCGCTGTGATAAAGATTGTTGTGCCATTTTAGGTACATTTCGTAAGAAATACTACCTTTTACATTATCCCCTAGGTTGGAATTTCTGAAACATTTTGCAGATCTACGCCTACCATGAGCCCTAGAACCCAAAATCACCCCTCAGTTCATAACTTTATCTATCTATCTATCCATATATATATATATGTATATGAAGAAGTTTTTGTTTGTAAAATGCTAATTTATTAACGACTTGACTAAATGATGTTGGAATAATAACACATAAACTTTAATACAATTCTATACAGGTATATTTACTTCACTTAGTCGATAGCTTATTTAAATACATTACATTTCTGATACAAAACCTATGAATTATTTTCCTTCGAATAAGCCACTTAGGTCTAATAATGCCTCCCTTGGCATTGCAAAAGTCGATGCTTGATGAACAACATAATTTTATAGACTGACTCTTTTCCAATCTTTGAATATATCCAAACATTGATCCCGTAATCGTGAATTTTCATAACTCGTGCTTTGAAACCATGGATAATAAAAATATCAGAGTTAATTTACCGATCATGCACGTCATAAAGAAAATAAACGATGCTTAAATTTAAAACCTACAAATCGGTCATCCTGACCTGATGGCGTCTCGACATCAGCATCTTGGCTTATTATTATTATTTTTTTTATGCTTAAACAGCTAAATTTTGGGAACTTTTATATATTTTTCTGTCACATAAAATTTTGATTACTTCTTCAATACACATACACATATACTTAATCTATTTGACTTATCCAGGAGTTTACCCCATAGACCATGGTTTCATGTATTCGGCTCCGGTTGACGTCTTTCCTAGACCTTCATGATCGCCTACTTTCTCTACTTCATACCGATCATGATTCTTGGCTGCCGTTATTTCATATGGCCCTAAGTATTTTTCTTTAAGTTTGATAGCATTGCCAAATTGCGTTCTCTTTATGGCGACGATATCTCCTATTTTATATTTTTGTGGCTGTTTTCTTTTCTTATCAAACTGCACCTTGTTTTCTTCTTGTATTTTGAGTATATTTTTCTTTGCTTCTTCTCTCATGGCTTCGCGTTCTTCCATAATACATTCGGTAAATTCTTCTTCAAAAGTTTTCTTAATGTTTTGCATGTCACTATCTTTCATCTTAACTCCTGTCATTAATTCGAATGGACTATACTTGGTACTTCGTGTTACTGTGCTATTGATAATTCTTTGTAATTTTGGTACATACTTATACCACTTGGATTCGTCATCACTGGATAATTTTGACAAAACGAATATCATCACTCTGTGTATTCTTTCCACCTGTCCATTTCCTCTTCGCATCCCAGTTGTTATCGTTAGAGGCTCAATTCCTACTTTTGCACAATATTCCTTGAATTCGCTTTCAGTAAAAGCATTTCCTTTTTCGGTTACAATTCTAGTTGGGTTACCGAAAGTTGTTTTTTGTAGTTCCAATTTGTGTATTACATCCTTGGCCGACTTTGATTTCACTGGATAAAACCATGCGAACTTTGTAAATGCATCTCCTACGGTGAAAATATATTGATATTTTTTATTTGTGAGAAATAATGGGCCTATTTGATCGATGTGATAGGTTTCCAACGGTTTGTCTCCTTTTGGTATAGGGTTTAGAAAACCTTCAGATTTCCCTGCTTTCTATTATATAAGATACAATCAACACAGTTTCCGATTATTGTTTCTACTTTCTTCCTTAATCCAGCTATGTAAAATTCTTGCTTCACTAGATCTTCCGTCTTTGATATAACAAAGTGCCCTCTTTCATGAATTTTTCGTATAATTTCTCGTTGCATCTCTTCCGGCACCACCAATATTTCTTTTCCTTTCTCGAATCTGTATAATACATCATCTTTTACTAAGTAATTATTGAACGGTACATTTTTAATAAGCGACTTGATGCATTGAATAGATTCATCTAGCCTTTGATCGATGTGATAGATTTCCAATGGTTTGTCTCCTTTTGGTATAGGGTTTAGAAAACCTTCAGCTTTTCCCTGCTTTCTATTATATAAGATACAATCAACACAGTTTCCGATTATTGCTTCTACTTTCTTCCTTAATCCAGCTATGTAAAATTCTTGCTTCACTAGATCTTCCGTCTTTGATATAACAAAGTGTCCTCTTTCATGAATTTTTCGTATAATTTCTCGTTGCATCTCTTCCGGCACGACCAATATTTCTTTTCTTTTCTCGAATCTGTATAATACATCATCTTTTACTAAGTAATTATCGGACGGTCCATTTTTAATAAGCGACTTGATGCATTGTATAGATTCATCTAGCCTTTGCGCTATTGCGATTCTTTTCGTTATTTCTCCTTACGATCTAGTTATCACTAATACTGATTGTGTTGTCGGAACGTTTCGGCTTAATGCATCTACATGTTTCATTCTTGTTGCTGCTCTATGTTCTATCTCGTAGCCGTATTCCTTGATGGGTAATGCCCATCTTGCTACTTTAGGTGCTAAATCTCTCTTATTTCATGTTTTCTGGAAGTCAGCGCAGTCCGTTACTATCTTGAATTTATTTCCCATTAGGTAATTTCTGAATTTATTTAGAGCTTCTATTATGGCTAATACTTCAAGTTCATAACTCGAATATTTCTCCTGTTGTGGTGACGTTTTCTTGCTCATGTATTGTAATGGATGAAATTTTCCATCATCTTCTTTCTGTAATAAAACTGCGCGAAATCCTTGGCTGCTCGCGTCAGTATGGAGTTCTAGCGTGGATTCTTTTTTGTATAATTGAAGAACTGGTTTTGTTGATAATATTCTCTTTAATTCATTGAAAGCTTCGGGCTACTCTCTTTCAAATTTGAAACAATTTATTTTCCTTAATAAATCACTTAGAGACTTGGCGATTTTGGCGTAATTCGGGATAAACTTTCTGAAGTATCCTGTTAAACCTAAAAATGATTGTAATTGTTTTGTTGTAGTTGGTTTAGGGAAATTTTGCACAGCCTTTGTTTTCGCTTCTGACGGTTTTATTGTCCCATTTTCAATTATATATCCTAAAAATTCTATTTTCTTTTTAAGGAATTGGCATTTTTTGAAGTTAATTTCTAAACCATACGCTGATGCTACTTCTAATACTCGTTTCAGCTTCTTTATCCCATCTTCTTCATCGTTTGAGGGAATCACAAAATCATCCATATATACAATAATAGTTTCTTCTCGCAGTAAATCTTTGAATACAGTGTTTACTTATCTTTGAAATTGATTACCGGAAATTCACAATCCGAACGGACAATGTAAAAATTCGTATTATCCTTTATGCGTTACAAAAGCTGTATATTTACGACTGCTTTCTTCTATTTTGACGTGGAAAAAGCCGTTTTTGAGATCTAATGTCGTAAGTATTTTTGTCTTCTGTAATTTATCAATCACATATTCAATTAATTGTAGTGGATAGCGATCTTTTAATATTTTCCGATTTAATTTCCGATAATCTATACATAACCGATGTGACCCATTGTTTTTCTTACTCAGGACTACTGGGGCCGCAAAATCCGAGTAACTTCGTCTAATGATCTCATCTTCCAACCACTGCTGTATTTGCTTACTGATAATTTCCTGCTCAATTAGAGGTAACCTCCTTGGTCGTTCATAGATAGGTTTTTCATCTGCCAATAGTATTTTTATCTTTAACCCAGTATCTTTTGATTTATTCGGTTTGTATGATTCTATTAATTCTTATATTTTTCCTCTGCTAGTTAAATTTGTAATATGATTCAAATCCACCTCGGCATTTATGCAGTTGATGTTAACCATATCTTCCCAACCTCGATGATGGTTGTCTATATTTGATGTGGCTATTTCATCTGTTTTGGAAGGGATTTCATTAATTTTGATGTATCCTACTTGCACTGTAGTGTCGTCTATTATTTTAACAACATCTTCCACTACTTTTAATGTCAAGCCTTTGATTGCTTTTCTACCTATTATAAGATCATAGTCGGTTTCTTGCACCACGTAAAATTTATCCTGTATTTCTATACCATCTACATAAACTTTATGTAAGAAAAAACCCGTTGGTTTAATTTCTTTTCCACCTATGCCCGATATAGATATGTTGTCGCTGGTTAACTTTGGCGTGTTTATTGCAGTGTGATAGCTTGAATTGGCGATTGAAATATCACTCCCTGTATCAATTATTACATTTGTTTTTATTCCTTGAATAATCAGGATTCTTCCTTTCTTACCATTTAACGTGCCCATATTAACTACTTTTCTTTGCGCATTTTGACTCCAATCTTGGTATTTCGTTTTTTGCTAATTTTGATTATGTTGTGGGTTGTAATTTAAATAGCCTTGTTGTGTTAACGTGCCCGAATTAACCACTTTTCTTTGCGTGTTTTGGCTCCAATCTTTGTATTTAGTTTCTCGCCAATTTTGATTATGTTGCTGGTTGTAATTTGAATAGCCTTGTTGTGTTTTACTCCCCATGGTGCACTCCCTACTCACGTGATCATATTTGCCGTAATTATAACATATTATTTGCTCCTCGTTTTTTCCATGGTTGACATTGTGCTTATTATCAACTTGGCGCCTTTGCGAATTGGTGTAGTCAGCCCCTCTCGATCGTTTATCCTCAAAACTCCCACTTGTATTCCTTATAGATTATTTATTGCAAACCCTTCGTGCCGTTTCGTAAATATCTAATTTGTTACTAATTCGTCAATCTTTTTTATTACTAACAATTCCTCTGCAAAATGTGTCTTTGTTTCTGCAGGTAAATTATGCCTAATTTGATTAACTACAATTAATTACGGTAATTCCTCGAAGTTATCTATTTCAAGACCGTCAATCGATTGTTTGAAATACACTTTAATCTCATAAGCGAAATCGCGCCAATTTGCTGATTGCTCCTTTTTAAGTGAGAAAAATTTTAGCCTAAACTCTTCTGGAGATAGTTTGTATCGTTTTAAAAAGAAAACTTTTTATGTAATCATAATCATACATTTCGGGTACACTTTCCCTCGTTATTATGTTAATCACGTCTAATGGTATTAGGTTAATTAAATAGTTGACCCACTCTTTTTTATCAATGCCCGTCTGCGACATTTGTCTTTCGTACATAGCCAAATATAAACTAATATCATTCGTGCTATCATATTTTGTTAATAATCTGAGCAATTCATATTGCTTACATGTATTTGTTCTTGGACTCATATCGACGTGTTGTCTTGAACTTTCCTGTAGTTGAATTTTCTTAATTTCAAACTCTCTTTCGCGATCTTTTTCTTCCAATTCTATTCTCCATCTTCTCTCCTCCATTTCCATCTTCAGTTTCTTTTCTTCAATCTCTGCTTGTGCCTGTAGTTTATTTTTTTCAATCTCTGCTTGTGCCTGTAGTTTCTTTTCTTGAATCTCTGCTTGTGCCTGTAGTTTCTTTTCTTCAAGCTCAGTTTTTTCTTTTCTAACTTTCTCTTCAATCTCAGCTTTTTCTTTTCTAACTTTCTCTTCAAGCTCAGCTTTTTCTTTTCTAACTTTCTCTTCAATCTCAGCTTTATCTTTTTTAGCCTTCTCTTCAAGCTCAGCCTTTTCTTTTCTAGCTGTCATAATTACTTCTAAGCGTTCCTTTATAAAATCTTCGTCGAAACCCTCCCAGCTTTTGATTAGTTTTATTAGTGTAGGGATCGTCGGTTTTTCTGGTATTTCGATTCCGCATTCCTCGCAAAGATTTATTATATCAATTCTTTTAGCCTTGTTTAGGGTTCCCATATCTATTTTTCAATATTGTACTTGACAAGTACGATCACAGTTTTTAATTTGTATTGTTAATTCACAGTTCAACCTTTGGCATTAGTAATTTACATCAATTTCGTTCTGATTCATATTTGACTAACTTATTTTGTTGCTTTGTATAAAATCCCGATTATTTATTTCACTATTAGCTGCTGAAGATTCCGGCACCGATCCCCCAAATTTGTAGAAGTTGTTGTTTGTAAAATGCTAATTTATTAACGACTTGACTAAACAGATGTTGGAATAATAACACATAAACTTTAATACAATTCTATACAGATAAATTTACTTCACTTAGTCGATAGCTTATTTAAATACATTACATTTCTGATACAAAACCTATGAATTATTTTCCTTCAAATAAGCCACTTAGGCCTAATAATGCCTCCCTTTGCACTGCAAAAGTCGATGCTTGATGAACAACATAATTTTATAGGCTGACTCTTTTCCAATCTTTGAATTTATCCAAACATTGATCTCGTGATCGTGAATTTTCATAACTCGTGCTTTGAAACCATGGATAATAAAAATATCAGAGCATCAGTTAATTTACCGATCATGCACGTCATAAAGAAAATAAAACGATGCTTAAATTTAAAACCTACATATATATATATATATATCACCTTTTTATGGACACAATAACTTTCATAATTCTGTTAAAATCTATTCGAAAGTGATACACAAAATCAAGGGGGCGGAAAATCTCGGTCAAGTTCGTTAATGGGCAAAATTGGACCAAGGAGGTCGAAATATGCAGGGTTTTTGTGAAAGCCAAAAAAATCCCATAACTTCTTAATTATAATACATATCAAATCAGTTTAAAGTTATTATTACTTCTAGGAAAAGGGCCAACAATTTATGCATGCCAGATTTTTGACAAACTTAAAAATGGGCTCAAGGGGTTGAAACAAATTCATAACTTCGTGAATTCGCAAGATATCAAATTCTCTTAAATTTTAATTTATTATACATCTTCTTAATATTATCTATAAGTTTTATATCGATAAGTTTTTGATAAGACCAGCACTTACCACAATTAAAAAAAATAACAAGTAGGTAAGTGTGATCACAGATTGCACAGAGGGTTTCTTTTAATATTCCTTTCAAAACACTTTATTCTTTAATTAATAAAGCCAAATTGATATAAATTATAATTATTAAATCCTTAAAAACCGCATATAAAAAGGTAAAAAACGCTAAGGTTTTAAAAAATAATTGCGCCCCCTCCCCCCACAAAATTTCTCGCGTAATTCTTTAGAAAATTTTTTATTATGTCTTATAAACTTTCTTAAAGTTTCAAACAGATCGCCGTGTTAAATTCGCTAATTTAAATAAAATCGCGTTCTTTTAATTCCACATTCCACCACCAGGGAGCGCACTCTATTCTTATCAAAACTGTATCTGAACGAAACTCCTTATTACAACTTATCCGTAGATACATTATTCGGGGCGGAGGTGGGGTCTTAAACACCAATCTAAGATATTTTCTGAAATTATTACTCTAAAATAGTGGTATCGACACTTATGAACTTTTTTGTATTGAATAATTAGCATTTATCTCAGGACTCCGTCAAAAAACCGCACATAAAACGGTAAAAAACGCTAAGGTTTAAAAAAAGATTTAATGCCCCCCCCCCCCCACTTTTTCCCAAAATTTCAATCGCCATTATTTTTAAACTTTTTATTATGTGTTATAAACTATCTTAAAGTTTCAAACAGATCGTGTTGCTCGATTTCATAATTTAAATAAAATCTCGGTGTGTTGGTTTCACATTTCACACCAGGGAACGCTCTCTATTCTTAACAAAAGTGTACCTGAACGAAACTCCTTTCTACAACTTATCTGTAGATACATTAGTCGAGGGGTTGGCGGTCTTAAACACCAATTTAAGATATTTGCTAAATTACTATTCTAAAATAGTGGTATCAACACTTATGAAATTTTTTATATTGAATAAGTAATATTTATCTCATCACGCGGGGGAAAGGCGGGGGGGGGGGGGGACACCTCAGATGCATAATATCATTAAGCGGTCACAGACATTTCCAACGATATATCACTTGACTGGTATCGCCAAAATTTAGAAAAGTGCCCCCTATTGGGGGAGCAAAGGGGGGATGAAAACCGGAGATGCATAACATGATTAAACGGTCACAGACCTTTCCTACGATATTTCACATGACGGGTAACTGCAAAATATAGAAAATTGGCCCTCTTGGGGGGGGGGGCAAAGTGGGGGAGGGATGGACACTTATCGAAAAATGGAGATTGCCATTCGATCGGCAGGAAAAAGTTAGCTTCGCTGGAGCCTTCTCAGTTATATTTCTCCCCGCTGTGGCTCAATTGGGAGCAAAATTATGGCGCGAAGAAAAAACAGCCCCAAACGTTGGGGGGGCGGCACCTGCGGGGTGGGTATGCCTCGTAATATTCATTTTTTTTAAATATGTTAACGAGAAATTTATTGCAATTTCCCATTTATTTTAAATTTATTGCAAATTTATTGCAAAATGTATTGCAATTTATTGCAATTTTGGTGCAAACCAGAGTTTCATACTTTTCGAAAAATATTTAAAAGGGGCCCCACCCGGGCCCCTAATAGAATTAGAAGAAATCGGAGGGCGGACAATCGTTGGAAAAAGTTTGCTTGTGCGTCGCGGAGCTGATTTCGGCGCGAGATCTAAGCTCTACGACCAATAGAAACCGAGATATTTAAGGAAATGCGAAAAAAATATAGGAATTATTTGCAGAAGAGAATAATTATTTTAGTTTTAAAGTGATAAGCCGGCCCCAAAGAGTTACAATGAAAACAGCCATGATAGCTCAAGATCCCTTAAGACCCAAGATCGTTGGAATTACTTTCAAATTTTCATATTTAAAAGAACTGGTTCCATTATAAGTCTTTACAAATCAAGATTTCGTATAGTGCAACAGCAATCTCCAGAAACATATTATAGAAATAAAACCAATTAGTTAAATTATAATTAATATCTCAGCTTGTAATTAAGATAGACGACTGAAATTGACATTGATGAAATCGGCGAAAAATTTTACGTTTTATTATTATTAT
Organism: Maratus speciosus; assembly: GCA_963932465.1. Classification (NCBI taxonomy): domain Eukaryota; kingdom Metazoa; phylum Arthropoda; class Arachnida; order Araneae; family Salticidae; genus Maratus; species Maratus speciosus. The sequence continues at coordinate 328,685,550 of OZ010795.1, forward strand.
TTTTTTTTTTTTTTACGCAAAAAAAAAAATAATCAAAAAATTTAATAATTTAAAAGTTCAAAATTCGTTTTTAAAAATCCTAGTACGAAAAATCACGTGATCTGCTTAAATCGCTCGGGTGCCAATACGTCTTCAGATAATGATGACACCTGTTTTTAATCTGTGGAACAGATTTTTTTTGCAATTTGCTTTTTTTTTTTTTTTTTTTTTTTTTTTTTTTTTTTTTTTTTAGCAATTTGATGAAAAATCCATGCTTTTGTTGAATTATGAATGCCTTTCCAATCTTGTAATTGGGGTTTTTTAATTAATAACGTCCGTTAGTACGACTTTTTCAAAATTTTATGATTTGTCGTTTGATGTGAGGTGTTCTGCTATAAGTATGCAAAATTTCAAGTCTTCAACTTACATAGCTTCTGAGAACGGGCTCTGTGACAGACAGACAGAGGAGTGAGACGAATAAGGTTTCGTTAGATGAACGAAACCCTAAAAAGGAAAAAAAAAGGGGGCGTGAAGAAGACCAAAATCATAACTTTGTCAGTTCATACGATATCAAATCATCAGAAAAAAAAATCTTCTACACATTTACGCTAAAAAAATGACAGTTAAGAATCTTGTATAAATACCATGCAACAGGCATAGATCACCCTTGAAAGCATAGATCCCCCTTAAACATTTCTTGTACGTTTATAGATGCATGTAAAAGAGAAAATAGTTAAGTTTCATTTAAGGTACCCTATATCCCTACGTTCACAGCGCTTATATATATATATATATACATAAGATATTGAATAAATACTCATAATTTTGGTTCCGCTGCAACACTAACTAAACTCTGTGGCTATAGAATCCACGAAGGATCTGGGCCGTCAGTGCCCATCTCTGTTTTCTTGACCCTGAGCCCCGAGGTGCTATGCAGCATGCGTCCCGGCCAGGTGGTCAGCCTAACGCGAGACCCTCGGTGTTTATTTCCCAAGCAAACTTGGTAGTCATTTTATCGACCCCAAAGGGATGAAAGGCAGAATGAACCTTGCCCAGTCGGGAGTCGAACTCTCGACCTGCGGTGCGGCAGTCAGATGCTCTGACCACTACACCACTGGGCTCTCAACTGCAACACAGAATGATGAAAAAGCATAAAATCTTAGCAATATCTTCATAAACTTTAAAAAATTTGGTGGATTTGCGATTTTTTTAGCAAAATTTCAGGCTTACGCCAGACAAAATACACTCAATTGAACTTTTCAGTTTCCTTTGTATTGCATACTACATATTACTACTAAATGTGCCCTGAACTAGGAGTTTAACATAATCTTCAAAATTAACAGAAATATTTCAAAATATGTCATAAATACACATTATTTATTAAAAATTACCATTATTTTATATTAGAGTACATATAAACTTATTACATTATCATATAGAGCTCAGATTCTAGGTGAGAACCTAGTGAGTAATACGGAAAACATTCTCACAAAATTTCACTGAAAATGTTTAAAACATTTTATGTAATGAAGTTTATCGAACACGGAGGTAACTGAAAAATTGATTTTCCGTAAATCGCATTTAAAGATTTCTTTTATATCTTTCAGATACATACAGAATTTATCGAGAAATGTCAATTAAGGTTTATTAGTATTTTTATGTAAAAAACATAAGAAAAGGATGCATGGAAACATTGCTTTTATTTGTCCTATCATTCCTTCGCCTGGGCGATTCTCAAAAGGTGGGCACTGGACACACGTCATAACTTTAAGCCTTTCAAACATAACTTTAATTATCATTGACTTTATTTTTTATTTTACATTGAGTTTTTAATTCTATTCACAGACAGAAAATGACATAATTTATTGTAAAAGCTTTGTATAAATATCTTAAAATTTTATTATTTTATGCTAAAGAGGCCAATTTCGGACATTCATAACGTTAACTGCTCCAATGTACCACCAAGAAAAAGAGTTTTAACTTGCTTCCAGGTGGTTCTAATGGTAAATAACGAATGCATAAAGGAAACGGATGATTTTTTGATAATTTCGTTAAGAAATGGCAGGCTGATTTATTACTTTTTTCAAGATAGAAGGACTTTTCTAGAAAGAATTTTTTTGTATTTTGTTATGTCCGAAACTAACGTACGCGACAAAGCATTTGATTTTATTATTATTATTACTGGATAACAAAAAGTTAATTATACATATATATATGTATACACATACAATTATAGGACACATTTACTACATTCTTAGTCTTAAGAATTTTTTAAATACTAAGAGCAACGTCCAAAATCTGTAACGTACGTGCGAAAAAATGTCCAAAATTTGTAGCGTACCCAACTGCTAATTAAATGCTTTAATCATTAATTTTCCAGAATAGTTGCTGTCTTTTAATGTTTGTGTATAATTTTGTAGACATACTATTAAAAATATTTATATATTATATTTATAGACAAAATACTATATTATTAAAAAAAATTGACCTTAAATTTGAAAATTTGAAAAATTACATATAGTTAACGTTTAATGATCCCACCTTTTGAGAATCTCCCGCCTACTTTCGGTATTTGACTCATTACTTCCTTTTTTTTAAATTGGTCATAACTCCTCTTCTAGTAATCATAGAAAGGAAATCGAAACAGATTTGAAATCGTAAACGATGAATCTTTCAAAATAATAATAATAATTTTAAAAATAGAAAGTTTTCAAGAAAGCGGCCATTTTAATCTAGGTAGATAATTTTTTATTTTTTTTTTAAACTTCACTTTTAATACTATTCAAGGGCACATTGTGTGCATAAGGGAATATATTTATTGCACAAAATAATAATTAAAAAAATTTGGAGAAAAATAAGGAATTTTCTTTAATATTTTAATTGTTATGAAGAACTTTTCAAAATGCCCCATTCTCTTGCCATATGAATTAAAATCCCCAATATTTTTTATAGCTGTTTGTCATTATATATGCCAGAAAACTGTGCATATTTTTAAAAACTAAATGTAATTATAAAAGTTAATAAAATAGTTAATAGCAGAAATATAATGCAAAAATGCTGAAGATTTCTTAAAATTTAGAAATTATTATTTTTTTTTTCTGAATATATAAAATTCGATGCACAGTTTTATTTGTAAATATAAAACAAACTTGCATAAAAAATATTTAGTATTTTAATTGATATGGAATGCGCATGGGGCATTTAGAAAAGTATTTCATAACGCTTAAAATATTCAAGAAAATTCCTTATTTTTCTATTTTTTTTTCTTTCAGTGATAAATATATGCCATATTGCATATTGTGTGCCCTTGAATAGTATTTAAAATGAAATAAAAAAATGTTTTTGAAGGTCCCTTGTGCCCTTAAAGAAACACATTCTTAAACTATACACATAAAGTACATAGAAATATATGTTTAAGAAATATACCATTAAAAATAAGATTGCATTAACTTATTTTTAAAGTTATTTCTAAAGTATTTCTCCATCTGTCGTCTTCTAACTCCTCTTTAGTAATAAGGCTGTTTCTTTTTAAAGTTCTCCTGTTCTAGAAAATGTAATCTTCAAATGGTCAGAAAACGACTATCGGAATATTTTTTATTTATTTTTCCGGGAGAAGTTGGCTTAGAATTTCGTTTGGTCAATGGCCGACATTTGAAGGAGACATTCGGCCATGTCGTTTGAACATCATTCTTATGTATCGATTTTATTTATTGTTTTCGGAGGCGCTGGTACATCCTTGTACGACAAATTACAGCGATGTATCAAGAATAATCGGTTTAATACAGCTTCAATAGATATACATGAGGGAGTACATTCTTTTTAACTCAATATAGTTTATCTTGTAATAAAATTGTTATTATTTCCCTTTATCAAGTTCTATTCTTAAGAAATGTTTGTATGATGAATGTAGTGTATGTGACTGTTTTGATATGGTTGGTTTTACGTATATTAAGACAGTTGGAAGGCAAATTCGTGAAAAAGTTAGCTTTTTAGCTCACAGGCTATCAAAGCCTGAGAGCTTATGTGCCCGCCGGTTCTGTATGTACGTACGTGTGTATGCATGTAAGTACGTATGTACGTAACGCGATAACTCTTGTCAGAAATATCCGATTTCCTTCAAATTTTTTCTTGGTTCATTCTGATAAGGCGCTTTCCTGATTAGTTTTTGGGGTTCATTGGTTAAGTATAAAGCGGGAAAAGGGGGGCTAGTAGCCCCCCCCCCCTTAATTTAGATAAATGGGTTTTTCATGCAGAAATATTCGATTTGCTCCAAATTTGGTATACCGGTTTATTATGTTAAGGAGCTTGCCTGATTAGATTTGGAGGTTAATTGGTTAAGTATAAAGGGAGAAAAGGGGGGGGGAGGCTAGACACCCCCCTTAATTTAGATAAATGGGTTTTTCATGCAGAAATATTCGATTTGCTCCAAATTTCGTATACCGGTTTATTATGTTAAGGAGCTTCCCTGATTAGATTTGAAGGTTCATTAGTTAAGTATAAAGGAATAAAAGGGGGGGGGTGTCTAGACACCCCCTTTAATTTAGATAAAAGGGTTTTTCATGCACAGTTAATCGACTTGCGCCAAATTTTGTATACCGGTTTATTATGTTAAGAAATTGTCTTCATTAGATTTGGAGATTTATTTGTTAAGTATAAAGGAGGGACGAGGTCTGGTCCCCTTAATTTAGATAAATGGGTTTTTCATACAGAATTATTCGATTTGCTTCAAATTTGATATACCAGTTTATTCCGATATGGCTTCCTTCATTTGATTTGGAGGTTCATTGGTTAAGTATAAAAGGGGGGAAGTGGCAATTTCCCCTCCCTTATTAAGATAAATGTGTTTTCATGCAGAATTATCTAATTTAGTTTAATTTTTTTAAAAGGTTCATTCTGATAAGGAGCTTTTTTGTTTAGATTTGAAGGGTCATTGGTTCAGCATAAAGGGAGAAATGGGGGAGCTAATACCCCCTTAATTTAGCGAAATGGTTTTTTCATGCAGAATCATCTGATTGGCTTCAAATTTGGTATAGCAGTTTATTATGTTAAGGAGCTTCCCTGACTAGATTTGGAGGTTCTTTGGTTAAGTATAAAGGGGGCAAAGGGGACTAATCCCTTTTTTTATTTTTCGAGGGGCATTATTCTTTGAAATGAGAGTATAATATACAATTAGTGTGAATAGCCTGTGAGCTCAATGCCATCAGTTTAACTGGACAATTTTCTTTTTATTTAATCCTCTATTTTACCTATCTCGATTGGTATATTGATCGAAAAAGGGCAATTTTAAAGTATATACTTACTTTAAAGTGCTTACACTGCACAATAACAACTATCCAACTATATAATATTTTTTATAATGCTTTTAATAATTTGCGGAATTAATAATTACTACCTTATAAAGACAGATAAAAAAAACGACAGTTATGCACATTGCAAGCAGTATAAGCAAAAGATGTTATAACCTCCCCGTCATAACAAATCAGAACAAAAACGCAGATTTCACGATCTTAAATGCATGTTATCACAAACAAGTAACATATAATAGTTCAACAAAAGACCAATAGAAAGAGCCAAATGGTAAAAAAAAGATCATGTAATTCCTGATTACACTATGCATTTAATGGATAATATTCGACGATAAAAGATAAAAAGAAAATTTGCCACTTATTCCGGGAAAATGTGCAATTTCTGATCAAAAAAAAAAAAAAAAAAAAAAAAATCCGCTAAAAGTCGTAAAAATCCCAAAAAATCACCTTTGTATATACTGCGAGATATTATTTTACACTTTAGTTTTTAAGCATAATTTAATAACTACTCGGAGGCGTAATCTGTAATTTTAAATTTTCATATTTGAAACTTCTAGAACTCAATTTCTGTTAAAATTTTTATACGTTACAAAGCAATTTTTTTTTTTAAATATTAATTGAAAAAACATATAAAATATAAAATAATTGTTAGAAAAAAGTAGGAATTGATTCATATAAAGTTTTTTGTACATAAATAATTTTTTATAAATTTGAAATATGCAAATTCAAAATTACAGCACATTTTACCAAAACCAAGTAGACAACAAAAGAATTGCTAGATATAAAAATTGTCTGATTCAACATGTTTTTCGTACATTTCACTAACAAACTACCAGTTTTAAAGTTTTTATATGAAATAATTTTTTGCCTTATAATGCGAGAAAATGAAAAGGTCACAATAATTTTAATTATGACAGGAGCAGCAGCATTCGTTATTACTTTTTATTTAGATTAGAGAGATATAACATTAAAAATAGTGTTATCCTCTTTCTATATTGTTTTTTCAAAGTATGTGGTCTTTCCATTGTGGTCTTCAAAATTCTTCGTCTTGATAGCGGTATTCCTTTTTAAACCTCTCTTGCACTAAAAATGTAATCCTGAAATGGTCAGTAAACGCTGTTGAGATTATTGGATTATTTTTTTTTATCTGTGAGTAGTCGGTTTAGTATTTCATTTGATGAGTGGTAGACATATAAAGGCGACATTCAGCGAGGTCGCTTAAACTTAAATTTTATCGCTCTAAAAAATTGCTGCAGTAAAATTACTGCAGCAGAGATCCCAGGCAAAGACACGTACAAAAAAAAAAAAAAAAAAAAAAAACGGACTTTTACTGTAGATCAACGGACTTTGTTCTAAAATAAATGCATTTTACCCGCAAAAGTAGAAAAGTTACGAGATTTGACCGTTTAGTTTGAAAAAGCGCCATTTACCGTAAAATTCCAGCAGCAGTTCACGGTAATGTACCGTGAATATACATTTTTTTTTTGTTTACAGTGGGGGTCAATTGTTATAGTTACGAAAAAATTGTTAGTTTCCACTACTGATAGTAATAGTGACCACACCCATATAAAATAAAAATAAGCCGTTGTTTCACTCCTATGCTTCAATTGCAATTTGTTACTGGCGCTGTCGGATTTAATTAAGTACCTAAAATTTCTTCTAAATTACCCCAGATGTTCAAAAGTGCATCAAAAACCGCGGGGTAATTGTGAAAATCTATTTTTTGTTGGGATGATATATTACAAACATTTTCAAGTACATGCACAACATTTGCACATCAACGAGTTCATACGTCATTCCTACTAGCTAGCCGGTCAGGCGTTACTTGGGACCATAATAATGTTAAGAAAAAGAAACAACGTATAAAGGCACAAATAAAATGTGTTTAAAAGCATACAGCTGTTTCAAAACCTCTAAGGTTTCCTCATCAGTGCTTAAAATAAAAGTTAAATTAAAACTAAAACATTGTGTAAAAAGGGGGGGGAGAGGTGGACAGAGAGTCAGAAAAGCGTACCTTTCAGCTCTACTGCCAACGGTGAAATGTGACATACGGCTGACAAACAGTTACGGAGTTGATCTCACGCGCATATTCAGGGAGACCAATCAAAATACCCAATTGCTCTGGAAGAGTCCAAACTTAGAAGGAGAAAAAAGGGGGGGGGGAGGGAGTGGAGAGAATCATAGAAAATTAAACCATACCTTTGAAAAATTGGGCGTACTGGATAAATCATTAACTAAACTGTTTGAATTTTTCCATATGTGGTAAGCCTCCCAGAAGTCCAGATCATAGATTGAAGTACATTTCTGTATTATGGAGGCTTTGGAAAATTTAAAATTATGGTTGTTGGACCAGCAGTGGTTGGCAATAGCGGAACGTTTAATATCACAATTTTTAACGCAAGTTTTATGCTCCCCCAAACGGATCTTAAAGGCACGCTTCGTTTGACCAATGTACATTTTGTTGCATTCGCAAGATATCCTGTAAATACCCCAATTTGAAAAACTGTCAATTGGATGTTTCAGATTTGTGAATTGAATTTTATTAAAAGGAGTATAAACTACTTTAAAGTCAAATTTTGACAAGATTTTAGAAATTTGATGGCTTATTTTCGGAAAATATGGGAATATAATTAAATTTTCATTACCGACAGTATTAGCCCTGGATTTTGTACGTTTACTTAGTTTGTTATGAATGGAATCGACGATTTCAGCTGTAAAAGCTCGATCAATGGCAATAGATTTAATGTAGTCTAATTCTGTTTTTAGTAAACTGTCGGAAGAACAAATATTTAAAGCCCTGTAAACATAACTGTTAAAGGCAGCCAACTTTTGATTAGGTGGATGGGATGAAAGGCGATGTGGGGTAAGGATACTGCGAATGGTTTACGGTAAACAGTAGTGTGAAACAAATTATTTTCGCGGAAAACCATAACATCAAGAAAGGGCAAACGACTGTTATTTTCGATTTCGAAAGTGAACTGAATATGTTCATCTATAGAATTCATAATATCAAAATATTAGTAAGATTAAGATCATCAGAGTTCAATAATGCAAAGCAGTCATCGACATAGCGGATGTAAAATGGAAAGGATAATATCTTGAAAAGGTTTGATTCGTAATAGTGCATGTAAATATCACTGAGGATGGGGCTGAGGGGGTAGCCCATGGACAAACCATCAGTCATGCAATAAAAATTACCATTAAAAATGAATGTGTTTTGCGATAAACAAATGCTAGTAAGATGTATAAGCTCATCAATTTCGTAATATGAATAATGAAATTCTTGTAGGCGTAATTTAAGACAATTTAAAGCACCTTGAACCGGTACGTTAGTAAATAGTGATTTAACGTCGAATGAAACAATACTATTGTTTTGAGTACCACTGAAGCTACGAAGCTTATTAACAAACTCATAAGAGTTCCTGCAAGTGTAGATATTGTTAGAGAGCAGGGGGGAGAAAATAGAGGTCAAATATTTCGCTAATTTATAGGAAGAGGTACTAATGTTCGAAACTATTGGTCTGAAAGGAATGCCTTGTTTATGGACTTTTGGGAGCGTATAAAATCTTGCGCAGTGTGACACTGAAGGAATGAGGGATAATTTAACGTTGTTGGAAATGAGAGGAGAGTGCTCGATAGCCGATTTTATAGTTTTCAATTCTTTTTGAGAAGGATCAGATTTAATCTTTTTATAAGGACCCTCGTCTATCAAGTCTTGTGTTTTGGATAGGTAATCAGACTTGTCCATAACAACAATCTGGCCACCCTTATCAGCCTTGCTGATAACTATGTCAGTATTAGATTTTAGATTTTTTATGCAACTTGATGCAGCTTTGCTGATGTTGGATTTAGGAAGGTTATTATTGAAATTCACATTATTGGTGATTAAGTGTCTAATTGCATCCTTCTGAGAAGGGTTTAAGGCACTGAACTTGAACGCTCTTTCGATGGGGGCAATCACATGAGGAAAAGACGGTTTAGTAGTAAGTGCAAAATTATTATTTAATTTAAGATAATGGATTTCATCCTGAGTAAGGTTAGCACTTGAAAGATTGATAACGGCATTCTGGTTAACCAACGATAAGGTATTGGGTAAACTATTGTTATGTTTACTAGAGAGTAAATTAAATTTCATTTTCAAAGTAGCTATATGTTTGGTAGACTTGCTTCTTGCACTAAACCAAGATTGGTTGTCAATGGAAGTGAAATCGTGATGCGAGTTGGATAGATGTAGATCATACAATTCCTGTTCAATAAGGGCAATTTTTCGACGGGTCTCCTGTATTACAGATCTTAACAGTGCGAGTTTCGTACGGAAAATAATTTTTTCAATTTTGTTTGAATAAGTTAAATTACAATTGACAGAAATAAAATTCGGAATTACTCTATTGCGTTTACAGTTCAGAAGGAAAGCAAGGTGGTTGAGGTATCTGAATTTTTTCAAGCGTAGGGTGGTAAATCTATTGCAGTCCAACATGTCATAAAATCAAAAGATAAAATCAAAAGGATAAAACATGAACTTTTATGAACCATACTATGACTTTTTATGAACCATACTATGACTTTTTATGAACCATACTATGACTTTTTATGAACCATAATAATGTGTTCAATGATTTTGTATTTTTTAATCAAAATCTTTCCAAACGATCTAATGTTGGGGTCCCCATTGCCTTCGGAAGCGTATACCATCGGATTTGTATGATTTTATAATTTAAAATGAAAATGTATCCAAATGAATCTAAAGTTGGGTCCGACACAGCATTCGGCAACGTACACCGCGTTATACGAACGCCCCGGTCTGTTTTGAATTTATATTTTCGAATGAAAATCTTTTCAAACTAACCTAATGTCGGGGGCGGCATAATTTGATATTTTCTGATATAAACAAAGAACATTCATAGGCATTACAAAACTGTTTCTCACTTTGCACTTTTAAGGAATTTGATAAGCACAATCAAGTTTGCCAACTGTGAAACAGAAACGCCGGAGCAATCTCATCCTAATAAGAGGTATGTAAACCTTTATTTTCTTCTTTCTTTTAGCATCAGCTTCCCTCGCACAAATGTTTGTAATGCTTTTTCTGAATTATCTCATGTTCGTAATTATGCAAAATGATCCTGATGATTTTATTTATGGTTTTAGGGAACACTGGTTCAGTTTCTGCGACAAATAGAAATGAAGTATCTTGTAAAATTCTCCTAATGTAAGTTCAACAGCCGCACATAAGAAAGTACATTTTCTTCAAGCCTAAGTTGTTTATTTTGTAATAAATTTATCATTATTATTGGATATCAAATATTATTCTTAATAAAATACTATTATAAAGGGAAAGATCAATCGTGTGTTTCGCATGTTTTAGTTTGATTGTCGCAAAAAAACAATAAGAACTGTGTTATTGGCAGAGGCTTGTTTTGATTGTATCACAGTATAAAAATTTGTACAATGACTTATCCACATTAAAACAGACAATAAATGAAAAATATTTTAAACACAAGGTAATAGAAAAATAAATCAATTTGTAATCTGAGAAAAAAACAGAAAAAACAGGTTTTAATGTAGATTAAAAAAAAAAAAACCCACAAAATTTACCATACATGCATATACGCGTGTAAAACAGAAAAATGAATAATTCTTTTTAGGTGCGTTCGTAAATATATAAATATGTAGTACCTGTAGTGTCGTCAGGTCCGTCCATCTGTCTGTCCGTCTGTCCGCATATAACAGCACAAAAACTATCCAGTCGAATGGTTTGAAATTTAATATATATAATTGTAGCAGAATTTTGTCGAGTCATTTCAAATTTTATGAAAATCGAATCAAAACTTAAAGAGATATTAATAAAAGTTTTCGTCATTCTATTAAATCCTACAACACGTAATTAATGCAATGATATCCCATGATAGGTAAAGATTCTAGGTTGCCTGGTGATTACGTCATATTTAACATGGAGGCATATTACTTCCGTATTACTGAACTTAATATATATATAATCGTAATAAATTTTGTATTCATGCATTTTTGCATAAGTGTGCAAAAGCTATTGCACCAAGATCTGAATATTTATAAATAAAAGTTATAGACAAACGCACGTCATTTTCCACATTTGAAGTACAATTTCCGATTTGTTTAATATTAATTTTCTAAACTGCGGACGAAAAATCTCGGTATTTAAAAATTAAAAAGTAAAAATAGATTTCTCTGTCTGACATACTCGAAATCCTCTTTCTTGATAGGTTTGTTTGTTTTTAAAGGTGTCCGGTAATCTAGAAAATGTAATCTCCAAATGTTCAGAAAATGTCGTTCAAGCAATCGTAATGTTTGTTTTATTATTTTTTGTCTGGCCGCAGTCGGCTTAGAATTTTGTTCGACCAATAGTCGGCATTTAAAGACAACTGTCCCTATTCTTTTTATGTAATGATTTTATCTGTTGTTTTAAAGAACACTGATGCAGTATTTATGACGTACAAAAGCGAAGTACGATGAATAAGACTCTTAAATTAACTTTAAAGGCACACACATTAATTTTAAGCTTACGTAGTTTATCTTGTAATACATTTGATAATATTTCTGAGTATCAAATATTCTAAAAAATATTATTAGGAAGGTTTTAAAAAAATATCGTATGTTCGTTTTGGTGGAGTTTATAAAATATAACAAGAACTTAAAATCATGCGTTACGCATGGATTATGAAACACTTTCCAACGCATTTAGAATATTATAATAAAACTTCGTAGTTTAATGAAGTGAAAAAGATTGTCTATAAATAAACAATTTGTAAAACACATAACACATTTCATCAATTTCCACAAAGAGACGAAAACAAATCTGAATTTTTTTCGCAGGCCTGCATATGTATTCTATATTTGTCACATAATACATAATATACTAATATTTAGTTCAATTAGGAAACGCATATTACAATTGAAAATACCCCTTCAGCAATTTCCATCAATAAACGAAAATGTACTTCAGATGTTTTGTGCAGCCCTGTATATGATCCCTAGAATTTTTAAGAAATATACCAAAAAAAGCTTAATTTTAAAAAGTGTGCCAGAACAGAAAACGTTCTACTTCCAGCGATTACTGTTCATAGAGAATGAACCGAACTGTAACCGAATTATTTTGCGTTCTCTGTATATCAATGATGAATGCTATGCTGATCACATAGTATAGTAACTATCTTGCAGTGCACCCCAGAGTAAAAATTAAAATATTTAACACGAATAAAATACACCGCAAGCAATTTTTCTCCGCAGAACGTAACGTAGGAATTTTTAGAGTGTCCCTGTAAATGAACGATGAATGTTATTTATACCATATTCTATATTAAGCATCTTGTAGTATACTTTCAGTGATAATATATAAATTTCAGTGAGTTTGTAATTGTGAAACCTTATTAAAAATCACCGCAAAAGATTTTTCCCCATGGGCCGTAATGTAACGGAATGCTTTTGAATGTCCCTGTATAGGAACTGTAACTGCTACATGCTTCATTTTCAATAGCAAAGATGCCTTAGAGAATATCAATAACATATATCATTTATCATAGTGATCCGTCACAAGTTAGAGCGCGAACAGACAGACAAACCGAAATCATAAATACTTTTCAACTACCGGGTGTCGTAAAAAGGACTGACTAAATTTAAAATTCAATAACTTGCAAACGGTGACAGATATTTAAAACATTCTTGCAGGAGCATTATGTATGATGTCAGGAGTTCTTTTACTATGATTCTGGAATTTAGTTCGAATTACACACAATAGATGTCGCTGTGAGCAATACGCGCTAAATCCAGACCTGATTTTTGGTACTTCCGGACCCACTTAATGCATTTTAATCTCTTTTTTTTTTTTTTTTTTTTTTTTTTTTTTTTTTTTTTTTTTTTTTGGCATGGGAGAAGAGAAAGGCCAAAAATCCAGCTTGAATTTAGCGTCTATTGCTTGCAGCGCCATCTATTGTTTATAATTCGAACTACATTCGAGAATCACTGTAAAAAAACTCCTGACATCAAACATAACCCTCCTGGAAGAATTTTTTAAATATCTGTCACCATTTGCAAGTTATTGAATTTTAAATTCAGTCACTCCTTTTTAGGACTCCAGATATATTGGAAAGTATTAAAAACTGCTAATTTGACAAAGAGGGATTCTGTATTACATGTCATAATACAGAATTTTTTTTAATAAAATGAATTACTCCTTTTTCAGAAACATGTTACTAAACTATATACGAAAAAATAAAAAAAATGTTTATTTAAAAATGATATTAAAAGTATATTGCATAAACATATTTTAAAAGCTATCTTTGAAGTATTTCTCCCTTTACGATCTTCGAACTTCTCTTTAGTAAGAGAGTCATTTTTTAAAGCTCTTCTGTACTATACAATGTTATTTTCAAATGCTCAGAAAAACTACATTTTGGCTGTTGGAATATTTATTTTACTTTCTGCGAGTAGTCGTCTAAGAATTTCGTTCATCAATGGTCGACTTTTAAAGGCGGCATTTGGCCATGTCGTTTGAACATCATTCTTATGTATCAATGATTTATTTATTATTTGAGGAGGCGCCGATACATTTTTCTATGACTAATAGGAGAGATGTATCATGGTTAAAACTCTCTTCAATATACGAGTATATACGTCAATACATCTAAAAGTATATCCTTTTATGCCAACACAATTTATTTTGTAATAAATTTATTATTATTTGTAAATATCAAATTTCATTCGTAAGAAAACATAATAAGGAAAAAAAAATTTCTTATCGTGTATTTGTTTCCTTTAAGTTTTTTTTTTTTTTTTTCGTATGTGAAATATAATTAGTTTTGAGTTTGATGCAGATGGGTGTTGTAGTATGAGTGATAATATAATATAATAACTTTCAGAAGCTGCATTTAAATATGTGATAATTTTGTGATTAGGTATTGTTTAAAATGACGTAACGGTCTTGCAAAATATACATTACATTCCACACATTTGACGGAGCTTTTTAATTTTTCTTTTCAAAATTTTAAATGTGTTTTTATTGCTTATTATTATTATTATTTTAATTTTACCAAACACTTCTTCCCCTAAATACTTTTGTGGTTTAAAAAAAAACCGATTTTAAAACATTAATATAAAGACTATTTAAACTGAATGAAGTGATCCCCAAATACAATTAAAGAAACTCAACGTAGCTCGTCATATAAATATAAATTTTGGTTTTGAATAAGAGAAGGTTAAAAAAGAGATTTCTTGAAATATACAGCAAAGTTTTTTCAATACAATTATTATATGACTAATGTAAAATATGTATTTAGAGACATTAAGCATATACTGAAATAATGTAATAAATATGAAACTTTTCAGTAAAATTTATGAGCCTCTTATTACACAGCAAACCTTTATAAAATTTTATGTCATAAATTACGATTGTAAAATATTTCTTGAATTAATATGAGTAATTTAAAGTGAAAGTGCCCTAAAAAAGCTAAAATTTATATATTTTTTTTACTAAATTTTATTTAAAATATACCTTTTTTAAATGAAGCAAAACACACACAAAACAAAAGCTACTCTTAGCGAGTCTGTCAAATTGTAATAACCTGTATGCATTTTCAGTAATATTTCTTTTGATCATAAACTACACAATATGAATTTTAAAAAGTTCTCTATTTACTTAAGAGGTGGCAGATAATAATAACACAAATGTTACAAGTTTTAATATACATTTTAATAGTTAAAATATACATTTAAATATAGAGTTAAAATAGCACTTTCGGTTGCGATCCCGCAGCCATCATCAGGGTATATTTTCATTAAATGACGTTCTGTTTCTTTCAAATACGTCATTTCGTTTGAAATGGGAGAACCTAAAATTCTTAGGGTAAGTAGCAGTAGTGCTCTGGATTAAACTTTTACAGAGGGAAATATTTAATTGTAAATACTAATAAATATTATCGTTTTTTATATACATACATATTTTTAACAATGAATAAAAATTTAATTATGTGCGCCAAGTGCTACGTAGCTTTTTTGAGTACGCAAAATATATACTTTAACATTAAAATGTGTTAATTAAAAAAATATATTTAATGGAATTAGGTGTAATAACTGAAATGAACATTCTTAAACTATGAACACAGAACATCGAATGAATATCAAAACAACAAAATACAAAAACTGTCTCCCAACTCATCAGAAAATGGGGAGGAAAAACATATGATATAAATTAAAATTGATAGTATTACAATTTTCGGAAGGCTCTGCTAGCTTTTATACTCGAAAAGTGTAAACAATCAAATAATAAAATTTAAATAAGTTGAATGGAATATGAAAAATTTTAAATTTATTCCTGCTGAAACTGAAAAATTGATGAATGAAAACAAGTTAAATAACTTGTTTTTAGGCTTTTTTTTTTTTTTTTTTTTTTTTTTTTTTTGGGGGGGGGGGGGACTTCTAATGAATTGCATATTAGAATTAGTAATTATAGATCCAATGTTAAAAATGTGTGCTTACATATCCTCCCTTTGCATATTTGCATTTTTAAAGGATTTCTTTAAAAAATATTTTTATTGAAATTCTGGCACTCTCATTCTCCCTATTGAAAAGTAATGTAATCGTTTAAAGGCTGAATAAGATTTTATTTTTAACCAGAAAGAAAATTCATGCGTCAAACATAAATTATGAAACACCCTCCAACACTCAGAATGCTGCAAATATACTTTGCCTTTTTATAAGGTTAAGAAGATACCTTAGCAAACATTTTACAAAACGTATAACATGTTTAAAAACCAGATTTCAACAATTTCCGCTGATAGCCATAAAAGTGCTCTAATTCTTTTGTGTGGATTTTTATATGATCTTTAGAACTGTACAGATTCTACATAGTATGGTAAAATATTGTTTAGTAAGAAACGCATAACACGGTTGAAAATTCCTCTTCAACAATTTCTACTAAACGGCGGAAGCATACTTGAATTCTTTTGTGCAGTTCTTTATATTACATATAGATTTTTATGCACGCCACATATTATGCTGAAATTTAATTTACTTCAAAAACATGCTTAAAACTGCTGAAATCTTTCTGAAAAAAAAAAAAAAAAAACTACTAACCATAGACGGTCATTTATCCAGTCCTTTGAACTGCCCTGTATATAATTTCATTTATATGCTACAGGCATCGTTTAGTATTATACTAAATATAGTTGAGCTTCAAAATAAACTTGAAGTTGCATAAATCAAATTAAAAACAACTTTAATCAGTGCACGCTTATTCTCAGTAATGCTTACGAATGCTTTTGCGTAGCCCTGTACATGTTCTATAGGATTTATGAACACCATGTAATATGCAAAACTTTAATTAAACTTTAAAACGCACACCGTAACTGAAAACGCATTTTCAGCGATTAGACAACACTTTGGATACAGTACTGTCTCTGAAATATTTTATATGTCTCTGTAAGTGAACGATAAATGCCATCGATGCGCATCATATTCTACTACAAGCATCTTATACGTGTAGTAAACCTCAAAATTTGATAATAATGGATAATTATAATTGAATTGATAATAATATATCAATTCCATCATGATCGAAACAGTGCAATATAATTGAAATACACTGCGAACAGTTTTTTCCTACCATTTAGTGACATCACCATCTTACTTATTGTGTGACCCTGTAAATGAAAGATGAATTCTTTGCACCCCATATTCTACAGAAAGATGTATTAGTGCACCTCATAAATTCATATCAATTTTATTATGCTTCTAACAGATTGCGATCATTGAAATATATCGCAAACGATTTTTCTTCACAGTAAAATATGTAACATTTATTATGCTTAAAATAGTATAACACTATTAAAATACACCACAAATGATTTTTCCCCATAGACCATAATGTAACAGCATACTTTTGAGTGCCCCTGTAAATGAACTACGACCAGTACACTCTTCTTTTTCAATAACGAACATACCATAGAGAACATCAGTAATGTGTATCAATTACATGGCAGTCCGGGTATATTTATGCGAGATAGAACAGAGACAGACAGAGAGACGGCCAGATAGACAAACTCAATTCATAAACACTTTTCAACTATGTTGGAAAGTGTTAAAAATGGAACTCTGTACCTTTACGGATTGAGCAAAGTTCTAAATAATTGAATGTCAAAGGTATTAATAATGATCACAGGTTTTTAAATTTGTTAAATGATTTTAGAAAGATAAAAAGAAATTGCAGAGATTTGCATGATTTTTAACTCTTTCGAAAAAAGTCGAAAAGTGCAATCGGTTTGTCTGTCTGTCCATGCTCTAACTCCCGTAAATGTACTCGGATTTTCATACAATTGATAAAGGTTATTTAGGGTCACCAAAGCATGTTTGGTATTGTATATGAAGTATGTCGCATTAATTGTCCATTTACAGGGGCACTCAAAATAATTCCATTATATTATGATATACAGGGAAAAATCCTTTGAAGAGTATTTTAATGACATTGTGCTATTTCAAATGTATTGAAACTAATATAAATCACTGAATTTCACTACGATCACGTTAGAACAGGTCATTCATAGAATTTTTATGCATTTACAGGGACAAACAAAAGAAATCGGTTGAGTAATAATTGCTGGGAGTGTACGTTTTAAAATTCGGTAAGCGCTTTTAAATGTAACTAATTTTTTGCACGTTACTCGTTATATATAAAATTCTATACCTCATATACAGGGCTGCACAAAAGTATTCACGTACCAATCTCCTTATTAAAAGAAATTGCTGAAGGGGAATTTTTAACTGAAGTATTTGTATTTCTTAAGTGAACTGAATCTTGGCATGCAGGTAGTTTATAGATACAAACCTATATATCATATACAGGGCTGCTCGAATAATTCGGATAATTTTACGATTGTAGATGGGAACAGCTGAAATTGAGTTTTCAAATGTATTTTGTGTTTCCATATGGTTAAATTAGACATAATAATTTAACTTAATAAACGGTGCAGTTTTATTACATTATTCTGAATGTGTTGGTAAGTGTTTCATAATCCATGCTAGACGCATGATTTTCTTTCTTGTTTTTGTTGTTGTTGTTGTTGTTGCTGGTTTTTTTATAGAAAATTTAAGAAGATTTTACTTACATATAATATTAATAAAGTAAAGAATTTGGTTTTTGTCTTAAACTGTACATTTTGATTAAAAGAAGATGTCGCGTGCGGACTATAGATTTTAAATACACATTTTCAAGACCCTTATCATAACCTGCAGAATTTTAGTTTGAAATATTTTGTAGATTCAAATAAAGAGCATGATTATTTTACAACCGATTTGAAACACAAATCATTCGATGAGTTTGACATAAGTCACGTTTTTAGACATTTTGCTACTAGTTTCTTTACAAAATATAAATATTTCAATAGTTTTAATTAGACTATATCACTAAGTAAAATAAAATGAAAAAACACTACAAATTGTTGTTATGTAAAACTGTTAATATAACTAAAAGATTAATTAGAGATTTCTTGCCTTTTTAAACCTTTACAACTTAATTGAAAATTGCTTATGAATTTGGTTTGTCTGTCTGTCCTTCTGTCCGTGCTCTAACTCGCGTAAATATACTCGGATTAGCATGTAATTGATATGTGTTATTGAGGTTCACCGTAACATGTTCATGAAAATTAAGCGCGTACCATTTATGATTAGTTTAAAAGAACACTCAAAAGTAATCCTTTACCTTACGATCAATCAGGAAAAATCGGTTTCAATCCATTTTAATCATGTAACGTTCACTATTTTAAACATAATATAAAATATATAGCCCAGTTCAGTGATGTGTATCACTGAACTGGGCTATAACATGTTTTCTATAGACTACTGTTGCATTGTTATATTTACTTTAATTTAATTTGAAGGAGATGTTATTATGCTGGACTATTATTAAATTTGAAATTGTCACTTGAAAATAGGAATAAAACACGTGATCGTACAATGTTCAAATTTTCGGAGGTTCCGGACGTCATTTTGAGTCATGCAAAATAATAAAGATGTTTTACCTGGAAGCATAGAGATTCAGAAGGCTAGAAATAAAAGACGAAATCACGTTAGAGCAAATGACTACTTTATTGTAGAAAACTGAAGTATCTTGCAAGGAACTGGTGCTGTCTCTTTCCAACTGACAGTGAGCTCTGGATGTAGGACTAAGAACTTTAAGAACTGCGAGGACCGGCATTTTGGTAAAAAGGTGATAAGGTACAATTGATGAAATAGAAGATTCACGCTTTAATTTATAACTAAAATAACAATTAGAACAAGTTTTATTACCTATCGGACACAAGGTCCGGGCATCGTAGACATAATGACTAAGATCGTAGGTCTAAAACGACCTACTTTGAACGTAGAAATCCCTAGAATTGATTCTGAACGGCCACGCAGAGCGAGCGTGCATAAAAACACATTTTAACTCACCGCGGGAGAGAAATGCGCCAAAAAGGCATACCCAACGAAAAGCGTGCGCGCCAAGGAGTTTGAGCTACGGAGAAACCTGCGCGCGCATACCAAACAGAAGGGAAGGAGATAATTTAATCCGGCTAACTCTGACGTTGTTGGAGAAAAGACGCTCGGATGTAACATATTGCCAAAAATGAAACATGTGGATGTGGATCTCTAATGAAGTGCATTGATAAAAGCTGAAATAAAACATACTACTGAATAAGGTAGATCTAGGATCGCGATATTGAACAGATTAAATTTAAAGAAAAATTATTGCATGGATTAAATGTAAGGTACTAGAAATAAAGATTAAATATTTAAAAATAAGAGATTTAAAATATTGAACTACAGATATAGACTTAGGGAATTTAAAACACAATATATCAACGTGATAAGTACAGAGTAAGTATCAATTACACTTCGTTTACAGGGACGCATAAAAAAATTCCATTGCATTATGATCGATCGGCAAAAATCATTTCCAGTGTCTTTTAATCTTGTTACGCTATTTCAATATAATTGTTATAGATTTCCGATATGCATAATTTCTGTAGATTATTGAGAACATGTTATGTCTTTTTCTACGCCCTTTTTACCGGATTTTGAAGGTTTTTTTCCAATGGGGGAAACTGTCCTAAAATGACATACTCAAAGGAAAAATTATTCTATTCACACAAATATTTTCTCGTGACCATTATTTTTAACAAACTAAATTTGCGAAGTATACAGAATGTAATGGTGCCTATTAAAAAGTAACAAATGAAGTCACAACGTCATAATAACTTTTTTATATAAAATGCTGCATTATGTCATTTTATGTACAATGGTGTCTTAAAATGACACACCCATAAGTTGCTATTAATTTTATTGCCATACATCACAAATAAAAAATTTTTACACACCAAGAAACACCTTGTGTTCACTATGTACCCACTTTGAACACTTGATACATTTTATTTACTCGCCCTCGGTCTTGTGCGACTGAATAAATCTTTACAATAAAATCGGCCTTCATCATCATCATCAACAGGAAAATTCATGTCTTTGGCGTCATCATTAGATGTAAGAAAGATAATTTTCTTCTTAGCATATAGAGCTGCACGAATTGGTTCTGAATTATTTTTTCAGGAGGTTTTCCCTCGCTTCTGCAATATTAGGACTGCTAATCAGAACTTTTGCACATTCATGCTTCCTCTTTTAAGGGGTTGATCTAACATGAGGCACACAAGGAAGTCGAGATACATTAAGTGGTCTGGTAAATAAAGATGATGAACTTGTAGCTGCTGCATGTTGAAAAGATACACACATCTTCGGAGTATCGAAAACACACGGCGGCGCTGGGGTTAGAGCAGGTTACATTGGAAGTGAAAAAGTTTATGAATTCGGTCTAGAGAGTCTTATCTGTAGACCTTGGGTTGCTCTCATTGCTTTCCTTATTTTCCAGTGGGCTTTCTGTCACTACTAAAGCACAGAAAACACAACAGGGAAAGGTGTCTGTGTTCATGGGATATATTCAACTTTTCAAACACCGGAATGTCACTTTACCTACAAACGCTATATTGTATATAGAGAGGTAGTATTCTAGAACACATGCATTTATAAATTTTTGCATATACGGAAAATAATATGCAAAGAAAGTGTTCACCGTATACTTCAGATATTTTGTCACTAAAAGGAAATAGACGTGAATTAGCATTAAAAAATAGTCCCAAGAAATTTCTGACGAAGGTGCAAATAGTTTCTTTGCAAAAATAAAAAAAATACAAACTTGAAACCTTCGCCATTAAAGGCTTATCGTTGCCGATCGATTCCACAATATAACTACTTATCGTTAAGTTCTGACCTCTAGCGACAGTCTTAAGAAACGTAAGGTATGTCTTTTTACCTAAGTATGCCATTTCAGGACAGTATCCCATATGCGCTTTTAATCTCACGTATTATATCCAAACTTACCGCAAGTGAATTAGGATCGGAAAGGAAGACGTAAAAATTACATATATAAATTCTAGTAATAGCTTTATTGTGGGAAATAAATCATCAAATATGCTATGTCAAATATATAAAATTTTCACTATTTTTTAATTTTCTCATATTTAAGGGGTCTCATGACTCTTAAAATTGGAAAAAATGAAAAAAAAGGACCATTTTCAACATTTAATATCTTAAAATGTATTTGATTTTAAGACACAATTTTAATTGGAATAAAATATATAAGTATGTTCTTTCATTTCATGTATTTAAAATATTGTAAGTTGCAGAATTAGCATTTGCAGGAGGCTCCAAACTGTTAGACATTTGACAAGCAAAAAATCGACATAACAGCTTACGCGCACGATTACAAAATAAGTATTGCAACTAGAATGAAAATGTTAGGTGCCTACTTATACTTCAGATAGTAATAATTACCCTGAACCTAAATAAATTTGTATTTAAAGCTTTTTTATAATTTTAATACAAAGTTGTATTTAGCTAATGCAAAATTTAGAAAATTTCAACAGTATAATCGCCTAAACAAATATTGTTTTGAACAATAAAAAGAAAATTTTAGGTTCAGTTTATACAGACTAACATGAAACAAATGTTTTGAAAACTTCATGAAAAATATTCATAAGTTTTTGAGATATCGAGCGCGTTCTGCCCAAAGTTACCGGTTTCAAAGTTATGGCTTCAAAGTTACCGAAAGGACGCTTCAGCTATTGAACATGTATAAATGCAAAAGCCATAATTTCAGTTCTAATGGGAATTTCAAGGAAACATTTATATCAAAATGTTCAGAAAAGATAGGAGTTCAACATCTAAAAAAATTAAAATTTCGAAAATTTTAAAGCTTTAAGAGTGAGACCCCTTAAATTTTTAAAAACTAGTAAACATTAAAACAAACAATAAAACATATATAAAAGAATAAAAAAATATATATATATATAATATAAATGTCCAACATAGAAACTACACAAATTCTGTTATAAAAATACTGTGATTACAGCTTCTTCTTCTTGTCTAGATAATTATTTCAAACTTTAAGTAGCAAGTTGCTGCAATTGAGTTAAAACTCTTTATTATATGGCTTTACCCTACTTTTACCCTACTAACTGCTATCATGTCGATAGTTTTTATTTGTATATTTCTCATTTTCGTTAAGCTGATTTTTTTCTCGTGGCTCTAATTATTTTTTTCTTATTATTTATCGGTTATTTATTCTTCTCCTTACTGAAAAAAATATATACAACTTGAAATTGTATTATTCTTTATTAACTGTAAATACTTTTCTGATAACAGTAATGATGATGATATGACGCAAACTTTTAATGGGGTCCGGGACACATTTTAAAATAATTTTTATTTATTGACTAAAAATTTTGAAATTTTTTCTGATGATTAACCATATCATTTGTAAACAAATTCACATAAAACTTCTCATGATTAAAAAAAAAAATAATAATAATTTAAAATTTATAAAAAAAATGGTGTAATATAAAATTGTTATAATTCGAAATATTATTTTTGGAATTTCTATTTTTTTGCATTTAAATAATGAGTTTTAAGTTTGATTCAGTATTTAAAAAATATATTAATTTAAATAAAAAATAAAAAAATTTAAAAATTTAAAAAATGATGTAACATTTAAAAAAAAATCATTTTTTCAAAAGCAATTTTTTTTTCAAATTTTCTGAATCAAAATTAAAGCAAAACAATTGAAAAAGACATGTTCCAAGTTTGAACAATTTAACTTTAACGGTTCTTGACTTAAAACAATTTTATTACGCGAAATGGGGAAAACCCCATCATGAAGAAAAACCCATTTTCACAAGAATTCGTTTCCACGACAACCATTTCTTAAAAGCTAGATTTTGAAAACAAACCAAAACGAAAAAATTAATATCTCCTATTCCATTTAAGATAGAAACATGATTTAAACGTCATTTAAAGCAGAAAAAAGAGAATTTTTAATGCGATAATTTGTTTGGAGATTTTTGTGTTCCGGGCCCCCTTAAATTCATTTAAATATACATAAATTTTTAAATTTCGAGACCTGTTGTGACGTTCTCGTTTTCTTACCAATAATTGATGTTTCTTGCAGCTCGCGATGCGTGGTTCGCTTTCGAATGTTCTTGGAAGAGTAGATGTGAAATACTTGCATACACTCCGACTTAAATATAGTATACGATTTCATAAATTAATAAATTAAAACTATAAGAAATTCTCCATACTAAAAACATTTTCATTCAACAACTCGATATTGAAATAGTATAACTCATGTAATACTTAGCGATAAAGTCATCGGTACAAATCTTTACATAAAAACCATTCTTCCAAATACGATCTAATGTGATGTACTTAACCTATTTTCGCAAAAGAAACGTTTATAATTAAGAAGAAGAAAAGAGAAATGAACAACGTAAATTTATATTCTAGTGGGGAGCAGGTGCACAGTAGTTCACCATAGGAAACAAGAGTACATCAAAATGATAAAATACCGCAGTACATTGAAACGCCCCGTTTCCTCCGCTGTTTTTTGGCCATTTGGAATCGTATAAAAGAACACACCTGGTACCCATAATTTCAAATTCGAATGTGTCATATTCGATTCTCTCTTCTATTTCTTGCAAACGTGGATCGTTCAGAATATGAAAATCACATATTCCTTGTTCTGCATATTTCAAACTGGAATGTAAAGGTAGAAATCGTTTTAAAATGCATTTTTTAGAGAGTATTTCTCATAAAAATCAATTTACAGTTTTTTTCCTTCTACAAAATTTAGAGCTTTGCATACTTTTACGTTACCTATTTTTATTTATTTATTTATTTATTACTTACCCTACATACGTAGAATAGGGTAAATCTCGTAATTGTTAAAAAATCGAAAAAAAAAATTAACTTATTTACACGTTGCAGACACTGGAGATTCCGAAAAACATATTAAAGAAAAAAAAAAAAAAATGCCGTCCTTCTGTCTGTGTATGTGTCTGTAAACGCTCTTTCTCTCGAACAAATTGAGATAGAGACTTGAAATTTAGTAAGTACTTAGTATGTAATAATGAAAAGAAGCCTACTGAATTTCAGTTACCTCGATTCTCCAGAACTATTTTTTCGGAATCTCGAAATATCCGTTCTAATAAACGATATATAAAAATTATCGAAAATGTTTATTTTAAGGGGTGAATATAAAAGACAATAAAAAAGTACACATTTTGGATAAAGAATGAAGTCGATCGGATAATTAGTTGCCGAGATAAATGTAATCATATTTTCCACAGCCTTCGATTTTTCCTGACCCTGTATTTCATTCAAATTTCAATTCAAAGACATATTTTGATTGGAAATGAGACGCTTAATCCGATGCAGTAAACTGTTAGTTAATATGATTGTCATTTTTGAAGTTATAATGCTTTATTATTTTTATATTACGCAATCCAGTAAAGGAGCATTTAAAGTTTATGACGGCATCAAGACACGATTTTAAACACTCTATCTTCCGAACAAATTGAGATAGAGGCTTGAAATTTGGTATATACTTATAATGTAATAGAGCAACAAAACCTATTAACATCCAATTACCTTAGTTATCCGGAACTATTTTTTTCTGACTTTCAAAATATTCGTTCTGATCAAGCGTATATAAAAATTTTCGGAAATATTTCTTTTAAAGAAGGAATGTGACATAATTTTTACATAAAGAATGAAGCCGATCGGACAATCAGTTTCCTTGATATTTGCGATCATAATTTCCACATTATTCGACTTTTTCAACTATGCTATATATAATTCAAATTTCACAAAGATATATTCTAATTGGAAATCAGATCCTTATTTCAATGCAGCAAACATTAAATTATTATAATAAATAATATTTTTGTTGTTATAGAGGTTTCTCTTATATGCAATTTAGAAATACAGCATTTAACACTATTCCTACCACGATGTTGTGCATAGCTATTTCTAATAATATTAAGATGATACTTGGCGCAGAATGATATAAATTTTAAAAGCAACGTTAAAAACGCCAGAATAAGCAAACATTCAGCAATAACAAATAATTCAGAATAAGCAAACATAAGCAAACATGCTGAATGTTTACTTATTCTGTCATTTTTAACGTTGCTTTTAAAATTTATATACCTATTTCTACCAAAAGGTATCTTTTAACACCTTTGCATTTGGATGGAAATAATTGCGAAAACTGATGGTATTTCAAATTATCTGTTAAACATACATAATTTGAGTAATAAGGTTAGTTGGGGCAACTGGGACATGATTTTACAATGTGCCTCTGGAGCTTCTGACAATTCAGCTTCAAAAAACTATTGTTCATTTGAATTAAAGTCTGAACTTCTGTAAATGTATTCAGTTAGGTTCCCTCTATCAGACAGAAATGCTCAAAATTACATTTTAATATTTAAAAATATAAAAATATGCATATTTCATCTTTCTTTCCTCATGGCTCCATTTGCCTCCCAAAATGGGGTAACTGGACCAGGGGGGGTCTATGTTCCACACGCGTTCATATTTTTTCATACTAGATATCAGGTCCTGTTTGAAAAAGTGTAAACAACTTAAGAAAATTTAAACCAGGCAGATCATGTAAATTATATGTCAATAAACAGCATTGTAAGGGAAACCTTTGCTGTCAATGTGTCTAAAAAAAAAGCACTAAAAGTGAAAATATTAGATTTATTTATACCAAAAACTTAAAACTTAAGGAAGTACTTATGTACTTTAGTATAGATAATAAGTATAAAAGTCACATGGGTATTTTAAGGAAAAAAAATAGCAAGGTAAATCTATGAACAAACGGCTACGTAAGTACTTTATCCAGGGGTCGCGTTATATAGGGAAATTTTTATTGTTCCTACCAGAACCCTTACAGAAAGGTGCGATGAAGATATTATTTTCAAAATAGTGGTAGGAACGATAAAAGTTTCCCTATAGATTGCGACCCCTGTGTATAGTACAATTTCAATGTCTGGCTATCTCGCTTTCAGAGGCAAGGTACTTACTTGCATTCCTGAAATGTTGAAATAATTTAATGGCACCAATATTTACAAGAGAATCTATCTGAAAACAAGTAAAAGTATATTTTTGCGTACTTAATAAAGGTGAAATTTTCATTATAAAATTCAGGTGCCAATGTGGCAATTAGGAATTAAAATTAAGTGATGCCATAACGGCATCACCGCCTTTCAAGGGGCCAAGAAATTTGGTTTGATACCACTCAATATGCTTTTTTTTTATTTCATTACATACTTTTGATAAGGTATTCTATCATTTTCTTTATTGTGAGCAAAAAACAATGGAGAAATTTACTTCCTGTAGTAAGAGAAACACAAAAAAATTATTTATAACTATTGGGGTAACTGGATCCAGCATGGTCCAGTTCACCTGGATACATGTCCCAGTTACCCCATTCTTGAAACATTTATGGGGTAACTGGGACACCGGGCTTACATTTAAAACATGAAGTAAATATGTATAGATACCTAATAATATTAATGTAGTTATACGTCTAATCTTTAAAAAAATGATTGTTTAATAAAAGTACTTACAGTATTTTAATAATCAGTCGAGGAAGTTCAACCATATAGACGTTGTTTTTAAAAAAAGAAACGTAAATTTTTGACAACCTATCACACCAAAGTGAGAGTTACGATTGAGTTGATACACGTTGTTTTAGGAAGTAGAGATTAAGGGGCATTGTTCACAAAATCTAAAAACTTAAAAAACACCAACAGTTTTTTATAAAATACACTATGGCCCAGTTACCTCGTGGTTCCAGTTACCCCAACAAACCTTATATTTAAGGATACATTGATTTATATTTATTAGAGATTGTTTAATCAGGTTATAACTCAGGTTATATCTTAATTCATCAATCTATAATATGTAAATAAATATACATGAATCTAATCAAACATGTTTTACGGCAACAGAAACAATAATTAAAAAATATTATGTTCTTCATTATTTTAATTAGAAAAATAATCAAATATATAATATTATTAACTTAAAAAACTTTTAGTCTCATATATAAAAATTCAATCTTTGTAACAACAGCAACAACAGAAAAAAAACTGCAATCGTAAAAACAGCAGTGTAATAAAATTCTTTTTTTTATTCAATACCACAGTTTTTACACGAATGAAAACAAAATTGTGAAACATGTGTGCAGAACTCACTAGGAAAATTGGTGAAGAAAACGCGTTATTAATTTTTTTTAGAACTAGTCACTGCATTGATCTGTTCTAAAATGTAACATGGTGGAAAACAAGGGAATATTAAGAGGACAAGGAAAACAGCGAAGTCATGCATCAACTCTTGTATTTTCCGTTATAACTGAAATCAGGATTATCTAATCTGATTATAATTGATATGTTGCTGTAAAATGGTGTTGGTGTTTATATGTAAAATGATTTAAAATTAGAAATTATGAAATTCTTCGAAATTAGAAAATATAAATTTATTAAGGTGTCAAAAGACACCTCATAGTAGAAATAGGTATATCCTATGCACATTTTTAGATCTAAGATGAGCTGGAGGAATGTGATATCACTGCATTAATTTAACAACTATCGTACGAAAAGTCAAAAAATTAATTGCGGAGAAATGATTAAACTTAGAGAATAATTTTAAGTTAAAATCTGAAAGGTGTCTTTTAACGCCTCTTGGTAGAAACAGTGTTAAAATCTATGACGTCACCAAACGGAAATAATATTTTTGTTGTTTTATGTCGATAATGCTTTCAGTCATTAGATTTCAAAATCGGGCTTCGGAGAAAATTAAGGAAATTTTCTGATCCTGTTTTATATTATGCATATTCATAGCGTGTAAGTATTACGGTGGACCCTAACGACTAGTTTGATTTTCATTTTCATCTTCTTTTGAATACTTAAGTTACTTGCTAATGCACTGAAAAATAAATGTAAACAAAATAATCTTTAAAGGTATATATAAATATTATACAGACATACACACAATAAATACAATAAACCCAACTGGAGTGAAAAATTAGCCAGAGCCAGGAATCGAACCCGGGACCACAGTATACAAGAGCAGCAGTCTTGTATACTGTGGTCCCGGGTTCGATTCCTGGCTTTGGCTAATTTTTCACTCCAGTTGGGTTTATTGTATTTATTGTGTGTATGTCTGTATAATATTTATATATACCTTTAACTGTTGAATGCAGGCGTTATTTATGTGTGTATGTGTGTTTTAATACATATTGTAGTATGAGTGCTTTATTATAAAAATAATCTTTGTTTGGAATGACTTCCAGTAAAGAAGGTATACAATTAGTTTGTATGTTTTTAATGCATTTTTACTCATATCTTTTGAACAAATGCACCGATTTGTTTTTTGCTTTTTTTAAAGAGCTTGTTTGTTCTGGTGTGCTCTTGTACAGGTGTTATTAAGATCCAAGATTTTTGTGTTGGTCTTACTGTCTTTTTTCTTTTTTTCTCTTATTTTATTTTTTTATTTCTTAATCGTTAGATGCTAACTATTGATCAATTTTCATTACATTTGAATATGTTATGGTACTACCACTAGTAGTAGTACTACCAGTACTAACGTTCTATTGTACCAAGCCACTCTCACAAAAATTCGCAAACTGGTGCGATAAAAGTGCAACGTTTGAAATTAGCAGTGGTTTAGTTGTGTTTTGCGCCAAAATTTTCAGTTCGACGATTTGGATTTTATATTCTGACGTCATTTGATGCCTAACGTTTTAATCTGCTTGTAAGATGCAAATTTGATTTTTCCCATAAAACATTCAATTCTTGTCCTAGGAATAGATTATAATTATTCAAATTTTATTAATTGATTAAAAAAAAATTCTGCTACATTTTTTTGTCATTGATTTGCTAAATAAATAACAAATTTGAACACTTAGATGAAATATAAATCTTTAATTGATGAAAGGTTTTAAATAAAGCAGTAAAAAAGTAGCAAAAAATGTTATATACCAAGAGACTACGTGCTCCGTCTTCACTGAAGCCATATTCAAAAGAAATGAGAATATTCTACAAATGCACGTCTTTAATGCAATGATTTAAAATGCCATCATTCCCGTTTTTTAACATTTTTTCTTCTCAATCTGCACTGTATAAGAGAAACCACTGAAAGCCACTGGTCAGGTGAAAATTCAGTATGAAACAATAGAGTATCATTTAACCAAAATTATAGTTTGAGATAATCCATGGTTACAAGTACAGGGTGTCCCAAAAAGGACCACCTATATTCAAAAATGAATAATTAACAAACGAATAGAGTTATTAAAAAAAATTCTTGCAGGAAACGAATATGTGGAGTCTGGAATTTTGTTTAGAACGCTTTATTTTAATAGTTCAAAATCTGACCGACAGATGGCGCTGCAACACATTTTGATGACTATATGAACAAAAAGAGCATGAGTGAAGATCAGACAGAAGTAGACATGGTCAAAGAAAGTTCAGTAGTAACCATTTCAAGGGAAACAGTAGTTGTCGTTGCGTAAATTCTTCAAAATGGTGTATTCGTTGGCTATATAGCCACCAAAAAGTGCTATAGCGCCATCTGTTGGTCATATTTTGAACTATTCTAATAAAAAGTTCTAAACAAAATTCGAGACTTCACACATTTGTTTCCTGCAAGAATTGTTTAAATAACTCTATTCGTTTGTTAATTATTCATTTTTAAAAATAGGTGGTCCTTTTTGGGACACCCTGTATAAAGAAAATAATAATAATCTACGTATAAAAGTAAAATTAAAATAGAATAACGTGAATAATCTGATAGATAACGTGAAAAACGAGAATTGATGCAATTTAAAGCATTGTGTTATAGATTCTGCATTTGTAGAACATTTTAGTAGGAGAGCTGTTGAACATTTTTGAGTAGGTATTTGAGGCACCCTGAAAATTTGTGCAACACTTCTTTTGTTATGCCTGAATACAAATTCGAATGTCTGGCTGAAGGATCGTGGCCCAAAAACTGTGCCAGACACGTGTCTGTCATCTTCAAAATATTTCTTTCTAAGCATAAATATTATTCTGCCTCAATCTCAGCGTGCCTCAAATACCTTTTTTGGGTAGTCAAAAAATGGCACTTGACACGTGTCTGGCA
The DNA here is from genome assembly GCA_963932465.1 of Maratus speciosus. Taxonomy (NCBI): domain Eukaryota; kingdom Metazoa; phylum Arthropoda; class Arachnida; order Araneae; family Salticidae; genus Maratus; species Maratus speciosus. Next base: position 328,716,404 of record OZ010795.1, read on the forward strand.
CAGTTTTTGGGCCAACTAAAGAGTCTGTCGTTTTCAAAATATTTTTTTCTAAGTATAAATATTATTCTGTCTCAATCTCAGCGTGCCTCAAATACTTTTTTTGGGGGGTAGTCAAAAAATGGCACTTGACACGTGTCTGGCACAGTTTTGGGGCCACGATCCTTCAGCCAGACATTCGATTTTGAAGTCAGCCATTAAAAAAGAAGTGTTGCACAAATTTCCAGTGTGCCTCAAATACCTTCCCTAAAATGTTTGCCAGCTCTTGGACTATTTCCATTTTTCTTGAAAATGTCTTCATTAAAGTCGAAGCATACGCAAACGGTTTGCATATAAAAGTTTTTTGCTGTTTTATTTAACATCTTTTAGCAATTAATGTTAACCCTTTGCACTCGAGAGATGACTCTCACTCACCACTAGTATTGTCAGGTGTCCCTCGCAAATCAGGACGCCAAATGCTTTCGACACCACTAATACCTTTAAGTTTATTTCGCCCTCTTTTATCACAGATTATTTGACCATTAGATAAGGCGAAGAAGATTAGTTTAAAATACTGGTGTCCGGAGCATTTGGAGCAACCATTTACGTGGGACACTAGTGGTGAGTGAGAATCACCTCTCGAGTGCAAAAGGTTAATTTTCTATTTGTTAAGCTGCTTGGGTCAGGCTTCACTTATTACAATACAGAGCCTCCGACAGTTTTTAAGGGGTAAAATGTATAATATAATAGAACAGAGCACTCTTAATTTTTTCTTCGTGAATTTTAAGGGGTCTTGAACCTTTTAAACGCGTCGAAAATTAACGAAAAACATTAAAGTTTAAATTAGTCTATCTTCAAAGCCTTTTTATGTATAAACATGAAATTTTGGATATTGATTAAACAGATTGTGCTTTGTAATATGCTACCATTAGAAATTTATTAGCCTTTTACAGAATTTGTGTATTGTTGTAATAAAAATAGCTCTTTTTTTACTCCATAAGTCATTGCGCGCATGATATCTTGAGAAAGTATGTATGGATTGACATGAAATTCCGTAAAGATACTAAACATATATGCGTGTTTAAAATGATCTACTCTTAGGCTAAAATTATTTCATTAACTATATAAAAAAAATATTTTCATAAAAAAAAATAAACATTTTGTATTTTTATTGAATAAAAATAGTCATAACTAAAAATATTACCATTGTAAATACTTAAAAGTAGATCATTTTAAACACACATATTTGTTTAGTATATTTACGAAATTTCATGACAATCCATACATACTTTCTCAAGATATCATGCGCGCAATGACTTATGGAGTAAAATAAAAAAGAAAAGTGCCCAGCTAAACTGATGGCATTGAGCTCACAGGCTATTCACACTAATTGTATATTATACACTTATTTTAAAGAATAATGTCCCTCAAAAAACTAAGTGAAGGGGAATTAGCCCCCGTTTCCCCCTTTATACTTAACCAGTGAACCTCCAAATCTAATCAGGGAAGCCCCTTATCATAATGAACCGGTATACCAAATTTGGAGCAAATCGAATAATCCTGCAAAAAGAACATTTATCTAAATTAAGGGGGTGGACTAGCCCCCCTTTATCTTTAACCGATGAATCGCCAAAACGAAACAGGGAAGCTCCTTAACATAATAAACCGGTATACCAAATTTGGAGCAAAGCGAATAATTCTGCATGAAAAACCCGTTTATATAAATTAAGGGGGGTGGCCTAACCCCCCTTCCCCCTTTATCTTTAACCAATAAACCCCCAAAACTAATCAAGGAAGTTCCTTAACATAATAAACCGGTATACCAACTTCGGAGCAAATCGAATCATTCTGCATGAAAAACCCAATTATCTGAATTAAGGAGGTGGACTAGCCCCCCTTTTCCCCCTTTATTCTTAACCAACGAACCCCCAAAATTAATCAGGGAAGTTCCTTAACATAATAAACCGGTATACCAAATTCGGAGCAATTCGAATCATTCTGCATGAAATACCCATTTATCTGGATTAAAAGGGGTGCACTAGCCCCCTTTCCCCCCTTTTTCTTAACTAATGAACCTCCAAAACTAATCAGGGATGTTCCTTAACATAATAAGCCGGTATACCAAATTCGGAGCAAATCGAATGATTCTGCATGAAAAACCCATTTTTCTGAATTAAGGGGGGGGGGGTGGACTAACCCCGTTTTTCCCCCTTTATCCTTAACCAATGAACTCCCAAAACTAATCAGGAATGTTCCTTAACATAATAAACCGGTATACCAAATTCGGAGCAAATTAAATGATTCTGCATGAAAAACCCATTTTTCTGAATTAAGGGGGGAGACTAACCCCCCTTTTTCCCCTTTATCCTTAACCAATGAACCCCCAAAACTAATCAGGGATGTTCCTTAACATAATAAACCTGTATACCAAATTCGGAGCAAATCGAATAGATTCCAAATGCATGAAAAACCCATTTTTCTGAATTAAGGGGGGGTGGACTAACCCCGTTTTTCCCCCTTTATCCTTAACCAATGAACCCCCAAAACTAATCAGGGATGTTCCTTAACATAATAAACAGGTATACCAAATTCGGAGCAAATCGAATGATTCTGCATGAAAAACCCATTTTTCTGAATTAAGGGGGGGGGGGGGTGGACTAACCCCGTTTTCCCCCTTTATCCTTAACCAATGAACCCCCAAAACTAATCAGGGATGTTCCTTAACATAATAAACCGGTATACCAAATTCGGAGCAAATCGAATGATTCTGCATGAAAAACCCATTTTCCTGAATTAAGGGGGGGGGGGGGTGGACTAACCCCGTTTTTCCCCCTTTATCCTTAACCAATGAAACCCCAAAACTAATCAGGGATGTTCTTTAACATAATAAACCGGTATACCAAATTCGGAGCAAATCGAATGATTCTGCATGAAAAACCCATTTTTCTGAATTAAGGGGGGGGTGGTGGACTAACCCCGTTTTTCCCCCTTTATCCTTAACCAATGAACTCCCAAAACTAATCAGGGATGTTCCTTAACATAATAAACCGGTATACCAAATTCGGAGCAAATTAAATGAATCTGCATGAAAAACCCATTTTTCTGAATTAAGGGGGGGGGGGGGGACTAACCCCCCTTTTCCCCCTTTATCCTTAACCAATGAATCCCCAAAACTTATCAGGGATGTTCCTTAACATAATAAACCGGTATACCAAATTCGGAGCAAATCGAATGATTCTGCATGAAAAACCCATTTTTCTGAATTAAGGGGGGGGGGGACTAACCCCGTTTTTCCCCCTTTATCCTTAACCAATGAACCCCCAAAACTAATCAGGGAAGTTCCTTAACATAATAAACCGGTATACCTAATTCGGAGCAAATCGAATGATTTTGCATGAAAAACCCATTTTTCTGAATTAAGGGGGGGTGGTGGACTAACCCCGTTTTTCCCCCTTTATCCTTAACCAATGAACTCCCAAAACTAATCAGGGAAGCGCCTTATCACAATGAACCTAGGAAAAAATTTTGAAGCAAATCGGATGTTTCTATCAAGAGTTATCGCGTTACGTACATACGTACGTACGTACATACATACATACATACATACATACATACATACATACATACAGAACGGGCGGGCACATTAGCTCTCAGGATTTGATAGCCTCTGAGCTAAAAAGAGCTATTTTGATTTCAATCATACACAAATTCTGCAAAGGATTAATGAATTTCTGTTGGTAGTATATTACAAAGCACGATCCGTTTAATCAATATCCACAATTTCATGTTTATACATAAAGAGGTTTTGAAGATAGGCTAATTCAAAATTGGAAGTTTTTCGTTAATTTTCGACGTGTTTAAAAGTTACAAGACCCCTTAAAATGCATTTGTTTGTTGTTATAACTTATTACACTGTCCGTTTGTATGCATACAATATAAAACAATAATTTCAAAACTGCATGTAAGGAGAAAATTTTTTAACTTACAAAAAATGATTAGGTGCCGTTGACCCTTCCTTGAATAATTGATTCTAGTTCAGGTATGAAAGTACTGCGCCAAAGTGGGCTGATTGCCAACACTAAATTATAATACTATCCACATGTTATTAAATAAAAGAAATTCTGAGATTGAATAAGGGGAAGAATACTGATAAAATTGAATGGTAACAATTGGTAAATTGTGGTGCAGTGCTTTCACGCCTGCAACACCTTGAAAAGGTAAGAAAGATGTCGGTGTTATTTTTTCCCTAAAAATCAAGTTAAATATTTTCTAAGTTTATTGCAATCCTGAATCCTCGTGATCCAGAGAGAATATTCTGGAAGTTTTTAAAGAGTATTCTCTAGACAGAATATGTTAATTTCGGTCGCTTTTTTTTCAAAAGTTGTCACCGAGTCACTACATAGAAGAAGATATTTTTAAAGCTGGTTTGCACCAACTATCTCTAATCAATAAAAACTCGCATAGAATGTCCACTAATATAAAAAAATAAAAAGAAATGTTCCCAGTTAAACTGATGGTATTGAGCTCACAGGTTCTTCACACTAATTATATATTATAGTCTTATTTCAAAGAATAATGCCCCTCGAAAAATAAAGAAATCGACAAAAAAATTACCCAGGGGAGGGGTTAGTTTCCATATTTCTCCCTTTATACTTAACCAATGTATCTCCAAATCTAATCAGGGAAGCGCCTTATCAGAATAAACCCGTATACCAAATGTGAAGCAAATCGGATTATTCTGCATGAAAAACCCACTTGTATAAACTAAGGGGGATTAATCTCCGTTCTTCCTTTATACTTAATCAATGAACCTCCAAATCTAATCAGGGAAACACCTTATCATAATGAACCGGTATACTAAATTTCAAGCAAATCGGATTCTGCATGAAACACCCATTTATCCAAATTAAGAGGGATTACCTCTCGTTCCCCAGTTTTTACTTAACCAATGAACCCCCAAACCTAATCAGGGAAGAGCCTTATCAGAATGAAACTATATCCGAAATTTGAAGTAAACCGGATATTTGTATCAAGAGTTATAGCGTTACGTACATACATACATACGTAAGTACATACGGAACCGCTGGCACATTAGCTCTCAGGCTTTGATAGCCTGTGAGCTAAAAAACAAAATATATATGACTGAAATTATTAATGTTAAAGTTTATAAATATTTTCCCATGAGTGTCGTAGAAAGCAAATAAAGAGTATAATAAATAAATTAAACTAAAAATTATTTTAAAATATATGTACTATAACTCTAATAATCCTGAAAATTCTTTTCTAAGTATAAAGAAGTGAGAATAAATAAGTACGATTTGAAATTTTTTTATTAAATATTTTGTAAAAATATTTTTCCCAGAAGGACTGCACAAACCAAAATAAAAATGGTAACATAAATAAAATAAATAAATAAAAATAAAAATTGTTTAAATTATTCACACTATACCTTTAAATTCTTTTTACTATAATTAGTTCCATCATTTTTTATATGAAAAATGCGAAAAATTAAATATCATTTAAACTATTTTTACTAAATAATTTGTAAAATAATTTTCGCAGAAAGGCCTTCAATACCAAATAAAAAAGATTAGTAATAATAATAATAAAACCTTCAAAAGTATTCAAATTATATCTAATCTAATTTCTGAGGTCAATATATATGATTGATTTTTTTTTTTTTTTTTTTTTTTTTTTTTTGATGGAATGGAATGTAAAAAAGGTATTTTTTAAACTATTTTTTTAAATGTGTTCAATAATTTTCCTAGAAGGACTACACACATCGAAATTAATAAAATAACAAATTAGAGTAAAAGGTTACCAAATTCAAAAATCTTGAAAAAGCATACATAATCTCGACGTCTATTCTCATAGCCCTTTCTTTTTTGTATGTTCACATGTCATTCGGATTGACCAGCGTTTTATTTCAATACGGAAAGGCAATCGAATATGGCAGATTAGAAATTGAAATTACGAGATCAGGTGTGTTCTTCTTCAATTTGTAATCGTGAAAATAAAATAAGAAATGAAACACAGGAATGTTATTTTGTGTTCGGGCATTTTGATGGAGTTGTAGTTTTTATTAAATAACAAGTATGCACCTGATATTTTGAAACAGCTGGATTTCTGTCGTTTTTAAAAATTTTAAATCACTCCTTATAATTTAGTTATCTTTAATAAAATGCTTTCTTTCATACGAAAAAAAAAACCTCTTTTAAAATTGATGTTTTCCTGTTAAAACGAAACTCGTGTAACATTTTTCTAAAATTCAAGGAAAAGGTGCCCAATTTAGTTAAGCACACTTGTGATTTTCATGATACTTATAGCAGTTTACATGATTAAATTTGTGTTAATAGTCACAGGTTAAGGCCGTTTTCTACTGTAATCGCCTTTAGAAATACATGTCATTAATTTGATAATACATAATTACTTCAAAACATTTAGGAGCGATTACAGTTGAGAATGACATCAACCTTCGAATAAGCTTGCAATGTGTATAATCAGGCTTTCTCCTGGTTGACGCAAGTTGAATTATGAAAAGAAATAATAAACCGATTTTCAATCAAGCAAACAACGCTTGAATCTATGACGACGTTGAAATATTTCATGTCTTCTGATTCTTGTTCCCTTTTCTCCAGAATTGTTAAAGCGATTTGAACATTTTTTGGGGGTATTTTAACGCTAACTAATCTATTAATTGATCGTTCAGGAAAAAAATTACAAATACAGAATCCAGTAATTTTACAATTTAACAAACTCACACTTTTTTTAATTTACGTTACTAATCAGCACCTGATTTTTCAGAAAAGAAAGCGACCAAAAGTTGTTAAATGCAATAGATAACACATTATATATATATATAAACTAGCAGACAGCACGGCGTTACCCGGGTACGATATAGTAACATTAAAAATACATAGAATTACCTTAAATATAATATAGGAGCAAAAGGAACCTAACATTAAAAATCTGAACTAAACCTTTAGAGATAACAATTCAGTGTTCCAAGCGGAACTCTTCGAAATCCTGCGGTCGTTGAAATGGATTTTTCTCCATCCTCAAACTATCTACTTTCACCTTTATAATGGCAGCCTTTCCAGTCTGCAAGAAATCTTCTGCCATAGGACTAAACACCAAAGTCATTTTAAAAACTCTCTTCCATGGGGTCTCTCTCGGTCATGTCACCGCTCACATCAGCATAGTTGACAATAGGCTGGCTGACACACTGGCTAAGAAAGGCACCTCACGTCCAAACATAGATGTCACCCTTCCTGTTCACCTATCCCATGTTTGCCATTACCTTAAAAGGAGCATTCTTTCAGACAGGCAACTCTACTGGGAGGGTTCATGTAAAGGCAGGCACACCTATTCCGTAATCCGCAACGTCTCATATTTCATATAATCTATTAGCTTTCTCCCCTCCCACATCAGCTTTCCTCTCCGGTTATGGTCCATTCAGGACATACCTAAAATTAGTTTAACGTTCTGGCTCGGACCTCTGCGAGTGTGGGGTTTTTGGGTCCCCAGACCATTACTATTTCTTCTGCACATTCACAGAGCCCTGGCAGCTTAGGTATCCAAATCTAGGTTAGGAACCCAATATTTCTCTTCCTGATCGACCTGCCCAATCTTAGGAAGCGACTCAAGAGTGAAAGGTTCCATTCTCTCATTGGTTGATCAGAAACCGGTCTTGGCTTGCTTCTCATGTATGATTTGGCGATGAAATGCAAGCACTTTGAGAAATATCGTACCTAGTTAATTCATGCTATTTTGGTGAGAGATTTCTGTGGACGAACTTGTCTAGTGGTTAACGCGCTTGTCTAGCAGGCTCAAGTACGCGGGTTCTATCCTCCCGGTTACTTTTATATTTTTTATTTGTGTTTTGTTTCGATTTTTATTAAGTTGGTTAATAAAGATTTATCGACTTTTATTATCCGTTCATTTCCAACAATTTTTTTAATTGTCAATTAAATAATTAAATAAAATTTTGATTAAATTAAGTTTTAATTGTTATTAAATAAAGTACAATTTAGTTTTAAATGAAACTGAAATTTAATTTTTATAAAATAAAATTTAGTTTTAAATAAATTTCAAAATTCATATAAGCTATTTTTTTATGAATTAAAGTGAACATTTATTGTAATTAAATAATAATATCTCCTAAACTTACATACATTATTTTTTTCCCTTATAACTTTAGTATCAGATAAATATTAAATTAGCAAAATTAATTTTTCAAAGTTTTCTTTTAAAATTAATTAGTATTTTTCATACAGAAAAACTTTATTCATTTATTATCAAATGCTTTGTAATTTTTTATTACGTATAAAATAATGTTAATGAAATTAATTTTTAAACTCATATTACTTATAAGCTATTTATTTCAATTTCTTAAAATGAATATTTTTGAAAATATAATGTTATTTCTTACACTTATATAAATATTTTTATTTTTATCTTATATTATTTAACAATATATCTGAATACATAACTATATTCAGTTTATTTTATTTGAAAGTAAAATTTTATTAATTTATGAATTCATATTAATAATATTATTAACTTAGCAAGTAATTAATTATTTAAACCAATTTGTAATTGTTAATTGTTAAATACTTTTTATTAAAATTTCCTAAAAAATTTTTAATTGTTATTATTAAAAAATTCTAATAAACTACTTTTCAAAACAATATATATATTATTGAAAACTCAGTCAAAAACATAAATTATTTTTATTAAAAAATTATTATAAATTTCCCCTTCACTATTACCACCCTAAATATTTGAAAACTAAATTAAAGCTATAAGTCCAAGTAATCATTAACTAGAAATATTTAATGCGACAAAATACATTATAAAAACTTCTTATAGTTTTTGGTAGTTATTGCTCAGATATTATTGTTTTGGGTTCCAACTTTTTTTTCTTCTTTTGGGTGTGTGAAAAAAAAAAAAAAAAAAAAATCTGTCATTATTATTTAATTTATTTTTTCATTATATTTCACTACAAGTGTGAGCTATGATTTATTTTAGCTTGACCTTTTTCATTCACTATCTATGAAACACTTTATTTTTAGATTTTTTTTTTTTTTTTTTTTTTTTTTTTGCCCTATTTGTTATTTTGCAGCAATAATAAATAGATATTAATATTGCAAATTACTATAAGGGCAAAGTAGAATTTAGATGATCTAAATCCCTTTCTGACAATTTTGATTATTTGAATACTAGTTTGGCCATTTAATTATTTATATTTACGCATACAAACTACCATGAAAAAAAAAATGCATACAATTTGACTGAGTATTTTTATTAATTGTTTTTTATATATTTATTATTTTTTTAAAACACATCAGCTATCAAGGAAGGGGAGGGGGAGTGCTTGAGTTTACTGTTCTTTGCACAGATAACTACAGTCAAAACACATAGGTAATTAAATGCGTAGCCAGGATATTATTTCGGTGGGGGGGGGGGGGGGGGCGTCTAATCCCCTAAGCTTCTCTCCTCCTGATGCAAAGCTATAAATTAAAAACTATTAATTTTACTTTCGCATAAATATCAATTTTATACTTTTAAAATATGGGATATGTTTTTTAAGTCTAATTTACATACACCTGTATATACAAAAGGAATAATGTGTAATGTGTAATTTAAAAATAATAAGTCTAAAATATTTAAATTGATTACTTTCTTAAAAGAAAGTCAGTTCTATCAATTTTTTGCAGGGAAAAAAAGATATTTTTAAAAATACCATATCATTGTTTTCCGTGAATCACTTTATATGAAAAATAAATTTAAATTCCTTACATGTCGCAAACAAAATTTAATATGATTGCAACATAATACTTGAAATAATCTCAAGTGACACTTGGCGATTTGTTTTGGTGGTGAAATGAGATGTGCCCTCTGATTTGTTAGGAAGAAATGTCTACCACTGCTCAATAATCAGGTCTTGTAACCTTGAGAAGTAAATCACGGGATTCTTGTTTCTTCTCAACCAATGGGAGAATGGAACCTTTCATCCTTGAGTCTCTTCCCCAATCTTATCTCCTAGCTGTTCTCAGTCTGCACTCCTGAGACTCGCCCATTGTCATGCTAGAGCATTTGTCGAGCCCTGGAAGTCCTAGCGCCCTTGTCGCGAAAGAGCAGACCTCCGTCACGCATGCCATCGTGGCGATGTGGTCCTGAAGCATGATCTTCCCGTTTTCTTTTCCCTTTTATCAATGGACTTCTCCAGCATCAACTCACCGCTGTCTGTCGCGAAGGGGTTTTGTGCTCTAGCGGTTTGTTTATTATGCGTTACTTTTTTCCCCTATGGACTGGAAGTTTTTGTAATGTATCCCTGCATTTCGGGGAACTTAGAGGGTGGAACAAATAGGGTCTACACCGGATCCTAGAGATCTGGTGATCTTGCTCCACTTAGGCATAAATAAATAAATAAATATAAACTAAACCAGTAGTTTTACAATTCACTATAGATCAGGGCTTACAGTGCGCAACCCTGTTTTCTCAACCTGGGCCCCGAGATAGTATACAGCAAACGAAAGACAGAGTGAACCCTGCACAGCTGGGAGTCGAACTGTCGACCTGTGGCGTGACAGACAGTCGCGATCAATACTGCGCAATTGGTCTTATCAAAAGCTAGCATTAAAATGATTAAAATCACCTTAGAATATACAAATGAACTATTGGTGATGGCCCTACTGCCTTCAGATATATTGAATTCCAAATCCGGTCTGGCTGAAATTGCAGAAAAAGTATGCATGTTGTGATTGCAGTTTAATGGGAGAAAATCGTCTAGAAACAAGCCCCCGTGCCAATTCTATTTAAGGTTTCAAGGTTAGGAGAGTAAGCATGTGCTCACCTTACCAAACAGACCTATAAATTGCTTTTTTTCATAATTAAAGACTCTCCACTTTTTTGCCAATAATAAATAGAACATAGGTCTTTTTTTCTAGGAAACAGGTGACGTCATAAATCCCTGTTAATTAAAAGTTGCAACAGAAACAAAATCCTTCTCTCTTTCTCTTGCTGAAACTTCATTCCGTTTCCCAAAATAAATTCGACCCTATTACTCCCTTTAATAATTAATTTTAAAACAATGTCATATTTTTATAAGTTTTTTGTTTAATCTACCCCTGTTTCTTCCATACTGGAATATAAAATATAAAATTGCATGGTTCTGGTAGCTGTTAGATATCAAATTACAAAAAACAAATTTCTCATCATTTTTAGCGGGAATGATGCCTTTCCTTTAAATCTGCGCCAATCTTTTCCTCTGCGAATTTCGAATAAAACTTTATTGAAAAGGAGACAAAATCTACTATATCGAAGTGAAAGATTGAATTCAGATTGCTTTTATGAGTGACTCGGATTCTCTGGCGAACTTGAAAAGAACTTTTAGCGAACTTTTACAAGAAATAAATTCCTCATCATTTTCAGCGGGAATGGTGCCTTTTCTTTAAATCATCTGCGCCAATCTTTTCCTCTGCGAATTTCGAATAAAACTCTATTGAAAAGGAGACAAAATCTACTATATCGAAGTGAAAGATTGAATTCAGATTGCTTTTATGAGTGACGCGGATTCTCTGGCGAACTTGAAAAGAACTTTTAGCAAACTTTTACAAGTAATAAATTCCTTATCATTTTCAGCGGGAATGGTGCCTTTTCATTAAATCACTCTGCGAATTTCGAATAAAAATTTATTGAAAAGGAGACAAATCTACTATATCGAAGTGAAAGATTGAATTCAGATTGCTTTTATGAGTGACTCGGATTCTCTGGCGAAATTGAAAAGAGCTTTTAGCGAACTTTTACAAGAAATAAATTTCTCATCATTTTCAGCAGGAATGGTGCCTTTTCTTTAAATCTGCGCCAATCTTTTCCTCTGCGAATTTCGAATAAAACTTTATTGAAAAGGAGACAAAATCTACTATATCGAAGTGAAAGATTGAATTCAGATTGCTTTTATGAGTGACTCGGATTCTCTGGCGAACTTGAAAAGAACTTTTAGCAAACTTTTACAAGTAATAAATTCCTTATCATTTTCAGCGGGAATGGTGCCTTTTCTTTAAATCACTCTGTGAATTTCGAATAAAAATTTATTGAAAAGGAGACAAATCTACTATATCGAAGTGAAAGATTGAATTCAGATTGCTTTTATGAGTGACTCGGATTCTCTGGCGAAATTGAAAAGAGCTTTTAGCGAACTTTTACAAGAAATAAATTTCTCATCATTTTCAGCAGGAATGGTGCCTTTTCTTTAAATCTGCGCCAATCTTTTCCTCTGCGAATTTCGAATAAAACTTTATTGAAAAGGAGACAAAATCTACTATATCGAAGTGAAAGATTGAATTCAGATTGCTTTTATGAGTGACTCAGATTCTCTGGCGAAATTGATAAGAGCTTTTAGCGAACTTTTACAAGAAATAAATTTCTCCTCATTTTCAGCGGGAATGGTGCCTTTTCTTTAAATCACTCTGCGAATTTCGAATAAAAATTTATTGAAAAGGAGACAAATCTACTATATCGAAGTGAAAAATTGAATTCAGATTGCTTTTATGAGTGACCCAGATTCTCTTGCGAACTTGAAAAGAAATTTTAGCGAACTTTTACAAGAAATAAATTTCTCATCATTTTCACTGGGAATAGTGCCTTTTTTTTAATCACTCTGCGAATTTCGAATAAAACGTTATTGAAAAGGGTACAAAATATACTATATCGAAGTGACAGATTGAATTCAAATTGCTTTTATGAGTGACTCAGATTCTCTGGCGAACTTCAAAACATTTTAAATGCATATTTTTGAAACCATGTTTTTCTTATATATCAATGAAAAGTTGCATTCACAGCATTATATCGATTTCTAAAGAATGATATAATTTAAATAAATGATATACTTTTCCCTTTGTCTAACTGTTTTTTTTATTTTATTTATTATTATTATTATTTTTTTTTTTTTTTTTTTTTTTTTTTTTTTTTTTTTTGTTTAAACAATATTTAGTTTTAAAAAAATACGCAGATTTTCCTGTTCGATTAAAAAATATATCTAAAATTATTGGCTAGATTGTATTCGGTTCTACCCTCGAATATTCACTCTTCGAAACCTACTACTCAAAATTAGAGAAAAAACTTATGAAATGTTTGAAAAAAGAGGAAATGCGTTTTTAAAATTTGTTTACATTTTTTAAAAGTTACATTGTTCAAATTTTATCGTAATATTTTTTAATAAATCCTTTTCGTTTATAAAACCATTTAATAATAGCATTTATATAATACCATTATGTTTATTTTTTTTTAAATAACTCCAAAAATCTTGTCCTTACTATTATTTAACACACTTGTCAGATGATTGTGGAAGAAATTTTTTGCAAAATGTATTAAAATGTAAAAGAATTGCGATTTAAAAATTTGCTTATGGTTTTTTTAATTATATTTTTAAAATCCTATCATAAATACATCGTTTTTTTAATTAAATTATTCTTTTCCTAAAATCATTTAATAACATATAAAAAGGGTATTATAAAAGATTTATAGTAAAGAAGATCTCAAAGGATACGGACTTCTCTTTAATAAGTATCTCGATCAATATGATAATTGCGTAAAATTCCAAAACACTTTATAGGCCAGGCAATAGAGACCGTATAGGGGCTCTACCTAGCAAAATTCATGGTAGTTTTGGAAAAAGGCTTACTATATGTTTTTGGGTCGCTAAATCCGAATTTTTAACTTCGCACCAAAATTTCTCCCGGCAACCCCTCCCCCCCCCCCAAATTTTGGTAAAATGCCCCCAAAAAGGTTTTTATTAAAAAAATCAATTTTTTTTTTTGTTTTAGGGGAAAAGTATCTAGAAATTCAGAAAGTAGGCAAAATTTGAAACAAATTAGATATATGACATTATGACTTAGAATGAAGGGGAAGGAGGGATCTGCCTCGGAACATGCGCACTGTGCTGCGTGAACTAAGTTGCGCAATTCCACTTAACCACTCACACGTTTAGATTCCCCCTCCCATCTCCCCTCCGAACTTTCTCTATAAGGTTTACTTTAAGTTTTTTGGGTCGCTGAATCCGAATTTTTAACTTCCCCCAAAATTCCCCCCCCCCCGAAAACCCCCCAAATAGTTGTTTTTAACTTAAATTTCTTATTGTTTTAGGGGGAAAAGCATTACAAAATTCAGAAACTAGACAACATTTGCAACAAATAGGATATATGACATTATGATGTAGGATGAACGGGGAGGGGGAGGGCTGCCTCTGATCATGCACTGCGGCGCTACGTAGTTATGAAGTCCAGGCAATAGGGAATTTTACCTGGAAAAATTAATACTAGTTCTGGATTTCGACTCACTTTATGTTTTTTGGGTCGCTGAATCCGAATTTGTAACTTCCCACCAAAATTTCTCCAGGCAACACCCCAAAAAATTGATTTTTTGAAAAAAATTGGTTTTTTAGAAAAGCGCGCGGGGAATATGTTCCGAAGCAGCCCCCTCTCTCCCCGTTTATCCTACGTCATAATGTCATATACCTATCTGTTGCAAATTTTGTCTAGTTTCTGAATTTCGTAATGCTTTTCCCCTAAAACTATTAAAAATTAAGTTAAAAACAATTATTTTGGGGGGTTTCGGAGGGGAAAATTTTGGGGGTAAGTTAAAAATTCGCATTCAGCGACTCAAAAAACTTAAAGTAAACCTTATAAGGAAAGTTTGGAGGGGAGATGGGAGGGCGAATGTAAACGTGTGAGTGGTTAAGTGGAATTGCGCAACTTAGTCCACGCAGCACCGCGCGCATGTTCCGAGGCAGATCCCCCTTCCCCTTCATCCTAAGTCATAATGTCATATGTCTAATTTGTTGCAAATTTTGTCTACTTTCTGAATTTCTAGGTACTTTTCCCCTAAAATAATAAAAAAATTGACTTTTTTAATAAAAACCTTTTTTGGGGCTTTTTACCAAAATTCGGGGGGGGGGGGGTTGCCGGGGGAAATTTTAGTGGAAGTTACAAATTCGGATTCAGCGGCCCAAAAAACATAAATTAAGCCGATTTCCAAAACTACCATTAATTTTGCTAGGTAAAATTCCCTATTGCCTGCACTATTAAGAAACTTTTGTTAATGAAAATCATATGCTGAATCATGACCGCTTAAAAGAATATTTTAAGTTTTTATAAGTAAATATTCTCTTAATTTCCAACAAAAGATTTCAAAACATTTTAAGTGCATATTTTTTAAACCATGTTTTTTTTTTTTTTTTTTTTTAAATATTAAAAAGTTGCATTCACAGCATTATATCGATTTCTAAAGAATGATATAATTTAAATAAATGATATGCTTTGCTTTTTGTCTAACAGTTTTTAATTTTTTAATTTTGTTTTATTTTGTTTTTGTTTAAACAATGTTTAGGTTTTAAAAAAATCACAAAAGTACTTTGCTGTGATAGAAATAGCATTGGCGGATTACAATTTTTAACACTTTTAATTAAAAATTTTAATTTTTAATGAATTTTCAGAACTTTTCTTTCTTGTGATGTAGTGTAATTCCGGGATTTATGCCGCACATTTTTTTGAATTCGTGTATAAAGTCCTATGGTGGACATAAAATAAAAACCAATCATGCTGTGCTATTTAATGTTAAATATACAACGCGTGTACTGCGACAAAAAAATTCAAAACAAATTATTAATATTTTTTAACAATTTTTTTCTAAAACATTACATTGCGGCGCGTCACCCGTACATTCAGGCTGAGACGCGCACTTGTGCGGTAGTTATGCCGCGCTTATAATAAGAACAGAATGAAATTATATAAATATATATATATATATATATATATATTCATATCTGGACTATAATTAACGATGTAATACCCAAATGAAATTAAATGAGGTCACTGAAATGTATTAGTAGATTTAAATTAATAATTGTTGCATACTTTCACTATTAAAATTATTGCCTTTTTTTTACATAAAAGTTTAATTGTTATTTCAGCAACAACGTAACACCAATGCATTAGTAATGGAGAGGAAAAAAAAAGTAAAATTGTGTTTACATAATTTATTTGTTAACCTTTTCGGGACCGGTGGCTTTTACACAAATTTTATTCGATTTGTACCACTTTTTTAAAGAAGTTACCTTTACTTAAATAATCATGAAAATGCTCTAATTATACAAAGCAAGCATTAGTTTTCTGTTTTACTGGTACCAGAAACAAATTTTATAAGCTCTTTATGAAGGTGCTTATATGCACCTATGGTCCCGAATGGGTTAAGAGACCTGTTTTTTCGACTACAATCTACAACAAAAGGGTCGAAAAAGTACAGTCTTTATGTAACTTCATTTAAACACATGATGCAACGAAGCCAATTACACTTCCTCTTTTTTGGAGTACTTTCCAAAGAACGTTTGCGTTATGCGTAATCCAATTTATCATTATTATCATCTTGACTTGCATCTTTCTTGCTCTTCTTACTTTTTATTTTCTCCTTTTTCACCTTTGGTTTTAGTAAACTTGATAACATGCCTAACATGGTTAGTCTGTGCAAAAAGAAAAGGAAAAGTTAATTGCACTTAATCATCCCGTACAAAAGAAACTGCGGCATGTATATAGTAACCGGAATGTATCCCATTTTGCATGGCGCAGACGTCGGCCATCACAGTTACATGCCATAGCTAGCGGGAATAGCGTAACCATACACACAGTACACTATACAAACGCTACGCTTAGTTTTGACTTCGAAATCATGCATGCATTTAGTAATTAGTGTATGAAACGTATTTAAACATAACGTGTTTAAGAGTTTGGACTGTGAAATCATGCACTTCCGTCAAATTAAGGATTGTACTTCTACAAGTAAACATTGAAATGGGATTCACGCTATACACTGGTTAAAATAATCTCATTGCGCACCTATACTGTGCGTTTGACGACCATCTATCGATAATTACAAGAAGTACAAGGGATCTATCCCGTATGCGGTGACTCTCCCGGAGTTACACTATAAGAATGTGTATATATGTGTGTATGTTATATATATAATATAAAAACGTTTAATTAGAAAATAAAATATTATTTTGTAACTAAACATTCTTATATTGATTTCAGCGCGTCAAGATTTTACGACATTTGATTTTATCTCCAAACGTTTGCTAAAAAAATTTCTACCTCTGAGTACACTAATAATAACTTTATTATTATTATTATTTATATAGTAATTGTATTTTTAACATTTTGGTTTCATAATCGAGTCCAAAACCAATTGAAGTATTTTTAGGAAAGAGGTTTTCCATATCATTAACTACATTGTTATAATCATTGCTTTATCTCACATTGACATTTAATCTCATTGTTGCTAGATTCGCTCATTTTTTAGTTCATTATTGACTATGAATTCGATTACATACGACTTTTCATAAGGTCGAAACTCTAAATCATGAGGAAATGGATAAAAACTAGATTACCAAATTCCAGCATAAGATTTTTTTTTAAATGGTAAGTTAGAAATGTGTGTCCGTGTGTGATGCAAAGATTGGTGATGTTTCATCCAATTTTTACAAATATTCTCATGATTTATGCTTAATCTTTCGTTGCCGATTCAGTGATAACTATCACTCTTTTACTCTACTATACACATAAAAATGCAAGTAAACATTCCTCTTTTAGAATACTGCCATCACCGGTATAGGTACGTGATACCGGACATGATGTGAGAACGATATGTCACATATTTGCTGATATATTAAATGGTGGTTCTTTGTATTTTCTTTGACCTTAAGTTAGGCGTATTTATAGAGTCCCGGTGTTCTACGATTTTAGGTTTAAGCTGCGTCACTGGAGATACTGTCGTCTCTTGTGATATGATGTATCTCTCCCCACCTTATAATCCTGTTTTTTTAACGTCATCACGCTTACTTTCCGAATAACTCAAGTATAAAATCTTTTTTAATATTTATCAAAATATTAAATAACATTTGTGTGAAACATTTATTTCATCTTTAAAACATTAAGTGTAGTGATCTTTAAAAAATAATCTTATTCGAGGGTTTTATGCCCCCGAAAAATAAATTAATTCTTTCTTTCAATGACTTTTTTAAAAATACATTTAATAAGCTAAAATTTCCAACAGAAATTATATATATCAAATTTCGTAAATTTGTTTACATCAACAAAACGAGTAATTAATTAACAACAATTTATAAATTCTTTTATCATAATAAAAAAAAAAGTTGTAAATTTTAAGAAATAATCTTATTCGAGGTTTTATCCCGCAGAAAAAAATAACTTCTTTTTTATTAAATTCTCCGTTTTAAGAAAAACTACCTTTTTTGAAAGATACAATTAACGAACTAAAATTTCCACCATAAATTATAACATATCAAATTTCGTAAATTGCGCCTCAACGAAACGACTGGTAATCTATAAAAATTAATAAATTCTGTTATCATAGTAAAAATGTGTGGTAAAATTTAAGAAATAATTTTATTCGATGTTTTATCCCACAGAAAAAAAAACTCTTCTTTTTTTTTTTTTTTTTTTTTTTAACTCTTTCTTTCTTGTAAACTAGTCGGATGTGTAAATCCCAAAACTTTCTTCTATCTCATACATATTAATGCTTCCTGAGAAATGCTGCGTATCAGCGTACATTAAAATCCTGTCATCAACAACTGATATCAACTTCTAACTGAATCTGAAGTTTGATGAAGAAACGTGCATGGGTTTTTGAGATAGAGCTATTGCGGAAATCGTAAAAAAATCTGCATAGCAGCGTCACCTGTAGAGCGATTTACACCAAAAAATAAACATCTCTAATTTATATCAGGGTCTAACTGAATCTGAATTTTGATGAAAATTCGTGCATTAGTTCTTGAGATAGAGTTATTGCGATAATCATGAATAATGCAACATAGCAACGCTACCTTTTGGGCGATTTTCACCAAAAAGTAATCAGCACCAAATTATATCTAGGACTAACAGAATGTGAAGTTTTATGAAAATCCGTGTAATAATTCTTGAGATATAGGTATTGCAGAAATAGTGAAACATGCAGAATAGCAGCGCCATCTGTTGGACGATATCCACAAAAACGTAATCAGCATCAGTTTATATCAAGGTCTAACTGAATCTAAAGTTTTGTGAAATTCATTAGTTCTTGAGATAGAGTGTCCACAAAATTTTTGTCACATACAGACTCACATAGAGACAGACAGACTCATAGACAAACATTTTCTAAAAAACATCAAATCATGTTCTGAACCTACTAAAACGTATAAATCCATCGAAAATTGGAAGTCGAAATTTTTCACGAATCCAATACTTTCTTCTTGCAAAGACAGAAGAAAGTAAAAAATAAATACTGACCCTTTTTCAAGATACAATTAACGAGCTAAAATTTCAAACAGAAATTACAACATATGAAATTTCGTAAATTGTTTACACGAACAAAACGACTGATTAATTAATAAAAATTTATGAACTCTCTTGTCATAGGGAAACACTGGTTTTATCTTTTAATGGGCAAGAAAGCGGAAACAGTTTCTCATTCTATGTTTCATTTTAATAAATTTAGCATTCATGTGCAGTTAAATGGAAGGATAAAATGGCAGTGTCGTTGCCCTTTACATTGAAAACGTGCCAAGTAAACTCATTGACTTGTAGATATGTTTTGTTTGTTCATTTGTCACTTGTCCAGCAAGTTTAGCCATTGAAAGCAATACATTTTTGGCACTGCTATATCTTTCGACTAGTGCAGAAGCCGCTTAATGTTTTGTTTTCTTTTTTCATAAATATTCTATTGGACCGCTTGTTTTTTAATAAGAAGCATTTTTCAGTATCATCCTTCAAAGAAATGCTACAGTTTTGTAGTTTTTTGGAAACAGAAATAAAACGAACGTTTATTTATTTTTTATTACACATAGTTGATCTTATTTTCGTGGTATATGTATGCACTGTTTTAAAATTACACTGTAAAAAAAAAGGACTAAATTACGGAAATCGTACTGGCAATCGAGACTCGCAAGTACTATTTCCGTATTTTAACGGAAAATTTTCCCCGTAAATTACAGAATTTTTTCCCTTTCTCTGGAATTTACGGGATAAAATTTCCGTTAAAATACGGAAATAGTACTGGTGTTTCGATTGTCAGTACAATTTCCATCTTTTAGTCCGTTTTGTTTACAGTGCACACTTATATTTTTATACATTACATATAAAGTAAATAGTCCCAATACTTTTTTCGAAACAATTAACAAATAATCAAAATTTCATAACCAATTGATATATTTTCAAAATCTATAAATTTACATCTATAACTTACATCTAGCATTTTTACATATTTAACACTTTCCAACAAAGTTGAAAAGTGTTTATGCATTCGGTTTTTCTGTCCATCTGTCCGCGCTCTAACTCCCGTAAATATGCCCGTAATTTTATGCAATTGATAAACGTTATTTAGAGCCACTAAGGCATGTTTAGTATTCTATATGAAGTATGTGGGATTAATAATTCATTTAGAGGGGCAATCAAAGTAATTCCATTACATTATGCTATATGGGAAAAAATCGTTTGCGGTGTATTTTAATGAGATTACGCTATTTCAAATGTATTGATACAAATCACTGAATTTCACTACAAGATGATTACGATAGAATAGGGCATTCATAGCATTTGTCTTTCATTTACAGGTACACACAAAACAGATCGGTTACAGTACTGTCTTTGAATAATAATTGCTGGAAGTGCGTTAAAATTCGGTATGCGCTTTTAAATTTAACTAACTTTTTGCTTGTTACTCGTTTTGTATAAATTCTATGCCTCATATACACGACTGCACAAAAGAATTCATGTACCATTCTCCTTATTTGCGGAAATTGCTGAAAAGTAATTTTCAACTGAGTTATATGTATTTTTTAACTGAACTAAATTTTTGTAGTTAATAGACACAAATCTATATATAATATACAGGGCTGTTCAAAGAATTTGGATAAATTTCCGATTGTAGATGGCAACAGTTGAAATTGGGTTTTTTAATGTGTTATGCGTTTCCATATGGTTGAATTAGATATAATATTTTAACTTATTAAACGATGCAGTTTTGTTGCATTATTCTGAATGTGTTGGAAAGTGTTTCATAATCTATGTTTGACGCATGATTTTGTTTTTCTTCTTTTTTTCCTACTAATAGAGAAAATTAAACGTTGCTATTCTGACAAATATCTTATAAGCAGGGCTGCCACAGGCGGCGTTTTTTTTAAATTCTATTTCGCACCACATTTTCAAAACAGAAATCAATTACATACGCTTTGACAACATTTGCAACAGAAATATACTGAAAATGTATTTATTATTATTATTATTTGTGGTGCGAACAGAATATAAAAATAGTCACCTGTGGCATCCCTGTATCAGCTGCAAGTTCTGTAAGTGTTAATTACTTTAGAAATAATTATATGAGTTTTAATATTTGAACTAAAGGTTAATATGGGGTAACTCTTGTATAGATGGTCATGGAAGAGAGATGGCGATGGCCAGTCTAAATATTTCAAAAATATATCATAGATTGCAGCATAACCTTTGCTCGTAAGAAATAGTTCGACAGGTTTATTCAATGCGAAGTGCAGCTGCGTTTTTCAGTTATAAAAAGAATGTTTAATTTTAATGTTTATTTAATTTAGTGGTTGGATATTTTTGTTGAGTTAGGTATCTGAACGTTTTGCAGAACGTATCTCACATTTATTTTTACTATAAGTACTTTTGAGACACCTATGTAATACAATCTTTACTTTTAAGTCTAAAGGAAAAGCGTACAATGGCGGAGTGTCGCTTTAAATTGGGTGGCAATCTGTCCATCAATTTTAGGATAGATGACCACATCAAATGGAGGAGAGATGGCCACCTATAATCAATATTTCAAAATTATACACAGTGAGGTTTTTAACTAAATATAATTATTTTTAAAACAATTATATAATTTTTATTTTTATAATTATATTATAATTGACATAATTATTTAAATTTTACCTAATATAAATATTTCA
Source organism: Maratus speciosus (assembly GCA_963932465.1). Classification (NCBI taxonomy): domain Eukaryota; kingdom Metazoa; phylum Arthropoda; class Arachnida; order Araneae; family Salticidae; genus Maratus; species Maratus speciosus. The sequence continues at coordinate 328,738,395 of OZ010795.1, forward strand.
ACAACAATAATATAATAGAGTCTAACAATGTATTTTTTTTTTCATAAAATATTGAAAAACTTCGGAAACGTTCATCCCAGAAAGAGATAAAGTTGTTAAATAAAACTTAAAACCGTGAAAAAGTCTAAAATAAACGCGAGAAAAAAAACAAAAACACGACATTTCCAGGTGCGGAGAATATGAAATACATTTTAAATTATTATATTCTACCGAGTCCGAGGGAAAAGAATTGGACGAGGATCACTGTGTTGGTTGTGGGGAAGAATATAATACCACAACAAAAAAGGATGACTGGATACAATGCATAAGGTGCCAGAAGGGGTTCCATGAACCGTGTACAAACTATCAAGATTTTTGCCGAAAATGTGGTAAAATTTTACGAAAAGTGGAGGATTGAAATTATACTCGTACGTAAAATTTTGTTTATTAAAATGTATTCATTGATTTTCCGTGATATAATTACATCTTTAAAAATTTCTATATGTTTTTCATGATTAGTTGCATGAAAAGTGTTATATTTTTGCTATTTTGACTTCCTTTTTTCTTTCTTATATTGGATAGCCATCTCTCCTCGACTTGAAGGAGAGATGCTATCTGTCATTTTAATTTCAATTTTGTTTGTCACTTTTTGTTCTCGATATTTAATTATTATTTTTTTTCCAAAATACGATGAGAATATGTATAAGAATTTCAACTATGCATAAATATTTCTTATATTTGCATTCTAAGAATTTTTATTTCAATTTTAAAATCAATGGCTATGTATCCCAGAGTTACCCTATTTTCTTACATATGAAATTTTAATTTCGTTAATGCATAAACTATTTTTTAATGAGAAAATGCTGTGGTCCCTTAGACCTCCTATATCCAAGATTGACCGTACTTTTATGTTTAAATTTATGTTTGAAAATATATCAAATAACACTCATTTTTTACTCTTCAGTATACTTATTGTTTTCATTTTAATTCTTTAAAGCAGTGGTTCCCAACCTTTTTTTGGTCACGCCCCACCAAATAATCTCTAAAGTCATGATGTCCCCCCTCCATACTATATCATATAAATCTTATTACATAAAAAGGAACTTTTACTTTCCCGGAAGGATCCAAAAATAGGATTAACACTGATTAGGAATTTCACATTATTTATTTATCAAAATCATATTTTTTATTAAAGTTATGCTTTTAACATAATTTAATGAATGCAATGAGGCCATGAATCTTCATAAAGAACAAGTGATATTTGTTTATCACCGAGACTGTATGGATAACATAATTCACAAGTAACATTTTACGATTCGCGCTTTCATTCATTTTGAGTATTTATTTTTCATTCCCCGCATAACACACTTCTTTTACAGGGGTACTGAGAAAGGGATTTTAGATGTTTTAGTACCAGAAATTTCGTAAAGTACTGGTCTTTATACCTGAACACAGATTTTTTTCTCATTAAATAAGGCAAATAATACTTTACAAAAATTCTGGTAAAGGGTCCTTGAAGTGTACGGATACTCTTTGATAGCGGGCTTTCTTCTTCCCATTATTATTATTTGGCTATCATGTTTTCTTCGATTTTAAATTTTAAAATGCATATGTCATGAAGTATGTTTATATATAGTGTATGTGGCTTGCAGAAGAACCATAAGAAGTTTACTCCCTACCCATTTCTTTCCGTGATTCGCATGGGTATTTATTAATTTCATAAAAGTAGAATCTAATTAGATAATTCAAAACATTTCTTAGATTAAACATGTCCAAATTGTCAATTTTAGATATACCCTACAAAATTTCATGTGTAAAAGTTCCGTAATGGGACATATTGCACTAGGAATAGATGTACAAGTTTTTTTTTTTTTTTTTTTTTTTTTTTTTTTTAATAATTAGTATAAAAAAGAAGTGTGTCTTACTGAAATATTATTAAAACCATAAAAAAAAAATGTAATATATAAAGGGTGTAAAATATCCAAAAATAATTCACATAATTATTCCGGTGTCAAATATCCAAAAATAATTCACATAATTATTCCGGTGTCAGTGTATTTTGAACTTTTAAATGGGAACGTTTCAAAAAATAATTTTTATTCAGTTATTTTTAAAATTTTTCACATATTATTTCTATTTTTAGACTAAGACACTACTTTCATTCGCAAAAAAAAAAAAAAAAAAAGGCAGAAACTTTGTTCATAAGAAATCTATAATGGCCCCCCGGAAAGTCATATTGCCGCACCTGTGGGGCCTATGCCCAACGTTGGGAACTACTGCTTTAAAGTTATTAGAACGGTATCATACTGCTATTGGTTGAGACATTATAGAGTCTTCCACTGATGAAAATTAGATTTGTTTTGAAAATTAATGTAGATAAAATTGATCAATGTCTTTTTGCGGGGACAGGGTAAGTTCTATCTCCGCCATGTTGAAATACACCAACTTTACGTATCTTTTTCTCAGAAATGGTGAAATATAGAGGTCTAGAATTTTTAGAGTAGTTTGAGTAACATGCTTTACGTATGGTTAGTAGACCATTTTCTTTCTAAGTGAACCTAAAAATTAATTATTAATTATTTGTTGAAAGGCTTTTTTAAATTAGGATTTTTGGTAAGATTTCACTGCATAAAATAAATAATTCTCAACAAATCATTAAATCCCTATGTTAAAGTATACAATATAACATAGTAACAATATTAAAAAAAAATTAAGTTCTTAAGTTTAATAGATATTTAAAAAAAGGAACACAAACATGAAAATTCCAAGTTTTGAGAAAAAGTCAATTAAAGATTTAAATGGTCATTAAGCTGTGAAGTACTCTTATAAAGAATGAATAATTACAACACTTCTTTTTTTAATATATAAACATGCGTGACACATTGTTGGAAAGATAAAAGTTTAAACTATTTAATGATATAAAAATATAAAAATTGATTTCTTTCCCAAATTTCGCTTATCCGGTGCCCTTAAGCAAGTCACTTAATTCATCTGTTTATATCTTATAATTGAATTTTTATATATTATAGGAAATATTAATTTTTAAATTTCAACAAACCTTTTTTTGGACACCCTGTTTTTCTTTAATTATATTTCATTAGAGATCCATTTCAAATTTTATACAATTTTTAATTTCTGATGCCATTCAAATAAAAATATGATACTGTTAACAATAACACAGTAATTTAAAACTTGCTTCAATCGTTCTTCAATGTCGCAAATCAGGAAGAGGGGGGAAAATTAACATAAGATATTCATAAGACATGTTGATTTATCAAGTCTCTTTCCAAAGTTGTTGTTGTTTATGGCTTCGATTTGTCTTCGGTGTGTCTATAATGCTATATGTCATATAAGGGATGTGTTAAAAAAAAAAAAAAAAAAAAAAAAAAAAGACAGAGAGAGAGAGAGAGAAAGTAAGCATTGCTGTTTATGGGCGTGAACTGGATAGAGCCTTTTGTAAATTGTGTTGTGCATTGTCCGGCTTAACTATACGCTAAGATATGATTGTAGAATAAAATAATGTTTCTAAATAAATTTATACGTAGGGCTTCATAAAAACTTGGCTGTCTTCTGATGGTAATTTCTTTAAATCCGGTTTGAGTTACGTTCTGCTTTTCCAAGTTGTATTCTATTTATTAGTTTAATATGTATAAAAATCTGTAGATTGCATACAGGGCTTCACAAAATATTTCTAGTTATCTTAAGACTTCTCTTAAGAGTTATCTTCTAGTTATCTCAACTGCTCTGCTCAACCAGCGCAAAACATTTTGACACATTTACAAATTCATATTTTAACGGAAAGGTATAAAATTGGAAGGTCTGAGTATGGAAGCAATTTGGAATCGAACTGTGTTTTCCATTTTTTGATAAATAAATTACCTATTGGGTTAAAAGTTATTTTGATCACGTGACAGAGATGTTTTTCAACCTTTCTTGAGTGGTTATTCTTCTTTCGTACGGAAATGCAGTTCAAAACGCCCACTTTGACACTATTTTCTGAAAAATCTATTGCGTTTACAAAAAAAAAAAAAAAAAAAAAAAAAAAAGACAGACGAACAGTTTGATTATATAGTTTCTGAACAACAATACTTGCTAGTTCCGAACAAAAATAAATCAAAACTTATGTCATAAAGTTGTCCATTTGGATTTGAGAACAGACTTAAATAGGCAGTAAATGCTTAAAAGAATGAATAAAAAGAATTATAAGTATCATAGCTGAATTAAATTTTAGCAAACCGTACGGTAAATTTATAAATCTATAATGAAATTTTTATAAAAATAATTCAACTTAGAATTTTTCTGGCCTGAGTATAAATTTTTGTTGTTGCTTCTGTGGGAAACTAAATTTTTACCCAATATTTATCCATTAAAAAAAACTGGAAAATAATGATTTTTATCAGCCCACATATTTATCAAGCTACTCATTTTAATTAATATATTGTTTTTTTTTTTTGTTGTTGTTTTTTTTTTCTTTTAAAGTAATTGATAAAAAGATCTCTGCAAATACGTAAAGTAGATTATGTAAAAAGAAGAAATGAGCTGAAAATTCCGCAACTTTCCTTGTAGATCTATTTAAAATAATTAATACGATAAAATCTTCTGATTGAGCAATATCATCAAATGCTCAAAGGCGTAACTTTAACTCTCCTATTATTTTCTAATTACTTATTGCCGAAGAAAACAGCTTTAAAAGAAAAGAGAATTAACGTTCTAATAAGAATAATATACTACACTTTGTTTTCGACATTTTTTTTTTCGATTTCCTACGGGAGACACTTTCGTAATTACTTTTTCATTTAATATTTCTCCTGAGATTTTTTTTTTTTTCTTCAAAAACCCAAGACTTAGTAAAATTCAGTTCCTATGGAAAGAAAACGAAACCAAATGTCTTTTGTGGTGCTGCCATCTACAAATTAAATTGTAAGTTAAACTTTATTTTGTAATTCCTTGTAAATAGTTGTTCTGAAATTTATCAATGAATGTAATGTTATAGATTTAATTTAAGAAGTACAGTTGTCCTCTATCCATTAAATGTAATTTATGTACATATTTAAAATTGAATTCCTTTTTGGAGTTTGTGTTTTATTTTTTTTTTTACATATGCACTCATAAATTATTTTTAATGGATGAAAAATATCTTGGTATTAGAATAGATTTAAAGTGATTATTTAGAATGTATAATATTGAAATTTCAGAAATCTTACATTTACTAAAAAAAATATAAAATGATTCTAATAATTTTTAAAAGCACAATTTTTTTTTTTTTTTTTTTTGTTTCTTAGTAAATTCGATATTATTTCAAATACTGTCTTCAATTAGTTGCGTATATCCAGATTATAGCAGAGAGTAGTGAACGTAATTCTGTGCAGATCACCATTGTACCACTATTGTGGCTTTCATGGCAAATGGTTCATTTACCAATGGTATGGCAAGGTGAATATGTCTTACTGTGACCTAGCTTGAGAGAAAAATAAGACCAGGTTAGCGCAACCATTTTGCGTTACTTGGCTTAACCCTTTATTCGTCGCGCTGATACATTTGCAGGCAAATCGCACGTGAAATGAAAATAGCGGCGAATAAAGGGTTAAATTGAAGCTTAAACAGTGTACATGAATAAAGTGTAAACGGATTCAGATTAAAATATTGAAGAAAAAACCAGAGACAAAGTTTTAAAAATTGGTTATTTAAAAAATATAATATAGGACCGCGATAATAATAATTAAGGAAAGAATTGAAACTATTAATTACTTATTAAGACAGAATACAGAGCAAGAGAGACGAAACAAAGACAGGGGATGTGGTTTATATTAACTAAATTACCAAAGTGTAAATTAATAGATAGACTGAGGAAACAGCACTGATAAACGGGCAATAAATCACAATTAAATAATAAAATTTTGTGTGAATCACTATAAAAAATAAGAACACAGAGAACGCGTTTAAGACTGGAAATTTAAACTGCCCGTCATCAGCCAAAGTAAACACGTGTTGGCAACACTTTCCTCTTCTGCATGTGCTCCTGTGTGATTGGTGTTTACCTTTCAGAAAGCGCCACCTGTCGCATTCTTTGTAAGCTCTCTTCTCTGCCCTTGCTGTTCATTTGTGGCCTTATCCCCTTATTGTCACAAGTTTAGGTGATTCATACAATGTTGCATTATTTAATAAATAGATGGACTGTTCTAACTTACTAGAGGAAAAAAATTATAAAGAAAAATAATGATAACAAAATATTTAATAATAATTGACAAAAAAATTATTAATAATTGTGAGTAGGATACATACAAAATTGAAGGTGTTAGGTGTTACTTATTACGGCCGATTATCTGCACGACGGATATAGGCCTTACGGAGAGTGCCCGCCGTGATGGTCTTTCTAAGGGAACCTAACCCGTATTCTAACTTACTAGAGGAAAAAAAAAGTTTATACAGAAAAATAATGATAACAAATGGACAAAAAATTATTAATAATTGCGAGTAGAATGCATATAAATTTGAAGCAAAGAACCGCCGTAAATTTCCCAAGGTTCGAAGAAAACCACGAAAGCTCCAAACTTTTAGGCCGACGGGCGCAATTGTGCTCGAAACTTCCTGTCTATCAGCTTCGAGATCAGAACCTCTTAGCCGCTGGCTGTGCTGTAAAATTGAAGGAAAGATGAAAAAAGTGCCAGGAATAGGGGGATTTTAATGAACAAAGAGAAAAGGATATTTCAACCATTTTTTTTTTTTTTTTCAAAGCAGTTGAGAGAAAATTTGTTTCGATTTTTCTGTTAACAATTTTATGTAAATTCAAATAAATAAGTATATTTTCTAGAATTCTAATTCATTTATAATAGCGTGCACTATAGATAATTTTGTTATCGAAGAAATTAAAAGCATGGTTGTACTGAGAAAAGTGTCTTGGTACGGCAGATTGAAATAATTATTTTTTAAATTTAATAATTGTGTATTTCATATGTGTGTGTATTAGTTGAGAATACTAAGAGAGTAGCAATATGTGGGTGATTCTTTTGAAAAACGACATTTTCAAAATGATAATTTTTTTAATTAAGTCTCTTTTAATATGCTTAACATAATATTTTTATATTTGTTATAATAATATTTTTTAACTTTTTAGCAGATGTTTATTATCCAAATAAAAAATATGCATATCATTGTATAATATTATTACCTTTATTTTTGAGGCATTATCTTGGTATGCATTTGTCAAGATAATGATTTGCAAGAAAATTAAGTTTATAAAGCAAATTTAAAATATGTCATATTTTCTTCACCTTTAGGCTTATCATGGTTGATTGACATATAAATGAATGCATTTTATGCGTGTTACTATAAATTATTTAATTAAAATCTACATAATTTATAACTGTTTTTCAACGATATTGAATATTAAAAAAAAATTATTGATTAAAAATTATCTTTAATACCAGTGAATAAACGATTACCAGGGGTGCATGTTTTACTTTACATGTCGTATTCACGACAAATTATAGTACTTAAAACACATTTTTCACTAGATACCACCTATGACACACTTAAATAAAATAATAATTCGAGCTATGTTAAAAATAAACTTGCAGCAAATGTACATTGAATTTTTGTTGTTGAATTTCCGGCTGATTATAATCGTATCATACAATTCTTAAAATACATTGTAATTAAATACAAAACGAAATACTTCTTTTAAATCTCTTTTTTAGTACTTAATCTTGTATTGAAAAAGGCCGCAACGAAATAACATGAAAAACACAACTGAAAAGGATTCGTTGTTAAATCCCAAGAACTGGTCTCAAGGTGATAAATCCAACTAAATAGAGAAAACTTTTTTTTTTCCTTTACCCTTTATTTTGCTTTCTTTCTGCACTTTTTAACTTCCTATATATACTTTCTCTATAACGTTTTGTAAACATTTTTAAATTCACTTTCGGAAATTAGAAGTTTCAGAGGTTAATATAATTGGTTTGGTTTATTGTTTTATAATTACACAAAACTTTAAACTGATTTTACATAAGCTATTCAAAATATTTTATTCTTCTTTATATTTTACACATTAACAATAATTTTAAATTGATCTATATTATCTATAAAATTTGGTCTAGCATGAAAAATTCATTTTTAAAATTCACATATAGCTTTTTAAAGTTTTATTTGGAATATAAATAGTTAAAATATTGTACAATGTTACATTTAATATTTTTTAATCATTAATAAATGTGCACAAATAAATAATATTTTTTGTTTATATAAATTTTTATTTCTATTTTACAAAATTTAAAAAGAAAATTTTATCCTAAAAACAATATCTAAAAGTAAAATTGGAGTAACAAACGTTCAAAGAAAAATAACAATTATCTCAAAATCTGATATATCACTTCAGATTTTAAACGTCTGAGGTACAAAGGCAAATCGGAACCAGATTTCTTTTCTAACATGTGATTTCTGGAAAAGATATAAGTTCAGCTTTCTGGATACACAGTTATTAATATTTATTTTTCTAAATGAAAATTCATTACAGAAGTTATGTTTTCTTTAAGGAAAATTGTAAATTTAGTGCACCAGGTAGAAAAGGGATATTTACAAAAATCAAAATATTTATTAAATTAGTTACATTTTTAATTTTATTATAATAGATAAAAATTGTGTTATTAATGATATTTAGAAATATACTCTATACAAAGTTATGTCTATACTCAGTTGGATAGATTAAATTGATAAGTAAAAAAAAAGAGAAATAATCTAATTAAAAAAAAGCGAGAATTTGTTTTAACTAAGTTATTATTTTTTACAGTATGACAGAAACAATGTTAAATCTAGGTACATTCTATTGACTTCAATTCCCGTTTGGCTGGTGCCCCACCAGTGGCCGAGAGGTTCTGCTCTTGAAGCTGGTGGACGGGAAGTGCTGTTTTCGAACCCAATCGCGCCCGTCGGCCTAATCGTTTGGAGTTTTCGTGGTTTTCTTCGAACCTTGGATTTCCAAGCGTTAATACGGGTTAGGTTCTTTTAGAAAGACCCCCACGAAGGGCACTCCCCCCCCCCCCTAGGGCCTATATCCCTCGTGTTGATAATTGGCCGTCATAAACACAGTCAACCAATCCGTTTGGCTGGTCTTTAATAAAAGCTGTAATCTCTCTACCGACAAGGAAAAAAAGAAAAAATACAGGAAAGACACAGTATGGAGTCTCCAATGCAAACTGTATTTTAAATTAGATTTTAATGTCGCCCTCTGTAGGAAAAGAAAGAAAATAAAAAAAGGTACGTTTGAACAATCGCAACAGTCTTTAAGTTTAACAAAGCCTTTTTTAAATACTTTTAATTATTGTCATAAAAGCTTAAGTGTTTCTTGCCATGCAAAAGAAAACAACACGGCAATGAACAGCAGAAGAGAGATTTTTTTTTCTCCAATTTTCTAAATTAGATTTCAATGTAGCCCTGTGTGGGAAAAGGAAAAAAATAAAAAGGATACATGTTTCATTAATTGAAGCACTCTTTAAATTTACCAAAGTTATCTTTAAATCCTTTTAATTACTCTCCAAGTAATAGAAACAACAATGCAATGAGCAGCAGACGAAAGATTTTTTTCCTCCAGTTTTCTAAATTAGATTTCAATATCGCCATCTGTAGGAAAATGAAGAAAATAAAAAGAATATATGTTTGATCAATTGAAACAATCCTTAAGTTTAATAAAGCTATCTTTAAATCCTTTTAATTGTTCTCCAAGCAATAAAAACAACAGTGCAATGAGCAGCAGACGAAAGATTTTTTTTCCTCCGATATTGTAAATTAGATTTCAATGTCGCCATCTGTAGGAAAATGAAAAAAATAAAAAGGATATATGTTTCATCAATTGAAGCATTCTTTTCTTTATGTGTAGCAAAGGAATTTTTAAATCATTATAATTACTATTATAGAAACTCGACAAAGTTTCTCGAGAAGCAAACGAAACAACACTGCAATGAACAGCAAACGAAAGAAATTTTCTCCAATTGGTGCCAAACTTTTTTATAAAACTAAATGGTGCATGTTAAGTTTGTATTTTGGGGACTGAACAAAATGGGGCTTTGACCCCTCTATAGCCCGTATCCTATTTGCCATCAAAACAAATTCGTAGCTTCTAAGGAATGGGACATACCAAGTGGTAAGTAACCATAAGTAAGTTAGACTCTAACTGGTAGGTTTTTAGTAAATGCGCTTTTAAAAATTTACATTTTCATTTTTTATAATTATTTTTCTGCCCAAAACCTGTGACGACACATACGCATACGTCTAATTATCTGTTTTTTACACGTTTTGTTGTATTTTATATATTTTAATAATAGTTCGTGCATCTAAAGTTTCATATAAAAATAATTATTAATTTATTATTTATGGCAGTTTAAAATATTTTATTCCTATACTACTATTAAAACAAACAAAGTAGCACAAATCTTGTAAAAATGGTAATATAAACACCATATTAACACTAAACGTACCGATAATTTTTTATACCGATTCCTAACGGAAGGGGTCAAATGACCCCTATATAAAAAATTATCTATTTTACGATGTTTTGCGAAAAATATACCAGTTGATACATTTTTGTATATGAATGAAACATTTTTAAAAAAAATAATTATAACAAATTGTTTATTTATTAAAGTAAAAAAAAATTATAATTACGCAAAAAAATTAAGAAAAAAATTAATTATTTCAAGAAATTAAAAAATTTAATAAACAAAGTCAGAGTCTGAATAGGTATCAGCCTGGATAGATTCTACTATAAACAGCCCTTCGGTCTGTTTGGGTTCCGGATAAAAAATACCTTACAGTCTCAATAAATTCCATAAGAAATCTCATTAAATACTCAAATACTACATATAAATATAATCAAATATTTATATTAAAATTGTATAGATGAATTTTTGTTTGTATTTTAATTTCTAAAGGTGTAAAAAAATCGGATATAATATCGTATTTTAGTAAAAAATAAATAAAAAAAAATACACCAAAAATGTTTTTAAACCAATTGTTCACTGAAAAATATCATTTAAATAGTTGTGGTACTAGGATAGATCATAAATCATTTTTCTGTATATTTTTGCAATTTATTGTTGGCACTTTTTTGAAAAACTAAAACATTAAAAATGTTATATATGTAAAAAAGAAACAAATTTTGAAATCAAAATTCGATTAAAATTTTCCCGCCAATATATATATATATACATATAAATTAAAAAAAAAAATTAATCCCTCAATATTCAAATATGTGTAACTTTAAAACTAACATTGCACTCTAGGATTGCCGTTTATTTTTTTAGCTAAAATAGTGGAATCCATACAGACTGGTATTTTGACAAACTGTGACAACAAATATTGTACAAATTTGTTTTATATTCACCACTTAATTTTAAGATTATTTCGTTCTCGATATAATCTGAAATGTTCAAACTAGAATGGCACTCGATGTAAAGTCAATTTTTAATTATACCATCACACATTAATATATATGATGTAATACAGTAGAATAAATGATGTAAAAGCAAAAATACGCAATTTACTACTGTTGTTAAAAAATAAAACATTTATACCTTTATGATTTTATATAAAATTTATTCAGGAGTAAAATTACCCTTTTTGGTAGTTAAGCTTAAAACATTTTTTTTCTATACAAAAAAAGTAGTTCGGAGATGAGGTATCTTAAGGAATAATATTATCATATATTTTAATAAAAGTCGTGAAATAAAAAAAAGCCTTCGTAATGTTTTAGTTTATGAAATTTTTAAAAAAAGTTCAAAGAGGGTCATTTGTCCCCTCGCGGTAGCTTTAGTGTTAAGCTATGTTACTGCTGAGAACCACAGTAATCTTCTTTTAGTAAAAGAGCATTTTACGGTTCGTTTGCAGAATCACTCAACAATCGAATGCGTTGCAGTATATGGATATTTACTGAGTGAAAAGTTTTTTACTTTATTTCGTTTTTTGTAAAGTTTAGTAAAGATGCTCCTGTTAATATGATCAAACTCCCTTTTAAAAATCCAATACTTTAATGAATTTTGAACACAGAATTTAGATAACAATTAAATAATATTGTATTTCGCATGAAAATGCAATAAATATTGACGGAGGCACTACGGACAATAATCGTCTATAAATTCGTACTCAATTAGAATCCCAACCACGGAAGAGTACCGTTTGACCTCGATTGCGGAAAGAGTGCCTGCGGACCCCGACTACGGATGACCCAAAGAACACGCTCTGTAACAGAATTCCAGCAGGGTCATTCCATACAAAATGAGCAAATCAGCTGTGGCAGGCATGTCGCAGATTTTATTGAAAATCATTATATAAGTAGATCAAATCTATTTATGAGTAAATGCAAAAAATAGATTCCAGGATTGTTTATTTAAGTATTAAAATTTACATTCAAATTGGATGCAAAATCAAGATTTTGTCAGCATGCTAAAAACTTCAATTTCGATTATTAGCCTTAGGAATGGAAAGACTATATTAAAAGTTATTTATAATTAGGAACGAATGATAAGTAGCACATTGGCGTAAGTTAGTAATTGTATTTTTATTCCGTAATTTGAAAAACAAAAATATTTTTGAAAATATTTGAGGGAAAAATTCAATATTTCTATTGTTCATTTACACATCAAGGGCACCTCTGACGAGTTTAAAACAACTTGACGTTATAGCTAAAAGCATATATTTTAAATATAGACAGTTGCATTCTTGCCTTTTTATTCCTTAATGAGAAAAAAAATAGTAAAACATGTTGAAGGTAAAATACAATATTTCTATCACTTCTATGAAAGTGAAGGGAAACTTTTTAAAACTTTTAAAATATTTGATATTATGGATAAATGTGTATATTTTAAATACAGAAACTTATATTCTTGCTTTCAGTTTATTTTTACCTCAAGAATATTTTAAATTAAAGTAGAAAAAATTATTCATTTAGACAAAAAATTACCTATCCCTACCCTAATTAATCCTAAATCCAGATTCAAAAAATAAATGACAGCACTCATTTTTTTTCACCTTGAAATCGTGCAATATTTTAAGAAACGAGCTCGAATTCAAAGTCGAAAGCTCATGGAATGTAACAAATATTACCTTTTTGAGCCCATTTTTGCTATGTTAGGAGTCAAAAGGCAATCTTGAATGTTTTTGAGCATATCGTGGACTTACTGATCTTTATGTCTGTGTAATATTGTTAATGTAGGACCACTCCTTTATTGATATTTTTGCTCATACATAAGAGGAAAAATTATGATTTTGTAATTTTTTGAAGTGTCTTAAGTTTTTTTGAAGATGAAGGAAATAAATGGCAACCCTCAAACTTGGGGAATTTGATCTTCATATATAATACTATCTCAGGCATAAATTTACAGATGTTTTTGAATTCCTTTGATTTTTACTTCGATTTCCTCTAACTTTCTCAAATTTTCAATTTTTACTACCAATTAAAGATCAATGTGTTACCAGATTATTATTAATCAATAAATAGGAAGATAATTTTTCAGATGTTATTTATATTAGATATTATATTTTTATTATTATTATATTATTATTATTTATATTAGATGTTATAAAAAAAAATCATTTCTGTTAAATAGTTTTCAAGATACGGAACTTCAAACTTGCAACTTTGGACGATTGTACACATGTCATTCTTTATCACAAGTTTTTAAATGTCCAAAACAGATAAAATAATTTATTTTTTGTGAAATGCTATATTTTAATATGAATTGAACCTATGTATCAAGTTTTGTTAAAATCGGTTACTATGTGGCCACGACTTTTTTAAAATTTATTTTACGTGAAATGACCCAGCAAGATCAGAGCACTTACAAGCTAACAAACAATTAGACAGAATGCCCGGATAAAATTCAGAACCGAAGTTCACTAAAACCGTTAAAATATTCATTTTAGAGTTTGCAGTTTATTTACAGACTTGCGAAAAATATATAAAGCACATAAATTATACGGATGGTTACAACTGATTTGTTGGAAAAATTAAAGGTCCTAAATAATCATTTTTAAGTCCGACAGTAATACACGAGATTACTTGATTATACAGAGAGTTTCATGAATGTATTTAAAATCTATAGCTTCGTGATTTATGTACCTTTAAAATAAAATTTCTTAATTATTATTATAACAGGGTATTTTACGAACCATTAAAAGGTCATACCCGATACAAAGAAATTTTTTTAAGTAGGATAACGTGATTCAGAATTGTCTCATCTCTGAAACATTCAACATGATTTGCATTATAGCAGCAAATATAATAAACATGCGGTTTTACAGGGTTTGTTATTGAAATATGTCAAGTATTATTTAGCTTGCTTTTTACACTAGGGGGGGGGGGGGGTGATTTTATATTGATTCGGATAATTTAAATATTACTAATTAAATCAAACTTTGATGAAAGTGCCTTCGGTGAACATTAGACTTGAATTAATAAGAAGACTAGCTAAAGCGCCCTGCGTTGCCCGGAATTTGAAGAATGTTTGTTCTGAAAAACCAATTTCAAAATTTGACATACAACATAAAACAAACAATAATAAAAAGACAATCGAAGTGTTGTACACATGAACTAAATGAAAACCCAGCATAAAAATGTATAAATTTTTATAACAGACGCAAAAGAATACAGATATAAATGAACTTAGTTCAATTCATCATTGGAGCAATAATGTTAAAATAGGCCAATATTCAATAATGGGGTTTTTATCATGCTTCAATACGTTTCTTCACACTCATATGACGTTATACTACATTCACCACATCCTTTATCCCAATAGGAGGTAATATTCCTTTTTTTTTTATTCGTCAAACTATTTATTTCATTTTCATTTTTCACGTGGAAATCTTAAAAAAGCATTATGACGTAATATTCCTTTTTTTAATATTCGTCAAACTATTTATTTAATTTTAAATTTTCGCGTGGCAATCTTAAAATAGAAAAATTAATTGTTGTGATAAGATTTTTTTTTTTTGTGGATGTTTAATTTTTGGCAACTGCTATAACGAAAAATATTTAAATTTGATAGGAAATTGCTGTTAAATTGGTGGTTTTTTATTAATTAAAAATTAACTATAATTTATTTCGATTCCGGATTACTTTAGTTGCCTCGGCCGTATTTTAATGCACATGTACGTAGCATTTCACAATTCCCGCTTCTAAACTGTGGATTTGTATAGCATTACATACAGATAACTTTTCATTTTTATATATTAGATTTTTATTCTAATCCAGTTGCAGAAAATTCTTTTAAAAAAACAGATGCACTGGACTTAAGAACTCTCTTAATCAGCTATATATTACAGTGAAAGATTTTATAATATCTGTTTAGAATAGGGATGCACAACCTGTGGTCCGCGATGGGTTAGCGTGTGGACCGCGAATTCATCAATTTATAACAGGAAAAATTGTAATTTTTGTCCATAGGTCGCAAGAAAAAATCGTGAATTTCGTCACTTTGCCGAAAAAACTGAAAATTTCGTCAACCATTTAAGAATCGCGAATTTTGTAGATCAAG
The DNA here is from genome assembly GCA_963932465.1 of Maratus speciosus. NCBI lineage: Eukaryota > Metazoa > Arthropoda > Arachnida > Araneae > Salticidae > Maratus > Maratus speciosus. The sequence goes on from OZ010795.1 coordinate 328,753,898, forward strand.
CGCGGAAAAATTGCAAATTTCATTGATAAGGGACGGGAAAGCCGCGGATTTTATCGATAAGGCACGAAGAAAAATCACAAATTTCGCCGATCGGTCACGGAAAAATTACGAGTTTTGTCTATCGGGCTCGGGAAAAATAAGGAATTCCGTTGCTCGGGCACGAAAACATCGTGAAATCTGTCGATCAGGCTCGGAAAAATCGCAAATTTCGTTGATCGGGCACTGAAAAATCGTCAATTTTGTTGATGATACGCGGGAAAATTGAAAGTTTTATTGATCGGCTGCGGAAAAATCACGAAATTCGCCAGTCGTGAGAAAAAAACCACGAATTATGTCAATTTTCGACGGGAAAAAATGACAAATTTTGTCATGTCAGTTAAGATTCGCGAATTTTGTCGATTAGGAGAGGAATAACCTCAAATTTCATTGATCGGCTTCGGAAAAATCGCGTGTTCGTCTGTTTATCGCGAGAAAAAAATCGAGAATTTCGTCAATTTGCCGCAGGAAAAAAATTACAAATTTCGTTAGAGCCAGTTAAGAATAGCGAATTTTACTGATCGGACTCGGAAAAATCGCAAATTCTCGATCGGCCACGGAAAAATCACGAGTTTTGTCTATAGAGCTTAGAGAAATCGCGAATTTCGTCAATTTGACACGGAAAAAATTACAAATTTCGTCAGAGACAGTTAAGAATCGTGAATTTTGCTTATCGGGCGCGTAAAAATCGTGAATTTCATTGGTCGGGTAAAAAAAAATTCCCAAATTTTGTCGATGAGGCGCGTAAAAATCGCAAATTTCGTTGATTGGCACGGAAAAATCACGCATTTAGTTTATGACGTGCGGAAAAATTGAAAATTTCGTTGATCGGGAGCGGAAAAATCGTAAGTTTCGTCAGATTATCGGGAGAAAAAACGCGAATTTTGTCAATTTGCTGAGGGAAAATATTGCAAATTTCGTCAGAGTCAGTTAAGAATCGTGAATTTCGTTTATCCGGCGCTGAAACATCCCGAATTTTGTTGATCAGGGGCGGAAAAATCGCAAATTTCGTCGAGCAGGCACAGAAAAATCGCGAGTTTTGTCAATCAGGCGCGGAGAAATCGAAAATTTCGTCTATCAGGCGTGGAAAAATAGCGAACTTCGTCGATCATACGCTGAAAAAAACGAATTTTGTTGATAGGGCGCGGAAAAATAGAGAATTTTGTCGATCGGTTTCGGAAAAATTGCGAATTTTGTCGATAAAGCGCGTTAAAATCGCAAAGTTTTTTGCTCGGGTGCGGAAAAATTGCGAATTTCATTGATCAGGCGATTAAAAATCTAAAATTTCATTGATTGGCTTCTTCTGTCCTCTTCGTTCATAAAGTTCCCATTTTTTTTTCGGCACTAGCCACTTTCATGCCTATGTTTGTTTTTTAGCAGTTATAATAAAACAAAATTTACTCCCCCGTATAAAGTCAAGGTATATTATCACTCCTTGAAAACAATCCTTGCTATATCTGTGTTATATATACAGACGTGAACTGTTGATATATCCTTACCAACTGGATTTGATATTTTGACTAGGTAAGGGAACCCAGAGGAGGAACCCCCCCCCCCCCCTCCTATCTGAAACCATATTTTATCTGATTATAGGTCACAGATCACCTCCCCGTAACAGAATTCTCTCCATGTTACTGATGTGGCCCTCGACAACCCATACATTTTTGTAAGAGGCCCTTCTCTAAAACAGGTTGTGCACCCCTAGTTTAGAAGTTTCAGAGTCTATTTCCTACAAATATTTTTTTTTTTTTCTACAGTATTAGTTTTAATTTAATCACTATCTGTTAAGAAATATGCTGAAAAACAATTGTTTATTTTATTTAACTGTCATTTTTGTCCGGTGAAAGGTTAAATAAGAAGTACTTTCTTACTTAGTCGCAATAAAATTTCTTTATTTCTATCATTTTGAATAATTTTAGGAGTTACTGATTCTTGAGTTTCATCTTATTGCTCATAAAAATTTTACCTAGCACTAGCATGACAAATAAATCATTGTTCTTCCTTCTCTTTTTATTTTTTAAAAATTTAAATTTAAAAAAAATCACATTGTTCGTGCGCACCTGTATCTTATTAGAAGTTAAGTCCATTCGAAAATTTAAAATTTCTATTCAGCACATGATAATTTAAGCTTGATGCGAACAAAAATAACGATTATGGAAACGATAAATGTTACTTTTGTTATTTATGTGAAAAAGTATAATAATTGCTGATACATTATTTAAAAAAAAAATATGAATTAAAAACCTAGTTTTTTCTTTCTTTTCACTTATTTCCTTTGTGTCACCTTTTTGAGACATGTTAAAAAAGTGTGTTAGATGACCAGAACAGGAATTAAAATAATTGGAAATAACTGTTTGAAAAACATAAATCTTAAATTGTTATTTCTTAACTAGCCGCCCTTGTCGACCAGTTTGGTCTCCCGAAGTTTTGTCTATAGAGCTTAGAGAAATCGAGAATTTCGTCAATTTGACACGGAAAAAATTACAAATTTCGTCAGAGACAGTTAAGAATCGTGAATTTTGCTTATCGGGCGCGTAAAAATCGTGAATTTCATTGTTCGGGTAAAAAAAAATTCCCAAATTTTGTCGATGAGGCGCGTAAAAATCGCAAATTTCGTTGATTGGCACGGAAAAATCACGCATTTAGTTTATGACGTGCGGAAAAATTGAAAATTTCGTTGATCGGGAGCGGAAAAATCGTAAGTTTCGTCAGATTATCGGGAGAAAAAACGCGAATTTTGTCAATTTGCTGAGGGAAAATATTGCAAATTTCGTCAGAGTCAGTTAAGAATCGTGAATTTCGTTTATCCGGCGCTGAAACATCCCGAATTTTGTTGATCAGGGGCGGAAAAATCGCAAATTTCGTCGAGCAGGCACAGAAAAATCGCGAGTTTTGTCAATCAGGCGCGGAGAAATCGAAAATTTCGTCTATCAGGCGTGGAAAAATAGCGAACTTCGTCGATCATACGCTGAAAAAAACGAATTTTGTTGATAGGGCGCGGAAAAATAGAGAATTTTGTCGATCGGTTTCGGAAAAATTGCGAATTTTGTCGATAAAGCGCGTTAAAATCGCAAAGTTTTTTGCTCGGGTGCGGAAAAATTGCGAATTTCATTGATCAGGCGATTAAAAATCTAAAATTTCATTGATTGGCTTCTTCTGTCCTCTTCGTTCATAAAGTTCCCATTTTTTTTTCGGCACTAGCCACTTTCATGCCTATGTTTGTTTTTTAGCAGTTATAATAAAACAAAATTTACTCCCCCGTATAAAGTCAAGGTATATTATCACTCCTTGAAAACAATCCTTGCTATATCTGTGTTATATATACAGACGTGAACTGTTGATATATCCTTACCAACTGGATTTGATATTTTGACTAGGTAAGGGAACCCAGAGGAGGAACCCCCCCCCCCCCCTTGTATCTGAAACCATATTTTATCTGATTATAGGTCACAGATCACCTCCCCGTAACAGAATTCTCTCCATGTTACTGATGTGGCCCTCGACAACCCATACATTTTTGTAAGTGGCCCTTCTCTAAAACAGGTTGTGCACCCCTAGTTTAGAAGTTTCAGAGTCTATTTCCTACAAATATTTTTTTTTTTTCTACAGTATTAGTTTTAATTTAATCACTATCTGTTAAGAAATATGCTGAAAAACAATTGTTTATTTTATTTAACTGTCATTTTTGTCCGGTGAAAGGTTAAATAAGAAGTACTTTCTTACTTAGTCGCAATAAAATTTCTTTATTTCTATCATTTTGAATAATTTTAGGAGTTACTGATTCTTGAGTTTCATCTTATTGCTCATAAAAATTTTACCTAGCACTAGCATGACAAATAAATCATTGTTCTTCCTTCTCTTTTTATTTTTTAAAAATTTAAATTTAAAAAAAATCACATTGTTCGTGCGCACCTGTATCTTATTAGAAGTTAAGTCCATTCGAAAATTTAAAATTTCTATTCAGCACATGATAATTTAAGCTTGATGCGAACAAAAATAACGATTATGGAAACGATAAATGTTACTTTTGTTATTTATGTGAAAAAGTATAATAATTGCTGATACATTATTTAAAAAAAAAATATGAATTAAAAACCTAGTTTTTTCTTTCTTTTCACTTATTTCCTTTGTGTCACCTTTTTGAGACATGTTAAAAAAGTGTGTTAGATGACCAGAACAGGAATTAAAATAATTGGAAATAACTGTTTGAAAAACATAAATCTTAAATTGTTATTTCTTAACTAGCCGCCCTTGTCGACCAGTTTGGTCTCCCGAAAATGTATACTAAACATTGTATCATGTTACTTTTATTCATAATTTAATTTACTTGCGCAATCCTTCGCCAAATCTGAAGAACAGATACAGAAATCCCGAACTCGGTATTTTTATGTTAGCCGGGCGCAGGTGATAAATCGTTAAACATTGTTCTTGTCGTATTTTTTCGTATTTCAATAATTTCATTAAAAATATAAGACTTTCACTCATTTTATATAACTTTAATTTAAAACTGTAATATTTAAAACTTGACTCTCAATTATTTCTTTTAAAAAAAGAAAAGATGTGTAATTAATAGTACCATAAACCCATGACATTTAATTTCAATATCGAAGCCTTGTTTTAATTTACCACGCGAAAAATTTTTTAAGACTGTCGCATGAAATGGACTATTATAATAATGTTGACATGATGGCGATGGAACAATATTTGGCGATTTATCACCTGCGCCCAGCTAACATTAAATTACCAAATTGGCCGGTTGGCACATAAAAAGCGAAGCGGTCAACCCGGAACTGTTGATGACAGTCACATGACTTAGGCTACTATTATAGAGATTTCCTTCTTCTCCTCTAAAACAAATAATAGTTACTACTTGATGTTTTCTGCGACTACTATGGGATTTAGTGCTATTACATTTTTGGCTGCATTTACTTTGGTGAAATCCAAAGATGAAAAATCGTTTTATATCTGCCAGAAGAGGACGTGTATTACAAAATATAACTGAATATACAGGGTGCCCATAAAAGAACGTCCCAGCTTCAATAGTATACTACGATAGTCAAATTTAGACTATTTACAACAAATCATAAATCAAATCGATGGTAAACTTATCTAGTTTTTCTTACAAATGTTCAATTTGTGCACTTTTAGTTATATGGCATACATCCAACCTAAAGTCCAATTCTTCATACACTTCGCTTAAGAAGTCCTGAGAAATGGAAGCAATAGCCTTTTCAATTCTTTGTCTCAAGTCTGGCAAATCATTAGGTAGCGGCGGAACGTAGACATTATCTTTTATGAAGCCTCAAAGGAAAAAGTAGTTGAACTGAAATTATAGATTCACTCTTAGCAAATTGCATAACACAAAACGCTTTACTCTCAATGGTCGCCATTTTGCGTATGTGGCACTGTAAGTGAGTCAATTACAAACCAGTACTCGCACATGCGCTTATCTAATACTTTTTCGGTTACTTTTTATTTGTGACCTTGAACCAACACTCTACAACACTTACAGTTGATACTATTAAAATAACTGGGACTTTTTTTATGTACACCCTATATAGGGAGATTGCTTTTAAAATGACAGAATCATGGATGGTGTCACGCGGAAAGGCTAGAGTTCTAGAAGAAACTAAAATGAATTACACGAACATTATTTAGGTACAATGGACAATCGCTGCAATGCTCTCTATTTGAGTACTGATTCGACTAGAGAACATTTAAATTCCTAAACTATATATAAAAATCACTTCAAAATGTCAAATATACTCAATAATTGCTATAAGTGATAAACATAAATTTTATAAAAGGCAAAATACCTTTATTTATTTACATTTCGACATGTTTCATTGCATCGGACGGCAACATTCTCAAGAAAATAAAATGATAAAAATATTTTCGAAAAAATTCAAATTGAAAAACTAGTAAACAAAAACAGAAATCATGCGAACACAAGGATAATGAAATTAACTGCAATATTAAAAATGGAAATTTGTGAACGGGAATTATTTTACATTATAATTTCATGATTCTGTGTAGCATCTCTTTCCAAATTTTAGGGAGCCCCATGGACACTGAATCATTGCAAATATTCTCATTGCATAAGAAGATTCTATTGATTGCCTATTGATTATCTGGTGATGGATGGCAAATATGATCTAGATGGATAAATTATTCTACTGTTTTAAAAATCTATTGACAAAGCTTCTCTGTTATATAGTTTGTCCAGAGCTGTAGTTTTCCTGCTATATAGCATACATCAAATAAACTGCTGTCCATCAACAGCTGACTCCAATCCCTCTCTTTACTTTCACCAAAAGGTTGTTCCTTTCTGAAAAATTTCATCCCCCTACCATTCTTCTCCGAAAAGGGAATCCAGGTAATACAATCCAAGCGGATTTCACCTTCATTTAAAATTTAGAGATCATTGTGTAGCACACTAGTCATCATCACTTGTAACACAATAAAAAGGAATGTTGCTGCTTGGTTTAAAACGCAGCTGAGCGATAGATATGATGTGTTTTGGCCAATTGGACTAATTTTTGAACTACTTTTGCGATTTTCGGACAGTGTTTTACATATTCACGTAATATTCCACAGAAAAAAATATTTGTAACCCAGTGCTGTCAAGAAAATAATCGTCATGTGAGCAAGTGTTAATACAAAAAGTTGTTGGTTCAGATATTTTTTTACCCGGCTGAAAAGAAGGATTATGTGTTTCACGCGTATCTGTGTATGTGGAATTTTTATGCCTTCGAAACATCCCAACGGCTGGATGGATTTTAATGAATGAGGTCTCTATCAATTCGTCATATCGGCCCGATGGTTATAGGCTAGGTTTTGTTTTTATAAATTCAAAATGGCGGCCGTAAAATACAAAATGGTGGTAAAGACGAAAAAAAAAATTACGCGTCTTATTGAGTGTCATATCATTGGATAGGTCTTTCAAAATGCAGACGATGTTTTATTAACTATTTTACAATCAGAAGCTCCGTTAAAACATTATACAACCTGGAAGTTGTACATGTATTGTGGATCTCTCGCTCTACTGCAACTCTAACCATCATAGACATCTATAGACCTAATCAAAACAGTGTTTATGGATATGAACTAACAATTAAACACAACTTAAAAGTCACCAATACAAGTAAATAAAAAAATAGGTAATTAAGATAAACAAATAGTATCAAAAAATATATTATGTCAATTCCTACTTAGGTCAATAAGAGAACTTTTTTTCTCCCATTCTTCTTTCCTCTTGTCTTGAGTGGCGCAAAAATTTCCTTGATCAAGAAGAGGGCTCTCTCGATTATTGAAAATTAATTAATTTAATTTAATTACTGAATTAATATTTGAAAAAAAACTGGATTAACATCAAATGTCATCCACTACAAATTTAAAAAGATTTATTTGAGCTTGATTGAATGAATAATAAGTATTTTATTAACGATTGAAAAATTAAACAAGATATATATAGCGAGAGTGTGAGCTAATAGTAGAAATTGAAAAAAAAGTAGTTTCACATTGATGAGAAATAATTAATTAGTTCGCTTTTTACTCAGTTGGATTTTTTGATTTTTTAAATTTAATTGTTTATTTATATTTTGCTTTTATTTGTTTGCGGTAATACATCTTCATTCTGTTTGTTTATTGTTGGCATGATTTCAACATTTTGGATATTTAGAACTATTTTTTTGAAGGAAAAAGATATATATATATATGAATAAGTTTACTGTCGATATCATCTATGTATATATTTATCTAAGTGATTATTTTATCTAAATGATTAATTTTTTAATTCAAGTTTTTTTTTATCTAAGTGATTATTTTATCTAATTGATTAATTTTTTAATTCAAGTTTTTTTTTTCAATGTACAGTATTATTGTTTTTATGTATGCATTTATTAGTACATTATTATTATTTTATTAAGGATGGGTACCAAGAGCATTAAGTATTTTCCCAGGCAAGTGTTTTGCTAAGGGGAAAGCTTAATTGCCAGTTACTATCTGTATGTATGATATTACGATGTAAAGTAAAGAATTGGACAGTTATGGTACAAAAGAGGGACTTTTATGACCTCATGTTTTATGGGACAGCTGCAGGATCTTCGTGTGGGAGCCCGCGGTCTCGTGGGAAAGTGGGGTTTGAAATATCGGATGTAGGAGGGTCGGAAGGCCCTCTGCATTTCGGGGACCCACTGACCACTGGCCGACACGAAGGCGGGTCCAGACAGCGGCGAGTGGTTGGAGATTTTAATTATGCTGAATATGTTAATTCGCATCCACCACTCAGGGCCGCACATGCAAATTTTTAACAGAGAGAGATTTTCTTTTTCTCAAAAAAAAATACAGAGCTACAAAAAGAGTTCCAGAGTGCGGTAGTTATTTTTTTCAAGCCCTTTTTGGCTGATCTGCCCATGTTTACTTGCGCTGTCTAAGACGAGCAATATAGTGGTGTTAATTTTTTTTTAAAAAATGATTTAAACATTTTTGCTTTTGGCCCAGACCTGGGTGGAATTTAGTGTAAATAAAACTAAAATTACGGAACACGAATATGTGTGTTGTGGTTCTACAAACAAAAAAAAAGAACTTTTGGATATATATATATAACTGTCAAGTCTACAACTCTAAAAGGATCTTGTGACCCCAATGGGGAAAAAGGTACGGTGTTATGGATGTTCTCTTTTCTATTGTGTACCGTTTTAATATCAAATGTTTTGAATTGGGAATAGGGTGCCCAGGAGAACTTGTCAACTTCAATTAATATCCAAATTAGTGGGTTTTTTTATGAGTTATTATTTTGGATGGTAAAAGTATGAATTATTTAATTGTAACTTAATATAATTTGCCTGTGGTGTAAATAAATGATGTATTATTATTAATTCCCTTCTTTGTTATTATTTGTTAAAAGTCTTGCTAATTACTTATTTTACGTATTTAGAAATTACCTGACTGCTTAATATTATTATTAGACCATATATGTAAAAGCCATAATTAAATTTATCTTGTAGGGTTGGTTTGTCTGAAAATTGGGGAGTTATATTTAGTGGTTTTAATTATATTATATATTTCCCTTCAAACCAATTGGCCATAGGTTAGTTATCTTCTAAACATTTCACAACGCATTGTCTTATTTATTCAAGATAACCTTTTAGGTAAATGACCGTAGGTTATCTATTAACTAACTAGGCTTTTACGATCACCAGGTCCTCTATAATTAGAGGCCCCTATAAGATAGATTTTCTTTTGGATCAAGTAAGTTCGGAGAAAAGGGTGCGCCCAACACTCTTGTTAGCTTGTGTTAGGGAATTTATAGATAAATTAAGATATTCATTAACCTAATTTTTAATAGTTGTCTAGATCTTGCCAGCATGGGCTTCCCCGATACTTAGGTGGTACCGTGATCTCTTCCTTTGGGAACGTGAGGTTATTATTATTTTATCTTAATTATAATTACATTTTGGGTCAAATTAATTACATTAATAATTTTTTGTTTTTATTCAATAAACTTATACCTTTTTTATACTTTACGTATTAACATTCTAAGGATATTTAGGTCTAAATTATTATGCAGATAATTTCAATTTTTTCATCCTACATATTAAATTTTTTTTTTGTTTTGTTCGAATGACAAAGTTCTCCTGTGGACAAAACAAAGATTGGCACAACTTTTATAACAAGGTTCAGTCATGACAAATGATAATATGAGAAAATATATTATTGAAAATTATATATTTACTTTTTATATATGTTTTTCTCAGGTTTAGGAGTTTGTTAAATATATCGAGTTGAATTATAATGAGTAATTGTATATTATACATGTGCATTAAGAAATAATAATAGAGGGGTATTATTATGAAATAAGAAAAAATAAATAAATAAAAAGAAAAGAATAAAATTTTTCTATAATTTATCAGTGCAACTGATAGAAAAGGTAGAAATACATAGATGTAAAAAAAAAAAAAAAAAAAATATATATATATATATATATACAGTTATGTGTGGCTGAGATGGTGCACTTGAAGAAAGATTTATATACATTACATTAATTTTTCTTTTCCTCTATTTTTCGGAAGAATTTATTTTTTTTTTGGAGTATGCGTTATATGTACTGTGATTAGTTCTCTTATTCCTAAGGGTTTTTCTTTGAATGGTGTGTTTATATTTCTTTATATTTTATATTTGATTTTTCATGGTATTTCATATTATTAATAATTTTTGCAATTGGAAATTTTACACCCAATTTATTTAAAATAATGTTAGCGCATGGGAAATAAGTCTAAAATTAAAAAGCGTACCAGTTCGGAATTCAATAATTTCATTATTGAAGCGCGTACCCGTCTTGCACAGAGTAAGTTAAAAAATTCAACGAATAAAGTAAATATGTCTAAAACGGATACCGAAAAGGCGAATACGGATAATTTATTAAATGTGATTGCACCATATGATGGGAAGAAAGAATGTAATATACATTATTTTATTCAGGAGTTCGATAGAGCTGCCGTCCAGACGAACTTTTCTAATGAAGTGAAATTAATAATTTTACGCTCAAAATTTGTCGGAACGGCACGTGAAAGGTTGCAAACAGATGTAGAACTAAATTCGGAAACCGATTATGCGAAATTTAAAGAAAAAGCGATCCAAACCTTTGACACAAAAAAAACATTCGGTGAATCACATAATGATTTTTCAAAGATTCAACAAAAACCAGCGGAGAGTATGTCGGATTATATTGTGAGATTTAATCTGGTAGCTGCGAAATTTTTTGACATTTCGGGTCTTTCTAACAAGGCAGATGCGCGGAAATTATTTGATTTGATGAAATTACACCGATTCTTAGAATCTATCAAACCGGATATTGCTTTGGAAATAAGAAAGAGAGCGATTGATCAGTATAAGGAAGCAACCGAAATTGCCCTAACAGTGGAAGAGGCGTTTTTGTCGGTTAAGTTTGAGGAATTAAATGCGATAGGTACAAGTACAACAACTGAATTTTGCGAATCATTATTAAGAAAAAATGAAAAACAAGAAAAGGAATTAAATCAGTTGAGAGCTGAATTGGAAAAATTAAAATGTAAGCCAACAGAAAAATGGCAAAATAATTCACGAAATAATACGAGGTATTGTAATATATGTAATTTAAGAAATCATGATACGGAAGAATGTCGTTATAATGTAAATAATAAAAGAGAGTATCGGAATAATGATTATCAACAGAATTTTCCAACACATGGACAAAATATGCAGGGATTTACAAGCTCTAATAATGAGTCTCGGAATTTTCAGGGGTACGGAAGTGTAGGTAATTGGAATTTTCCTCCACCCCCTCTTCCTCCTTCATTGCCAATGGGTCAAAATTATCAGTATAATTATGTCCCACAGGGACAGCCTTCAGGTTATGGTAATTATGGTGTGGGAAATATTCATCCTAATTATAACTATGGGCAGAATTTTCCGAATGGGCAGGGGTATCACCCACAAAATCAAGGTCAAATAAATCCCCAGGAAAATTATAGGAATGTGAATAATGCGAATCGCGATAATAGTACATCAAATAAAACAGAGGGACGTAAGATAACGGGAAATAAGCAACGTTCGGGAAACATATAAGGGGATCTGGGGATACTAAGAATGAGGAGCAGGAATCTGTCCTCAGATCCCAAAATACGAAGGTTATAGCGAGTGTTAGTGATAAAGAAATGGAAAATGTACCAATTATTAATTTTGATATTAAAGGAATAAAAGTTTCAGCTCTTTTAGATACGGGCGGAGCAGTGTCTTTAATTTCAGCCAGTTTATTTGAAAAAATAAAAGAAAATAATGTAAAATTTAAATATTTGGGCCATAGGATTAGAATACAATCTTTTAGCGGTACATCAATTCCATTTACACATTGTATACAATTGTCATTTAAATTACAGAATGCATTTACTTCTGGCACATTTTATGTAACAGAAAATAATTTTAAGGCATCTTATAATATGTTGTTGGGATATGATTATTTAAAAACAAATCAAATGGTGATTGACATAGAAAAAAAAATGTTGAAATTTAAAAATGCGAAAATTCCACTCAATCATAATGATAACAAATTACCAGTGCAGGACATAAATATTATAATTACTGAAGAAGTAGAAAATGTAGTTACTAAAAAGGAGAGTAAGAGAAACAAAATATGGGTAAAATCAGTGCACAAAATTTATATTGCTGCAGGGCAAGAAAAAATCGCTACTTTACTATGTCCTGATTTTATAGAAGAAAACAGTATGGTACTTTTTGAGCCAGATATTCATAATTTGGGCATTAAATGTTATAACTCGGTACACGAAATATCTCAGAACAGAATTATTAATGTAATAATTAAGAATATTTCGGATAAGAAAATTATTCTACAGAAGGGTACAAAATTTGGGAATTTAATTTTAGACATTGATTTTGGAACGGATGAAGTGCCTGAAAATATTATAGACGGTAAGGTACATGAGATTAATACTTTAAGTATTGAGGAAGTTCGTAAATTGAGGGAAACAGAAATTTCACCGGAAGATTTTGATCTTGCGCATCTTCCCAAAGAACTACAGGAAAAGATGGAGAACCTTTTGATGCAACATTTACATGCATTTTCGAAATCTTACAAATCGTTAGGTCAGACATCCTTAGTCACCCCCCAAATCAAATTGGCGCACAATCATGTTATACAGTCTAAACCTTATAAGATTCCTCATACAGTGCGAGAATATGCACAAGCAGAGATAAGAAAGTTGTTGGAGGCAAATATTATTGAGAAAAGCAAATCTTCGTACGCGTTTCCGGTATTATTTGTAAAAAAGAAGACTGCGGAGAACCAGGAGTTAAAATATCGTTTAGCTTGTGATTATAGATTACTAAATGCAATATTAGAAGGATATGCTTATCCGATACCTGATATTCGTGAATTGTTGCAGAAAATTAGCGGAAAAAATTTTATACAGTCCTGGACCTCCACAGCGCATTTTTCCAAATAAATTTACAACCACAAGACAGGGAAAAATTAGCATTTATAACGGAATTTGGCAAGTTTCAGCCAGTGAGAATGAATTTTGGCTTGAAGGTCAGTCCAACTACTTTCGCAGAATTAATGGACTTAGTTTTAGGCGACTTCAATAAAGAGGAAGTCACATATTTTATAGACGATGTCCTTATTGCGGCGAATTCGGTGGAAAGAATGCTAACTCTAATTGCAGAGGTCTTAAAAAATTGATTGACAACAATTTAACAATAGAGCCACGAAAGATGCAAATATGCAAACATGAAATTGAATTCTTAGGTTTTAGGGTTCATGAAAACGGTTATTCTCCTTCGAAAAAGAATATTGAAAAAATTCAAAATTTGGCAAGACCTAAAAACAAAAAGGGTGTCAAATCTCTTTTAGGAATGGCCAATTACTTTAGATCGTTAATACATAAATATTCGGAAATTGTAGATCCATTAGTTCAAATGACCAAAGAAAAAGTAAAATTTAATTGGAACGAAGAGGCGGAAAAAGCATTTTTGGCCCTTCAAGAAGCTATTTTACATAATCCAACTTTAAAAGCGCCAAATTTCAACAAGGAATTTTTTTTAATTACGGACGCATCTAAGACAGCACTTTCTGCAATCTTAGCACAGAAACAGGGAGAGGATTATGTACCGATTGAATTTTACGGACGAAAATTAAAGGATTCTGAGAAAAAATATCCTAGTATAAAGTACGAATTACTAGCGATTCATGATGCTTGTGTTTATTTTGAAAATTTTCTTTTGGGAAAAAAATTTACAATACTCACCGATTCTAAAGCTTTGACTGATCATCTTAAGTTAGAAAAACAGAGCGATATCATAGCAAGGTGGATAATGAGGTTAGGGAATTTTGATTTTGAGATAGGATTTATTCCTGGCGAAGAGAACCCGGCAGATTTCGTCTCAAGAAATATAAATAATATAACAGCTTTAAATGAACTTCAAAATGATTTATTTAAAGTTAATTCTAATCTTTCAGAAGAAAAGGTAAGAGAGGCTCAAAATGATGATCCAAAACTTAAATTAATTATTCAGAAAATTGAAAATGGTAAACCAAATCGCCAGACTAAGAAATTTGAGTTAAAGGACAACAAAGTACTAATATTGAAGCAACGGTATAAAGATAAACCACTGCTGATAGCTCCTAATAAATTAATATTTGAAATAATTCAAGAAGCTCATAAGGCACATTTTGGTTTTCCCAAAACATATGAATTAGTGAAAACAAGATTTTACTGGTTTGGGATGTATAGGGATGTAAAAAATTATTGTGCAGCTTGCATACCTTGTAACAAAAATAAGCAGCATAAAATGATTAAGGTTCCCTTACAGAAAGTGGAGAAAGATCATATAATAGGCTCAGTGGTGCATACGGATATTGTGGGCAAACTACCACAGACCTTAAAAAAACACTGTTTTATCTTGACGATCATTGACGTTGCGTCAAGATTTTTACAGGCAATACCATTGCGTAATGTAGAGACACAAACGATACTAAATGCACTCACAAATTACATTAGTACATTTGGCCTCTTTCGAGAATTAATTGTGGATAACGCGAAATATTTTCGGGGAACCCTTTTTAAAGAATTTATGACAGCAATGGGGGTGAACCTCCACTTTTGCTCTACTTATAAACCTTCCTCGAATGGAATTCTTGAAGTGACTCACAACGAGTTAAAGTCGTCGATTAGTGCAATGGCAAGAACAACAACGGAATGGGATATAAGGTTGCCGTTCTTTATTCTGTCGCATAATACTTCGATGCACAGAGCTTTAGGATACCGTCCTGATAAGCTGTTTTTCGCTAGAGAAACGGCCAACCATTTTACAGCTCTAGAGGAGCCGGATATGTTATGTACACAACAGTTTGTTCAAAAACGTATTGCACATATGAAAGAAGTTTATAAAACTGCACTCGCAAACCAAGAACGAATGGCGAAAGAATATGTGGGCAAAGATTTTGAAAAAGTTGTGAAATTGGAAATTGGGGATCAAGTATACTTAAAAAAGGTTGGACGCCCATTGGCGTTACATCCTAAGTTCGACGGTCCTTATGAAGTTGTAAAGGTGGCAAGACGCAATAATTATATTTTGAAACATATACTCGAACCTAATAAAAAAAAGATTCAACGCCATATTACTCACATGTGGAAGCCAAGTGCTAAAATTAAATTACCTCAAACGAACGACAACGATGAGGAAAGTACGGAAGAAGTGTAAAAATATTTTAAATTTTCTTCATTTTTATGTTTTTTTAGAAGTAGAGGTTGATCTAACTAAAGTATTACACACACAAAAAAAAAAAAAAAAAAAAGACGGGCGGGAGCTGAATTGTTCTGGTGTATCTACTAGTGTGTATGTTTAGTGTATATAGTGTGTTTAGTAACATAATTCAAAGTTTACTTGTTATTTTTCTGTTTATGATGATAAATATGTCACCGAATTGTTCTTTTGTATCTACTAGTGTTTAAGTTTAATATATATAGGATATTTAGTCAGATAATTCGAAATAGGTTTCTATTTTTCGTTCTTTAGGGTGATAAACAGGCCACCGAATTGTGCTTCTGTATCTACTAGTGTTTAAGTTAGTATATGTAGTGTAGTGATTCACATGGCCTAAGAGGTGCTTTATATTTTTGAGGTTTAGGGTTATAAACTTGTTATTGAATTGTTTTTATGTATCTACTAGCGTGTAAGTTTTAGTATGTATAACAGGGTAATTAATGTAGTTTAATATTGGCGATGGAGACAAACAGGTAGTTTAACGGCTTTTATGTATCTACTAGTGTGTAAGTTTTAATATATATAGTATATTAATCTAGGTAGTTTAACAGTTGCGAGGGTGATAAACATATCACTTAAAGGTTTTTATTCAAATATTAATTTTTATATCTAAGGGCATATATTGATATAAGAAAAGTGTCTTTTCTTTGCATATTTCGGTTATTTATAGTATATTAAAGCATGTAAAATAGTAAAATAGGTAGAATATGTAGCAAAATACATATATATAAATAGTAGACAAATGCTCACAAGCATAGGATGGTGTGTTTTTTTTTCCCCTCTTTCTCTCTCACTCTGGTGCACTGTAACAGTCTGGGAGTACGTTTTGGGAGAATGGTAATTACTAGGTTCCAGTCTATTAATAATACACATAGAGCGGATTTATCACTAAGTGAAGAAAAAAAAAAGGAAGAGGGAGAACTTATAATATACATTGTTTTGCTTAGGCATACTAGGTTGTAAATAGCGATGATTTTTGATGTTCTCTGGAATTTTAGTTAGTATTTTAAACTTTTTGTAATTACGATTCCTGCGGAATATATTTTAGTTAGTTGCACCTTTAACCAAGTGGTTAAAATAGTGGCTAGATAGTTTTAGGTAAAAGGTTCAAGCAAAGAACATACTTCATTTTATTATTTTTTATTATTATTTAGTTAAGCAAATTTCTAGTAGAAATAGTTTAATGAGGAAAATGGTATAAATCCATAAATAAAGTGGAAAAAAAATTATAAACATAGGGGATCTATGATTTTTGACTAATTTTTGATATATTACTGTAAAATATAAAAATTTAATATTTCACTTTTATAATATTTACAATACTTGGAATAATGGTATTATCAATGAATAATTAAAAAAAATAATAATAATAATAAAAATTGGAAAAGTTACTGTATTATTGGGGTATAATTACTATTGTTGGGGGGGGGGGGGGTAAGTTATATGGTTGGTAAATGGATATACATGACTAAAATGTTTTTTTTTCCCAAATTGGCCATATGAAAAAAAAAATATTTTTTTTTTGGTTGGGGTGGATTTTAAAGTAGGGCTCTGAACACTGGTTTTGTAACTACTAGTCATTAGACAAATGGATACATGTAAAAAGCATGTGGTACGCCTCTAAGTTAACCTTTTGCGGGCTACACACCACTGTTTTAGGTCTTAATAAAATCCGGTGGACTCTAATTTTAAAAAAAAAAAGGATATTTTATTTTTAATATAAATGGGGGGGGGTCTACAAGATAATAAATAGGGAACTCTACAACATTTTAACAAGAATAAATAATTATTTTTATATACACACATATATATATATATTCGGAATTCAAGTTAAAACACAAAGGGAATACATAAAACAACTCTTTTTTTTTCCTCTCTCTTACACAAATAAAGTAATAAATACAATTTATATAACATAAGCAAAAGTATGTGCATAGGGTCACTCCGTACGGATAAGTAAGTAAGGAATGTAATAGGTAATAACTCGCTGTCAGTTAGTTTCTGTTTACCACGCAATAAGTGCGCGCGCAGGGCAGGAAAGACATTCAGAGAAGGGATTGTTTTTCTCTCGTGGAGAACTCCCCATCCTCTTTTTGGAGCATCAGTTCACGATCTCTCTTTACAGAAACGAGAGAAGGAATTCGGGTTCAGAGAAAGGGGAGGATGAAGGGGGAGTGAATAACTACTCAATATTTTTACTTTTTGGTTCATGACAGCGGGATTTTTGGAAAAGGGGATTTTCAAAATTTCTATGGGAATTGCACACATAGATAAAAAAATGTTGCAGGATAAATTTTTGGGGATGCATAATTAAAAGGGATTTGCACTTTTTAAAGGGGGGGGTGGTGGTATTTAAACAACACCTAAATTAATAAGGATATTAGGATAACTGTGGAAGATGGATTAACAGCAGAGTAGGGTATATTTTATAAATAATTATTAATATAAAACTGGGCAGAGCCAAAGATAAATATGTATATACATTTTTTTTTGGTTTTGGCAACTTCTTTTGGGGATGTACTTTTTTTTTCTTCCCAAGGAAAGTAAATATATAACAAGGGTATTTACGGTTCCAGTTATTTTACAAACGATTCGAATGAAATGGATACATTATATTTATAGAAATAAAATCTTAATCAAATAAACTGATAAGCAGTAAAAACAAAAAAAAAAAGAAAATCAGTAGGTTTGGAAAAGGGCTCCCTATGCACACACATCAATATATAAGATTCAAATTCATATTGTATTTAAATACAAAACAGATAGTATTGTGCAAAAAAAAAAAAAAAAAAAATATATATTAAATTAGGGACATACATCTGCTTCACCTTGCCTGAAAGCATTTTATCACATTTCATATATATATAAAAAATTGTCATGCAGAGGCATGCGGTTTAAAATCAGATAAATAAACAGATAAAAAATTGTCATGCAGAGTACGTGCAGTAAGAAATTAAATAAATAAAAATAAATTGACCAGCAGGCATTCGGTTCGAAGTTTAAATGTTGTGGCCTCTCTAGCGGACACATAGTTTTAAACATACTGGCATCAAGAAAATTCAATTGGATTTTCCCTCCCTTTTATGAATAATAAAATAATGAATACTTTTTTTTTTCTTCTATATTTGATTTTAAATTCTGGTGTCAGTTTTGCATTTCATCTTTTCGGAATACAGATTGCTTGACACCGAAAAGAAATAATTTAAGATTTAAGTGTGCGAAAAAAAAAAAAAAAAAAAAAAAAAAAAATAATAATAATGAATAAATAATTAAGATTAATACTATTTATACCTTATGTATATATATATATATATATTCTACTAGTATAAATAGAAAAACAATTCATATTGTCCTAAGTAAGTATTTTTATTAATAAATGCTAGTTATGGTGGGTAGAAGGTAGCGGTTACACCCCAAGGGCAATGTTTACTACAGGTCAAGAAAATTTAAAGGGTCAAATGTAAATAAACAGTCGCCTAGCGCCATCTACGTGCATTTCAGAGAAACATGCAAAATGTATTCAAAGACAGGCATGCAGAAATGGTAATTTTATCTTACCGGTTTTCGCTCTCTGTAGAAATCCTGGATTCAGTCAGGAAGGTTCGCCACATTGCGAGCGCCAGATGTAATTTTTTAACCAGGAGCAACAATTTTTTTTTCTTCTTCTTGTTCACTGAAATAACCCGCATAGTATTAGCATAGTACATAAAAAGACATTACGTATAGATATATAGGACATTTAAACGGTATTGGGTTAGAAAATATCTTTAACAAATTAAGATAAAATAAATTAAAGTAGAGGATAATTTTTTTTCTCGTCTTTTCGTTAGTCAAAATTTACATTTTTAAAAAAGGAAGGACTATTATCAGATTTAAACAATTTAATCCCGTCAAGTGTGGTACATACTGGATGGTAAAAAATTCATTAACGAATGTAGGTTGCAATTAAATTAATAAGAATTTTTATCTATTGGTATATCTTTTTTTTATTTTTTGGTATGTATTAAATTTGAAATAATACAAATTAATTAAATAAATATAACAAAATAAATTTCATAATGCAAGTAAATACGCAAAAAGAAAAACAAAATTAATTATTATTATTTTCTTTTTCTCTCTCTACGGACTCTTTTGGTATATATATATCTTTTTAGTTACGAGGTAATACAGCTTTTTTTTGTTTTTTTTCTAAGTAACATAAAAAATCTACACGTAAGAGAAAATATAGAGTACATAAAAGGGTTTACCAGGGGTACCAGAACTGGGAGAGCTAGGTTAAAATGAAAAGAAAATGTATTATTGAACACTGTAGGTTAAAAAAAAAAAAAAAAAAAAAAAAAAAAAAAAAAAAAAAAAAAAAAAAAAAAATCTATTTATAATTTTTGTTTTCTCTTGTGGAATAATAATTAAATCATTATTTAAATTAATTTTTACTTACATTTTTGTTTGGAGAGCAGAAAGAGGGCTGATCAGCTTCCAGGCATTGATATTCTCTGCAGGCGGAGAATTATGTGTAGCCGGCCGGCATTGTGTGGAGGAGGATCATGTCTTTCTTCAGGGTTCCCCTGTAAAAATATAGATTGGGTGCAGGTATTAGGGTATTGTATTTAAAAAAATAAGGGTTTCCACATACAACAACAAAAAAAAAAAGAAAGAAAGAAAGAAAAAACATTCGTGGTTTTAATTCAATTTTAAGAGTATCAGTTGAAAACGATATTTATATATTTTAGATAAGAGTATTTGTAGAGTTATTATTGATAATTTTTTTTTCCTTGTTTTCTTTTTTTTTTCTCTCGGGGTGAATACAAAATTAATTGTTTAGGATATTTTAATATAAAGTACACAGAACCCGTTTATTCTGCAATATACTGTAAATTCGAAGGCGCGGTTCAACTTTATTAGTTACGAATTAAGTTTCGTCTTATACAGGTGTCAGTAAAAGTGCGGGATTCCAATGAACAGGAATAACATTTTTGGATGTTATATTTTAAGAAAGTATATCGAGTTTTTCTTAGCACTTTTCATAGGTCTAAATGGAACTAACATTTATAGGGGAGACAGTAATCAAATAAGGATATCAGATGCTGTTTGTAAGAAAACAGGCTACAGTTCCGTACGGGAGGAAGTGAAACTGGTTTCGTGGAATGTCATTGATGCAGCAAAATGGCTACTAGGCTTCCGTATTTGCATTACAAACACTTGTATTATAGTTAATTATTATAGTAAATAGTACGAAAAGAAGTTGTTTTTGTTGCGTAGGCGGTGTATAGGGTGCAGATTAAGGAATACGGAGAAGTAATGTAAAGATAATACATGTATTACAGGGATTAATAGAAGTAATTGTTACTTACTTTGCAAACGGAATATCCACGCCTCTCTCTTAAGGGTCACTCCAGCACCAGCTCGTACTAGACTTGGCTTGGCATTAAGGGGTGACCTTCGGCCGCTCTGGAATTATCACTTTCCAGCCTGTTTCGATACATTATAATGGGCGATTCTAAGTGTTATCGATGGCAGGTAACGGGTAGCTGGAAAAGTGGATATTTTTTTTTTCTTCTTTCTCCTCTTTTGTTGACGCTATTAGAAATTGTAATTTTACGATAGCCTGTATTGCACTGTTTGCTAGGGTGGTTAAAGTACCTATTGAGGAAAAGGGAGTAGTGAAGCGGTGAATGAGTGGAAACAATTCACTTATTTATATGAAAGAAAAGAATAAATAGAAGAAGAGTGTTTGAGTAATTTATTTAAAATAAAGTAACATGATAGTACTTACACTCATAATTTGTAATTTCAGATAAAGGATTCAGTCACAAAATAATATGAAATACTGTTTTTTTTTCTTTTCTGCTTTCTTTTGTTTTTAAATTTCTACTATCTCTATCTCCTTCTCTGGGTGGAAGTGCTGTTTTTGTTTTGTTTTTTTTTTTGTTTTTTTTAAGTCTGAGACTGAGTTTCTTATATTTGAGAGAATATTAATAGTTATTTGGTTAACTTTTAATTAGAGGGTACGTTTAGAGAATCACGTAATTTACTGAATGAAAGTATCGAATTTACTATATGAGAATCAATTTTAGATATTGTGGTTGCATAGTTTTAAAAATATATGTGTGTTGTAAACTATAAAGGTAGTGAAATAATTGTAAAAAAAAGTATTTGAAAAATGTAAGAATATGTATTGATATATTTGCTTGTTTGGTAGTTAAATGATTATTCGGTGTAAAAAGTTATGTTGGTAAATATGTTTCATTGTGTGTTATAAACCTTTCTTAATATGGATATTTAAATGTTGTACTTATGTAGTCATGAACTGAATACTTGCTTTGTGTAAAAAAGTGTGCTAAACTTTGTGGATCAGTATTTAAACTCTTTGGCATAATTAATTAGGTTCCTAATTTTGGGATTTTATCTTTTATGATTAACTTTTTGTTTTCTCTTCTAAATTGGTACACATATATACAATTTTTGGGAACATTCAGGGACTGTACCTTCATCACAGAGAGACAGAACTCATGCAGTATGCGGCTGTGATGGTTATGGGGAACACTGCTTTAGGGACCGTATACAAATCTGCATAAAACAGTGGACAGAATAAGAAGGAATATTCATCTTATGTACAATGTACAATTTAGGGTACAGGCATATTTTAATGAACTATACAGATAACATCAGCGTGTATTTGATAATGAACATTCCTATCTTTGCACGGACTTCACAGAGTTTTGAACACTACGGAAGAGGTGAATCAGGGAGCATAGAGGAGATGCCCCAGTGCCTTACAGATCTGCAACGTCCAGCCGTTGGAGAGGCTTTCGGTGTTTGATAAGGACATCGGTCCACTTGAAAGATGTTATAGTTCCTGTACATGGACTTTCAAGTGCTTTGTGTTGGGGGGGGAGTAATGTTGGCATGATTTCAACATTTTGGATATTTAGAACTATTTTTTTTGAAGGAAAAAGATATATATATATATGAATAAGTTTACTGTCGATATCATCTATGTATATATTTATCTAAGTGATTATTTTATCTAATTGATTAATTTTTTAATTCAAGTTTTTTTTTTATCTAAGTGATTATTTTATCTAATTGATTAATTTTTTAATTCAAGTTTTTTTTTTTCAATGTACAGTATTATTGTTTTTATGTATGCATTTATTAGTACATTATTATTATTTTATTAAGGATGGGTACCAAGAGCATTAAGTATTTTCCCAGGCAAGTGTTTTGCTAAGGGGAAAGCTTAATTGCCAGTTACTATCTGTATGTATGATATTACGATGTAAAGTAAAGAATTGGACAGTTATGGTACAAAAGAGGGACTTTTATGACCTCATGTTTTATGGGACAGCTGCAGGATCTTCGTGTGGGAGCCCGCGGTCTCGTGGGAAAGTGGGGTTTGAAATATCGGATGTAGGAGGGTCGGAAGGCCCTCTGCATTTCGGGGACCCACTGACCACTGGCCGACACGAAGGCGGGTCCAGACAGCGGCGAGTGGTTGGAGATTTTAATTATGCTGAATATGTTAATTCGCATCCACCACTCAGGGCCGCACATGCAAATTTTTAACAGAGAGAGATTTTCTTTTTCTCAAAAAAAATACAGAGCTACAAAAAGAGTTCCAGAGTGCGGTAGTTATTTTTTTCAAGCCCTTTTTGGCTGATCTGCCCATGTTTACTTGCGCTGTCTAAGACGAGCAATATAGTGGTGTTAATTTTTTTTAAAAAAATGATTTAAACATTTTTGCTTTTGGCCCAGACCTGGGTGGAATTTAGTGTAAATAAAACTAAAATTACGGAACACGAATATGTGTGTTGTGGTTCTACAAACAAAAAAAAAGAACTTTTGGATATATATATATAACTGTCAAGTCTACAACTCTAAAAGGATCTTGTGACCCCAATGGGGAAAAAGGTACGGTGTTATGGATGTTCTCTTTTCTATTGTGTACCGTTTTAATATCAAATGTTTTGAATTGGGAATAGGGTGCCCAGGAGGACTTGTCAACTTCAATTAATATCCAAATTAGTGGGTTTTTTTATGAGTTATTATTTTGGATGGTAAAAGTATGAATTATTTAATTGTAACTTAATATAATTTGCCTGTGGTGTAAATAAATGATGTATTATTATTAATTCCCTTCTTTGTTATTATTTGTTAAAAGTCTTGCTAATTACTTATTTTACGTATTTAGAAATTACCTGACTGCTTAATATTATTATTAGACCATATATGTAAAAGCCATAATTAAATTTATCTTGTAGGGTTGGTTTGTCTGAAAATTGGGGAGTTATATTTAGTGGTTTTAATTATATTATATATTTCCCTTCAAACCAATTGGCCATAGGTTAGTTATCTTCTAAACATTTCACAACGCATTGTCTTATTTATTCAAGATAACCTTTTAGGTAAATGACCGTAGGTTATCTATTAACTAACTAGGCTTTTACGATCACCAGGTCCTCTATAATTAGAGGCCCCTATAAGATAGATTTTCTTTTGGATCAAGTAAGTTCGGAGAAAAGGGTGCGCCCAACACTCTTGTTAGCTTGTGTTAGGGAATTTATAGATAAATTAAGATATTCATTAACCTAATTTTTAATAGTTGTCTAGATCTTGCCAGCATTTATATTTTTTCATTTTTAAATGAAATATAAAACCAAAGAGGTATAAAGTCCGTCTTTGTGCTTGCAAAAGCTGTGCTTAGTAATAACTATAAATCTCAGCAAGAAAAAAACCTATATAATGCGAATAAAGTTTCTTTGCTGGGAATTTGGAGCACCCAAAAATCCATTCGAGGATTCAATTCAAAAAAGGAAAGGGATGAACTGTGTGAAATTACAACATAAATATGACCGTGACTGAAGTTCATTAACTGAATAAAAAATCGACATGCACTGTAATACTGATATAGACAGGAAGCCGGCAGCACAGACAATCACCTCATTGAGTTCACGGCTGAAATTCCAGAACTAGTTAAAACTCGATTCGCATATTAAAACTCAATCGCTCTCCCAAGTCACATCTTGATGTAAAACACCTGAAAACAGGATTTTAGTGGTTGAGTCGTAGGTTTATCATTGTGCTTTCCTGCACCCAAAAGTCTGAAAACATGGAGGAGCGGGAGCAGGAAAACAGAATGGTAAACCTACGAGTCAACCGCTAAAATCGGGTTTTTAGGTGTTTTCCTGCAAGATATGACTTAGCAGACCGATTGCGTTTTAATATGCGAATCGAGTTTTAACTAATTCTGGAATTTCAGCCGTGAACTCGATGAGGTGATTTTTCTGTGCTGCCGGCTCTCTGTCTAATATGTTGCACTGGAATAAAAGTTTTATAGAAATAGAAGATTCCCATATAGACAAGTTCACAAGCACTGGCGAGTATTTGAATGTGTTATGAAAAAGATGTATTTAAACTTTTATTAAACGAACCAAAATTAGAATTTTTATGTTTTTAGTTTGAGTATTTTTTTTTCTTTTATTCATAAATCTTATGTTATACAAACATTGTACATGTCATTTGTGTTGAGTTGGTTGGTTGGTTGATTTTTGACGGCCGATTATCTACACTAGGGATATAGGCCCGAGGGGGGAGTGCCCTTCGTGGGGGTCTTTCTAAGGGAACCTAACCCGTATTTACGCATGGAAATCCATTGCTCGAAGAAAACCACGAAAACTCAGTACGATTGGGCCGACGGGCACGATTGGGTTCGAACCCAGCACTTCCCATCTACCAGTTTCGAGAGCAGAACCTCTCAGCCACTGGTGGAGCCCATTTGAGTAGGGAATTAAAGCCATTTGTAACAAATTCGAAAATTTTTGAATTATACCACCCCCCTTCCCCTGCCACCCCACACACACACACACACACACACAAAAAAAAAAAAAAAAAAAAAAAAAAAAAAAAAAAAATACGTAGCAACGTTCTTGATGCGAGTGGCCACTGATTAAAGAAATTTAATATAAAAATGTTATTAAAGATTTTTTTTAATTATAATTTTGAATCCAATATATAAATTATATTAAAAAGTATTCATTTTGTTTCAAAAGTTTCAATGCTTTCAATACTTCAATACTTCAATAATTCTTTATAAAGGGAATGCAATGGTGTTTTAAATATTCAACTTACATTTAAATATTTACTTTACCTATTCTATTTCATGGGATTTCACTTCGTTTTACATAAAAGGGCGAGAATGCAGTTTATAGTTAAAAAGTTTGTAATACAATCTAAAACTAGAACACTAACTGAAACAAAAATAATAAAAATGCAAATTTCATTTAAGGTTAGGAACTAAAGTAAAATACGCTACACTGAATCCTAGCTTTTTTCTGCCACAGACAGTAGTGTTAAAATGTGATACAGTATAAAAACCGAATGCTAAGTAGATTTCGTTGCTTCCTCGGAAAAAACGGTCCCAAGCCATTTCAACTTTCGGAAAGAAGGAAGTTATTTGAATTTACTTTCAATCCCTTATTTTAAACTACATGCCACATTTCCTACGGTTTTTCTTGTTTTCTTATTTCTATTATTTCACTCAACATGTATATACATGTTCGTTGCGGGAAAATTGATGAAAAAAAAAAATTAACTACTAAAAAGAAAGTTTTATTAAAAGCTGCTCTTTTTTCCCCTTTAACAGGAAACAATGCATTTCTCTCTCTTAGGGGAAAACCCTTATACAAAGTGTAAAAAAAAAAAAAAAAAAAAAAATTAAGTTTTAGTACTGAAATTACTTCTCTGAATTGTAATTAATTATGCTACTGTGTAAGTTAACGTTATATAAATTTTAATTGGAAGAAAAAAAAACTGCTAATTACAATTATTTTTTTATACCTATAATAGCTTTCGTAGAACTACAAATAAAAATTTCTTGAAAATATTTTTTTTTAGAAGTGACAAAGAGTTTTACGTTTCAGAAGTAATTTTTTTATGTTTTTATTATTATCATTTACATTTCATATGCCATACATTTGATTATTTTTTTTCTTTTAATCGACATAAGTGTTTTTTTTTAGTCGCCAGGTAAACGTTGTACAATTTATAAGTATGTGATAGTTCGAGCTTCGAGCTTCACTCAAAACAAATTGGAAAAACTCCTTCTGTAGTTGTTTTGATAGAACACTTCCGTAATCGAGTCCAAAATGAATTTATTTATATATATGTCTAATTCAAAACTGAAACAGTACATGTTATTTGTGGTAATCAAGGTAATTAGAGTCTGATGATCCTGCCTTGGTTCCAGAAATATTTCCATTTTTTCAATGTCTACTGTATTTTCATTTCCATATTGCTCTTGTTATAAGGACCTATTTAAAATAATTTTATAATGGTTGATACATCATTTTTAATTTGAATAAATTCCTTTATTATTTATATATTCACATTAGTTTTTGATAATTTGTATTGGCTTATAATGGTTTTATATACAAGAATTATTCATTTAATAACAAAAATTTCAGCTTTCAGCATTTCTAGTATACTTTATGTACCTTCTTCAATTGCTTTTATGGAAACATCACCAACACGAATTTTGAATACGAAATGTAAATAAACCATTAAATTTAAAAAATCAAAAAACCCGACTGCGTAAAAAGCTAACTATAATTATTTCACATCAGTGTGAAACTATTTTTTTTTTCAATTCTTACTATTAGCTCACACTCTCGCTATGTATATCTTCTTTAAATATTCAATCGTTAATAAAATACATCACATAAAATTCATCCAATAAAGCTCAAATATTTTTTGTTAAACTTGTAGTGGATGACACTTGATGTTATTCCAGTTTTTTTTTTAAATATTAATTCATTAATTAAATTAAATTAATTAATTAATTTTCAATAATCGAGAGAGCCCTCTTCTTGATCAAGGTATTTTGAGACCGAGAGAGCCCCCTTCTTGATCAAGGCATTTTAAGCGCTACTCAAGAAGAAAGAAGAATGGGTTGTGTGTTGTGTTTATGACGGCCAATTATTAACACGAGGGATATAGGTCCTAAGGGGGGGGGGGGGGGGAGTGCCCTCCGTGATGGTCTTTCTAAGGGAACCTAACCCGTATTAACGCTTGGAAAATCCAAGGTTCGAACAAAACCACGAAAACTCCGAACGATTAGGCCGACGGGCGGGATGAAAGAAGAATGGGAGAAAGAAAAAAGTCTCTTATTGACCTAAGTAGGAATTGACTTAATTTTTTTTTATATTACTTGTTTATACCTATTTTACCTTACCTATTTTTTTATTTACTTGTATTGATGACTTTTAAGTTGCGTTTAATTGTTAGTTCCTATCTATAAACACTGTTTTCATGAGGTCTATAGATGTCTATGATGGTTAGAGTTGCAGTAAAGCTAGAGATCCACAATACATACAAAACTTCCAGGTTGTATAATATTTTAACGGAGCTTCTGACTGTAAAATAGTCAATGAAACATCATCTTCATTTTGAAAGACCTATCCAATGATATGCCACTCAATAAGGTGCGTAATTTGTTTTTTAGTCTCTACCACCCTTTTGTATTTTACGGCCACCATTTTGAATTTATAAAAACAAAACGTAGCCTATAACCACCGTGTTGTTAAGACGAATCGATAGAGACCTCATTCATTAAAATCCATCCAGCCGTTGGTATGTTTCGAGGGTATAAAGAAATCCACATACACAGATACGCGTGAAACACATAACCCTTCTTTTCAGTCGGGTAAAAAGAATAAAAAAGTATGATATGTATTGGAAATGAAAAAAAAAAAATCAAAAGGAAATATGTTTAATTAAGATAAAGAATTTTGAATAGATTTTAGATAAGTTAAAACTTCAAAATATATTACATAATGATTAATTATCGGTTATATGTGAATGTTAATCCCAAATTCATATTCTTTAGTTTTTTATGGTTAATATGAAAATAAACCACACAATTTACTTGTTATCATTAGGCAATTGGGAAATGTAGATTCTGAAATAATTATATCAACATCCATTTTTTTTTCTTTACTGTTCATTTTATTAGTTAATTATTTTTTATATTTAAAAGTATTTCTTATAATTTTTTTATTATATACAATTTATTATATATAATTTATTTAGTGTTATAGCATATTGCTATATTATATTATTGTTTTAAAATTATTTAAATTTTCCGTATCGATTAATTGGGTGTGGTAGTAGAATATATTGTAATCATTCTATTAACATTTGTATTTATTTAATATTTATTTGAATAATGAAATATAATATGGCATTTTTATATTAGAATTTGTTGGGATATAGCAGTTGGTATATTGTGATAGTATTAGCTTATAACAGCTTAATCTTATGGCATTTTGTTCATAATCGTTTCAAGTTAATATCATAGATGGCAGCACCAAAATTTAAATCGGATTCTGTCTGATGCTTCGATTAGCGTAATAATATCAACTTTTAACACAAGGTGAAGCTTAATGCTGGCTATTTGCGGTATTGTAAACTAATAGTTTTGATATTTTTTACTTTAGTTAAGAAATATAAAAAATTTAAAAGTGTTAAGAGGTATTTTACTTATTATGTAATTATTTTCTATTTCTATTTCTATTATTTTAATTGCATTTGTCACGGTATTTCAAAATAGATTAACTGTATCCATGAGGTTTTAAAATCTGCGTTAACTTAACTGTAAAAATGACCTTAAACTTACCGAGCTTTTGGATACCACGTGCTGATGTATATTTGGATAAAATAACTGGGATTTTATTAGGTATTTTGTGTAATATTACTATTTTTCCTTGCTATAAATTAAATATTTAAAAGGTTGTATTGCTTTTTCCATTTCATAGCATTTAATATTATTCTGTTTTCATTTGAAACTATTCTTCTGGTTATATTAGTCGTTAGAGTACAGGATAAATTATTTTTTCAGCTTTTAGCTTTTTTCTCACAGAAAACGACTAATTTTGCTTATATGGAATTCTGTAGTCTTGATAACGTAATTCAATATATAAGCTTTTCAATTTTTATCGAAATCCATATTCTTTTTTTTCTTCCTTATTAATGTTTGTTATATATTATAAGGGACTTTATTTTATACATAGCAGCTTGTATATTATGTTTTTGGTATCCATTCAGTGTGTTTGGGGACACTGTATTGTTGTAAATTTATTCATACTGTCACAATTTTTGTTGGTGGTCAGTAGAGTTTAATTAATGGTTATATATATATATATATGTAGGATTTGAATTTATACATACTTTATTTTCTTTATAACGTGCATGATCAGCAAATTAACTGACGCTCTGGTGTTTTTATTATCCATGATTTGAAAACACGAGTAATGAAAATTCACGATCACGAGATCAAGGTTTGGACATATTCAAAATTAGAAAAGAGTCAGTCTATAAAATAACATTGTTCATGAAGCATCGGCTTACGAGATGCCAAGAAAGGCACTGTTAGGCCTAATTAAATTGTTCGAAAGAAGTATATTAAAAGTTTTAAGTGAGAAATGAGCTGTATTTAAAAAAGGTATCAACGAAGTGGTGTAAAATGATCTTTATAGAATTGTATTAAAGTGTATATGTTGTTCTTCCAACGTCTAGTTATTCAAGTCATCTATATATTAACATTTTACATGTAATCCTCCTACAAATTTATATATATATATATTACAGAGTAATCATATCAACAGTGCAGAACAAAATGAATGACATTCTTAATAGTTATAAATGCAGAATATTTCAAAAGGAATCTTTAAAGTCATTTTTCTCGTACGTGATTTTGGGTATTTCTCAGAAGTAGGTAGACCAAAAACTTTCAATATATTTACGTGAAATTATTCTGGTATATATTGCATGATAGACTATAAAGTAAACTTAAATTTTCATCTTCTTTTATCGATTTTTTTTTCTTGGTGGTATATTGGTAACATTTTCAAAAATTTCTATAAGCAAAATACTGTTTTGTTTTCAAAATATAAAAATGCTATAATAAATAAAAAATTTTTTAGGTTCAGTATAAGTGCAAGACTCTGAAGTATAATTCGATGCCAAAAAGTTTCTTTTAAATGCATTAATTCTTTAGTATTCTTACGCGCAACCTGTGATTCAAATTTTCTCATCGACAAGTTAAAAGAAAACTATAAAAACTAATTTTCTCCATTGTGGTATGAAATAAAAGAGGAAATGTGTATCTATTGTTGTCTTTATAAATTGTTTTTGTTTAATGTATAAATTTAACATATAAAATGACAAAAATTGCCATTTTTTTTCCCTTTTTCCACATTTTAACCCCTTGTATCATCACGTTGCATACCTGCAACGTGGCCAAAAATATGTGTTACTTATACAAGAAGCTTTAAAAGAAGATAGATTTTTGTTATTGCTGCTATATTCCAACATAGCAGTTAATATAAATTGTTCAACGAATTTTCAACAGACGGCGATACTAAGTTATTTTTTCATACGAAAGTATTATTTATAATTTGATCTGTTCAGCATCGATTTGCTAAGATGAGCTTCGCCAATTTCGTAAAATTAAAAATTCTGAAGGCGTCCAAAAACATATACAGTGAAATACGTTTAACACGAAACCGCTTAACATGAAAAATCGGTTAACGCGAAATAATATAGCGGTCCGGACAGCAATACTATGCAATTTAATACATTTTGTTTTCTTTTAACACGAAACAAAAATCGTTTAACCCGAAAAAAATTCGCTTTTGATCTAGTTAGTTTGAGTTGAAATTGGGGAATTTTGTATTAAAACCACTGAATTTTGGGTGAAAATCAGTGAATTTCGTGTTTTTTTGTAAATTAGGTTATGTTTTAAGAGCACAATGACTGAGAAATCGGTGCGAAAACATACTGCTATTTCGCTTCAAATGAAGATGAAACTGCTTAATGCAGTTGATGAAAAAGAAGGACGAAAACAGAAATCTGCAAAGAGTTTGGCATTTCCAATTCTACTTTATCAACAATAATAAAAAACAGGGATCCCATTACGGTTATGTTCGGGCGCAGTATGTTTAAGCCAGAGAGAAAACGTATGAGAACTGCTAAGCACGATGATTTAGAGACAGAGCTTTGCTTATTTGGTTCAAACAAGCTAGATCTCAGAATGCTGAAAAAGACACTTAAAAAAAAAAAAAAGATATCTGATTTTTTTCCTCCCAAAACAATATAATTTTTACTTGCTTTTTATCCTAATGGATGCAACTTACTAGTAGTTTAACAGGAAATCGAAATAAAATTTGACGACGTAGAAAATGTTTGTGAGTTTTGTTCTTTTTTTACGAATCTTTTAACGCGAAATTCTTTTAACACGAAAAAAAATTTCGGCTCCCTCAGTTTTGTGTTAAACGTATTTCACTGTATTTTTTAAAGGTATTTGCGTATACTTAACAATTTTATATCAGAAAGTTGACAATATTTCTAAGAAATATGTTATTTTTTATTTAATGCCGCTGTTAAAAAAAGTACATTTTAATCAATAAGTTTTTATTCTTATGCTCTAAATTTTTTCATTATTTTTTACATTCTTAAAATGACATGATCTAACATCAGAGTGTGAAGGCGCCTACCTTCACATATTAATATTAAGACCTTTCCTCTTTCCCCCCTTTAAAAATACATTTTTTTAAATTCTTAAATTTAATTATCTGTCTGCATTCGGATTCAATCTGTTTTTACCGCTCTTTTCCCTTCATAAATTAAGCATTCAATTCTCAGTCTCTTTAATATTTTAACCGCAGCGCACTGCAGTTAAAAGAAAAGAAATCATTATCTTTTCTCGCCTAATAACTGGATTCTAATTTTCATCCTTCTGTTAGTTTGATGATATGCAGAAATTAGTCAGACATATTACTTCTACATTTTTAGCCATTGGTCCAGATGTTAGATAGATGTGTCATTTCAGTTATTAACCCTGTCTTTATTTTGTTTTTGTTTTTTTAACGTGCTCTTTCGGCCGCTTCAATCCCATGAGAACTTTAGCAACCCCTATAGAATGCCTTTCGCGGTTTATGAGCTAGAATTCCTAAGCAGCCATTGGCGTTAAATATTTCTTATTACTCTTTTACATTCCCCATTCGATTTCAATTATTGTACTTTGACCACATGTCTTCCTCTCTTTAATCTCGCCATATAGTATATATATTTGGCGAAATTGTGTATGTAAGCTTGTCATCACTCGAGATTTCGAGAAAGTGTATTTTTTGAGTGAGACTAACTTCTGAACTCGCATGATGTGAATAAATGAAATGTAACTCTTCGCTCCCTTCTCCAACACCGGCTTTCGCCGGATAATCCAGGCGTGGTTGAAAGAATGCCGGGGTATAATAAAGGCCTTCAGTCATCATACCACTGAATCCACTTATTTTTTATGCTTCTTGTCTGATTACTCATAGTAATTAAAAATTGATTTCCAGCCTCTTGATGTGTTTGACGTATCAACAAAAGGAAGCATCCTACCACAAGAAGACCTTCTTCATAAACATTGGTGCTAATCCGGCACGCTGTGATTATATTTTATTGGAGGAGGGAAGCGCCTGATATTTATTTTATCGTTATACGTTCATACTTAGCTTGGATTATAAAAAACTGCAGTTTAAAAAAAAAAAATGAAAAAATCTCTGACTTTATGACTATAAATCATGCTACAAGTTACCGAGTGCTATATTTGGAAATATCTTATTTTACAACCAAGAAAAAGCCAGACTCTACCCTGCTTTCTATTTGTACTAAATTCCCTACTAAGTGCCGCATTCTACGATCGGCACCTTTTCCTACAAAAGAAAAGAAAACTTCGCACTTCACTGATCACATATATTGACAATAGATTCCCCGTCTCAGAAAGATGCAACAGTTGCCTGATACATCTCATTCAACTTATGCTATCCTGTATCCTATCGAATTTGCGTCCAGCTACCATCCTGAGATCACCGCGTCGGTTAGAGGTGAGTTCGACCGGCAAATGCAGCCCACAACATGCTGATGGTTACCGCACCCATTCCCGCAAGGATTATTTGGTTCTCCCGGCAGAAAACTAAAAAAAAAAAAAAAAAAAAAAAAAAAAAAAAAGTAAAAACTCAATGCTCTGAGGATGAATCGTGGATCCTCCATCGCTAGTTTTTTTTTTTTTTTTTTTTTTTCGCTTCTTCGATTTGCTCCTAAACTACGCCGCTCTTCTGGATGAAAAACTGTTATTCTACGTTCTTTCGAATGGTCGTGTGTTACTCAAAATAATGAAGAAGGAAAATTACATTATTTTTTTTTACACCAGGGAATGTGCTTTTTTTTTCTTCCCTAGTAACTATACGGAAACACGAACTAACAAACGCTTCACGTGTATTAACAGTGCCTTTTGCGAAACTTTCGAAGAAAATTACTAGTGAATTTATATTTTCTGGCAAAGGAACACTGTTTCAAAACTGTTTACACCACAGTAAAGTAAAAGAGTGAAGTGAATAATAATAAAAAAAAATTGATAGGAGATATCCGATTTTAAACTATGCATAGACACCTAAATATTTTTGAAGTTAAAAAAAAAATAATGAATCATGTGGCTCGAATCATATACCCTTAGAGTTCACTTTAACCTTTTTCCCATTAGTTATAATTTAGAGATATGCTTCTAATATTTTCTTTCACAGCTCAAGGTAAGTTTTAGTTAACGTTAGCTGTCATCATTTGAGGAGACTTTCTTCAATTATATATCATATTTTATTCGACCACTTTACTAGACGGTTCATATATAGATATTTAAAAAAAAATCATTTTTATTATGTTAGAAGGTATGTGTTTATTTTAAATATATTTTTTTTACAAACACATTTATTGGTGGATAAAGAAAATTCTTTGTTGTGATGAAAATGACTGCTGGCGAAATTTTTAATGATGATATAAAAAAAATTAAAGCTAGACACATTTTTTTTCTTTCTAAAAAAAAAAAAAAAAAGTATTGTGTTTTATCATCTAGGTACATTTTTTTAGAGTTATTTACTCACAAAAGAATAAGTTTTTTTTTTTTTTTAATTTGCCTTTTCATTCTACTGTGCTTATGGTAAGTGTTGACTAATACTTTTGTATTATCTACTGAATAGTACAGAGTAGACAGTGTTTGTTTAAAAAAAATTTTTTTTTGCTACTTTTTGGTGCAGTAGATATTAAAATGGTGTAATAAGTCAGTTAATGTTGATTTAGTTATGAGGATTAATTACCATAAATAATAAAATATAAAAAAAATCCTTATGACTGGATTATATTGCTCTTTTAATATATATCTATATATATTAGTTTTGATGGCTTCTTACTAAAAATTAAGCATTTTTTTTTTTATTAGTAGCAAGCTAAGATTTTGTATGTCTAGGGATGCACTTCATATCCAGTTCAGTTTCAAAGTTTTTTTAATTTAGATAAAAGATTGTCCAAAATATTTTTTTTTCTTTTCACATTTCCGATTCTTATTTAATTCAATATATATCTTGCAATGTCACACAATGTCGCAATCCTGAGATGAGATGCTGTTTTTCTTATCTCTGTTGGCCTAGGGTTGTCTATATGGTTGTGCTCGCTTAATTCTTACACCTTAGCGCTGGTCGCATTTTTTCCCCCTTTTTAGATATTATGCGTCTGCAACTGATATGTGTCGCATTGCATTTTATATAAAAATGTTATCTATTATGATCACAAAGTTTTTATTATTTTGGTTTGTGTAGTTTTTTAAAACTCAGCAATCCTGTTGTAATCAGGCGAGCTTTCACAATGAAAGTGAAAACTTAGTTATAAAAAATTAGGGGCATAGTGTAAAAAAAAATAAATAAATAACTTAAGGTAATTTTTTTCACAGTGCAAAAAAAAAAAAAAAAAAAAAAAAAAAAAAAAAAAAAAAAAATGAGGTAAAAAAATGAAAAGGCTTAAACTGATACTGGACTGATATTATTTTTGATTTTTTTTTCTTCTTACTTGTTGTGCTTAATATGTTTCTTGTTGTAGCACTTCCTACAGGTAATTTCTTTTTATATATAACATTTTATATGTTTTTTTTATGTGTATATTATATGTTTTGTCAGTCATCCATATCAATAAGATATGAAACTTTTAATACTCTAGATTACTATAAATATAGGTCTTGCAACTTTTATACTTAAGGATAAGCACTAGTGACATATAATAAAAAAGAGAGAGGAAGTATCTACTAATGGCAGTTAAATTTGCTCAGTATTTAATCTTTTTCAGTTGGTTGCTAATAATTTGAGAAAATTCGATTTGGCATCTATACAGTACACTTTTCTGTTTATATACATCTCTCATATTCCAGTTTGCACGGATTTTATACATTTTTACTCACATTTCATTAATTTATTTCTATAGCATAAGTTAGGCTCCTTCGTTTTAAAATATAGCGCGAGTCATCATATCTTAAATTTTTCTTCATAAAAAAAGTCTCTTTTTCCTTTTGATTTCTATTTCTACTTTATAAAAATTTTTATAACATGTGTCGTAAACATTTTATGCATGTGTTATATATCAGTATGCTTGTTACTGCATACACACACAATTTACACGCACACTACATTTTACATGTGATTATATTACTTGAGGTAAATTTTTAATTATTGTTTCCCGTGTTGTGTAAGTGTTTTTTTTCATTGCGCTATGATCCGGAAATAGCCCAATGATTAAAGGTGTATGTTTCAGTTTTGGCTAAGTGGATCGACCGTCCACTTTCTCAAAAGTGGAATATATTACTTACATGATACAAATGTTCAATACCTCACATTAATTTACAAGGCGTTCGCGCTCTCTTTTATTTTTTTTAATGCATAATGACGTATCTCTCGTACTATTTGATACTCCGTACATGTTTTTTTTTTCCCTCACTCTAGCTTACTATGGGCAGATAGTGAAGTTAGATGTTTGTCTGCATCAATTTTTTTTAATCTCATGTACACATTTTTATGATTTCAAGTTTAACCTGGTACTACACACACACACATATTTACATTTCACTTCATATGGTCTTGTTTTGTAATAATTTTATGACACTCACCTTGGTTAAACATGGCCATGATTCTGTGTGCTTGTACATTTTTTTACATATTTTCTCAACATTAGTGTACATTTTCACAATTACATAGTTTTACACTATTTTAAAGTTTGCGTATTTTTGTTGCCTTGTCATTTTTTTTTATTTTCGGATTGTTACTGAATTTTTTTTACATAATGTAATTCAATACAATATTTGCACATGCATCTTAAATTTACATGCAGGAGTTAATTTCTAGCTGGTAGTTTTTTACACATTTGTTTATTTTGTTGTTTACGCGCGGCTGGTGACTCGTTGCTATTTTATTTATAACATAAGGTATTTTATTATAACTGACATGATATTTGATATCGTTTAAAATGTTGTTTTTATAAAATTTATTTAAATGCATAACGTGAGCTGTTATGTACACTTTATTTATTTTTTTTTTTTTTTAAGGCTATTCACGTATAGTCATTAAACTAATTCTTTGGCATTTTCTCACATTTTAATTTTTTAATTAGTGAGTTATAGTCTCACAGGTGTCTTGTGACGGATACATACACTCATAGATCATAAGGTATAACGCTTGGTATTTTGCTATTCGTTTTTTTTCTCTTTTCCATCCCTTTACTTGGAACATGTTTGGCTTGGCATAACTGTACATTTTAGCGTAGAGTTATGCAATCTGTCGTGCACTCGTACATTGTATGCACGCTTCTTTTAACTTCATACAGTAATAACTCTCGCAAATACAACTTTATTTTAATTTTAACCCTTTGTTAACCATTTATGCAACTTTTTTTTCTTTTCACAAGTAGTTCATGTGTTGGATATTTATTTATGTTACACAAAATTTGCTCATTTAGAATACAATTTTGTTCATTCATATACATACATTACACTAGTTCATGTCTTGACTTACATATTTTGTTCATTTGCTTTTATACATTGTACTTTGCTTACGATCTATTCGACAGTATTCCTTTTTGTTTTTTTTTTCTCACAAGTAGTTCATTGAGTAATACACACTGGCTGGTTTAGAGTATAACCAGAGTTTTCACACATTACACGGAGTTCATTGCCTTTATTAATCCTTATTCATTACATTTTGGTGATTAACTCACTAATTATGTAATTGAATCTCACTCGTATGTTAGTGTTTTGGGTTATCACACACATACTGTCTGTATATTTTGTTAGCAAATGCATAAAAAAACGTTAGTTCATTGAGACATTATTACAGGTAGTTCATGTGGAATTATACAATTTGTTCATGTGTTTACTTACACGTTGTGTATGCTTGCGTACACACTTGTTCATGTGTTTTTTTTTCCTGTAGTTCATGAGTTTGAGGTTTCTTTTCCCCTCCCTACACACACATACAGTTCTTTTTCCTGTTACTTTTTATCTTTTAAACTTTACACCATGTTTCGATATTAAAATGTTCTATCAGTTTTTTTATTTTTTTTAAAATTTTAACAGAGTTGTTTTTGCTTATTTTGTGTGTTTGCATAATGTCATAACATATCAATGACACATCACTTTGTCTATGTACAAAGATTTTAAAGTTACTAGGAGTTATCCGTCACGTGACATATTAAATTACACATACATTTCGAATTAGTTGCCTTTTAACATGTAACATTTTTTTTAACACTTTCATTAGATACTTCTTACTTGAAGGTGGCAGATCGAGTAAGGTATCTTGTCACACTGTATTAAATCGTATGCAATTTCTTAGTAAATGTTTTTAATATTTTTTTTGCCAGGAGTTAAATTTTAATAAATACACAGAAGGTCTATGCATGAAAATTCAGCAAAACTAAAACCTTTGCATTATTCTCATTTTTCTTCTCCTCGTACATTTATTTTGAGTCCCACTGGGTGTCGGGTGAGAATTTTTTTTCACACGCATGTGTCAGGATACTAAGGAGGTTTTTTTTTCTTTTGGTAAACCACACTTCTTTTTCGATATTTTGCAAGAGACAGTTTATCTTTTGCGGTAACACTCCATTTCTTTTTTTTTTTGTTTATTTAACTTAAAGGTATGGATCCTGTCAATTTTACACTGATGCGTTTTGAGTATATATATATATATATATATATATATATATATATTTTCTTCAACGAATGCTGCAATATCTTATGAAGTTTACAGTAAAAAAAAAAATTAATTTTAACCCTTTGGTAGCGCTTTTTTTTTTTAAAATACGGTACACTTTTTTTTCTCTTCAGTTACATTTTGCTGTTTGGTGCTTGGTGCATGTACAGAATTTTTGTTCATAGTTAACACACACAGTAGTTCATAGTTTATCTTAGTTCATAGACAAAACCCTTACACGAGTTCATAGCTTTGTCAATTCTTTGCGTGCATCAGGGACTAATTGTCATTGTTTTTTCAACTGATTTTCAAAACACTAAGGCATTTTACTTCATTGATACATTTCTTTGTTTCAGTGTTATATTTTTTTCACTCCAGGTCACTGTGATACACTTCTAGTGTTCATTTGTATACTAGCACACGTTTGTTATTTTTTATGCTATATATTTAAAAAAAAGGGTTCCTTTTTTTTGGTAACTTTACAGGATTACACTTTACTTTTTTTTTTTCATTCGGTACCTTTCTTGGCTATTCAAGGTATTTCACGTGATAAGGTAGTTTTCTTATGCACGATTTTCCAATCACTCAGTACACAGGTGTGTATTTTTTTTTTGGTTTTTGTTATGCTCATTGACACATGTGGTTTATTACTGGTATATACCAGTCGTAACACCAAACGGTGTTATTTATGAATACATTCACACACACACACATACTTTTGTGTCACCTGTTGTATAATGCTTATTAAATTTCATTAAATTTAATGTACATTTTTTTACCATTTTTTCAAGGGGTACTTTCTCTGGAAAGTTCTTACTACCTCTTGTTTATACCTTATAGGAGTGCAATGTGTTTAAATTACACTTTAGTTAAATTAGGTTCTCAGTAAATCACATTCAGTCTTTGGTTACAAGATAAAATGATGGCAACTTTCAATTTTGAACAAATAATTTAACCCCATCTTTCTCTCCTTTTACTAGTTACACTACTTTTAAAAACTAGAGATGTCACAACTAGTGCTGAAAAGGTTACAATTTTATATTTACTATACTATGTAATGTTTTGTATTTATATACAGTTCATGTCTCAAAATAAATTTATAAGTTGGAGTATGACCAACTTTTGTAGCAATCGTGGAAATTGCTCTTGCTTGCAGTGAAAGTTCAAGCAATTTATATATTAAAATCTTCTGGAACTTTATAAAAAAAAATAATGGTGTGCACACGTTTAAAAAAAAATAATTAAGAAAACAGCTGTCCAGAAGTAGTAAACTGCAGTTCATAAAGATAATTTCTAGATATTTTTATTTTTGGCAAGTCCTTGGTACCAACTTGCTTTGTCATGCTTATAGGCATGCTTTTTATATGAGACATGATTTATTTGTTCTTTACACATTTAGTATTTCTGTATATGTTTATAAACTGTTGGTCACCGGGTTCCCACTACAAAATATTACAATTTTTACATATTTTTCTTTATGTGTAATGTATTTGAGAGAAGCCATAGGGTCAATTTTTTTTTTCTCTCGCGGTTCACTTCGTTCATTTCGGCTGTTGGGGAGATATATGTGAAGGCGCCTACCTTCACATATTAATATTAAGACCTTTCCTTTTCCCCCCTTTAAAAATACATTTTTTTAAATTCTTAAATTTAATTATCTGTCTGCATTCGGATTCAATCTGTTTTTACTGCTCTTTTCCCTTCATAAATTAAGCATTCAATTCTCAGTCTCTTTAATATTTTAACCGCAGCGCACTGCAGTTAAAAGAAAAGAAATCATTTCCTTTTCTCGCCTAATAACTGGATTCTAATTTTCATCCTTCTGTTAGTTTGATGATATGCAGAAATTAGTCAGACATATTACTTCTACATTTTTAGCCATTGGTCCAGATGTTAGATAGATGTGTCATTTCAGTTATTAACCCTGTCTTTATTTTGTTTTTGTTTTTTTAACGTGCTCTTTCGGCCGCTTCAATCCCATGAGAACTTTAGCAACCCCTATAGAATGCCTTTCGCGGTTTATGAGCTAGAATTCCTAAGCAGCCATTGGCGTTAAATATTTCTTATTACTCTTTTACATTCCCCATTCGATTTCAATTATTGTACTTTGACCACATGTCTTCCTCTCTTTAATCTCGCCATATAGTATATATATTTGGCGAAATTGTGTATGTAAGCTTGCCATCACTCGAGATTTCGAGAAAGTGTATTTTTTGAGTGAGACTAGCTTCTGAACTCGCACGATGTGAATAAATGAAATGTAACTCTTCGCTCCCTTCTCCAACACCGGCTTTCGCCGGATAATCCAGGCGTGGTTGAAAGAATCCCGGGGTATAATAAAGGCCTTCAGTCATCATACCACTGAATCCACTTATTTTTTATGCTTCTTGTCTGATTACTCATAGTAATTAAAAATTGATTTCCAGCCTCTTGATGTGTTTGACGTATCAACAAAAGGAAGCATCCTACCACAAGAAGACCTTCTTCATACAGAGTAAATATTTTTCAAATTGGAGTTTGTGAGTTAAGAAGAGTTAAGAGACTTAATTCACATTAATGAATATGGATTATGAAGGATTCTTCAATAGACATGTTTACCATGATTGTCAAACTTCTACTATATAGTCTTTAAAATTGTATTAGTTTATTACAAGAAAATTAATACGTAAATATAAAATTCATTTAATAAAATGTGTCTTGTTCTTATATGGAACTTACTTTATTTTCCTTTTTTAGTTCAAAATGTCTTTATTTCACTAGCGTCAAATTTGTTCAGGAATACTCGAAGGCCTGCAAGCATGATGTTACTTTGATTTGTGTGTATAAGGGATAGTATAATTATTGTCGATATTGAAAATTGTTATATGTAAATCTATTTTAAGATGTGTGTGTGTGTAAGTATGTAAAGAGATAGATGTAGTATACGTAATATGTATGCATATAAGTAAAGAAAGTATGACTTCATAAATGCCAATTTTCTGGATTTTTTCATATGAAACCAGAATTATTATCAAATAAATGTAGTTAAATGATAACCACATAGGTCCTAAATGCTTTAGTAAACAATTTTTCTAGTTTATTTTCTGTTTATTGGATTCGAAAAAAATATGACCATGAAATTAAATTAAAAACGTTACCATTATGTTAAATAAAAAATGAAAATTTATTCATTCATCTTAACCTGTCTTTTTAGTCAAACAAACCTGCCAATGTTATTATTTATTTATTAACCTTCGGTATGCTATTTCTTTCTCTCAGCAATTAAAGTGTCGTCTCTAAAAAATAACGTCCCGTTGTATAAGCCAGACGTAAAACAAAACAGGTGTATCTTTGTACGGTAAATACTCCACTACAATTTTTTTCACTTCTATGCATCGCACCTTTTTAATTTTTATGCAGTCGTATTGGGAGAAAAAAGTACTTTTAAACACAATTTGTTTGAAAACTGCATCTCAATTTATTTTTGAGATTGTAGTTTTTAGCGCCATTTGTTTAATTTTGGCAACTCAAGTACTCCATTTCTGTATAAAGTAAAGGAAAAATAGTTGGAAAATAGCAATTATATCTTTTTGTTGCCATTTCCGATAAAAACTGAAAAAAAAGTAATTAAAATGCGTTCTATTTTTAAAAAATATGAATGAATAATTTCTGATAAAACATGGAGATATTATAAACGAAATTTAGTTTTAAGTATCTGTATCAACATTACAAACAAAAGTAGGTATATGAATCACAGACGATTTTTTTTTTTTGTCTAGTCTCTTGAATGACGACACCTCTTTTTTTTTGTGTGTGTGTTATTCAGCGATACTGACATCATATGGGTACTTTACTGTAGATTTCGTTTAAGACTGGATCGTAAATGAGGAATTCTTCAGTGACTGCGGATGACGTTATTTTATATAAAATAAAGCGTGTGGTTTAAGCCTTAAAACTGAAATATGTTTTGTAATATCTATATTTATATGTATATTTTTTTCATTAAACGACACTAAATTCTGAAAAGAAAAAAAAAAAACCAGAATTCCTGTTATCTAGTTTATTTATTTATTTATTTACTGAGGGTTCTGAAGTCAGAAGCTTGATGAACTTTTACCTTTGGTGTATTTCAAAATCTACAGATATAAACATGTTTTATAAATCGGTGTAATTTCTAATATATTATCAGACAAGTAATAGGCATACAACAAGAGACATTTTGAAATTATTCATTAAGCAGTAAAATTAGACAAAGTGATCTACTCTGCTAGGAGTAAAGTTTCAATATCCTAATTAGGAAAAAAAACGAAAAAAAAAAGTCACAGGAAAAGAAAGAGAATTTGTTCTTAAGATTAAAATTGGTGTATTTGAAAATTGAAAATTGGGAGGACATATGCCGTTAAATTTATGCAAAATATTTTTCTATGATTCAAAATATCGCATATTCTTGATTCAGAAACTGTGAAAAGTTGTGTTTTTTAACGAAAATTTCTTAAAAAAGTAGTAGAGACAACGTATGCACAGTCGTGGAAAAAAAAAAAGTAAACACCCCTACCAACTCCTCAACAAATTGTCGTAGACGAAAGTTACTGGTACCGAACGATTGGAAATAAAGTCTACTTTTAAATGACGTATATAAAATTTGCTATGGGGGAATCTACATATTAAAACGAATCCAAACTTCATTTTTTTCAATGGCAATACCCAATTTTAACGAAATATTTCAAATCTTTGGTTCAAACTATACCTAGATACCAAATTTCAAGTCATTTGAATGGTAAGTTTTTGAATTATAAACATTCAAAATTTAGTGCTTCTAATGTTAAATTACATTTTCATATTTTTATTTATAACTTCTGAAATTATGATCGTAATGTTTTAATTTTTTGAATTTGAAATTTTTATAATTTTCTGATATAAATTATGAATTATTAAATTAATATTAAAAAAAATTATGAATTGCAACCTACATTTTTTTGGTGGATTCAGATTTATTAAGTCCTGCTTTATGGAAATCCAA
The DNA here is from genome assembly GCA_963932465.1 of Maratus speciosus. Classification (NCBI taxonomy): domain Eukaryota; kingdom Metazoa; phylum Arthropoda; class Arachnida; order Araneae; family Salticidae; genus Maratus; species Maratus speciosus. The sequence goes on from OZ010795.1 coordinate 328,797,353, forward strand.
AATTTGACATTCCCCCCCCCCCCCCCCCCAAGTAGTTTTCAAATTATGCTTAAAAAACGGCAAAATGATGGTCTATGATAGAAGTGACTAAATATTTTGAAATTTCTTGTGCTATCTTGTAATCTAACAGGCTTAATTGACTGCTTAAGGTGCCTTGATCAAGAAGGGAGCTCCCTCGGTTAACAATCGAGCACAGAACTTCAATTTGGATACAGCCCTTAAAATATGCTCGTTTTAAAATAATTAATTTCTCGGAAACTTGTGGTACGAATTGCATAAAAATTTGTTTTTAGACTAATTGAAGGGTGTAGAGTTCATTTATGCTGTCATAATTGTGTACTGCTATTGATAAAAAACAAAGTTATGGTTCGTTTTAATATGTAGATGGCTTCCTAAGCAAATGTTATATACATCATTTAAAACTAGACTTTATTTCCAATCGTTCGGTACCAGTAACTTTCTTCTACGATAATTTGTTGAGGAGTTAGCAGGGGGTGTTTACTTTTTTCCCCCACTACTGTCACTGTACATGCGGTAAACGGATAACAACAACAACAGTAAGAATTTTGTTAGAATTGTAACATTTCTGATTTTTAATTATTATATTATTCATTAAATGCAATATTCTTAGTCCTTCAAACTATGAAATGTAAATTAAATGCTCTGGTATTTTAATGGACATTATTCATTGTGTATACTTTTTATAAAGAACATTTAGTTAATTATTAATACTTGAATAATAAAACGCCCATTGCTTAATATTTAATTTTAAATGTTAAATTACTGCAAAAAAGACAGCCTGTGCGTTCATGTTTTTTTTTTTTTTTTTGGAATGATACGAGAAGGAAGGAAAAGTTAATTAAAATTTATTTCCTTTATAATAAAATATTTTAAATGTAGATTAACTCTTTTATTTCTCCAAATCAAAAAGAGATGGCAGCACTAAAGTTTCTTGCCTATGAGCTCCTGTTTATTCATAAATGCGAATACATGTGCTTATTTGTGTTCCGGTCTGTCACTTTTAAATGAGCAGGAGAGTCTTGCCTCGGTTGGGTCAGGCCAGGTTGACATTAAATGTTTCGAATTGGGGTTTGACTCTTTCGGGCCAGGGTCGTGTTGATCCGAGTTTTCGAAAAGAAGTTCTGAATATTTTTCGTTTTAAAAAAAATTATATATTTGCATACTAATAAGTTATATGTGTTCATTTGAAATTTAAAAAGAGTTAAAACTGATATTGGAGATAAAATTATTGATTACATTTTCATAACTGTATTAAATTTTGATTAATTTTCTCTTACCTCAGGTTCATGTTTTAATATTTCGGGATCAAAATATTAAATATTTTAATAATTTTAATATTAAATATATAAACGGCTGGGAACAACAGACCCGCGAATTATATGTATTTATTTAGTGAGTCACAATAGTAAATTTTGCCTGTTTTAGTATTCTGTTAAGGAGATTTTTTATAAAGAAGTAGGTGTCTAATTTGAATTCACAACGAAGCTTTCTTTGCTGACCTTGCTAATAGCATTTGAACGGGGTCAGAAAACTCATATAATGCGTTGAAATACAGTAACAAACACAGAACTTACGGGCCACTGATGGGTTTGTTAGCCTTGGCCGAAAATCTTCGATGGGGGCCCGCTATCAATGAATCCTCCGTAAAAAATCTGTCACCCCGGACATAATAAGGCCACAAGAAAATAGGCCGTAAGTACAAGAAGTTGCCCACAATCGTGCCTCTAACTTTTCACTAAAAGTGTTAGATAGCCTTAAAGTGCCCACAATTATTATTTTAATGGCCAGTAAAAATAAAATCTAACCAGAAGCTTGCTTTTGTCCTACCATTTGTGGTTGTAATAAATAAAATTTAGCCCAAATCTGCCCACAAAAAAGCCTATTATGGTTATTTAAAATGTAATCACTAGCCACTGTTGTGCCATAATGATTGTACAGGCATAAATCAAAATTTATTCTATAAAAGAAAATGCTTTTTTATCAGGCTAATTAAATGATAAAATATTTTTGCAGGATTTAAAAGATCTTATAATTATTTAGGTACACTTTTCAAGAAAATCAAATTTTTTCACTTTTAACTTTTTCAAAAAATTTCCAAAACACAATACTTCATATAGTGCATTAATTTATTTGCTCATTTATTCACTTACATATTTACAAAATTTATATGCAATGCATTTTTAAATAGTCGCATTTCATAAAAATTTATAAAGTATATAATTGAAAAAATAAGCTAATCAATTAATTCAGTATCAAATATTGTATTTTGAATATTTTTGAAAAAGTTCAAGTTAAATGAACTTGATTTTCTAGAAAAGTATGTCTAAATATTTATAAGATTTTTTTTTACCTGCTAAAACATTTTATCATTCAATTAACCTTCTAAAAAGTATTTTCTTTTAAACAATAAACTTCGCATTATTGTTAAATAATATACGCGATTTTAACATAGTTTATTATACATTTTATATGTTTTTGTGATGTTCTTTTTACTTAAATTTCCACTATATTTTATACTTGTTTGTTGGTAAATCTGTTATATTATGCTTATTCATCAAAGCTTTATTAAATCATTATAATCTAAATTTTTGCATCATTTCTGATAATTTTTTATTCAAATATTACATAAAAATAAGTTTAATCTTTATGTAATTAACGAATGACAGTATAATATTTCTCATATATTTTAAAATTTTGTTTTTATCAGACAATATTTAGATATTTCTCTTGCAGTTTAATAGCCAAACATTAGAAAAAATATATTATTTAAACTTCTTCAAAATCCTTGAAAATTATTTATAATTATTAGAAATGCAAATAATAGTTTAATAGTGATTTTAAAAATATGTTAAATTAATCTTGATATTTCTAAATTTCATTAAAATTCAATTGTTTTAATCAATTAAATTTTCTCGAGTTTAAAGTCCCATTTTTATAATTAAAATAAAATAAACTGTTTTAAAGAATAATGTCATCCAATATTTATAATGTTTAAAAATAAATTAAATCACCTCTAAAAAACTAAAACTAAACTATTGGAGGGAATTTTACAAAAAATGATAATATCTTTTAAATTTTCTTTTACATTTATAAAAACTAAAATATAAATATTCTTTAAGATAAAATGATGCAAAAACCAGATATAATGAAATTAATAAATTTGTAATGAATCAACATGAACTAACAAACTTACCAATATATGTATACGTGCTACGCTACATCTTGAAACTATGTCCTTACTCCGACCACATAGTAAACACGAATGAATGACAAAGCAGAAAAACCAAAGAAAAATTCTGAGAATTCCTCCCACTCCCTTCTTATCACCTTCTTATCCCTTCTTATCCCTTCTTACCGGACTGGAACCACGAAATTTCAAAACTGCTTAACCTTGAGACTATTGAAGATCAAGGTCCCTTCATCTATGATCTATCTGATTTTTCTGGAGAGGGAGGGAGAGTAGTTTTATAAGTCAATACCTTATTATAATAAAAAGTCATTTTTTCTTAAATGACATATTTTTTCTGTTAATGTTATTTTTAGTCATTTGGAAAAAGAGCTTTTCTTTTCCTTTTATTTCTTTTTTTTTTTCGTTCTTTTTTTTTTCTTTTTTAGAGAAATAAAGATTTAAGATACATTGTTCGAATTTTTAAACTCCCCATACAGTTTTCAGATAGCACAAAATCATCCATTTTTTCTCCGATTTATCGATTAAATGGGCATTTTATCTCTTTTCTGTAAATTTTTACCTATTTATCTCCCGAATTAAAAATTATATGATTTAAAAATAACATGCATTTTTTTTTTTTTTATTCTGATGTGTTCATAAAAAATATCTTGTTTATCTGTATATATCAAGGCTTATTTTTGACTAAGGACGATTTTACTTGTAACTTATAAGAAAAGCGTAAAATTAAATAGAGCTTTTTCAAGTTTATTTTAGGACATAAACTATGCATATAGCATCTTATTTAATACTTTCATATAATGTCAGATTTTAATGCCTATCCTAAATTTTGCCAGAAATAATTTTTCCAACTAGGTGAAAATGTATCCAGGTCGGGCTCGAACCCAAACAATAAGGGAAAAAATCTTGATTTATTCCACAATTCTTTACTTAAATCTGCTAAAATTCTTGATTTATTTTGCAATTCTTCACTTAATTATATTTATACATATGCAAAACAACACATGGCTTTATCTGTATTTCTAAAGAGTAAAATAATGGTAGTAAAATCATTAAATATATCTAAATTGTTAGGAATTTAAAATAGGGAAGGAATTTTATTTATATTTTCCGTTACAGTGGATTCAGAAATAAAAATTTCTTTTCCAGTATTTTCCTTTACATGGAAATATGTTTCAAATTATATTAAAAATTCATGTTTTAGTACCGCTTTTAAGTTACCTTTTCTCCCCACCCCCTCTATTCGCTCAACAATAACTGCTTATTGAACCATTATGTGCGTTTGATTATGAAGAATATTTTTTCATGAATGCTGAAAAAAAAGAGCATAAATAAATTGACATTTATCAATAAATTTTTAAATATGTTTAGGTAGTATGTATGTCTGAAGATTGCAGTGTTTTGCTATTAATATATTATTCAATTTAGCGTATATTTTATATTATGTTATCTAATTATCTTCGCAATCAAAAATAATATAAAATAACCATTATGTTCTTTTTTATTCCAGTGTGTTCAAAATATATTTATTTAAAGCTTAAGCTTACGTAAAAAAAAGAAGAAAAAAAAGAAGAAAAAAAAATACATTTCCGCTCTTTAAATAAATATGCAAGTTAGGTAATATTAGCCCGCTACTTTCTAAACGATGATGGACCGTTACATGTTTGCCAGAAACCGGCCCTCATTGATTTGCGGGCAGAATAAACGCAACAGTTTTCCCGCCGCCGATTCGCAATCTTTTCCGCTATAGCTGCCGTAATTAGCGGCGCGTCACTTACGGTACAGTATAGTTTGGCTACAAATGGCCTTAACTCACGTTGACCGCCACGAAGCCGCCTTGCGGCCGGAAATCGTGTGTTTGCTGGGAAACTTCCCTAAAGCGACCGTTCCAATAAAAAATATTCGCTTCGAGAGGTGGTCTTTTAAAGGAGGTCATGATTAAATCTAGATTTTAATTGTTTAAAGAAGGTAACAATTAATGTTACTAATATTTATTTTTCACATTTGGAAAATATAGGTAAATTTAAGTACCAAAACAAAAGTTAATTATGCAAGTTAATTACTGTAGAGTTTAAAAAATGAATACACTGACGTTTGCCTTGATTTTATTGTTTTATCTTTTATAACTTTTATTTCCAAGTCCTTTCGAAGTTCAGCAAATAAATACATTTTTTTTTTTTTTTGGACGGAAACAATTAATGACAATTTCATTAATTTATATATTTTTTTGAGAGTTTCCTGACAGAATAGGGCAGGGGAGTTTATTGAATGTCGTCCTTAATTTGCCATCAGAGTTAAATTCATTGCATAAACAGACATAAAGGGGTTTAAACACTTAAAAGTTATCTGAATAAATAAAAATTCTAAACTTAGTTTAGAAGTTTGATGAATAATGCGCTCTCCGGAATTATTTTTCTAATAAAACCTTCTTCAAGCGATCAGGAAAAAACGAAATTTGTTTCAATTTCTTCAAAGAAATTGGTCGCTCAAGAAGGGAGTTCAGTAGGGATGGTTTCTGAATAGAGGTAAAATTAGTATTGAGCCTATGGGAATAAATTTTGTTCCATGAAACAATAGTCGTTCAGGGAGGTGGTTGAACAGGGAGGTTTCACTGTACCTTCCCATTTCTTAAAAATAAGAATGACAGTATTAAATATTCACTAAATAATTTCATTACCTATTAATAGTAAAATCTATCAAAATAGAATCTTTTTCTTTTCTTTTGCCTCTAGAAATTTTAGCAAAAGTCTTCAAAAGTTTCACTTCAGGAACAATCTTATTGATAAATCTTTTTGAAAGCGATATTTATTATTTGACATTTGTTTTTTCTTGTAAAGCTTTTATTTTCTTCATCAGAAGTAAAATCTTTTCTCAAACTGGTTACTTTCTGATACTTTCTTAATTTATTTTTGTTTGCAAAAACAGGAGATTGGCAGGTGCTCTTATTTAGAAACTATATAATCGAAAATATTTTTCGTTTTCCAGTGAAAGGGCAGAAAATCTTCCAGGAAATGCCGGAAATGGCGTCACATAAGTGTCATAGTAATGTCACGCAGCGACTGTGTGACTCTCGATTTAACGTCACTTGTCGTCAGTGTGAAGGCACAGTGATGTGAATGCGAAGCCGTCATGACTTTTTTTTATATATCTTTTGTAATATTCTGACCAGTTTAGGGGAAGTGTGATATTTATGAATACGATGAATACTGGCAAGTCTGCATCGCATAGGGTGACCAGATCTTATTCGAACAAGACACGACTTTATTTGGTTGCTTTTTGTACTTGATGTTACTGGAACGCGACCCAGGTCAGGTCATCTTCATTTTTTTCGTTGCATTTCAGGATTCATCAACATGTCTGTTGCATCTGGATGAGAACACCGCATCGTATCAGAAGAACGGATTTTACCAGATCCGAATCATGTCGGAATTGTCGCATTTTTCCCCCTGGTATGCTATTTCTTTTTTCACCTATTACAATGTCGTTAAAAATTTAGTTAAACTTAACTCATATCAACAAAAAATGCACTTCCAGCAATCATCGCTGATATATAGTACTTCGAATACAGTATAGTATCTGAAATCTTTCTATCATATAGGAAGTAACTCGTAATAAACCTCAGAAACATAACCAAATTCATTATATGTGAAATAGTTTAACATAATTAAAATACGCCGGAAGCGTTGTTCCCCTATACCATTACGTAACGGCAATCTTTTGTGTGGCCCTGTAAATGAATAATGAATATTCTTTGCACTGCAAATTCTACAGAATATATATATTAGTGCACTTCATAAATGCATATCACTTTCATGATTTTCGAAAGGGTGTAACATCATTAAAATGACACTTGAAACTATTTTTTTCGCATTGGCCGTAATGTAACGGAATATTTTGACTGTCCCTCTAATTGAACTATATATCCAATTTTCAGAAAAATTGAAATGACTCGATAAAACAGCAATTATATATTTTAAATTTCAAATCATTCGGTTGGCTAGTTTTTGCGCTGTTGTATGCGGACGGACCAGGCGAGGACTAGAGGTGCTACGTATTTGTATAATTCAGAACGCACCTAATAATAAATAATAAAATGCATCAGTTCTTGAATTTCATCGAGATAAACATTGGTTAAAATAAATAAAAAAACATTTTATCCAATGTCAATTAAAAAAAATATGAATTCAGACAGATTCACTGAATAAAATCAGTAAAAATCACATTTTGAGTTTTAATTTTTTTCGTTGTTGTTCTTGAAATAAATTGTTATTTTACTTACATACATTAATCTTACAAGGAGAGGGCCAACCTTGTTAATCACAGATTTTGATTATTTTAATATATGTTGTAGGGTAGACACCCCTTAGTGTCAGGTTCAACGGATTTTATACAATGCCCCTTAGTTCTTGAAAAACCAGGGGGTTTAATATTAGTAGACAACTTAAATACTTACTTTGTAGCAAGATTGACAGGTTAGTCGTAGCTCAGTTGGCATGGCGTTTGCCGGCTGATCCGAGGGCCCGGGTTCGATACCTGAATGCGCTACATTTGTTTTTCTCATTTTTTATTTTATAAATATAGTTAAAATTATAATTTAATAATTTCAATTAAAAATTTTAACACCAAACATTAATTATAATGTTAACAAACTTAAATTTATCATTTCTTATTTGTAAACTATCATTTCTCATCCATTAAAGAGGTTTAAAAAGAAATTGGATCTATTATTGAATGATAAAACTTCCAAAATCGTGACAAATTCTGTTGTGGTGCCATCTAGTTATGATAAAAAAAAGGAATATTCAAATAAAATAAAAGCAGAAAAAAGATAAAGGGGAAAGCAAAATAATTCAAAGCGCAAGCATACTTATTACAAATTTAAAAATCTTTAATATGCAAAAAATTGGTTGTAATTTAATTCTGATGCTACTTTTTAATATGATTATGCTTGTTACTTTAAAAACAGAATAATAGTATTATCTCATTGACTTCCTTTGTTAAAGCAATGCGTAAATGATGTTTCTTTAAAATCACGAATTGACAAAATTGCTCAATATCATTGCAACGATAAAGAATATATGAAATACATTTTAAAAGTGATTTAAAAAAAAACAGTTTTATGATGTTTTATTACAACTATTCAGTTAAAAGTAAAACATTAAATAGGTTAAAATTATAATTTATATACAATATTAAAAATTCTAATTGACAGTGAGATTATTAAGTTATACTTACAAGTAAATTTATAAAACAAAAAATGAGAAAAACAAATGTAGCGCATTCAGGTATCGAACCCGGGCCCGCCAATCAGCCGGTTAACACCATACCAACTGAGCTACGACTGACCAATCATTGTTGTAGCAAAGTAAGTATTTAAGTTGTGCACTAATATTAGACCCCCCGGTTTCTCAAGAACTAAGGAGCATTGGATAAAATCCGTTGAACCTGACACTAAGGGGCCTCTACCTTACAACATATATTAAAATAATCAAAATCTGTGATTAACAAGGTTGGCCCTCTCCTTGTTAGCCGAATATTAAAAAAAAAAAAAAAGATTTAGTATACAATCCCACCATGGAATAAAAATTTGCACAGAAGTTTCATATTTGTTGATCGACTATAAAAAAATTTCCTAGCACTTAAACGGGAATTTACGTCTGCCTTTCACAGTATCTGTAATCAAAGGAAACAATTTTTGGCTGGTGTCTATTTTTCTCACTATAGATTTTCTTTAGCCGAATGAAATTCCACATGTGTTCTATCCAAGTGCTCTGCGGAAAGCTAAATGGCTGCGGGCTAAGAAAATTTACGTTCGTTAACGTAAATAATTAATTGAAAATAATAATAAAATAAAGGAGCTAAGTTGCATAATTCCTGACATATAGATACCTTTCTGCAGACATCTAATGTTTCTCTCTGTACTTAAAAAAAAAAAAAAAAAAAAAAAAAAATGTAAAGTTATTCCATAACTTGGCAACATGCTGCCTCCAATTTTATGGAGTAAATTAACTTACATATTGGTGTAATTCAAACTGGTGAAACTGGTCTAATATTATATATTAGTGTAATGTAACACCAGTTACCGGGTGTTCCAAAAATGACTGATGGATTTTAAAATTGAATACTTAGCAAACGGTGACGGATATCTAAAAAATTTTTGAAGGAGGGTTATGTAAGATGTCAGGAAATTTTATGCTGCTATTCCCAGTTTTAGCTACAAATAGAAGCGATAGATGGCGCTGCAAGCAATAGGCGCTAAATCCAGGCTCGATTTTTCGGCCTCTCTCTTCTCCCATGCGAAAAATGGAGATTAAAATGTTTTGAATGGATCCCGAAGTACCAAAAATCGGGTCTGGAATTAGCACCTATTTATCGCAGCGCCATCTATTGTTTAAAATTCTAAATCAAGAATCACAGTAAAAAAAAAAAAAAAAAAAAAAAAAAAAAAAAAAAAAAAAACTGACATCATACATAACCCTCCTGCAAACATTTTTTTTTTTTTAATATCTGTCACCGATTGCAAGTTATTGAATTTTAAAATCCATCAGTCATTTTTGGGACACCCAGTATATCTGTTAAAATACGAAATAAAATAGAGGCAGCAAGGCTGTCACCAGATTTATGGAGTAACGTTGCATAATTTTTTTACAGTGTGCGTGCAGCGGTCTCTTCCAAAAACTTAACGCACACAAATACGAAATTAAATTACACTTGTTTTTATTATTATAAAATATCTGGGAGACTATGCGTATATCACAAATCACTATACATGGTGTATCTGAAAAAGTGGGGAAAACTTTACGGGGTGATAGAACGCAGATACATGTGCAAACGATACGTCGTCATAGAATGTATGGTCGAAACGCAAACGGTGCGAAGTTAAAAGGTAGTTTTCCTCTGTCCCAGGGCGATGGATTAGTCGAGGTGGTCCCATAGCTTGGCCACCAAGATTGCCGGATCTCTCATGTGTGGTCTTTTTCCTGTGAGGCCATATGAAAAGCCTAATCTACGAGTACCCCATTTAAAACTATATGGATCTAGTCGCCAGGATTGTCGTTACGGCCGGCGATACTCGGGAAATGTCTGGTGTCTTCGCAAATGTGCGTCAGCCCTTATCCGGCAGGTGTGAAGCAGGTGTGCATTACAGCTGGCGGAAGATCTTTTGAACAATTTCTTTGAGCATATACATTGATTACATTCCTGTTAATAATTTTTTTTTTCTGAAGTACCTCCTCTTATTCTTGTGTTAATTCTTGAACTGCGACAGTGGAAAACTATCTTTTAACTTCTCAGCGCTAGCCTTCCGACCATACATTCTATCACGAAATTTGCTCGTATAGCTGCGTTGTATCACCCCGTCAAGTTTTGCCGCCTTTTTTCAGACACACCCTGTATTTCTAATTGAAATTCAGATTTAATATATTTGACAGCCTCCGTATAATAACTTTTAATGTTGCATTGCCTTAGATGAAATATTACTTTAATAGATATTAAATTAAACGCATTCAAGTGTCTAGCCAATCCTTTTCGTCTCAATACTCTACTTTTTATTAACATATTATCTTGGAGCGTATGTTTTAAAAATCATCATATTTTCATTCTAAATTCATATATTTAATGCATCATCGAGTCAAACTCTTCGTTATCAGAAAGATTTCGATCGAAAAATATGCGTCCAGTAGTTCTTTCTTGACAATATCCAATAAAAAGATGAATAAAAATGAATAAATAAATCGCAGGAGGGGCAAACCTTCTTTACTTTTCATTTACTGCCTTGAGGAGCTTTTCAAGGCATATAACTTTTTCTTTCTTTTTTTTCACGCACACCTTTTCTTAAATTACTTTATATGAAAACCCAGCGGGATTGAAGTAAAGAGTTGTGCATATAAAATATTGTTTTCACATTATGCACCTTAAAGAAATTCGATATACATTTCAGAAAATATTTCTTCAGGGATCTTTCTGTTCGCAGAAGTTTCACAGAATATATCTTATTTCTAAAGACCACTACTGACTAATGCTTACATGGACTAACGCTTGCATTTTGATCCATGTTAACCAACTGTAAGTTAGTTGCCACTAAAAATGTATATGTATGTATATGTATGTAAATGTTTTAACAAAAGGGGGCTCTGTCCCCTACGAGCTACGCTCGCCAACCCCCGCTCAGACACCGCAAACTCTAACGCTAATTTGATCGGATTTAAAAAAAAAAAATTCGAAAGAATGAATTATAATTAAAATAACAGTAGCTATCTCCCTCCTAACGGGTTATTTTTCTCTATGATTAAATCATATTAGTGAAACATGTAAAAATAATCTAATGACTATAAAATGAATTAAGGAAAAAGAGTCTTTGTCTCTCGATATTTTTATAAGTTTTCTTAAATAAGACATTTTAAACGTATCGCTTTAAATCTGACGTAATTTTCACCAAAGATTTCTTTCTTGTTTTAATAATCACGTGAAAATACTTTTGTTGTTAGAAAGGAAATATTATTTGCGCTATCTTAGAATTCTCAACAATAGTTTAAAAAGATTATCTCAAAATATCAAATAAAAATTTCGTGCAAATATATTTTTAAATTTAAACTGTTTGGCAATATTATGAATTGGGAATATTAAATATGACGTAATTTCCTCCATGTACACCTTTAACGCACATTAATGGATTTATTATTTTACAATTTTCTTTCTCTTTTAAATTCACGTCTAAATATAGTTTTTATGACGTAATTATAAATATCTTTCTGCTTTTAATACGTAATCATTTAATTCTCATTTGAAAGTTTTATTCTGTTTCTAATAGTAACGTGTAAACAATTTTTAATTTAAAGGAAATATTATTCATTGCGCTATTTTAAAATTTGGCAACAATTTAAAATAATACCCTTTTCTAAAAGTTGTAAAAAATGCCTCTGAAAATGCTGAAAAATTGAATTTAAAATAGAGATAAAACCTCAAAAAATGAGTCAAATTAAAAAAATAAATGCAGTCTCACACTGGGCACTTTTAATGTATAAAATGATCTAAAAATGATTAAATTTCCACGCATAGTTTTTGCTCCTATAAAACTTTTTTCAATGGAACGATTTTGACCAACTTAAACATTAAATATATCTTAAAATAATTCTTCGATTTGAAAACTGTCTGCATCAGCGTGTTTATCAAACATTCCTCTATAACATCACAGACTTTCATATTTTTGTATGCAATATTTTTCTTAATATTAACGAAGAAAAGATCTCCGGTCACAAAAAATTCAAAATCGGCGGCGGCGGTGACAGCGTTAGTTACTTTTTTTTTTTTTTTTTTTTTTAGAATAGAGAGAAAGGATTATCTAGAAGCGTAATCCTTAAAATTATCACTTTATGGGATGAAATATTATTTACAATATTCTCAATGTGCTAATATTTTTGGAACATTACTTGCGAATATACATTCAAACCACCATATTATTCGAAATGATATTACTTTAAATCTGCTATATTAAACAAACTCAACTGTGATGCAAATTTCTTTCATATCGATTCCAGGTCTGTTTATGTGTTGAAATATTATTTTAATCTACATTTCGAAATCCTTTCAACTTATTTAACTGTACTCTCAATGCGCTAATATTTTTGGAACATTACTTAGGCGAATATACATCCAAATCATATTATTCGAAATGATAGTACATTAATCCTCGGTGATACAAATTTCTCTCATGTCAATCAGCTTCTGTTTATTAACATATTGTGTTAGAGAATGTACAGTCGTGGAAAAAAAGTAAACACCCCTCATAACTCTGCAAAAAAATATCATAGAAGAAAGTTACTGGTAGCACACGATGGGTAATAAAGTCTGCTTTTAAATTATGTATATAAAATTTGCTTAGGGCGCGATCTACATATTAAAGCGAACCATTACTCAGCTTTTTCAATAGCAGTACATAATTCTGACAGCATAAATGAACTCTACACCCTTCAATTAGCTTAAAAACAAATTTTTACGCAATTCGTAAGACAAGTTTCCGAGAAATTAATTATATTTAAACGAGCGTATTTTAGGGTCTGTATCCAAATTGAAGTTCAGTACTCGACTGTTGACCGAGAGAGCCCCCTTCTTGATCAAGGCATCTTAAGCACCACTCAAGCAGTCATTGAAGACTGCTAGATTACAGGATTGCATAAGAAATTTCAAAATATCTAGTCACTTCTATCATAGACGGCCCCTTAAACCATCATTTTGCCTTTTTAAAAGCATAATTGGAAAACTACTTGGAAGAAAAAAGTGAAATTTTGGAGTTCCATAAAGCAAGACTAAATCCATAAAAAAAATTGTAGGTTGCAATTCATATTTTTTTCGAATATTAATTTCATAATTCGTACTTCATATCATAAAATTATAAAAATTGCAAATTCATCGTATTTATGTTTGGGTATTTTAGTATTTTTGCTACACAAAAAAATAGCACATTAGAAGTATAATTTCAGGAGATATTAATGAAAATATCAAAATGTAATTTAACATTAGAAGCACTAAATTTTAAATAGTTATATTTCAAAAACTTATCATTAATAAGATTTGAAGTTTGATGTCTGGGCATAGTTTCAACCGAAGATTTGAATATCTTGTTATAATTGGGTACTGCCATTGAATAAAAATGAAGTTTGGGTTCGTTTTAATATGGAGATGGCACCTAAGCAAATTTTATATACGTCATTTAAAAGTAGAATTTATTTCCATTCGTTCGGTACCAGTAACTTTCGTCTACGATAATTTGTTGAGGAGTTAGTAGGGGATGTTTACTTTTTTTTTTCTTCCAGGACTGTACCTTTCAATTAACAAATATTTGACGAGAGATTGGTTTAATCGATGTTAGAATAAATGCACTCATTTTTCCTTTGACTCAGTGCTTTTCTCAACATATTATCTGAGAAAAATGCCTTAAAATCATCATATTTCATTCTAAATTCATATTTAATACATCAGCAGTCAGTTATACTTTCTGTTATGAAAAATGTTTTGATCGAAAAATATGCAACCAGTTGTAGAAGAGAATTCTTTCTTGACAATCTTCCATAAAAAGATGAAGGGAAATGAATAAATAACTAGAAGGAGGGCAACTGCTCTTTCACTTTTCATTCACTGCCTTCAGGATTTTTTCAAGGTATATAACTTTTTTCTACTTTTTTGTCACGTGCTTTCTGAAGTTATTCTATATGGAAAAGCAACGGCTTGAAGTAAAGAGTTATGCTTATAAAGCATTGTTTTCGCTTTATGCACCTTAAAGAATAGCTTAAATCTATTTTTTATTCAATATACGTTTGAGAAAATATTTCTTAAGAAGTCTTTCTTTTTTACGTAATATTCATAGAATATATTCTATTTTTTTAAGACGTAACTAACAAGTAATGCTTAGATGGATTATATGCTTACGTTTTGATGAGTGTTAACCAGCTGTAAATTAGTTGACACTATAAATAATTGCATTTCAATGAATTTAATTTTTTAACACTACTATTTATTAATATATTATTTAGAATAATATGTCTAAATATCAGCAAATTTCGTAATGAGATATTAATCTACATTTCGAAAGTAAATTCAGCGTGTTTAACTGTACAGCGGATTGTTTTTATTTTCTCAATACGTTAATATTTTCGGCACATCACATGGGTGAATTTACATTCATCTCACCACATTATTACAAAATATATTACTTTTATGCTACTATAATAAACGTACTTAAATGTATTTCAAATTTGTTTTGTCTGAATACACCCCTGTTTATTAATATATTGTGTGAGATAATTTACCTTCAAATTAACATATTATTTGAGGAGATTTGGTTTAACCGATGAATGCATTCAACTGTACAGCAAATTCCTTTCTTCCCAATACCCTATCCTTTCTTGACATATTATTTGAGATAGTGTGCCTTAAAATAATCATATTTCTATTCTAAATTCATGTTTAATGCATCAGCAGTCAGTTATACTTTCTGTTATTGGAAACATTTTCATCAAAAAATATGCATCCAGGAGTAGAGGAATCCTTCTTGACAATATTCGATAAAAAAGATGAAGATGAATGAATAAATAACTAGCAGGAGAGCAACCCTTCTTTCACTTATCATTCACTGCCTTCATGTGTTTTTCAGGGTATATAACTTTCTTCTACTTTAATTTTCACACACGTCATTTCTGAAGTTATCCTATGTGAAAAATCAACGTGCTTGAAGTAAAGAGTTATGCATATAAAACATTGTTTTTGTTTATGCACCTTAAAGAAAAGCGTAAATTTATTTTTTATTCAATATACAGTAGAACCGATTTTATCCTAAACTCTTTTAACCGAAACTCCCGGTTAACCGAAATCCATTTTCAAAGTTTTTTTTTTCTTTTTCTTCTTTACTATCACAGTCCTTGTGCGCAAAATCCATTTTGATTTTTTTTTAACTATCATATTCCTTGTGTGCGCAGTCCTTTCCGAGCCACTAGTACCTATAAATATTTTCGATCTCCTTTCTTAGCGTTCCTTCGAATTTAACTTGATATCCCGTAAACTGCGGAGTGGAACTAAAAAAACGAACAAATTAGAAATTCTGAAGCTTTAGAATGTCTTGCAAAAGTTTGGCATGGCTGCAACAGCAGAAAGGCTGTGATAATGGTGAACTAATAATATTAACACTCTGAGTGCTACGGTGACTGACACTGAAGCTGAAAAAAATTTACTATGTTTTAAGTAATTTTTAAGAAAGTATAATCCTGTAATAAATAACAGGTAAACAAATTTTGAATAAATTTTCAGTTATTACTTAAAACAATATATATTTTTTTAGTTTTATATCATATTTTAGACCGTCAGTCATCGGTGAATGACTCGTTTTAAACGGAAAGTTCAGTGTCAGTCACTGGTGACTGACGTGGCGCTTAACGTGTTAAAAAACCTCCCTGATAGAACTTCAAATCAAAGTCAATGGAAACGGCGACAAGCAAAACATTTTTTCAAACCCCTGTGATACATGTAAAAGGTACTTAATTTCAAAATTAAAATTCAGGTAACTTATTCTTGTTTCTCTTTTGCTATTGCTTTTTTTTTTATTAAGCACTTGTTACCATAATAAGAAATATTGCATTTATTTCTCCTTAATCTTAAAATTGAAGCATTCTCGATTACCAGAAAATTTCGATTTGCCGAAACAAGGCCGGTCCCAATTACTTCGGATAATCGAGGTTCTACTGTACTTTTGAGAAAATATTTTTTTAGACGTTTTTCTATTCGCATTAGATTTAAAGAATGTATTTTATGTTTAAAGACACAACTAACATTTAATGCTTACATGGATTATATACTTACATTTTAATCAATGTTAACTAGCTGTAAATTAGTTGTCGCTAAAAATGATTGCATTTCAATTAATGCTTTCTTAAAAAAAATACACTGTTACTTATGAACATACAATTTAGAAGAATAGGACTAATAAACAATTAAATTTAAAAAATCAAAAAACCCGACTGCGTAAAAAGCGAACTAATTATTTCTCATCAATGTGAAACAATTTTTTTTTCAATTCCTACTATTAGCTCGCACTCTCGCTATATATATATCTTGTTTAAATTTTCAATCGTTAATAAAATACTTATTATTCATTCAATCAAGCTCAAATAAATTTTTTAAAACTTGTAGTGTATGACACTTGATGTTAATCCAGTTTTTTTTCAAATATTAATTCATTAATTAAATTTAAATTATTAATTTTCAATAATCGAGATCCCTTTTCTTGATCAAGGTATTTTAAGACCGAGAGAGCTCTCTTCTTGATCAAGGCATTTTAAGAGCCACTCAAAAAGAAAGAAGAATGGGAGAAAATATATTTTCTTATTGACCTAAGTAGGAATTGACTTAAAATATTTTTTTATTTACTTGTTTATATTACTTACCTATTTTTTTATTTACTTGTATTGATGACTTTTAAGTTGTGTTTAATTGTTAGCTCCTATCTATAAACTCTGTTTTGATGAGGTCTATAGATGTCTATGATGGTTATAGAGTTGCAGTAAAGCTAGAGATCCTACATACACAACTTCCAGTTTGTATAATATTTTTAAGGGGGTCCTGACTATAAAATAGTCAATGAAAAATCGTCTTTATTTTGAAAGACCTATCCAATGATATGCCACTCAATAGGATACGTAAAATATTTTCGTCTCTACCACCATTTTGTACTTTACGGCCGCCCATTTAAATTTATAAAAACAAAATCTAGCCTATAACCATTGAGCCGTTAAGACAAATCGATAGAGACCTCATTCATTAAAATCCATCCAGCCGTTGGGATGTTTTGAGGGTATAAATAAATCCACATACACAGATACGCGTGAAACACATAACCCTTCTTTTCAGTCGGGTAAAAATGAGGTAATTACGTAATGAAATATTACTTTAATCTACATTTTGAAATTAAATTCAACGTATTTAACTGTACATCGATTTTTTTTTCTCAATACGCTAATACTTTCGACACATCATATGGAAAAATATACATAAATGCATCACATTATTCGAAAAGATTTTACTTTCACGCTGCCATATTAAATATACTCAACTGTAATGCAAATTTGTTTTGGGTCAATACTCCTCTGTTTATTAACAATATTGTTTGGGAAAATATGCCTTACAATTAACGTATTACTTGACGAGAAATTCGTTTAATCGATGTTCCACTAAACGCATTCAGCTGTATATCGAATTCATTTTGTCCCAATACCCTATCTTTTATTAACATATTATGTGAGATAATATGCTTTAAAATCATGATAATTTCTTTCTAAATTCATATTTAATGCTTTAGTAGTCAGCTATACTTTTTGTTACCGAAAAACGTTTTGATCGAAAAAATGCAACTAGGTGTAGGAGATTTTTTTCTTGACATCTTCGATAAAAAGATGAAGAAAAATGAATAAATAACTAGCAGGAGGGCAACGCTTCTTTCACTTTTCATTCACTGCCTTCAGGAATTTTCAAGGTATATAGTGTTCTTTTACTTTTTTTTTTTACATACGATGTTTCTGAAGCTATCCTATATGAAAAATCAACGGGCTTGAAGTAAAGAGTTATGCATATAAAATATTGTTTTCGCTTTATATTTCTCAAAGAAGGGAGTAAATATATTTTATTCAATAAACTTTTCAGAAAATATTTCTTTAGGCGTTTTCCTTTTCACATAAGATTTAAAGAATATATATATATTTTTTAAGACACAGCTAACTACTAAAGCTTACATGGATTTTATGCTTTCATTTTGACCAATCTTTACCAGCGGAAAATTAGTTGCCGCTAAAACTGATTATATTTCAATTAATTTTTCCTTTAAAAAATGCACTGCTATTAATATATTATTTAGAAGACTATGCCAAAATATCAGTAAAAAATGTAATGAGACATTAATCTACATTTCGAAATAAAATTCAGTGTATTTAACTGCACATTAATTTTTTTTCTTAATCCGCTAATATTTTAGGCACATCACAAGGGAGAATATACTTTCAACTCATCACGTTATTCGAAGAGATATTGCTATAATCCTGCTATATTAAACGTATTTAGCAATAATACAAATTTGTTTCGCGTCAATACATGAAAAGAACGATTTTGTTAAAGAAACAAAAAAATAGTTGTTTCAACCAAATTTTTTGTATACTATTTCCTCGGCTAAACGTTAGGTTGGATTTACCAAATTATTTTGTTAGCTTTATTTTGTTACCGTAACTAAATGATTTGGTTTCAAGAACCAAGTCAACTTTGGTACCAAATCAAATTTGGTACTTCCGACAAAATCTATTTGGTTAATGGTTGTAACCAAATAGGTTTGGTTACAAGGACCAAAATGAATTTATTTCTTTTAACCAAATCTATTTGATTAAAAGCTATCGTAACCAAATGAATTTGTTTGCAAGAACCATAGCAATTTGTTTATTAGAACGTCTTTGTTAATAGTATCGTAGCGTTACGATAACTATATCAAGCTATCAAAAAAATTGTCCAACCAAAAATTTGGATTTGGCTATAATATGCAAATAATTTCGTTCCTACAGCAATTTACCAAATAATTTACTTCATACAACTGTTTTTTTTACTCCATACTTTCTAGTTAATTACTTCAGAATTTGTTTATCCACAAACATTCATAATAAAGATATAACTCGTGGATTTAAATAAGTACCCTGATTATTATTTTTTTATTTAAAATCCAAGAAATAAAGTATTTTTTAACTAAACATTACTTAGATTGAGTTTCTTTTAAACAATGTTAATTTTTGCACAGAATTCGAAATAAAAGCACGAGTTGTTATATATTTTTTTATTATCCCCCATATTAAACATGTAACAGCATTCTTTTTTTTTATCTGTAAATAGAATTGAAAAACTTTTTTCTTTTTGATTATTTTTATCATTGCGATTGATTTCTTCTTATATTCCGATAGATCTATATATTTTGTATTTCTATCATTTTCCTGTACAACTGTCAAATTTTTACCTTCCTTTCACGAGATTAAAAAAAAACTATAAGGAAAAAAAAACTAAATTTAATGTTTTAATAATTAGTAAAAAAGAAAAATTGATATTTCCTCCCATTATTAACAAAATTATAATGTTTGGACATATGTAAATTTTCATGTTTTCACTACTTTAGATTTTACACATTTTAATAAGACTTGTAATAACATACAAATATTAACTTTGAACGGTAAAATTAACATGTACTGTTCAAAATCCCAATTCTGAAGAGTTAATCTTACAAATGCTTTTATTTTTAAATTAGTATTAATAAAGATGTAACTTTTCACTCATTCGAAGTTTATTTATTTTCCTTGAAATTCATATGAGTATTTTATATATAATATTTCTTGTATATTACATTCTTATTTATATTATAAAGCAAAAACATGCACATAAGCAGCGCTGACACATATACACAATGCCAACAATCTAAACATTCAATTATACTTTTCCTCAAATTTAATTACTTCTAACCATTATAAAATTTTCACTTTTATACTGTTAAATAGGGCAAAATTTAATTACGGTGCATTTCATTTGAAAACTGCTATTTCGATTTAATAATTTTTCATGTTTTTTTTAAATTATTTTCAAACATGACTCTTTCAAAAATCTACTTTTCTAAATCTAAATTTAACAGATATGTATTAAAGTATGTGTAAATGAAACATATTTTATTATCTTATAAGTAATATTTTAGTGCACCAATTTTCAGATTTTTGTTTTCCCAATTTTTGAAGAAAATTGAATTTTTCATTTCATGAAATTTTTTTCGTTATTTAATGTTTAATTATTAATAAATAAATAAAAAATTCAATTGTTATTTTATACAGGAAATAAATATACATATTAAATTACTTAGTTAAAATTTTATTCTGTACCCTGCACACATGAAATGTTGTTTGTGGTTTTTGTATTTTTTTAAAACATTTTCTATGTCCCTTAAAATGATAATAAGTCTGATATAATGTATGCTAAGTTGTTTTATCTTTATTAAACCCACCGAGATATTAAGTTAAGAATTTTTGCATAATTAAATTTTGTAAAAATTATTCCCTGTTTAAGAAATATATAAAAACAAATTAAGAGTTTATATAATTCTTGGACAAAATCAGAAAAGGACATTTTTGTAACTTTATTCTGAAATATTTTAAAATGATTGACATGTTGCATAGATTTTTTTTTCATTTACACAGAAGGACAATTGTTTTTTCAGAATCATTTGCATCTTGCATTATATTTTGTTTGATGTTCCATAATTTAAACTCTATTAAAATTAAGTAACGTTTTTTAAAAAAAATTCTTTTAAAATCTTTCTTTTCAAATATAAATATACATTTTCAAAATCTCTCGTGTCTATTATTATGTACATTGAAAATGTCAAATATTTAATGTGATTTAATCAAAGTAATTTAATTTTAAATTTCAGAGAAATGAAAAACATTAAAAATGTTTAAAAATATTTTAAAATTCACATAACACGTGCAATGTAATCCAAAATGTAATAAATTTAGATTGCTCATGCGAAATCATCTGCTATTGAACAGTATTAATAAATGAAATCTTATGCAGCACCAAAGTATTAAAATAAGTGGATATATAAAAAAGAGCATAAAAAATTAAAAAAATAAATGATTTATTAACTCTGAATGAATTACATTTGAAATACTATACAAATCTTATTTTTTAACAATCGAAATTATTGACGACTTTTTAAATACGTGAATTATAAACAGAAATATTTTAAAACTGTAGTACATCAAATGGATAATATTGTAAACATATGTCATTTTGCAGTTCTTAGACTAAAAACCTGTTTAAAAAAGTAGCACCAATTAAAGAGAATGAAAAACATGCTACAGATAATGAAAGTTTACATAAAAAAAGGTAAATGAAAATTATATAAAGATATTTTTCTAATTTCACCTTATCTTTAATTTTGATGTAAACATATGTCATTTTGCAGTTCTTAGACTAAAAACCTGTTTAAAAAAGTAGCACCAATTAAAGAGAATGAAAAACATGCTACAGATAATGAAAGTTTACATAAAAAAAGGTAAATGAAAATTATATAAAGATATTTTTCTAATTTCACCTTATCTTTAATTTTGATGTAAACATATGTCATTTTGCAGTTCTTAGACTAAAAACCTGTTTAAAAAAGTAGCACCAATTAAAGAGAATGAAAAACATGCTACAGATAATGAAAGTTTACATAAAAAAAGGTAAATGAAAATTATATAAAGATATTTTTCTAATTTCACCTTATCTTTAATTTTGATGTAAACATATGTCATTTTGCAGTTCTTAGACTAAAAACCTGTTTAAAAAAGTAGCACCAATTAAAGAGAATGAAAAACATGCTACAGATAATGAAAGTTTACATAAAAAAAGGTAAATGAAAATTATATAAAGATATTTTTCTAATTGCACCTTATCTTTAATTTTGATGTAAACATATGTCATTTTGCAGTTCTTAGACTAAAAACCTGTTTAAAAAAGTAGCACCAATTAAAGAGAATGAAAAACATGCTACAGATAATGAAAGTTTACATAAAAAAAGGTAAATGAAAATTATATAAAGATATTTTTCTAATTTCACCTTATCTTTAATTTTGATGTAAACATATGTCATTTTGCAGTTCTTAGACTAAAAACCTGTTTAAAAAAGTAGCACCAATTAAAGAGAATGAAAAACATGCTACAGATAATGAAAGTTTACATAAAAAAAGGTAAATGAAAATTATATAAAGATATTTTTCTAATTTCACCTTATCTTTAATTTTGATGTAAACATATGTCATTTTGCAGTTCTTAGACTAAAAACCTGTTTAAAAAAGTAGCACCAATTAAAGAGAATGAAAAACATGCTACAGATAATGAAAGTTTACATAAAAAAAGGTAAATGAAAATTATATAAAGATATTTTTCTAATTTCACCTTATCTTTAATTTTGATGTAAACATATGTCATTTTGCAGTTCTTAGACTAAAAACCTGTTTAAAAAAGTAGCACCAATTAAAGAGAATGAAAAACATGCTACAGATAATGAAAGTTTACATAAAAAAAGGTAAATGAAAATTATATAAAGATATTTTTCTAATTTCTCCTTATCTTTAATTTTATTGACAAAAATACCTACACAAATTTAATCCTTAAGAGAATAAATCTGCACGAAACAAAAATATATACAAAAATAAGGAACTTAAATACGATTAATTAGGATTTAACTAAATAAAATTACGAGCATAGCATACAATCAGACATACTTGCATTTGAATCACATGTTCAAAGAACGATTCAGTGTTGTGTACGAAAACGCGATTTTTGAATTTTCACCTCTCCCCGTCAGTCAACCCTGTTTACATGGACGCGCGTGCTGTTTCGCTGCTTCGGGCGATTGCAATTAAAATTCTCCGCTTTTGAATGTAAAAAATACGCTTCAGTCTTTCCATAGAACTGTTCCGGCTTTTCCATATATTCTGCTTTAGGTAGAATGGCCTGTCTCTTCCAAAAAACTAGGAAATAATTAATGCTACTTCTACATTGTCTTCTAAGCGATCCACCATTTTGAATTGACGAAGACGTTGACCGGAGAAGAAGCACAGCAGCGCACCTTGTGACCAGTGATTGAATCACAGTGACCAAATAATTTAGTTAATCCAACAAAATAAGGTTATTTAAACTAAATTCAATTGCTCATTTAACTAAATAAATTAACCAAATTATTTAGAATTATCAACTAAACAGTTGTGCTTGTCGCAATAAAGAATCAGTTGATACAACAAAAGGGAATGTCCAAAAGGCGTAACAACAAGAACAAAAAAAAAAATTGGTTATCGCAACCAAACAGTTCTTTCCGTGTATGCTTCTGTTTATTAAAATATTGTGTAGGAGAATGTACCTTATAATTAACATAATATTTGAGGAGATATTGGTTTAATCGTTGTTACATTAAACACATTCAACTGCAGAGCGAATTCCTTTCAGCTATATACGCTTTCCCAACATATTATCTGATAAAAAATGCCTTAAAATCGTCATATTTTCATTGTAAATCCATATTTAATGCATCAGCAGTCAGTTATATTTTCTGTTATCGGAAAACGTTTTTCGTCGAAAAATATGCATCCAGGTGTAGGGGAATTCTTTTTTGACAATCTTCGATAAAAAAGATGAAGAAAAATGAATAAATAACTAGCAGGAGGGCACTTTTCTTTCACTTTTGATGCAATGTTTTCAGGAGTATTTCAAGGTATATAACTTTTTTTTTTTTCACGTGTGTCGATTCTGAAGTTATCCTATATGAAAAATCAACGGGCTTGAATTAAAGAGTTATGCATATAAAATATTGTTTTTGCTTTATGTACCGTAAAGAATAGCGTAAATCTATTTTTTATCCAGTATACTTAAGAGAAAATATTTCTTTGGTGGTTTTGTACTCGCATAAGATTTAAAGAATATATTTTATTTTTAAAGGCGCAACTAACGGCTAATGTGTACATTTTCATAAATGTTAACCAGTCGTAAATTTGTTACCGCTAAAGCTGATTGTATTTCAATTAATTAAAAAAAACAATACACTACTATACATTAATATATTATTTAGAAGAATATATCTAAAAATCAGCAAATTACGTTATGAGATATTACTTATTTACATATAGAAATTAAATTCAACGTATTTAACTGTACATCGAATCGTTCTTTTTTCTCAATACGTATATATTTTCAGCACATCCAATCGGACAATTGCATTCAACGCATCACATTATTTGAAAAGATATTACTTTAATCTTTATATATTAAATGTACTGAACTGTAATACAAATTTGTTTCGTGTAAATACACTTCTGTTTATTAACATATTGTGTGGGAGAATGTACCTCACATTTAAAATATTATTTGAGGAACTATTGGTCGAATCGATGTTACATTAAACGCATTCATTTGTATAGCGAGCTCCTTTCGACCCAATATCCTATCCTTTCTTAACATTTTATCTGAGAGTATATACTTTAAAATCATCATATTTCCATTCTAAATTCCTGTTTAATGTATGAGCAGTCAGTTATGCTTTCTGTTATGGAAAAGCTTTTTGATCGAAAAATATGCATCCAGCTGTAGAGGAGAATTCTTTCTTGACAATCTTCGATAAAAAAATGAAGAG
This sequence comes from Maratus speciosus, assembly GCA_963932465.1. Taxonomy (NCBI): domain Eukaryota; kingdom Metazoa; phylum Arthropoda; class Arachnida; order Araneae; family Salticidae; genus Maratus; species Maratus speciosus. The sequence continues at coordinate 328,822,282 of OZ010795.1, forward strand.
AAATGAATAAATAACTAGCAGGAGGGCAACTCTTCTTTCACTTTTCATTCACTGCCTTCAGGAGTTTTTCAAGGTATATAACTTTCTTCTACTTTTTTTCACATACGTGGATTTTGAAGTTATTCTTGTTGAAAAATCAACGTGCTTGAAGTAAAGAGTTATGCATATAAAATATTGTTTTCGCTTTATGCACCTTAAAGAATAGCGTAAATCTATTTTTTATTCAATGTACTTTTGAGAAAATATTTCTTTAGCCGTTTTACTATTCACATAAGTGTTACAGAATATATTTCGATTTTATATAAAATTGAACTGCTAATGCTTACCTTGACTACACACACTTTTTAAACAATTGTTTTAATCATTATAAAATTCTTTCTAAATGTCTCTGTAAGTTCAAGTGAGGTTTTTGACAAGTTGTATTTTTAACTGCCTTTGTTGTTTTTACTCCTAATTTCCACGATATAAATACATTTATTTTGTATGTGTATGCGCATGTGTGTGTGCGTGCTGACAAGAGTACTTATTCTATAAATTTCATTTGTTGAATAAAAATACAATGTTTCTATAAATATAGAAAATCTGTTGCTTGAGCTGAAAAACATAAAAGTGGAATTTGTATATTTGTAGGTATTTTGGTATATGTTAGTATATATGTACGCGGTGTGTGTTTTTTTATACAGTGTCAGTGTGATTCATAAAGATAAAAACAATAGTCTATTTCCCTAACTATTGCCCCTAGACCCATACTTCCAATTGCAAAGTTTGATAAAAAAGGATGCAAAATTTGGTGACATAGGTTGCTACTCCATGAATTACAAAACTATGAACTATTTGAGAAATTACAAAAACTATATTTTTATACGGCTCCCTATGTTAAAATTTCCAATTAGGAAAATTTTCCTTATCTATTCCTGAATTAAATACAAAAAATCCCATTTTGATATCTGAAAAGCTCAGAGACATATTAAAATCTAAAATTCGTGATTTGCACCACCTCTTTGCGACGCGATATTGATGCATGTGGAATAAAAGATAGGGTTCATCCACAAATTATACATTATTAAAAGTCGATATACGACAATACCTCTCCTTTTAGACATAAAAATATCAACGTACAGACTTTACGTTAAATGTGTATTCGAAATATGCTAGAGGTCTGCACCAGACGTCTGAACGAGCTGAAATTTACCGCCCAGGGCTCGCCCGATCCATAGAAAAAAGATGGACCCTGTCCGGTATAAAAGCTAAAAGTTCGGCCTGAGACCTGCTTGGCAAGAAAAAAAGTTAAAACCTCGGCCCGAGCCCGGACCGTCTCGACTGAATTTTTACAAGGCATGGATTTTTACGTCGATATGGTTAAAAATTGTTTCGTGCGAGATGTTTTGACCAAAAATACTTTATTTTAGCTTTTTTTTTTAAATCTTTATAATCTTCATTTTTAAAGAAGAGCACTAAGCTGATACTAATTTTTTTTAATGAATCTCTATTTGCATGTAAATATTTAAGTTATTATTAATATCGGTAATCCATTGGCGACTTTGAAGCATGCTTTACAATAAAATCTTCTGAGGCAGAAGCTTCTTAACAGTTGTAAAAATATTCTATTCTTTTCTCACAAATTATTATACTCATTTTGCATGGATGAACATATTTTTCCGTTTAATACAAGATTCCATCACAGGCAGGTTCTTTTCACAGGTTTTACTGTATTATTTTATTGCCTAGATATCTACTATTCTTACAAAAATAATTAATTTTAATTTTAATTGTAGAATAATGGCAATTAAAAAATATATGCATTTTTTGCAAACATTTTTGTGCCGTGCCAAATTTTACAGATTTTTGCACGACCAAGCCACGCCGGGACAATGATTTTCATACAGGCTGGGTAGAGAGAGTTACTGCCAGTGCAGAAGTAGGAAGAATGAAGCCATTACAGGCTCGTCATGGAAAAAATACGTTATGCTCAGCTCTTCCCAGTCCAATCCTTATAAAAAATTAAGGTCCGAGTCCAGCTCGGCCCAGAAAGAGTAATATCTAGGAACGGCTCTGCTGGACCCTTAAAAGAGTGAAGATCAGGCCCGGCCCAATCGTGGTGAATGAAAACGTGTCCCGTGCTGGGAATAGGGCCCGAACCTGACCCTATAACACGCTGGGTCAGCAAAATGAAAGCAAACTTTCAAGCGGACTGGGCTGTCACAATAAAGACATTTTTTTTTTTTTTGAATGGCCGGGCCGGACTGTAAAATATCTGAAGTTGTGAGGGAAAACTTATGAAAAAGCTCGAAATCAGCGTGTTAGAAAAATCCTTGTTTAAACAAGCTGAGACAGTATAGAAAGAAGGTGGAAATGGCAAAGGTTAAGCTAAATCTTAAGTCTAAGATATAGGAAGGAGTTACTCGCTTGCAAGCTATTAAAAGGCGTTTAAACATTACATTAGGAGACAATCTTTGTTTAAAACATTAAATGTGTTCTGTATGAAGGATTTTTTCACCATTTCTCGTTTTTAAATTGCTATAAGTCAAGAATAGTTAAAAAATGGTTCAAACTTGGAACATGTCTTTTTCGATTATTTTAAATTAATTTTGCGTTGGCAAATTTGAAATAAGTATTTTCTTCTGAAAATATGATTTTTTAAAAATAAGTTACATAATTGTTTTTACATTTTTATTTTAAATAGTTTTAAAGTTTTTAAATTAAAGTAAAAAAAATGCTAAAATGGAAACTTATATTGTTCTCTTTAATTAAATGAAAAAAATTTGAAATATGAGGAATAATGTTTCGAGCTATAACGATTTTAAAATACCCCACTTAAAAAAAATAAAAATTTAAACTTCGTGAGAAATTTTAGGATGTGATTTTGTTTACAAATTATATGTTTAAACATCACAAAAAAAAATTAAACATTCTAACTCAATAAATAATAAAAAAAATAAATGTTTACCGGAACCTTTAAATTAACATTGTTTCTTCAACTACACGCAATTCAATTTGTGACTGATCCCTTAAAAAACCTCACGGGTTATCTAAATGGACGTATCTCTGTGAGTTTTGCAGATACCAAGATGGCATTTTTTTATGTTTAATTCAGGAATGGATAAGGAAAATTTTACCTTACAGGAGCCGTATAAAAATTAGTTTTGTATTTTTTCAAATAGACCCCCCTCCATGAAGTTGCAACTTATGTGATCTTTTTTTTTTTTTTTTTTTTTTTTTTTTTTTTTTTTTTTTTTTTTTTAATGAAACTTTACAATTGGAAGTATGTATCCAAGGGCAATATTTAAGGAAATAGGCTATTATATCGATCTTTAAGGATCACTCTGTATATGTTTGTGTATATGTATGAAAGCTTGGATGCATCATATGGACCTGTTTATAAGGATTTATAGGTGTGCAATTGTACGATTTTTTTAACTGTATATATGTTTGTGAATAATGTAACTTGCATGCACAATGTAAAGTGTATGCATTATTTTATATCCTTAAATATGTAAATATGTAACTTTTGTAAAAAGTAACAGCGTACGATTTCATCAATACGTCACAATTCCAGCTGTGTGACAAACAAATGTATCGCGATCAATATCATCGGTAGGATTGGTGTGAATGTATTTTATGTTGGTTATATGCGGGTTACCAATGAGGGCCATTTCTATTTGGCTCGTTTTGTAAATAAACAATACTTGAAATATGTAGGTTCAAGCTGCCTACATGTTTATGTGGAACACGATCGTATAAAAGATATTTTGGGCTGCATTATCGAGTATATCGAGGAAGGAATCATTGACGCTTGTTCTACAACATACGACTATTATTAAAATTTTAAACACAATAAGCTTGTATTGGTAAGTGTCATGTAATCATTCTAAATGCTGAAAGTGCACTTAATATGTTGAGTGATTGTCAAATCCTGCCAGTTATACTCTGAATTACGAAATATCTAACTTTGTGAAGTTTGGATGGAATTGGAGAATCTCGCATTGTGTCATTACCTTTCACTCAAAGTAAATGAAATATGTTGAAAATAATGTTACACTAATTTTATTACTTTTACAATAATTTTATTACTTTTACAATAATTTTATTATCGCTATATTAATTTTCGTAAGAACATACAGTGAAACGTATTAAATTGCTGTTGTAGGTATAAAACTGTTAATACTTTTTACTTTCTTCTATTTTTATAAGAAGGAATAAGTATTGGATTCGTCAAAATTTTTGACTTCCGGTTTCCAACAAATTTACGCGTTTTAAGGCTCAGAGATCCCAGAAAACATGTTTTTACAAACTGTCTGTCTATGAGTCTGTGAGTTTGTCTGTGTGTTTGTCTTTATGTGACACAAATTTTGTGGGCGCTCTATCTCAAGAACTAATGCACGGGATTTAATACAAATTTATATTCAGGTACTCCCTGATATAAATTGGTGTTGATTAGGTTTTGTGTAAATCTCTTAAAAGTTGGTGCTGCTATGCTGCATTTTGCAGGATTTCCGCAAAAGCTCTATCTCAAGAACTAATGCACACATCTTCATCATATTTCAGAGTCAGTTAGTCCTTGATATGAAATGATACTTACTGCGTGTTGGTGTAAATAGCCCAATTGGTAGCGCTGCTGTGCTGCATTTTGAACGATTTCCTCAATAGCTCTATCTCAAGAACTAATGCACGAATTTTTCATCAAAATTCAGATTCAAGTATACCGTGATTTATATTGCTTCTGATTATGTTTTTGTTTAAATCGCTCAACTGGTGACGCTGCTATGGTGCATTTGTCATGATTTGCGCAATACCTCTATCTCAAGAACTAATGCACGGATTTCCCCCAAAACTTCATATTCAATTATACGTTGACATAGGTTGAAGATGATTATGTTCTGGTGTAAATCACCCTATAGGTGTCGCTGCTACGCTGCATTTCGCTGTATTTACACGATTTCAGTGATAGTCATATATCAAGAACTAATGCACGGAATTTCATCTGTTTAGAATCCTCATGATGAGCATAGATTGCCGTTTAATTTTGGCAATCTGATAGCGAATTTTGAAGGATTGAAATGTATGAGATAGAAGAAAGTTTTAGGATTGATACATCCGACTACTTTACTTTAGTCATAGTGAAGCGGACCAGCTTCATGAGAAACAAAGTTATGTTCAAAGAAAAAATTTCATCTCCGTTGAAAAAACAAGAAACATATTTGTTTAGTCACTCGCAAAATGTGTTGGTTTAGAGATCACTGTACAGGCTTGGGTATTCATTATATGTCGGATTTCTCTTAAATAGAGGTATCAGTCTATTTAACCGTCGTGAACGAAAGATAAACATAATGCAACCAACCATTCATAAAATAGGGAAAAATCCTTGATTGCTTCAAAATGACGTAGACTGACTTATGTATGTTTTGTCGTATGTACTTAGTTCAGGCGGTCAGAAAAGCTTGAAATATTCCTGGTTTTAATAAAAAAAATATTTTTAAACTGTTTCTTTTAAATTATAAATTCATAAAAAGATAGTTTACAATATAACGGGACTTACACACACTGTAAAAAAAATTATGTAACGATACTCCATAAAATTTGTGGCAACATGCTGCCTCCAATTTTATGGAGTAATTTAACTTATATAATGGTATAATTTAAACTTATATAACTGGTGCAATATTACACATTAGTGTAACGTAACACCAGTTAGATAGGCTAAATTACTCAATAGAATGGAGGCAGCAAGGTTGCCCACCAATTTTACTGATTAACGTTACATAAATTTCTTACAGTGCAGATATATTTTTCAAACATATGATAAAATATTATTATACAATTTACAGTTTTAATTTCGCTATTTTTTTCGATTTGTTTTACTTAGATTTACTTTATTTATCTATCTTTTTATTTATCATTTTTCTGAGCACGCATTTTGACGTCTGTCATAAAGATATTCTTGACTCACCGGGCCGGAAAATAAAATATCGTTCGATGTTGCGAATTCCTTTCAAAACTCTGCTTAGGAAAATAGAATGACCACCCAGAATAAAAAAAGAGAAATATTTGTAGTGTTTGTAAAATATTCTAAATATTTTTGAAATTCAGGTATCACCGCCAAAGAGAACGTTGCACGAATACACATGTCTTTCAATTTGTAGGTTCGATGCATATCTGTTTGCGACGTTTCGAAGAAAGAAAAAGAAATACATTAGTTACATATAGGAGTTCTAGTAACTCGGGAATAAGTATGAATATTTGAGTCAGCTTAATGAATTTATAAATACACATAGTGTGAATAAAAATTGATATAACAAACTTTCATGAGTGGTTATTCACATTAACACAAATTTTTTTTTTTTTTAGGAAACCTATGTCTCAATATATCAATTTATTGAACACTTGTTTACTACACACATGTTCAAAATTAAGAGAATTTGCATTTTTGTCGAACTTCATGTAAAGTACTGAACGAAAGTAAAACTATTGCTTCGAAACAAAGATGAAACTGTTTAGCGTAGCATTACGTAAGCGTACACGTGTGTATTGGTGAAGAGAGTGGAGGAATAGGCTTTGTAAGTGAGCGTGGGAATTTACGCGTATTGTTCGCTCGCACACCTTGCCGAATATCTTGATGTTTGTTTTGCAACATTCGATGAAATTCAAAAGCAAACAGTAAAAATGAGTAACCTCCAGCGTTTGGATGATGGAATGAGGTGTCGAATCGTGGGCAGACTGGTAACAGGGTAGTCTCAATTGCAGATTCCTAGGGCCTTCGATGTAACGCTAAGCGTCATATCGAACTTTTGGAAACAGTTTAAGAATACTGGCTATAGAGAAAAAAGCCTGGTCGTCCAAGACTCATGACCGCCAGTGAAGATTGTTATTTGTCCATTACAGCGAGCGGAAAACAGGAGTGCAACAGCTTCTCAGCTCTCTCGTGGTCTTTATGCGGCCAAGGGCAACTGTTTGCAAAAGGCTACGTGAAAGAGTGCTGTTTCGAATAAGACCAGCTGTTGGCCTCCCGTCTAATTGTACACAAAAGAATATCCCCTTAACATGGTGCAGAGATCATCGACTTTGGAGCAGGGATCAATTCGGGGCCGTTCTATTCAATGGTGAGTTTCGGTTCAGCCTAAACTCTAATTTTCGACGTACTTTCAGGAGAAAACCAGATCCACTACCTGCCTTCTAACGTCCGAGAATGAGACCACTATTTCAGCGGAGGTTTGATGCTCTGGAAAAGCATCATGTTAGATGGGTGCACACCCCTCCATGTTCTTGGCAAAGACTTTGTGACTGGTGTGTGTATGATCTCTTGATACCCTATGTTCGCCTTTCAATGATGCAGTTGGCCCTGATTTCATTTTAATGGGCTACAACGCGCAGCCAGATAGAAATTATCTGGTCGACGAGTTTCTGAAAAGTGAGGATATTCTCTTGATGGATTGGCCAGCCAGATCTCCACATCTAAATCATATAGAGCATGTCTGAGACTTTCTGGGAAGGACAATTGGAACTCGCTTTCCACCCCCAAGAACCACCCAGCGCCTGAAAACAGCGTTGCTGGAGGTGTGGGGGTAACTGCCACAGGGACTAATAAACTGTCTGATTTCCTCTGTGAATTAACGTTGGGAGAGCTGTATAACTGTATGAGGGGACCATACCCCTATTAACCTATTTTTTTGTTCAATATTGTAAGTTCTGTTTTACAACTTCTGACACTGATGAGTCTCACGCACGATGATGCGTGTGTTATATAACTGTTGAATGGTTATTTTTTGCATTATATCAATCTGTGTACATACCTAATTTCATTAAAATATGTTCAGTTGTTCTGGCGGTAATCGACAAATCGGAAAATTTTCTTAATTTTGAACATGAGTGTTCATGAAGTTCTCCGATTTTTGTTAATAATTTTGATTATAAAGATAGTTTTATAAGAGTTTCTTCACTTTCTTATAAATCTGAGAACATATAAATAGCAACCATTGAAACGGTAATAAACCGAGTTAGATACTCAATAATTCGGAATTTAAATGACAAAACATATGGTTTCCTCCGCCAAATTACAGCACCCTTTCATTGAATACTGTGATGCAAGAACATTTAATAGAAAATAAATTATTGAAAACTTCGATAAATATCTTCAATTTATCTATATTATAAAGCAAAATATTTTCGTGAGTAACGCTGACGTTAAATCAACGTTCTCAACGAACTGAATATCCAGATTAGCACAATTTAAATTTTTACACCATGGAAAAGAGAAAAAGTATTTTCAAAGGCGATTTCTTTGAGAAATGTATCTTAATTCACTGAGTTTTAATGGTTTTATAAATATCATTGAATCATGAAAAAAAAATAATAATATTATATCACAAAAATGAATGTACAACCCGATCACGGAAGATTAACTCGTTTGCACTTAAATCAACGCAATGTTTCTAGCTGGTGTAGGTTTCTATGTAATATTCTGTAGTTAAATTAAATTTCCAAAAAAATTAAACTGCATAAAAAAATAAATAAATGAATGAAACATGAATTTAACTGATATGTAATCGCACTACGAGCTTAAAGACTGAAACAACAAATATAAACTAGTATGTTGTGGCCATCACAAAACTTTCTTCTATCTCATACTTGTCAATACTTCAAAATTCATTATCACAGTGCATCTATGCTCATCATGAGGATTCTAAAATGATGAAATTCCGTGCATTAGTTCTTGAGATATTACTGTCCATGAAATCGTGTAAATCCATCAAAATGCAGCATAGCAGCGCCACCTATTGGGTGATTTACACCAGAACCTAATTTTCATCAACATATGTCAATGTCTAACTGAATATGAAGTTCGGGGAAAATCCGTGCATTAGTTCCTAAGATAGAGCTATTGCGCAAATCATGACAAATGCAGCATAACTGCGCCACCTGTTGACCGATTTACACAACCACATAATCAGTATCAACATTTATCAAGGTGTACTTGAATCTGAAGTTTGATGAAAATTCGTGCATTAGTTCTTGAGATAGAGCTATTGAAGAAATCGTGAAAAATGCTGTATAGCAGCGCCACCTGTTGAGCGATTTACACCAAAATGTACAAAATGTCAATTCATATCAAGGATTAACTGATTCTGAAGTTTAGTGAAAATTATTGCATTAGTTCTTCAGATACCGCTATAATGGAAATTCTGAAAAGTGCAGCATAGCAGCGCCACCTGTTGAGCGATTTGCACCAAAACACAAACAGCACTAATTCATATCAAAGTATACATGAATCTGAAGTTTGTTGAAAATCCAAGCATTAGTTGTTGAGATAGAGCTATTGCGGAAATTGTAAAAAATGCAGTATAGCAGCGCCACCTATTGGGCGATATTCACCAACACGTAGTCAGCATCATTTCATATCAAAGAGTAACTGAATCTGAAGTTTGATGAAAATATGTCCATTAGTTCTTGAGATACAGCGATTGAAGAAATCGTGAAAAATGCTGTATAGCAGCGCCACCTGTTGAGCGATTTACACCAAAATGTACAAAATGTCAATTCATATCAAGGATTAACTGATTCTGAAGTTTAGTGAAAATTATTGCATTAGTTCTTCAGATACCGCTATAATGGAAATTCTGAAAAGTGCAGCATAGCAGCGCCACCTGTTGAGAGATTTGCACCAAAACACAAACAGCACTAATTCATATCAAAGTATACATGAATCTGAAGTTTGTTGAAAATCCAAGCATTAGTTGTTGAGATAGAGCTATTGCGGAAATTGTAAAAAATGCAGTATAGCAGCGCCACCTGTTGAGCGATTTACACCAAACTGTACAAAACTTCAATTCATGTCAAGGATTAACCGAATCTGAAGTTTGATGAAAATCCGTGCATTAATTCTTGAGATAGAGCCACTGCGGGAATTGTAAAAAATGCAGCATAGCAGCGCCACCTGTTGAGCGATTTGCACCAACATGTAATCAGCATCAAGTCTTATCAAGGACTAACTGAATCTGAAGTTTCATGAAAATCCGTGCTTTAGTTCTTGAGATAGAGCCATTGCGGAAATCATAAAAATGCAGCATAGCAGCGGCACCTGTTGAGCGATTTGCCCAACACGTAATCAGCATCAAGTCATATCAAGGACTAACAGAATCTGAAGTTTTATGAAAATCCGTGCATTAGTTCTTGAGATAGAGCCATTTCGGAAATCATACAAAATGCAGCATAGCAGCGCCATCTGTTGAGCGATTTGCACCAAAAACTAATCAGCATCAATTTGTATTAGGGACTAACTGAATATCAATTTTTATGAAATTCCGTGCATTAGTTCTTGAGATAGAGCGCCCACAAAATTTGTGTCACATACACACAGACACACAGACAGACAGACAGACAGACTCACAGAGTCACAGACAGACATTTTGTAAAAACATGTTTTTCGGGTTCTCTGACCTCTAAAACGTGTAAATCCGTCGAAAACCGGAATTCGAAAATTTTCATGAATCCAATACTTTCTTCTTGTAAAGATAGAAGAAAGTAAAAAGTGGATACTAATACAGAAATCTTCAGTGATTAAAAACTGTCATGCAGATAATACAAAATTACTAAATATACTTTTGTTGCAGATAGTTGGCAATCTAAGAAAATAACTAAATGTAAAAATATATTCGAGTCTTCAATTAAAAATTATTTTCACCTACGTTCTCTACACCAGGCAGTATATCGCAATCAGTGGATCAGTTATCCGGGTAGCCCGGGTTGGGTGGACTGATATTATTAAAGTAATAAATTAAGGTCCAAGCTCGGCTTCGCACAACAAGGCATTTTTAGGTGCGTTCGTAATTATATAAATACGTAGCATCTATAGTCGTCATCTGGTCCATCCGTCTGAAAGTCCGTCTGTCCGCATATAACTGTGCAGAAAATACACAACCTAATGGTTTGAAATTTAATGTATATAATCGTTGAAGAATTTTGTCATGTAATTTCAAATTTTATAAAAATAGAATCAAAATTTAAATTATATTAATAAAAGTTTTATTCCTTCTATTAAATACTATCATACGTAATTAATTAAATGATATCCTATGATAAGTAATCATTCAGGTAATAGGTTGTCATGGTGATTACGTCCTATTTAAGATGGAAGTCCTATTATTTCCGTATTACTGAATTTAATATATCTAATCATAATAAACTTTGTATTCATGAATTTTTGCATAAGAGTGCAAGAGCTATTGCACCAAGATCTGAATATTTAAAAAATATTTATAGTAAGAACGCACCTCATTTACCACGTTTGACGTACAATTTCCAACTTTTTTTTTTTTTTTTAAGTAGTTTACGATTCTGGTTTCCTAAACAAAAATTATTTGTTGGCTTGTATAATTACACTTGAACCTGTTGCATTAGTTTTGAAACAAACCGTATAAACTAAATCTACAATCACATTAGAAAAAACAATGATTCACTAAAGAAAGATTTTTGCCGAACTCTTCATATTCCACATGCAGATACTCTACACGGCTAAATTTTATGAGACATTTTGATTTTAGATGTTTCCTTGAACTTTTATAGAAATGTTTGACGAAGCTTCCTTAAACTTCGTCCTTGTAATGTACATATTTGACCTCATATTTTTCAATTTCTACTATTAGTTCACACTCTCCCTATATTTATTTAATTATTTATATATCTTGTTTAAATTTTCAATCGTTAATAAAATACTTATTATTCATCCTATCAAGTTGAAATAAATTTTTTAAAACTTGTACTGGATGACACTTGATGTTAATACAGATTTTTAAAATATTAATTCATTAATTAAATTTTAATTAATTAATTTTAATTTTATATGGGAGATAAAATGGCGGCCATTGGTTATTGAATAGTGTTTAATGCATCTTCATATCTATAAGGGGGGTTACCATAGGAGGGCCCCTGTTCTATCTCCAAATACCGCCAAGTTTGTCGCCATCTTGGCTATGTATCGCCAAATTTGGCGGCCAAAATGAGTCGCCAAAAGTGACGCCAACTTGGCGATATCTCTAATACTTCGCCAAATCCCCATAGACTTATATTGTAAACCTACTTGCTTATAAAAAATCAACAAATTGAGATATTTTAATGCAACAAAAACTAATATTAGCTTAAGGGATTATATTAAATTTTTCTTTGATGACCTAATAGGAATTGACTTTAAAAACAAAATTTTTATATTACTTGTTTATTAAATGTATAGTCATTGGTGAAGCTGATCTGTAGTTGTCTAAGAAGTACTTAAAAATTTAATCCTTGAACTCCACACTAAATCGAATTAGAACCGACAAAAAATTTATATGTTGACGTTTTTTGAAAACATGCTTTTATTAATATTCATTTTTCATTAGCAAAATGAAATTGAACTATTATTTTAACAGAATCAAACTGATTGGAAAAGTTATCATATGACTTGAACATTTCCAACTGAGCCAAAAAATTCCCAGGATGGGAATCGAACCCAGATCCTTGGCTTACACGGCCAACAATTCGTCGTTTAAGCTATCTGGGCTGACAACCAGCCAGCATATTTAGCTCAGATAACGTTAAAGAAAGGTTAAAAAAATAAAAAAAAGGTTTTCTGAGCGAAATATGCTGGCTGGTTGTCGGCTCAATTAGATTAAACGGTAAAGCCTTGTAAGCCAAGGATGTGGGTTCGATTCCCAACCTGGGCTTTTTTTCGCTCAGTTGGAAATATTCAATTCGCAAAATGAAATTGTTAGCAACATTAGATATCGCAGATTGATTTCGCATAGGAATTATATGTTACTTTTTATTATCACTATATTTCCAAAAAAGTTAGACGAAGTTGAATTTACAAGATCCGACATTGTACTAATGAAGAGTACTGAACTGATGTGTGGTTGCCACGGGTTTAAACCATTTATTTGAACTTTAGTTTTTTTAAAATTTGTCATGTTTGAATCGATATATATAGATTACAATAAAACAACAATTTGTCAAAATTCATAAAATTATTTTCTTTTATGTAGTTATTTATCAACCTTCAGATTTTTTTGTTTTGTGAAACATATTTAAAAATTTTATTCTCGTGATATAAAGTACACATAAAAATTGATTTATGTCCTTCAATAAAAATGTTGTTTATCATAAAAATTGTTGTAATTTTCGAAGACAAATTAATATCTATTCTTATCAATATTTTATGAGAACGAAAAATCATGCCTCAGGCATAGATCATCAAACACTATCCAACACATTCAGAGTACTGCAACAATAATTCACAGTTTAATAAGGTGAAAGATAATGTCTAAGTAAACAATTTGGAAAGTACATGACATATTTCAAAACTAAATTTCAGCAACTGGTATCTAGATTCGAAAAAAATATCCTAATTCTTTGTGCACTGATATCTTTTATCTATGTACAGTAGAACCTCGAACAGAAACCTCGATTAATCATTTCTGTTAACCAAGTCGATAACAAAGTCTGATTTTTTTTTTTTTTTTTTTTTTTTTTGTGAATGAGCATTAAAAATTGAAAAAGACCTACTTTTTAGTTCACTCTCCGTGCTACAGGCTCTTCTGCCCTCAAAAGCACTCATCTTCCAAGAAACATTGCACACCGAGAAGTCAACAGAGAAAATTACTTTGTTTCCAATGGCCGTGTGGGCAACACCCCTATATAGGGGGCGTTGGTGTCGGCCTATTGAACGCCAGGGGCAATGCGTTATCGGACACTTATATTCCTCCCCTCCCCCCCACACACATGACTGGCGAAAGTAGGAAGGGTGTGGTTGGCGACGAACAACAGACATTTGGGTTTCACGACATTCTTCTGTTTGCCCTTTCTTTCGTGAATCCCCTGTTACAGCAAATAATGTAAATTTTACAAAATAATTTAATTAAAAAAAAAAAAAAATATTTCCTTGAGATTTGTTTCATTTTTCAAAATGATTTCAATATGAAAATGATTCAATATTTAACTTAGTATGGTTAAATTATAATTTGCTTTTTAAAATTTACTACTGGCAGTTGATTTCCTTTTTAAATTTGTTGAGCTGTGAAACATAACTTTATATATGTTTATTTTAATCATTTGAAAAACGTTCTTTTTATTGTAAGAGATATTAAATTCGCGAGCACGGCGAGTTGTTATACACAATTTCTATTAACCGAGATTTCCGATATCAGAGGTACTAGCTGTCACAATTAGCTCGGATAATCGAAGTTGCACTGTATTTGTATATCTATTACACAATATGAAAAAAAATATTTCAGTTACGAATTTCACAATATGGTTGAAAATTCCCCTTCAGCAATTTCCGTCAATAGGCGAAATGTTCTGGTCAGTTGTGGATCAGTTGGTTGAGCAGTGATGGCTTCAGTCAAGACACCCAAGTTCAAATCCTGACCCGAACTTTTTTCACCTATTTGGAAATGTGCAACTTATATGATTTATTTACTAATTGAATAATTGTGTTAAAGAATAATCTAATAAAATTTCCTACTTTTATTTGTCTTATCCTGTATATGATCTATCGAATATCTACACTTTATAAACGTACAAATAGTTTGAAAAATATCTGATTTTTTTTGCGTGTGTGTGTGCAGTTCTGTATATGTCGTGCTCAAAGGATCAGGTTCCATAAGCCGCGTTTTAGACCCATGAAATGGACTAAAATTCGATTACGTTATACTGACTTAATTATTTCGCTTTTTAATATTAGAAGGTATATATTGTACGATTTTAACAATATTTTTTGCATTTTGTTCTGATTTATAATGACTTACACAAGCCCAAATTCGTATAATTCTTAGTTTTGATGAAAAATACCCAATTTCTGCTATTTTTACCTCAATTTTTACCTCTATTTTTAATATTTTACTATAAGCGCAGCTTTGCATCACTTTTATTTTAATATATTTCTATATTTTGATGTGTTTTATAATATATGTCAAGAAGAATGTGTTGCACGATTTTGCTTATATAAATGATTGAGGTAAACATTGCACAAATTACATATTTTTCATCAAAACTACGAATTATACGAACTTTGATCTTATGTAAGTAATATAAATCGGAACAAAATACAAAAAATATTGTTAAAATCGTGCAATATATACCTTTTAATATTAAAAAGTGAAATAATTAAGTTAGTGTAACGTAATCGAATTTTAGTCTCTTTCATGGGTTAAAAACGCGGCTTATGGGTCATGATCTTTTAGTTTAGTTAGGAAATGCATTACACTTGAAAATTCCACTTTAACAGTTTTCATAAATAAATGGATATGTACTCCATATCTTTTCTGCAGCCCTGAATATGATCTAGAGAATTTATGCACAACAAGTAATATGCAAAAAACTACCGGGTGTCCCAAAAAGGACTGACTGATTTTAAAATTCAATAACTTCCAAACGGTGATAGATATTAAAAAAATTCTTACAGGAGGGTTATGCATAAAGTCAAAAGTTTCTTTACAGTGATTTTCGATTTTAGTTCGAATTACAAACAATAGATGGCGCTGCGATCAATAGAGGCTAAATTCAGGCTCGATTTTTGGTACTTCGTGGCCCGGATAATATATTTCCATCTCCTTTTTCTGCATGGAACAACAGAAAGGACCAAAAATCGAGCCTGTATTTAGCGACTATTGCTTACAACGCCATCTATTGTTTGTAATTCGAACTAAAATCGAAAATCACTGTAATAAAACTTTTGACTTTATTCATAACCCTCCTGCAAGAATATTTTTAATATCTGTCACCGTTTGGAAGTTACTGAATTTTAAAATCAGTCAGTCCTTTTTGGGACACCCGGTAGTTACATTATAAAAGTCCTTCCGGCCAGTTCCGGGAGGAAGAGATAGCTTTCATTTTCCTTATTTTTAAAAAGCTAGCTTATGTTATTCAAACACACGAAGCTCAATTTGTGGAAACCGATTACAGAAGATTCAATACGAATTTTTATCAATACTAAACCATTATGAATGAGAATTTCGCGAAATTAGTCAGCTTTATCCAATCTGGTTTTATTTAAAGTAACTTGTATTTGGTTGCCAAATTCGGCGATATCTTGAAGTGCCTGCCATTTTAAGACAACATGGTGGATGAGGCTAACCAGTGAACTTGGTCGAGACCACAGTAATTACTGTGCACTGCACATGCTCACTCACATTTGAATCGGTTGATATATACGAGTGCTGTCGCAGGCAAAAAATCAGATTTTTCAAAATGTCACCCACATAAAGAAATTCAAACTGTTATATCTGAGCCATTTTTTTAAGATAAAGACAACATAAAAAACGCTCCGGAATCCTTATATCAAGGTCAAATACTTAAGAACGAAACCTTTTTCAATTTCTAATTTTTTTGCACCTTACTTTAAATATAATTTTTTTTTAATTTAATGGCCGCCATTTTGAAACAAGACGGCTGATGAATCTGGCCGGCGGATGAGGCTGGGCAGCGAACCTGGTCGAGACATTGCTATATGCTATCCACATGCCTTCTTACATCCATATCGGTTCATAAATACGCCTGTTATCGCCTGACAAAAATCAGGTCGTTTCAAAATGTCAGCCATAATAGAAATTCAAAATGCTATAACTCAGCCATTTTTTTAGATATAGACGAAACAAAAACTGTTCCGGAATCTTTGTATTAAGGTCAAACAGATTAGAAAAAAAAATTAATTTTTCCAATTTTTTGGTACCACATTTCAAATTTTAAATTTAAATTTTTTTTTAAAGGCCACCATATTGAAACAAGATAGCGGATGAAGCTGGCCAATGAAATCGGTCGAGACATTGGTATGTACTATGTACACACGAAGGTACATCCATATCGGTTCATAAATACGCCTGTTATCGCCTGACAAATTTCAATATGTCAGGTACGCTAGAAATTCAAAGTGCTATAATTCAGCTATTTTTTAAGATATAGACGAAACAAAAACTGCTCCGGAATCTTTGTATCAAGGTCAAACATATAAGAAAAAAAATATTTTTCCATTTTTAATTTTTTGGTACCACATTTCAAATTTTAAATATTTAAAAAAAAATTAAATGGCCGCTATTTTGAAACAAGATGGCTGATGAAGCTTGCGAACGAACTTTGTCGAGACATTGGCATGTACTATGTACACACGAAGGTATATCCATATCGGTTCATAAATACGCCTGTTATCGCGTGACAAAAATCAGGACGCTTGAAAATGTCAGCTACGCTAGAAATTCAAAGTGCTATAACTCAGCCATTTTTTAAGATATAGACAAAACAAAAGCTGCTCCGGAATCTTTTTATCAAGGTCAAACACATAAGACAAAAATATTTTTCCATTTTCAAATTTTTGGTACCACATTTCAAATTTTAAATTAAAAAAAAATTAAATGGCCGCCATTTTGAAACAAGATGGCGGATGAAGCTGGCGAACGAATTCGGTCGAGACATTGCTATGTACTATGTACACTCCGAGTTTCATCCAAATCGGTTCATAAATACGAGAGTTACAGTGTGACAAAGATCAGATATATATGTATATATATATATATGGATATATATATATATATATATATATATATATGTATATGTATCAACTTTTGAACGGAGGGTGGTTTCGGGGTCTAAGGGTCATGATCGATGAAAATATACCAACATTTTTTGAAATCGCTTTCCTCCGAACGGCTGCAATAGGTAGCTTTTTGTAATGCTACCTAAAACTCTTACCAAAGCTGAAAACGCACTTTAAGCAATTATTGTTCATAGACATTGCTCAAACTAATTTCTTTTGTGCGCCCTGTAAATAAACGATGAGTGCTATGCACTCTATAATAAGCATCTTGTAGTGCACTTGTGCACTTCAGTGATACATAGCAGTTTCAAAATGTCTGAAATAGTGCAACATCATTAAAATACACCTCAAACGATCTTCCTCATAGACCGTAATGCAACAGAATTATTTCGAATGTTCCTGTAAACGAGCTATATATGCTATACACTTCATATTTAATGAAAAACACGCCATAATAAACCTAATAACATAAACCAATAGTACGACAATCCGGGTATATTTACTCGAGTTAGAGCATGGAGAGACGGCTGGGAGACAGACAGACATAATGAATTCATAAACACTTTGCAATATCTTGAAAAGTTTTAAAAATGGAAAGACTTTGAAAAAAGTCTTATTCTTTCAGAATTATGTATCAGTTAATAGTATGCATAGTGTGACTATTTTTTTTATTTTCAAAATTACAATTAATTAAATTTATATATATATATATATCTTATACGTTTTTATATGTGTGAGTGTGTATATTGTATGGACATATAATAACAACAATAAAAAAAATACGGGATATTATGCATTTAACATAATAAATTTTCACATATTGCATCATCATTTAAGGATATTATTTACTATCTCAATATTCCTCATTGCTTTTTAAATTTTTACATTTATTTACATAATACAAGGCTAAATTTTACTATCTGTAATATTCCTTATCCTTTAAATGTTATTTATAATCTCATTTTTTATATTACAATTTTTTGTCTTTAAAACGTTAATTTAATCAATTGCCCTTTTATTTATTTTTATATAATTCTTTCTTTATTTATTTATTTATTTATTTATTTGTATTAATTTATTCCTTTTCTTTATTTTATTTTGTATTCACTCAGTACTTATTAAGTTTATTCCTATTTTTTCATTCTAGTTTAACTAAAAGTTAATGTTAGTCTTTTCTTGATTTCTTCAATCATTTTCATTCCTTTTTTTTTGGCTTAAAATGGCAACACTAAACATTATTGTTATTAATCCAGTTCCAATTTACATTTTTCCTTTCTCACACCAGATGGCAGCACAGTTATGAGTTTCACTCAGATGCTCAACTGTAGATCACATGTTAAAATAAGTCTTAACTTTGTTTTCCATGCTGATATGCAGTAGTTTTGACTCTTACAAGGGAGGTCTCCATACTGGGCATACTCAGAATATTTTGAAAAAAATACCAATTAAACTACTTATGTATTTAATAAAGGATCAGTCAAATTTAGCGGCGGAATTACAGTACAAAGTCTGTAAAAAATAAAATACTTTCGAGTATTTGGCGCGAAAAGTCGAAAGCGTCACGCGATTTGGCGAGCAGTACTTTTCCTCGCCAAAAGCAAACGATTTTAATGCACCTAAAAATTGTTTGTTAATTGATTTTTAGAATGCGTGTAAAAAGCATTTAATGAATTTACACATAAACAATGAGAGAGTTTAATAAATACATTTTTTCGTATTACATATTTCTGTTGCTTGTTATTTAATTTTATCACTTTAAAAAGAATTTCATATATAAATAATACTTCCATATATTTAGGCATATTCCAAAATAAAGGCAAGATTCATTTACCAGTTATTTATTTCAATATTAAAGAATTCGTCGCTTCCATAGCAACAAAATTTAATCGACTCGACAGTGCTCAATTGGACTTCAATTTTGAGATATTGAAACCATTTTAATTTATTTTAATTTTGTTTTAATTCATAAAATTTGATATTTAACTTTCATTATAAATATATGTATATATACAAGTCAAAACTATAGTTAAATCAAACTAAAACTGATAAAACTAAAGTTATTTATATTAAATTTATTTAAACAAGTTCAATATGAAACATTTTTATCTTAAAGAGAATTCGACTTAAAAAAAAGCATTTTTCGAAATTTCATTTCATCGCCAACCGATGATAAATCACCAAATAAATGAAGTTTTCCTTATTTTTTTACGAACGTTCTATCGAGGTTCCGCAAATTTTTTTTTATAAACTTATATACCCATATGAGAAGAACACTCTGTAATTTTTTTCGGATTTTTCTGAATATGCTCGTATGGAGACCTTCCTTGTTGGTATGTCTTTCAGGTATTGTGCTCTAATAATTTTTAATATCCTGCATAAGGTGTATCTTTCTTTGGATCTCTTAGCTTTTTATTATATATTTTCTGTAATGTTTGCGTTATAAGGAGCTAAATTTTGTCATTTTAGGCGTAATGCCGACAAAATTCGATGAAATAACGCATCTTCTATGAATGAACTCACAAGTTCCTCTGACGATTCTGTGAGTCATTCATAGTTTCTTATTTTATATACTGGTTTCCTATGTTCATTTCTAAATCATCTTAAGAACTTTACCAATTTCTTCATATATATTTGTGATTTCAAATTTATTATATATATATATATATATATATATATACTAGGGGGCTCTGCCCCCTCCAAGCTACGCTCGCCAACCCCCGTTCAGACACCGCAGAATCTAAAAACACGCTAATCTGATCGATTTAAAAAATATTATAGAAGATTGAGTTATACTGAAAAAAGCTGTGTGCAGATCTCCCTGTAAATGGGTCATTCCATTTCCTTTGATTTCAAAAATTTAAGGCCGAATCAGTTGCTGTTAAGACACCCAATGGTTGTTTTCGTGTTTGATTAAAGAGGATCGGTTAAACGTTTGAAAAGAAGATTTTGATTTTTTTCCGACGCTAATTTGGGGAAAAGATCAACACCATAACCAACATCCGGCTTATCAAATCAAGCAAAATAACGATACTATGGTGCCAGTTAAGTACCCGTTGCGTATATGACATTGGCGTCAGAAAAAAATTGCGCCAATATGGGACTGTATGTGGCATCTGTGCCGAAAGTTTTCCATTTCGATTAAAAAAATCATTTTTTTTTAAATAATACTACATAAAAGCACTGTCGCAAAGAATTCTTGGTACTGTTACGCTAGCCGGGTGCAAATCTCGCTAATAACTATTTTTCAACTCGCCAGTTAGCATTTTTTTTTCGAGTGGTAAATTAAAACATTGCTTTGAAGTTGAAATTAAATGTCATCGTTTGTTACATCATTTAATGTTTGGCCAGATGCCATATACGCACCCAGTTTGGCGTGATTTTTTTTACGAAAATTTGGCGAAATCCTCGTTTTCGAACACCAGTTACATATGTATTTTTGGTACTACTTAGTTATCCCGTCGAACAAAAATCTATCACCAAACTATAAGATTAAATGCCAATAATAATTGATAAATGTCACATTCACTTGACTTTAAGCAAGTTACACGTCTTTACGTCATCAAGTGATTTTTATTTCGACGTTTTATTTGTATATTTATTAATGTTATGCTATTTTCTTTGTTCTTTCGTTATTTAAAATAAAAATTATGTCAGATTAAGTAAAATAATGCTATAAAGTGATAAAATATCATTTATTAAGATTGACGATCGTTTCGTCGCACCAACGGCGGCATTTTCAAAATCATACACGATAGAAAATATTTTTACATAATTTAAAAATAATAAACATAGTAAATAATGTCACGAGACATGATGCATAATGAAATATTGCAAACCTAAAATAAATTAAAATTAAATTAGTTATTTGTGAACGTGGATTAGTTTTCATATAATTTAACAAAACAATAACATGGTAAATAATGTCACGAGACAACATGCATAATGAAAAATATTACAAAACATAAAACAAAATATAAAATTATCTTGGCTATTTGCGAGCGTGGATTAATTTTTACTATTGGTACTAAAATTATATAGCATCTCTTTCCAAATTTTAGGTAAATCTAGGGACACTGAATCATTGCAAATATTCTTGTTGCGTAAAAATATCTCTATTGATTCTCTGATTATGGATGGTAAATAAAATCTTGATGTGTAAATTAACTTGCTATTTTTAAAATCGATCAGTAACGGTTCTTCGTTGCATAATCTGGCCAAAGCTGTGGTTCTTCTGTTGTATTTGATGTCTGCTATATGTTCTTTGATTCTGGTTTTAAGTTTTCTACTTATCATACCTATATAAAACTGCTTTCTTCCATCTTCTTTGGTGAAAGGTATTTCGTATACTCCTGATAACTGGATTGACTCTATTGGATCTATTTTCTTGCATATTGTATTTTTTAATTTCATAGAAGGTTTTGCGACTAGGGTGATATTGAATTTATTGAGTTTATGTTTCAAACGTTCGAAGAAACCAGGAAAATATTGTAAAGTGAATAACATGGAATTTTGTGGATTGAAATTTCTTTTCTTTTTATTCTTCAAGCTCTTAATTAATTTTTCTATGGTGTTTTCTTTGTATCCATTGTTTCTTGCAATGTCATATATTTTATTTATTTCATTATCCAACTATTCAGGGGTACAAACTGTGAAAGCTCTATAAATAGAATGTCTTAATGCAGAAACTTTGTATGAAAAAGGTGCTTGAGCATTATGAGGGATAATGGATTGACTGGCTATGTGTTTTCGGTAAACAGTGCGTTCTATTCCTTGGTGCGTCTTGGTTAGTAATACATCTAAATAAGTTAGCCTACCATTTTGTTCTATTCCCAATGTAAATTTAATTTTAGAATCAAGGCTATTAATCTGGTTTAAAAAGTTATTGAGCAAGGAATCTGTATGTTGCCATATGATGAAAATATCGTCTACGTATCTTATCCATGCATGGGGAGTATAATCCAATTTGTATATATCTATTTCAAGTGGTCGTAATATGAATTCAGCTAATAATCCTGATATAGGAGAACCCATTGGAGCTCCGTTATTTTGTTTGTATATTTTGCCGTCGAAAGTGAAGTAATTATTATTAACTATTAGATTAAGAGCACTTTTTAGTGTAGTTTTCATATTATCATTAATATTTTCCATGAGGTCAATGCAATTATTTATATTTGTAACGGCTTTTTGGGTATCAATAGATGAAATATGAATATAAATATTGATTAATGTGAATATATATATTGAAATATGCATATCAATAGAAAACTTAAAACCAGAATCAAAGAACATATAGCAGACATCAAATACAACAGAAGAACCACAGCTTTGGCCAGATTATGCAACGAAGAACCGTTACGGATCGATTTTAAAAATAGCAAGTTAATTTACACATCAAGATTTTATTTACCATCCATAATCCGAGAATCAATAGAGATATTTTTACTCAACAAGAATATTTGCAATGATTCAGTGTCCCTAGATTTACCTAAAATTTGGAAAGAGATGCTATATAAT